>CM062813.1:194028451-194646392 GCA_031772625.1 Pinus tabuliformis
AGCCCTGGAGTTTGAAGACCATGTCTATATGGATTGGTTCCTTAGATCGATTTTGGCCCCCATAAGTAAATATGTCGCTTCCCACTTCCCCAGTCTAAGGAAGAAGTGCTCCAAGTAGATTTGAAATATGTCTTTATCTATGAACAGTCGGGATATGTTTATAATGTCCTTCCTAATATGCCTCGATCTGGTGTTTCTAATGCATCGGGGGCATCTCATGTCATAGACGGTATCATTGGATCTATCTCACACCCTCCACCTTCAACATATCCTATACCTTCGATGATTTATGGTCAACTTCAGGGGGGGACCAGTTCCTCGTACACCTACCCACCTCCCAATCCTTCACATGGAAACACTTACCAAAGTATAATCACGTCATATGTATATCCCCATCCGCATCATTTGATGTCAGAGCCAACAGTTGCTCCACCTGATTATTCCAATTTTTCTGCCCATTCTTTCTACCCATATGCACCGCCTAACTCTCCAGCCCCACCGAAACCAGTGCCCCAACCTCCCATGCCTCCTCCACCTCTCCCACAACAACAACCACCTCCTCAAGGTAGAGTGTATGCTCAGTAGAGTGCAACCAATCCTGCCAACCCCAAGTGAAGGAATAAGGAGAAAGGTAACGGGAACTAGGCATCTTAAGGTAACCAAGGAAACCAAGGTCCACCACCTAATTCCCCTAAAGGTGACTAGCCTAATCCTGCAACCCAGAAGAAGGGTGGAAAACCCAAGCAAAAAAAGGTTTTTTGTACAAATAAACCTTATGCCTAGAGGACCTCAACCCATTTCTCTATCTCCTCCCCCTCCTGCTTCATCAAAACTGGTTGTGCTTACAAATCCTTTTCCCCATCAAGGATATGTAGCTGCCCAACCCACAGAGGGTAATGTAGCTCCTCAACCTTCACAATTTGGCCAGAACAATTACCAGACCCTCATGATGAATTCCAACCAAGTCAACCTTGAAAATTAGTCATATCAATATGATAAGCCCCCTACCAAATCGACAACTAATACCCAACCCAAAGTCTCCACTGAGCCTTTGTTAACACCAAATGGCACCTTACATATCCCTCTACCTAAAATCTAGGTTCCCCACAATATCCCCAAAGATCCATTACATCTAAATGTTGCTTCTCCTAAAGCCACCCTTACCTATAGCATAGTCAATGACTTGGCGCAGTCTCCTGCTACCATGTCAATGCTGGAAGTCCTCCAGACGTGCACATCCCAATGAAAATATCTACTATATGCTTTAGGATTTGTGGTTCCATCTAACGATCTTATGATTTTCTTTGATGTTGACAAAGTAGAACATCCTCCCCTTCCTTCATCAATTTCCTTTCAAATACCAGTCTCCATAAAAAATGCCACGGTCCAGCAGTGTATCATAGATGTAGTTGCCTCGACCTATGTGATCGATGCAAGTGTTTGTAAGAAATTCAGTTCTCTTGACCTATCCCCATCCACCGTCACTCTTCATGCTTTGGATGGTCATCCCTCGCAACCCCTCAATTTATATCACAACTGTCCTATCAATGCTTTTGCCAAGTCGGTCTTGATTGATATTGAATTCATTGATGCCCCCTTAGATTACAACATTCTCTTGGATTGTATTTACACATATGCCATGTTTGTTGTTGCCTCTACTTTCTTTCACAAGATGTGCTTTCCTCACAATGGAAACATCGTCATTATCGATCAGTTGACTTACTATGACCTTTAGTGTCAGGCCTCTCCTTAGACCATTATCTCATCAATGACTTGTAATAAGACTATCACATCCTTTATCGATTTGTCTCCTGGAGTCTATAAACATTCCATGCTACTTGGAGCTTGTTATGGCCCACCGCCTACCCTTTCTAAGCCTATCTCATCTAGTGTTTGCATGCTTCAAGTGTTACAGACCTCCAACAAATGGTCAGGTACGCCTTCGCAATAGTTAGCCCCTTTGCAACCTCTTTCTCCCAACTCAACCCATCCTTTAGGTACAATTCCTTAAGGCCCATTTCCTTCTACTGGTATCTCTCTTGGTCCTCTTCAACTCATAACCATTCCCCCAGGTCATTATCCCTCACATCGGATACCCTTCTTTTTCCCACCACCAAGAATATTTTCTATCCCTGTTATGGCTACTTTGAGTCGACCTAGCATTACCTTATGGATCTCAGTCTCATACATTGATCCTCCCGCAAACACTCATCCCAATCAACTCAAATATTACACAAATTTGACCCAGGTCCAACTTGTTGTTCCTTCCCCTTCATTTGCTTCATTTCCACAAAAACCTCAATAGGAAGCCACTCCTATTGCGAAAGAATTTTGTGAGGAGGGGAAATCCCGAAAGAAGGGACCCAAAGATAAGGCATCCCAACCATCTCCCACTCCTCCTAAACTACCAAAGCCTACTCCCCCATGAGCTTTGTGTGATGTTGTTAGACATGCCACCAGTAATTTCCTGAACTCCCTCATATTAATAATGTGGTCTTTGATACCTTTCCTAACTCTAACATTCATGAGTTTCATGTCACCTTACCTGAGTCAGCTGAAAATAGCATATCCTTACGCATGAATCACCCTTGTTCTTTGTGTGATAAATATGGCCATTATTCCCATCATTATCCTCGTCTTGAATATTTTCATGATACACTTCAAGTGCTTCATGAGTTATATGTTTCCCGTAGTGAATCTCCCTCCCCTATACTTGCATAACTTGGCCCCATTGCTGTGTCTGAATGTTGGCATTATGATTCAAGTGTTGTCCTTGATGGCAACTCACTCAGAGGTTGGTACAGATGCTCAGAAGTTGGTACAGGAGATGGCAACTTAATCAGAAGACAGATCCTAGTACAGCTTGCCAAGGAAGTTCATACACGCAAGTTTGTTAAGACCAAGTCGCGTGTACACGCAGGTTGGCTTCAGAAAAAGCGCGTGTATGTGGAAAAGTACCTTTGGTCCATGGCGGTTAGTCCTTGGAAGTTGTGCCTATGGTTTCGGACCATTATGTCTCGACGGACGTGTTGATCCCTAGTTTCGAGGTTGATGGTATTGTGTTTCTATGGTTTTGGATCTTGGTATTGAACAAGGCCTAAGGCTATATAAGGAGAAGATCACTAGGCAAAGGTGTATGGATTGTGGGTGTCTGACGCAGTGAGAAGATCTGGTATTGCTGGTTATCTGTTCGGGACGCTTGGCAAGGGTCGGATCTGACAGCAAAGGCAGAAGTAATCATTTCTAGATCTGCACGCGGGTTGCCTTTGGAGAAAGCGCGTATACACGCGGTTTTGGTACAGTGAAGTAGCGTATGCATGATAAGTGTTAATATTTCAGGTTGCTGCTGATTCTGGTGGTTGTTGCAGAGTTCTAGATTCTGGTTTGGGTTCTGTGTTCTTGATGACAGGGTTTCAGTGATTCGGTATTGGGTTGTTTAATGAATTATGATGCAAGTATAAGTTGATGATTGTATTGCGGTAATGTTTGCTTTGTACTCTTGGATCCAGTATGAAAATGTATGAAACGTGGTCCCTGAAGGTTGTAGGGTCAGCACCTACGTACTAGTAAATGGATCAGCTAGTACAAGAGCTGAGGGGTTTGTAGCACCCTTCCAAAAGTAGTTGGAAAACAAGAGAGGGTTGTAGCCCTCTGCAGGTTGTAGCCTGCGTGCTGGTAAAGGACTGCACCAGTACATTGTAAAAGAAGTTTCTCATTAAAGAAGAAAGAGACAAATTGCAGCAGGTGGTTTTCACCCACATTGGGTTTCCACCTTATATCATGGTGTTCATGTGTGTGGCTTTTGTGTGATGATCTATTCTGTTATACTGCATCTGTTTACTGTTAATATGCTTAATAATATCCTGATGCATTTACTGAAGATAAGATTAACTGAATCATAAGATCTCTGCATATACGCTAGTTGCTTTAGACACAGTCGCGTGTACACGCGGGTTCACTTAACTGAAGTCGCGTATATGTTTCTGAGTATGAAATTGAAAAGTTTTATCTGATCTGATAATACTGATTCCCCCCCCCCCCCTCAGTATTATTTCCAACAATTGGTATCAGAGCCGGTCCTTCAAAGAAAGCTTGATCGCTTGAAGGAAAAGATCCATCAAATGGCTAATCCAGAAAGAGAGGCACACATCAGGCCACCAGTCTTTGACGGGAACAATTTTACTCACTGGAAGATAAGAACCACTGCATATCTACAGTCGCTTGGAGCAGAAGTTTGGGGAATCGTAGAAGGAGGATACAAATTCCCATCAGCAACTCCTACAGATCCAGCAGAGAAAAAGCAATATGAGCTCAATGCCAAAGTAGTTACTGTCCTATTGAGTACTTTGACTCAATCAGAATTTATGAAGATCATGCATCTCAAATCAGCTAAGGAAATATGGGACAAAATCGTTACAAGCTACGAAGGAGATGATCAGGTAAAAATAGCAAAGCTTCAAACTCTCAGAATCCGATATGAAACTCTTAAGATGCGAAGTAATGAAAGCGTAGCTAATTATTTCCTGCGTATGGATGAGATTGTGAATTGTATGAGGGATCTGGGTGAAGAATTTGAGGAAGTTGTCTTAGTTCAAAAGGTTTTGAGATCTCTGTCTACTAAATTTGATTCTAAAGTATCTGCCATAGAAGAAAAGGAGAATGTGCGGAAAATTACCATGTCACAGCTTCACGGGATCTTAACTGCTTTTGAAATGCGACAAGAGGTACCACCAGAGGCCGCATTCGAAGTGTCAGAGGAAGAAGATGAGGTAAATTTTGTCAAGAATCTTGAACGGGGATCTGGACGGTTCAAAGATAAGCTACCTTTCAAATGTTTTCTATGTGGTAGAGTTGGTCACTATGCTGCTAGATGTCCTCATAACAAAGAAAAGATATATGAAGAAGATGGTAGAAGCTATTATACCCATATTAAAAGTTCATTAAATGATAGTGAGGATATTAGAAGTCTCATGGCACATAAGAAGAAGAATGCTTCATCCAATAATAGCGAGGATATTAAAAGTCTCATGGCACATGAAGAGACGAATGCAGAAACTGAAGAAGTTGCCAAACTAAAAGAACTATTGGAGACAGAAACCAGGGTAAGGGAGAAATTGCAGGATATAGCAAAAGATCAGAGCACAACTATTCAGAGACTTGAATCAAAGATCCTCTCTCTAAAAGAAGATCTTGAAGATCAAGAACATGAAGTGATCAAACTAAAGCGACAAGTGGAAGAAGGGAGAAAAGTTGAAGAAGACCTAATGAAGAAGTATCTGAAAAAGGAAGAACAACATCAAGTTGAGGTAAATATCTTGAAAGGTAAACTAGAAGAAAAGGATAAGCTTTTACGATTTCAAGATAGTTCTAAAGTCTTGGATGATATTCTTAATAGTCAAAGATCTCCTGCTATCAAGACTGGTCTTGGTTTTCATGAATATGTTGAAGGTGAATCTAGTTCACAAGGTGAGACAAGAAACTCTAATGAGAAATCTGAAATGCTCAAGGAACAACCAAGGAAAGAAATTCCTCAAGGAAGATCCTTTACTCATAACTATGGACGTGATAGACGATTATTTCCTCCGCTGAATAATGTTGAATGTTATGTATGTCATAATCTTGGACATGTTGCAGCCAGATGCAGAAGTAGAATGGTTCAAGAAAGATCATCGCATCCCAGGTACTTCAGAGGGTATTGCTTTGCCTGCAATGCATATGGACACAAAGCAATTGATTGTGATAGAAGGAACATGAAAAATATAAGGTGCTATACATGCAACAACTATGGGCATAAAGCAAGGGAATGCAGGAGCAGATTTCAAAATTCAAGACAAAAGGACCATACATCATCACAGTTGCAGGAATTGAAGAAGACAGAGACAGAAAGGTGTGGGATAACTCAGTCAGCTGACATAACAGACACAGGGGAATCTGAAAGTGAAATTCAGTATTCCATCCTGCATACGCTTATATAATGAAGACAAGTCGCGTATATACGCGAGTTACAGGCTGCAAAGTCGCGTATATGGAGAAAGGGCAGCAGAACAGACCCAGGTTCAGTCATGGTTGGCTCAGGCTCAGGGGGAGCAGAACAGACTCAGGAAATGGTTCAGACATGGTTGGCTTACACTCAGGGGGAGAATATTCTTCAAATAATGCATTGTTGGCATTATGGTTAGAAGGTGTTGATAAAGTCTATGAAGCTAAATGATACATCTTACTGTTTAGGAATGGTATTGCAGGCTGATGCTTATGGTACAGATCATGATGCTGTTGGTGGCTTTCATAAGTCTTGGTCTAGATATTTCATCACTATGTCATGTATCTCTTTTATGATGTCAAGGTCATGTAACGGCCTATGTTGGTTTCCCCACTATGCCTGGGATGAATGATGAAATGTTCATGTATTATCATGTATCTTCACATGGTTAGGTGGATGAGTCAATATTGGTATATCCCCACTAGGTTGGGTGATGAATGTATGTTGAGTCTTTTGGTGATAGGAAGGTCTTCTATGATGTATAAGTCTTTGTTCTTCTTGAAGAACATCTTTTGCAGATCTTGCCTACAGTCAAGGGGAGCATGAACAGAACAATTCAGCAAGAGCAGGATGGATAGATTGGTACACTTTGGCATACACAAAGGGGGAGCACATTTGGAGATTTCAGCATGTACTCAGGGGAGTATGGACAGCAGTATGGACAGGAGAGGGTATACCAAAGAAGAGAATATCTTGGTCCACCCTTTGCCCTTGATGTCAAAGGGGGAGAGTGACTTGGTGTGGTGGTTTCCATCAAGTCCAAAGGGGAGATTGTTGGCATTATGATTCAAGTGTTGTCCTTGATGGCAACTCACTCAGAGGTTGGTACAGATGCTCAGAAGTTGGTACAGGAGATGGCAACTTAATCAGAAGACAGATCCTAGTACAGCTTGCCAAGGAAGTTCATACACGCAGGTTTGTTAAGACCAAGTCGCGTGTACACGCAGGTTGGCTTCAGAAAAAGCGCGTGTATGTGGAAAAGTACCTTTGGTCCATGGCGGTTAGTCCTTGGAAGTTGTGCCTATGGTTTTGGACCATTATGTCTCGACGGACGTGTTGATCCCTAGTTTCGAGGTTGATGGTATTGTGTTTCTATGGTTTTGGCTCTTGGTATTGAACAAGGCCTAAGGCTATATAAGGAGAAGATCACTAGGCAAAGGTGTATGGATTGTGGGTGTCTGACGCAGTGAGAAGATCTGGTATTGCTGGTTATCTGTTCGGGACGCTTGGCAAGGGTCGGATCTGACAGCAAAGGCAGAAGTAATCATTTCTAGATCTGCACGCGGGTTGCCTTTGGAGAAAGCGCGTATACACGCGGTTTTGGTACAGTGAAGTAGCGTATGCATGATAAGTGTTAATATTTCAGGTTGCTGCTGATTCTGGTGGTTGTTGCAGAGTTCTAGATTCTGGTTTGGGTTCTGTGTTCTTGAATGACAGGGTTTCAGTGATTCGGTATTGGGTTGTTTAATGAATTATGATGCAAGTATAAGTTGATGATTGTATTGCGGTAATGTTTGCTTTGTACTCTTGGATCCAGTATGAAAATGTATGAAACGTGGTCCCTGAAGGTTGTAGGGTCAGCACCTACGTACTAGTAAATGGATCAGCTAGTACAAGAGCTGAGGGGGTTGTAGCTCCCTTCCAAAAGTAGTTGGAAAACAAGAGAGGGTTGTAGCCCTCTGCAGGTTGTAGCCTGCGTGCTGGTAAAGGACTGCACCAGTACATTGTAAAAGAAGTTTCTCATTAAAGAAGAAAGAGACAAATTGCAGCAGGTGGTTTTCACCCACATTGGGTTTCCACCTTATATCATGGTGTTCATGTGTGTGGCTTTTGTGATGATCTATTCTGTTATACTGCATCTGTTTACTGTTAATATGCTTAATAATATCCTGATGCATTTACTGAAGATAAGATTAACTGAATCATAAGATCTCTGCATATACGCTAGTTGCTTTAGACACAGTCGCGTGTACACGCGGGTTCACTTAACTGAAGTCGCGTATATGTTTCTGAGTATGAAATTGAAAAGTTTTATCTGATCTGATAATACTGATTCACCCCCCCCCCCTCAGTATTATTTCCAACACTGAATAGGAGGTTTCCCAACCCACCATTGTGATTCCCCCTCCTGTACGAAGAGGAATCTTAGCCGTGACAGTTTATGGCCATTAAAGGGTTCAGAGCTCTAGGCAAAGACACTGATGGTGCCTAAAATTTCATAGACTTTCATCGGGAGTACAGTAGGAGGAGTTGAGATTTTGCATGGGGACATGGAGTTGCTTCAGTCAGGGGGAGATGTTGGGTGTGGCTTTTTACCTATTTTCTGCACATTCTTTCCCCAATTTTTACCCTTCTTGCCTCAAGGCCTATGACATTACTTGACCAATTCCCTTGTTTTCTCACCTTTATAACTTATTCTACTATTATATTACTTTGCCATATTTTACTGAGTAATGCGATGATTTATTCCTTTTTGTGCCTAACTAGGAGAGTATTGAAGAAATATTTTAGGAAGCTCTTCTTCTTTTTAGGTGATGGCTCACGCGAACAAAGCTATGAAGTGGACAGGCAGCACAGATTAACTACAAAGAATGGTAGAACAACTCGTTGTTACACATTGGATGTTGTGACAGGTTGTTGTTACAGGATGTTGTTACACCACACGCTGATACAAGAATCCGTTGTTACGCCAAAAGTGTTGTTGCCAGCGATGCCATCACATCCCAAACCATTATTCACTCGATGTTGTTGCACCGAAGCTGGCAAATGTGGGTACTATTCCACATAACAGCTGTCGACAGTAGGGATTATTTATTTTGGAACAAACAAACCCAAGCGGTTGCAATCCTAACTACTGTGTATTTGTATTTAGAAATAGGTTGTAACTACTTTTATTTTTGATCAACATGAGAATCATGAGATTCTCATGACTAGTCTATTTTCTAATTTCGGGATGTGATAACTATAAAGGAACTCAATTTTTCATGTACAAGGATACGACATATAGAAAAGTACTATTACTATGCTTCTATAATTTTGAGTTTATTTTTAATATTAATCAACACAATGATGTTGTTACTGCTCTTTAGTTGATTCGTTAATTACTTTTGTGTTACTCTTGCGCCTTGCTAAGGAGGAATGACCCTCCTCTTTGGCAAGCATTGCAGTGATAGAGATAGTGTACATTCTAGTTTAGCTAATTGATTTATGGTTTCTCGTTGTTTTTGTACAAATCATGGATTACATTCGTTGTTATTTCTATTTATATTATGTTGTTACACTGAGTTAATCAACAGAATGGTAGTAACCAGCTGGAGTAGATATTAGTTCCTGTGTGGTGCACTTTTACTTTAATAGTTGAGAAGTGTGATCAATTCTGTAGAGTTTTTTTATGTCTACATGAATGGTTTGATTCGGCAATTTAGTTCAGCGACACCTTTTGTTATTTTCTACATTTTCTTATTCTTTGTTGTGGTGTATCGGCATATACAGTGAAAACTCGATTGAAACAAAAAGACCTACCCTGGGTTGACAATTAAATGTTGCAATATCAGTCAATTAGGATTGATTAAAACAACACTACAGTATGCCTTTGTCATTTATGTTTGATCTTCCTTGTAGGTATTCATCCACAATGGCATAGAGAGGATTGACCTTGGAATTGAAAAGATTGAAAACAACATTGACAGGTGTTAGCATCAGAGTGAGGTGGGTCCTTTATATTCCTTTGTATTTTTTGATACAAACTAGGAAAGTTTGCACATATTTGTCTAATTTGTTGGTAGATCCTCCCATAGGACTAGAGGGATCGCTTCTGTCCACAAAAATGATTTCTTGCACAACACACCATGATATCAAATATAAAATCTAGAGCTAACAAGAAAATATTTGGAGACCATGTTCAATGCAACCCAATGTTTACATCAAACATTAGCCATGAATCAACTCAAGGCTTCCACTGTGTGGGAAATGTTTGATACTGTACAAACTGTGGCATACATAAAACTACCAGTTGCACTAGAATATGTAACATAAGCCATATCCTCCATATTTTTAAGTAATTTAGGATAATGATCAACTTCTCAGTTTCCACAGAAATTGGAATACTTAATGGTTTTCAATGCGACGCAAATATATTTTCGAATACAATTTACATACTTTATATGGCTCAACAAAAGTCTTTTATTTCATATGTTTCTATAGATATCCATGGTGAAGATATATTTTCTACTTCTAAGTCCTTCATATCAAATTGTGCTAACATTTGAGACTTCAAATCAAAAATCAGATATTTACTATAACCAAAAAATATCATATCAATTACATATAAAGTTATAACAAGGAAATGATCAGCATCTTGTTTGTAATACACATAATGATATAATTTGGATCTCGTAAATATTAATCCCAAATCAAAAGAATCAAAATTTTGGTACCATATATTGGGAGACTATTTTATACCACATAATAAATTTTTAACTTGTAAACTAATAGCTCTTTACTTTTTTCAACATAGTTCTCTAATTTTGTTATATAGATCTCCTCCTTCAAATCATGATGTAGGATTGCAATTTTAACATCTGTTTTTTTTATCTCCAAATCAAAGGATACTACCAAAAATAATACGAACCTAATAGTTGTTGACTTGGAAACCAAAGAAAATATCTCACCAAAATATATCCCTTCAACCTGGGAGTATCCTTTTTCAACGAACGTTTCCTTATGCTTTTCAACACTACCATCTAAATTGATATTCCTTTTGAACAACCATTCACATTTAATGGGTTTGTAAGCATCGAGAATTGGGACCAAGTCCCATACTTCACTATTTCTTGGTGCAACCATTTCCTCGTCCATGACTAATATTCAAGTCTCCTTTCCTACATCTCATTACCTCTTTCATGGTTCTAGGCATTGATGTTAGGAAATAAATCAAATATGAATTTGATATCATAAGGGCTATAATTATACCTATCTAATTTCCTTATTTTCCAAGTGGCTCTCCTTAAGTTTGAGATAGATTTTCTTCCTCCACTATTGAACACTCTAAACCCCCCTCCTCATCAAGTCATTCATGAACTTCTTATCCACTTTCTAATTTACCTTTCTTGGTCTTGGGTGGTCATTGAACCCCTAACTTCTTCTCATCCTATTCATAATGTTATAACTTAAAAAATGATCGCCTAGCCATTTCTAAATAGGTGGATCGAAATACACCATGTAGAATTAATTTTACCATAGTAAAATCACTTTCACCATAGGAAATAATTTAGTAAACCATTTTTATTAAATTATTTATGATTAAAATTAAAAAACCCCATGAGAATAATTGAATAAATCATTATTTGTTTAATTTTCTCTAGGAATAATTATTAAATCATTATTTGATAATTATTCCTTGTCACATTTGACTAAATCACCTTAGAATAATTAAATAAATTACTATTTATTTATTAGTCTTTAATGTTATTTTTGGAATAATTGTTAAATCACTATTTAATAATTATTTTGAATTCATACTGATTTGAAAATCACCCTTGAGTGACCTCAGTTAAATAATTTATGAATGAAGGTATTACAGACTCATGAGCTGGTGTGTGTCTATGTTATTTTAGGCAACAGATCGATCAGATTGCAAAATACACAGACACTGGAAATATGGAAAACAACAAGAGAAACACAATAAGAAAATACAAGAACACAACAAATTAATAAAGAGTTCACCCTATCCTCCCAGGCTACGTCTTCGGTCCAGCTCTCAGTGGTGGCCTTCTTTTATTATGTCTTTAAAGCATAGATTTACAATGAGGAGCTCAATTTGAGTCTCTTGAAACAGAAATGATGCTTGGCAGGGTGGCTCTTGGATTCCCCAAGCCACTAGAGTACACAGACTCTTTTCCTATCCAAGTCTTCACCTCTCTAGTCTTTAATGGAAGGAGCCCCAATGTGGTGCTCAATTCCCGACAGATCCTCTCCGGGATCGCTTGAACCTCTCAAGATTTCTGTCTGCTCAATGTTGCCTTATGTTGTAGGTTAGCTTGGCTTTGTGTATTTTTGCTTCTTGCTTTACTGTCTCTTCTGTCTCTATTTCCTTCTTTCTCCTCTCTTCTGTGTTCTGTTCTCCATGTGTTCATGGCTTAAAGCCACTCAGTCTCATGACTGCTCACTTCCCCTTTCGCCCCCATCAGATCGCCTGTTGCTGCTCGCTTGGAGTTCCCTGTCTCTGCGTCTTCATCAATGGCTCACAGGAAGTGGCCACTTGTCCTCTTTTGAACTGCGCCAGCTCTTCCTCGTCGGTTCGGTTTTTCGATTACACTGTGGAATGAGTCATCTGCCACCTCAGCGGTCAAATCAGATGTCAAACTTATCTATGCCACGACTTAATTCCCTGTCAATTCCGGTTTCTCCATCGGGCACAATTTCCACTGTTAAATCTGGAGCCCCCAGATCCTACGACATCCGCTCATTTCACGCGGTTGACTTGCTCGACCATTAGTGCGCGATGAGCAGCAATTTTTTTCTCTCCTCTGCCTGCCACGAGTCGGGAACAAAATGGAATCGCTCACTTTCGGCCAAATCCGCTTATCGCCCAAGGGTGCCCCCGATATACCACCGGTTTTGGAGTAGGGGTCCCGCCTTTAGCCTTTAGCACTTTCCCCACTGTTTTCCTAGCTTCCATGCGACCAAGCACTTTGGGGCTTTCCTTCTCGAGGGGTTTAAGTGCTAATCGCACATTATAAATGCCCTTTGTTTCCTGATCTGGGCTTCCCAATGACCAGTTTTGCCTCCTGCGCAGTCTCCATGGGCCTCGGTCAACACGCATTGACCGAGGTCCTCGTCATTCCTTGCTGGCTACCAACTGCCACTCTCTAGAGGTCTTCCTAATCGCTTTGTGCTCATAAATCTTTAAAGTCTGTCCTGTTTTGATATAGTCATGGTGCTTTGATTATTCTTCATGGATCTAATTCAGATCATAGCCTTCCGACTGAAAAATCTTTTGGACCACGAAAAGTTGGTTTTCAAGCATCGACTAAGTGAGGGTACAATTGTATCACTTGTCCAATCTCTATCCACTTTGCACTACTCGGCTTTGAACCCTTGAGCTCAATTCTGAGGTACTCAACATCTCCCCTACACATCGTCCTCACCTTCCTATCCAAAACTATGTCTTCCTGCAATTCATTAAGATATTCAGGTAGCAGGTCATCAATAGAAGGCAATTGACTCTACTCATCGGGATCCTTAGTCAGTGAGGCTTCAAACAATCTCAAGAAATCTGCATTTATGACTGAGTAGATGTGCATGTAAGCTGGCAGATCAAGGTGAAAAGCATTCTCTCCAATCTTCTCAAGTATTTTGAAAGGTCCATACCTGATAGGCTTTAGCTTTTTACCTTCACCTTACATCTTGTCCTTGTTGATATATAGCCAGACTTGGTCACCAACTTGGAAACTATGCTCCATCTGATGCTTTTTATGCCTTGCCTTGTATTTAGCTTGGCTCTTTTCCAGCTGTTCCTATACTGCCTGGTGGATCTCTTGATTTGTTCAATGAACCTAGTTGCCCTGTCCACATCACTATGTCCCTCAACTGTGGTATCTTTACCAAAGACAAAATCCAAAGGAGACCTTGGTGTGAAACCAAAATAGGTCTCAAAATGAGATCTCTGTGTAGAAGAATGTTTTGCTCTGTTGTAAGCATGTTGCACATAATACAAATGTTCATCCCAAAGCTTAGGATGTTTACTGCAATATCCTCTGAGTAACTGGATCATTGTCCTGTTAACTACTTCTGTCTGGCCATCATTTTGTGGATGAAAAGCGGTGCATTTCTTCAATTTGATGTCCATCAGTTCCCACAGACTTGACCAAAACTTTCCCACAAATCGGGTGTCTCGATCAGATACAATGGAAGTGGGTAGTCCAAAATGAACCCATACATGTTCAAAGAACAATTTTGTAGTTTGTTCAGTTGTAATATGTTTATTACAGGGTATCAAAATACATGTTTTGCTGAACCTATCCACAACAACATACAAATAATCATGACCTTCCCTAGATTTAGGTAGTCCTCCAAAAAAATCCATGGAAACACTTTCCCAAGGGTGAGAAGGAACTGGTAGTGGAGTGTACAAACTTAGTTTTCTATTGCTGGGCTTGCTTTTAGCACACATAGTACACCCTCTTACATATCTAGAAACTGTCTCATTCATTTTTGGTCAATAACAAAATCTTTGCAGCTGTGCAACTGTTTACTTACCCCAAAGTGACCTGATATTAGAGAATTGTGTGCTTCTCGAATTATCTTTACTCTTTCAATTTGTGGAATGCATAACTTCCCACAATGGTATAAGATTTAGTCCTTCACATGATAGTCCAATTCTTCTACTCTTCTTCCTTAACTTAAAGTTGCATATATATCTGTAAAGTCTATATCTTGAGCATATTGTTCAATGTAGCTTTCATGTAGCACAGAATTATGCTTAAGTATAGTAGATGCATTTATAATTGGTCTAGATAACATGTCTGTAACTTTATTATGTATGCCCTTTTTATATCTTATGACTAAATGAAACTGTTGTAAAAAACCCATCCATTTGTACTGTCTTGATTGCTGCAACTTAGTTTGAGAGTCTAGATATTGAAGTGGTTGATGATCATTATGTATTACTGTCTCTTTTCCCATTAAGTAATGTTTCCACATTTTCACACTCTAAACTAATGCATACAATTCTTTATCATATGTAGGATAATTAACTACTGCAGGATTAAAAGTCTCAGAATGATAACATATGGGTTTACCGTGCTGTGTCAACACTGCTCCCATGGCATAGTCACTGGCATCTGTTTGGATCTCAAATGGTCTTTAAAGATCACGCAGTGCTAGTATAGGTGTTGTACTAATCTTTTCTTTCAAGGTTTCAAAGGCTTTCTGATGTTTGCCTCCACTGAAACACCTTGTTCAATCCTGTTAGAGCATGTAAGGGAGCTGCAATCGAGGAAAAGTTAGAAATAAACATTCTCCAATATTGTGTTGCCCCTAAGAAGCTTCTCACTTCTGTAGCAGACTTGGGTTTAAGCTAGTTCACAATGACTGCCACTTTAGAGGGATCTATCTTCAGTTCACCACCCCCTACTATATGACCCAAAAAATTTAGAGATGTTTTGCCAAATTCACATTTTGAGAGTTTAGCATAAAGTTTTTCTCTTTTCAAAACATCTAGTGTCTGCTTAACATGGTTTAAGTGTTCTTCCCATGTTTTGCTAAATATCAGAATGTCATCCAGATACACAATAACAAAATCATCAAGAAAAGGTCTGAGTACATCATTCATTAATCTCATGAAAGTAGCAGGAGCATTAGTTAAGCCAAAAGGCATAACCAGCGACTCACACAATCCCTGCTTTGTTTTGAAAGTAGTCTTCCATGCATCTTATTCTCCACGAGCCATCTTTCTTTCTCACCAAAACGATTGGTGACCCACATGGTGATGTGCTAGGTCTGATGAACCCTTTCTCGAGCAACTCCTACACCTGCTTCTTGATTTTAGCATTCTCTAAAGTATACAACCTGTACATTCCAATGTTAGGCAATGGAGCATCTTGCTGCAAAATAATATCATGTACTATTTCCTTTTTGCGTGGCAGACCTTTAGGTTCTTGAAACAAGATATCATACTCTGAAACAACCTTTTCTAAATCAGCTTGCTGTTTAACATTACAGCCCTTAAATACATTGGTTTTTTCAAGTTTCTTTTCCTTTACAAACATCAGTAAGAATTGTTTGCATGAATTTATCATTCTTTTCATCTACCCTGAGTTTATGAGAGTATAATTATTCTTGAGCTTATGAGCTCTTACAAAGTATTCGATTCCATCTTTGACAAGTAGATACTTGTTCTTGGCTCTATAGAAAATAGCTTTCCTATCATACAAGTAAGGACTTCCTAAAACAATTCCACATATATCCAAAGGAATTATGTCTAACTCAACCTCATCTATAAATGCTGACCCAAAAGAAAACTTGAGTTTGCACTGTCTAGCCACTTGTAGTTGTGCTTTATCATTCAACCATCCTAATGGGTATGGTTTCTTGTGAGGTGTAGTTGCTAATCCCAACTTCTTTACAATTGATTCAGAAAGTAAATTTACTTGTGAGCCACCATCAAACAAAGTATCAATCTTTTGATGTTTGGAAATAACTCGAATATGGAAAAGCTCATGTCTTTTTCTCTCATTTTCTTCATCAATAATAGATTGTGTAGAATTACTAGTATATGCTTCAGAATTCTTACCTTTTATGCCTGTGGCTTCAATGGTTGTTTCATCTCCCCAGTCTGACCCCAAATCTTTCTGAATAGCTATAACAGTGTTCTTCTTCTTGCCCTCAAACTTCTTAGGTCTTAGCTCTGGATGCAGAATCCAACAATGCTCATCATCATGCCCATCCTTTTTATAGTGAGTGCATGAGGCTTTGCTTTTCTGTGCAGTATTAGCCTTCCTTGCTTTCCACTTATGCTTTCTTTTCTCCTTGCTCTTGCTTGCAGTGGGTTGGGATGGTCCCCCAACTTCTGGATTTCCATTCTTTCCTCTAGCTTCTAGATGAGTAGCTTGTACAGATACCTCATCTATACTAGTGGGATTAAACATGAGGATGGTATGCCTCATGTAGTTGTGTAGACCACCAATGTACTTCAATAGAGTCTCTGTGTTGTGGGGAAAAATGCCTATGCAGGACGATCCTATCCACCTAAGGTGTGACAGTGCCTTAGCAACAAACAGAGACAGCTATTCTAGTATTCTTCCTTTATGAATTAAGAATGAAGAGAGATGGATGGACTAACCGGTGTCTTCCGTTTGTCCCTCGACCCAGTTCCCTTCTCTTTGAGCGTTCCCAGCTACTTGCCTTCTCGCTCGCCCAGCTTCAAGAGGTTTCTGCAAGATCACGAGAAGAGAACACTACACAAGACATGGATTCATATTCATAACTAGTTCAGGATTAGAAGTAAACTAAACATACTAATGCAATCATACATCAAAGATACATCAGTATATAGGAGAAACCAAGATAGCTTTATTGATGAATAACAAGGTTCAGGAAGAGATACAACCCAGAGGGCTCCAATCCAGCATCTCCTTCCCAGCAAATGGAATTCCTATCTTCACCCCCTTCAAAGCATTAAGCACCCAATGATTCCAATCTCAAACCAACAGCAATTCTTTGCAATAACAAAATTCCAGCCTCTAGATCTCATGGAGGAGAGATCCATATATAGATGTTTGGAGAGAGGATGAGTCAGCTTGAGATCTGACTAGTGTCCTCTCCCTCTGTCAGTTCTTGATTCCACTTGGAGGTTCTTGCTTCCACTTGGAGATTGGGAACCTCTTACTCATCACCAGTCGAATTCACTGAGGCAAGTGTCATTGAGGAAGATTCTGGAAGCTTCCTGGGTCTTGACACCTCTTGGAATGAACTTGCCATTTGGCAATTCTCGCTCAACGCACCCTGGTAGTGCTTCTACTTGCGTTGCAGTGCAGGTAGCCAGTGTTGGCTTTGACATTCAGCGCAGACAGCTAGTGGAGCCACTGAATTGATCCTGAATTGACTTGTTTTTGAGCAGTTTCTGGTGGAGAACTTCTGTGAATTGCTGTGGTTTGTTAGCCTTGTTCCTCTAGGGGTAGGAACAACATGTTTAGGGACTTTGGATCCCTTAGATTATGGACATTTCATGCTCAATGCTGTAAGGCACAAAAATGTCTATAACAGTTGCCCCCTAAAGTATGAGGCTGTTTATCGGGTGAAATGCTTTATCAGGGGGATCCGAAGTTCATCCAATGCTGGGAGGAGACCTGTAATAAGATATAATACAATACATTATTTTTCATACTACTTTCATGATCTAGCTGAGGCGGGCATTCCCATGCTTAGCTTTATAAATTCATTTTTCTGTACATAGAACAGACAATCGTCTGATGGTAGACTGATAATTTTGATGAAATTATCTTCCTTTGGGTAGGATGATTATCTGCTGCAATGATGTACATGTCAATGTCTTTATCTTTCCTGAATATATATCGCAGCCCAAATGGATGAAACTAGATCCGGGGTCTTCAAACTCGTTCGATCTTCACTCTAAGTACAAGTCGATCCATGTGAGAAATGTTCTGAAGTCGAACATGGAAAGACATCGCTTGATTACCGGTCAATGAGGTAAACCGTTAACAAGCGCGAGAGGAATCACCGATAATGATAATGACCCTCAAGGTACTGCAGTACAATTCACGTGGTGTGAATAAAGGACTTGGCGTCGAACACCACGCAAAATCTTTCGGTCGAAGGTCATTGATGTATACCTGTCGCCGGAAGTGAGAAACTTGCCATTGAGGCATGCAAGCTTCAAAGTACTGAAGGGGTTGTTCCTAGATCAACTTCTTGGATAATGAGCTGATGTCGACAAGAAGCGATCCGTCAAAGGAGGGCCTTAATGAATCCCACATCAATGACACGGAGCGGAGCTAATGATTTTGATGGAGGTTTAAACGATCTGTGACATATGATTCAGGGTGGCGGTCATGAAAGGATGAAGGATAATGTACGGCAGTCGATGGGACACGGTTGACTTTTCTGAACGACTTCTCTTGAACATATGGCGACACTGATGCGATGGATTGGTAGCATTACCCCAAATATGGATGGTATGGCGAGACCATGGTGATGTGACCGGTGAATGAAACAACCCAACCCGATTGTGGTACGGAGGAAAAGTGTCATGTTCAAGAGCGACTTGCTACCATCAAAGTTTTCTTTAGTTTCTCCCAATTTTTCCCCAGTCATTGCTGACCAGTACCTCTTTATTTTTGTCAAGCTTGAGGAGGATAACATATGCTTGTTCTATAACCTGCCCTTCGGGCAAGCCCACCGCTATGTTTTAACGAGCCTAGCGATAGTGAAACTCGTTCTCGTCTAAAGACAAGTTTGTCGCTATTTAATGATTTTAACGAGTCTAACGACAAGGATAACTCGGTCCTTTTCATTTTTAGAGAGTCTGAAAAGGTACATAAAGTTAACTCCAAAAGTCCTTTTTCGTCATCTAATCCCTTAGGTCCGAAAAAGTATAAAACAATACAGAAGGGATGAGTTTTCGATAGTTTTAACGAGCCGAATAAAACAAGCGCTCGATCTTTTTGCGCAATAATCCCTCAGGTCCAAAAAGATTAAAATCTAGAAGAGGGATAGCACTTCCTGTCCCTTTAACGAGCTGGAAGGCCAAGGACTCGAAAATCTTTTCATATTTTACGAGTCAGGTGAAAAGAGCTTAAAGAAGACTCGTCTTTTGAGGAACGAGTGATAAAACAGGTTAGTAGCTGATTCCAGGTATAGGTTGGAATTTTCCAATCACGGCAGTGTCACAAGGATGGCTAGTGAAATCACTCTTCGCAACTGTTCCTCAAAATGGGTAAACAATCATATGGAGGTGAACGATCGGCCAATGGAAAAGTGGAGGTGACGGGCAAACACGACCAAGGCTTTAATGGCTGATAATATTACATTCACAGTGGTTATTTACCGGGATAGTTCATTTTTTAACAAGCTTAAACGCGGGTGGAAACATTTGCTCGATCTTATGTTTATTTTTTAACGAGCATGAACTATGCGCTAAAACTGCTCGGATCTTGCGTTTATTTTTTTTAACGAGCATGAACTGTGTGCTAAAACTGCTCAATTATTATATGGTCAAATTTTTGATTTTTTACCATAACTAGCTTTGCTCTTTTCAAAGATAGTACTGTATCCTCAATTGCTGCATCAAACTAGTTAGAAATGAATAACATTTGCTTGAAAATGAGATTAAAACCCTAATATTTCGCTTTGAACTACGTAAAAAGCAATTAAAAAGTGTTTTTACCTCTCATTTTACCATTTCATTTGAACTTGGTTTGTTGGAGCTTTGGAGGTGCCTCTTCCCCCTTGATTTTCACCAGCTGATTCCGGGAGATTCTGCGGACGATTTTCGGCGCCGTCTGGACCAGGTAGGAGCTAAACCCTAGCTCTTTCTTTTCATGGTTTCCTTTTTCCATTCTGTGCCTGTTTTCCTGTTCCCCTGAGCCCCTGGGGTTTTGTTAGGGCGCTCTGCCATCAGCGCAGCTGGTTCACTTGAAACCTGTGCTGAATGTCAAGCTGCATGAAGGCAGTTTGACCTTCAACGCAGGTGGAACACTGACTAGTTGCGTTGGGCATAGAAAATAGTTTTGTTGCACAGTTTTTGATGAAAATTTTGCCAGTTTCTCATCAAATCCAGGATCTAACTCCTCTCATGTTTTGTTTTCAGAGATTATTGGAGCAAAATGACCCTTACATGGCGAGAACGAGAACATGAAGAAGAGGACATGATTGCCCTCCATGACCCTGTCACGGTGAACGCGTTGCGGAACTGTGGCCTGCTGAAGTTCTTCCGTATCTCTAGTATGAGAGCACAGATCTCCTTACTGCAGTATATGCTTGATGCTTGGGATCTTATCCCCCAAGTATTTCAGATTAGGGGCAAATCTATCCCCTTGACCATAGTAGACATTTACTTCTTGACTGGCTTGTCAAGGCGGGGTGCCCCCATTTCTTTGTCAGGTTCGGCCCGAGGGAATGACTCCGTGAGAGATTATGTCCGTCAGTATTGCTGGGAAGGATCTCAGCCGAGTAGAGACGGCAAGGTCGTTATCCGTGAGATTGCTGACAGGTCTCTCAGGTCCATTCTGTATACTATTGGTAGGATGGCCGGTAGTGCATCTCTTCATGTTGCCAACAGATCCTATGTGCAGCACGCCTTGGAGTGCCTCCAACCGAAAATATTCAACTGGTGTGATGCAGTACTTCTTCAGATGAAAAGTCAGTTGACCAAGGTAAAGGACGGGAAGCTGAAGAACTTTGGATTTGGTTCTATTTTGACTGCCTTTGCCTTGGAGAAGATACCACTGATGCAGCCTCAGTATATCGCACTCGACTTGCCTTCTCCTACCGAGCCACGCATGCAGAGATGGGTTGATCACATGTCTAGGCATGCTGGTCAATCTCAGATTTCTTTCACTGATACCTTCTTCAGGTGGTTCGAGCGTCAGGAGATGGTCTATTCCGAGTATCCATATGTTGGTATGGATTTCCGAGGTGATCCGGACTTGGTACTGCCGGATGGCGAACAGTGGGGCGCTATTGGTAAAATCTTCGACCATATCACTGTTTACTATTTTTATTTATAATGTCCTTGTGCTTCATTCTATCAAGACTTTAATCAAACTCATGTGTGCATGCAGATGTTGGTCTTGTTCGTCCAGCAGTTCGCCCAAGAGCGCCAGTTGCTGCCCCAGCAGGGGAGACTGCTGGGAGGGTTATTCTTCGTGACCTTGATGTGGCCGAGACCCTTACAGCTGTGCAGGAGCAGGTTGAGAGCCTTACTCTCGGCATTCCCGATGTGAGGATTGATGAGTTACCTTTACAGTTGCAGCGACATACTACTGGTGTGCCTAGACGATGGACTCGTCTCTTACGCATGATTGCACAGGCCGTGACGTGCTATCATGAGCATCACTAGGCTAGGGTGCCCCCTAGCATTTTGAGTTTTTGGGTCATGTGACTGATTTTTGTCTTATGTATAAACGATAAACAACTTATATATATATTTTGATTTTCGGGGTTTATTTTGGTTGAGTTATATGATCCATATGTACAACATTGATGATGTGTCTCTTTTTATAAATGTCGCAAATGTCTATCTAACACATAGTTTGCTAATGAATCGGTTAATGTGTTTAAGTTTCTGGAAATATGTTGAGATTGAATTGAATCAAATTGTCTTTCCAAAATCTTAACCCTTAGGAACATGCGATAAATAGCTGGGTTGCGGACGAAATATATACCATTGAGTTGTAGTATTACGAGTTGTGAGTCTAGCCTGACGATTAGTCGGCGTATACCATGGGTGATGGCATCAGAGAGTAGTTCTATCAACGCGCTACACTCAGCGATGTTATTCATCGATTGCCCGATACATACACCTCTGAAACTTACTAACTCGCCGCTTGGATCAAAAATGGCCCAGGCTGCGGAGGACAGGTTCCGCGAACTACGACTCGCTCCGTCGGCATATCCAACACATGTCTCCAGAAGGTTTGACATCTGCAATAAATGTAAAAAAGGTGGATTACTCGACCAAAACAAACACTTTAGCGAAAACAAAATACAACAAAAGCATACAGGTTACTATTTAAGCATAGTAACGCTTGAGGTACAACCCATTATGGGGTTGCGCCAGTGGAATTCCGTCATAATCCATTAACTCGTAGGCTCCTTTTGCTAACACTCGTTTAACAATATAGGGGCCCATCCATAAAGAATTAAATTTACCTGCTCCCAATTTATCGGATTCTTGGTCATAAAGCAAGACCAAGTCACCTTCTGAGAAGACACGGGGTTTGACATTTTTGTCGAACTACGCCTTGACTCGTTTCTTATGGGCTTCGTTAGCCAAAGCGGCATCACGACGGGTTTCATCCAATTGGATTAATTCCAAGAAATGGGCCTCTTCTTCTGAAGTTCTGGGGAGGAGATCAATTGCGAGTTTAAGAGACGAGATTTCACACTGGATTGGCAAGACTGCTTCCAGGCCATACACCAGTTGGAAAGGTGTGAACCCGGTTGCATTCCTTACCGATGTTCAGTAAGCCCACAAGGCTGAGTACAGGATTAGGTGCCACCTTCTTTTGTGAACTCTGATCATCCTTTGCAACATACGCTTCAGGACCTTGTTGATTGCTTCAACTTGTCCGTTTGCTTGCGGATAATACGGGGTAGAGCTGTCGTGAGATAGCCCTAGCTTGGCAGCTAATTCAACCATCATGTGATTGCGAAAATGCGATCCATGATCTGTAACTATAGCCTGTGGTACGCGGAACCTGGCGACTACATGATTGAAAAAGAAAAGGGCAGTTGTTTCACCAGTGTTATCTAATGTAGGCATCGCCTCGGCCCATTTGGTAAAATAGTCAACAGCGACTATAATATACCCATGCCCCCCGGTCGAGGTGGGGTTACATGTCATGAAATCGATGCCCCATTTGGCGAAAGGCCCAACAGCAACTATTGGCTGTAAAGGTACGGGTGGTCTTCTGGTTTTGCTACCAAAAATTTGACAAGCATGGCAACTTCTGACTGCGGTTATGCAATCTTTGAACATGGTTGGCCAGAAGTATCCTGCTCGTAAGATTTTTTGTGCTGTAGCATATCCAGATTGATGCCCCCCACACGCGCCTGAATGACACTCATTCAGGGCTTTTTCGGCCTCCTCATAGGTGAGGCACCTTCTCAGAACTGTATCGATACCACGACGGTAAAGCGTATCACCGACGATTATGTAGTCTTTCGCTTGGTATCGTATACGTTTCTGTTTTGAGTGGGAGGTGTCAGGCCTGAATTTTTGGGTTTGGAGATAAATTATTATATCTCCATACCACTCATTGCTTGTAGATATCAGAAACAAACTTTCGTCCACGATTGATTCTTTGGATGTTTCATCGTTTGACGACGATGGGAGATCGCACAATAATTCTGCGAAAACTAAAGCTTTCTTTGATTTGGATTTTACAAATTCCAGATCAAACTCTTGAAGGATCGCTATCCATTTTGAATACTTGCCCCCCAGCAACTGTCGCGACAATATATAAGTCATGGGGTTGCAATCTGATAGAATGGTAGTTTTCCGAAAGAGGACATAATGTCGAAATCTTTGTATCGCTTGAACAGCAGCGAGTGCTAGCTTTTCAACATAAGAATATTTGCTTTCTGTATCATTCAAGCTTTTACTTAAATAATATATAGGATGTTCAATTCCATCGACTTCTTGAACTAAAACCATCGCAATGGTCGTATCTGCTGCAGCCAGATACAGGTTAAAATCTCTTTGATAGTCTAGGGCATACATTAATGATGCTTTTACTAGAGAATCTTTCAGAGCATCAAAGGAAGCTTGCGCCACCTGATCCCAGACAAAAGGTACATCCTTTTTCAAAAGACGAGTATAACATTTAGCAAGTTCTGCGTAATTTGGAATGAACCTCCTCAGAAAGTTTGCTTTCCCTTGGAGTTTCTGAATCTGAAGCAAATTTGAAGGTGGAGGCAAATTAATGATTGCCTGAACCTTGCAAGGGTCGAGACGAATCCCATCCTTAGAGACTACAAAGCCAAGTAAACGACCAGAACCGACGCAAAATACACATTTGTGCGGATTGAGTCTTATCTTGTAGTGTCGGCAACGTAGAAATATCGCTCTTAAATGCTGCGGATGATCAGTCCGCTTTCGCGAATGAGCCGGAAGGTCGTCGAGGTATGGTTGAACGATGTTCTTGATGTCATGGAAGGCATAATTCATTGCCCTTTGAAACGTCGCCCCTGCGTTCTTTAAACCAAAGGGTAATTTTCGATAAGCGAATGTGCCCCACGGACAAATGAAAGCAGTCTTTGACTGGTCCTGTGGGCGGATATTTATTTGATTATACTCGGAAAATCCATCCATGAATGAAAAGATTTCACATCCGGCGCATTCATCAATTATCTGGTCGATGAAGGGTGTAGGGTAGTTGTCTTTCGAACAAGCTTGGTTTACATCCCTATAATCGACACACACTCTAATTGTCCCTTGTTTTTTCATAACAGGGACAATATTCGATACCCAATCGGTTAGAGGAACCGGGTAGATGAAACCAGCATGGAGAAGCTTTTCAACTTCTGCCTTAATGGCAGCGGCTTTCTTGGGGTGCACCTGCCTGAGCCGTTGTCTTACCGGTTTGACATCAGGATACATCTTAATTTCGTGTTCAACGATACTCGAGTCAATGCCTGGCATTTCATCATATGACCAAGCAAAGACATCTCTGAACTTGCGAAAAAGAGCGTTATATATTTCCAGTTCTGAAGGAGAACAACCTTTGCCGACATAAATATTCTCTACAACATTTGTTTTAGTCGAGATATTTATGGCTATAGTCTCTTCAATATTGGATAAGTTTCGCTCGGAATCCACCGTATTTACAGTGTTTGATAGGAATTCAAAAACTGAAGGGTGGTAAAGGTCATGTTGAGTATCTTCTTCATAATCCGGAAGAAGGGAACGATGGTGGCAATCATTCCATGGTGCCCCCTCAATCAACATTGGTTGTAGGATTCCTTCGTCGGTTCCATGCACTCTCAACCAAGGATCTAATGGGGTACCATATTCTCTAGACCTATCTACCCAAACGCTTGATGAGCGTTGATTTGGGTTCGCCTCCCATGCCCGAAACATTGATTGCTACAATATTTCTATAGGGCTTGGGGGCAAAACCATTTCATGATCCATGTTGATATCGTCTTTTGAGATCTTCGTGGAAGATATCATGTTGCAGGCTCCTACCAACGCTACTTCTCCTATATAGATTGGAGGTGGAAGTGCGAAAGTTCCCATTAATGTGGGGTCTTTCAGTAGGCCTACTCCAATATCTTGAAGCGAGTGGTTGCTCCCATGGATCACGGGAATGCTTCCCGTAACTTGTGAACCATTAGGGAGGAAGTCTTGTTGGTCGACGATCGTAATCCCTCCCTGAAAAGGGAATGCGATCTTCCTAAAATAAGTCGACACTACAGCTGCCATGGCATATATCCACGGTCTTCCCAGTAGGATGTTGTAGTCCAGATTCCCATCGATGACTTCAACATCTATTTCTACTATTTTTCCCCCCAGTTCAACCTTCAAGTTATTTAGGATACCGCACGGGGTATAGGTCCTTCCGTCGAATGCTTTTAATGTCGTCGAAGATCGCGACAAGGTCGGAGACCCTAAAGTTTTCCAGCAACTCATCGACATAATACATGTAGATGCCCCCTCATCAATGATTGTTCGGTGAACAGTTTTGTTGAGGGCTTTCACTTGAATAAGGAAAGCTAGTTGAGCTGGTAACTGAGGATCGTATCCTTTGTGGTCGAAGGATACAAGATTGGAATCCTTAGGATCAACCCCACCAATAGCCGATAACAAAGCCTGCCTTTGGGATGGACAATTTTGTAGTACTTCAAGAGTCGACATAGCGGATGGCGATTGGGCCAAATCTTCCACTATGTTATAATGCTGCGCCGCTCTGGCGCAAGGATTAAATGTCGACTTGTGTACTACTCCCTTTGGCGGTTTTATTGTTAATTCAGGAATGATGGGCGGTACAACTTCTGTCGAAGTTGTTGTCGAACTACTTGGTTGATCTTTACCTTTGTCGTTCGACAGCTGCGGATTCCCGTAATCTTTGTTCCTTGTCGAAATCAAAGCATCATTCTGCTGTTTTGAAACCGACAACATAAGCACTTGCGACGGGGAAGCATTTCCACTATCAACCAGATTTTAACCTGGATTTGGGACCGGATCAGTTATTTCCTCATCACATATTTGACATGGATTTTTTGGTTTCCCTTTCCCAGGAGGGTTTGAAGAAGTTTTTTCAGGGGATGACTCACCCTGTTTCTTCTTCTTCCCTTTGTTTTGCTTCTTCTTGCTCCCTGGTTGTTTGGTTTCTTTGCCCTTATCTGCTGATACGGCATTTACTTCCGAAGCAAGAATTTCTTCTTTTGAATTTTGATCTGAAATCTTACGGGCCTTCTTGGAGTTTGCCTTTGTCGATTTCGCATTTGTCGTGCCAATCACACCATCGTCGGCATGGGAGTCACTGTTTGATTTAGGAGGAGGAGGAATTGAGAATTCCGGTCTAGGGGTGTCAGGTATTTTGTCATAGAGCGTGCCAGACTGAGTGTAGACTAAGTCTAGATATTGTGCACGAGCAATAACTTGCTCCTCTGTTACGACTCCCCCCTTGGCCACATCTTCCGTTATGGCAAGAAGTAACGACTTGATAAACCATTCAGCTAATAGCTGATCGGGAACGTACGTTTTCACCATCCTACGATGGCGACGCCACTCATGTATATGATCGGATATATGAGTGGCTGTTGTCTGCTTGAAGTTGGTTAAGATTTCTGTTCCCGTTTCATACCTTATCGGTAATTGAAAATGGGTTAAGAAAGTTGTGGCTAGGGAGCTGAAATTGTCGAACGAGGCTCTAGGTAATTCAATATACCATTTTGCCGCTGGACCCGTTAACGTCCTCTGGAAAAGGCGAAGCCTTATCGAATCATCGTTTAGGGTGTTTGATGAACACCACAGATGAAAAGTCATCACGTGGTTCGATGGGTCTTCACCTGGATTTCCATTAAATTTAGGAATGTCCGAAGGAAGTTTGTGAGGAATCGCTGGCCACCAAGGGGCGTAAGCAATTGGATCGTTTGTTAACCGGTGTAAATCGGGTAACTCTAAAGTTGCCACGAATGGTAACTGTTGATTCAGGTTAGGTGAAGCATACCCAGGGTACGATGGAATTGCCTGAGCAGTTGGCCTTTGCATACCAGCATAATGCAACTGATGTTGGTATGACTGATACGGTTGGTGGACTTGACCACTGTAAAGTGGTTGATTTTGACCGTTTTGAATGTACGGTTGTCCACTGTTCGCAAAGATCTGCTGCTCAGAACCTTGGTACACTTGCTGGAATTGTGGTTGTTGGTATTGCACCAGCCACGGTTGTGAAGCCATGCTCTGTTGTGCTATACTAACTGTTGGACCAAGGTGTGGGGTAATTGTACCCGTTTGGACCTGTGTCGCCCCACCAGTAGGCGATTGTGGTTGAGTCACAGGGTCAAGGGGTTGTTGCATTACAACCTGGGAAATCTGAGGTTGACATACAACAGGCAACGTTTGAACTTGCGACACTGTCACAATAGCCGGTGTGGTCGGGATGTTCGACATAGGTACACATTGTTGCATAGAATACACAACCCTTGGTTGTTGAGGTAGCATAGGTACCCAACCACTTGATGTAACTCCAGTATAACCTGAATACTATTGTGAACTCCCGTATGGATACCCTCCCGGAGGGGGTAATGAAAGGGCATACTGCCCCCCATACGGTAGCAATCCGGAATTCAAGGGGATTGTTTGTCCTTGGGGACTGGATTGCCCAAATTGACCTCCAAATGGATCAATCTGGCGAGTTTCAACATAAGAGTTGCCGGATATTATTCCGGAGGAACAAACTGGAACGGACCACACTGTCGAAATAGTCCCTGGGTGACCTCCTTCTAGCGGTTGTGGGCTAGTTGGGATAGATGGTACGCCGGCAAACATTGTCGAAGTGACGACAGGGAGTTCTGTTGTCGCTGTGTCATTCGACACAGTCCTAGATGTTGACTGTTGTTCAGACATTTTGAGTCTATCCAAGAGATTACCTAGCGATTCTACAGTAACTTCCACTGGTGGTAGACTAACTTCTGATGTCGAAGGAAATAGAGTGACCCCGACTCCAAAATGTGTTGGAGTACTTGCTTGCGGATCTTCTACAATTTCCTCTATCGCAATCAAACCAGGTGGAAGAGGAAGACTGTCAGGTCCGTAAAATATTTCTGGTGCCGAAGAAGGGGTTGAATCGACAGCGACAGTTGTTTGAGGAGCAAGACTCTCTGAACCGGTCACAGATGGAACTGGTTCAGTAACGCAAGTATTTGCTCCCAAACTAGGATCAGTGTTACTGTCCCTCTGTGGCTGTTGAACTTCTTCTGTAGAGGCAGGGTTTCCAGAAATGTTTGGAGTAACCGGAATCTCAGATGTCGTTGGAACACTTGTTCTAACTTTGATAGGAGATTTCGAACTGGTTAAACGAGTTCGCTTTGTCCGTACTATTTTCGATTCCGGAGACAAAGACGGTTGACTCGTAAGCCTCCGTGAACGACGGGGTTTCAATTGACTTTCTTCCACGATTGCGGATTACTCGATCAACCAAAATACAAAAGGGGAAAGTGTGTTTCCGAATTAAATGAATTTTTAGACGCTTTTAGACACAACTTGCTTTTTCACTTTTAAAGAGTCGAGAAAAAGCTAAAGATGACTCTAGTCTCCTTCGATGTTTTAACGAGCCCGAAGTGACAAATGCTCGGATGGACTTTTTCTGTTATAGAGTCTGAAAAAGGCCAAAAGAAACTGCTCTGGAGTTCTAGGTAGAGGGTGTGCCAAACTTTTCGCAAAACCGCAGAATACTTTTTAGGGTACGGGCGGTCGATCTTCCTGAATGCTGTGTTCAGTGCATTGCAATCAGTAGGGCGGCCGACACGGCTTCCTAAGGATAAAAGTTTTATACCTATAGGGGTCTCCCAATATATACGCGACGGTACGTGGGAGCACAATCCGTACTGGCGCTATCGTCCCTCAGGAGGAATCACCCACCATCAACGAGATCGACAGTCACCAGGCTTTACGACGCCGGAACACGTCTCTAGCCTAGACCTCTATGTTGTGCGTTATGTTGCAAAGCATTGTTAAGTTCATTCAATTTATTTTAGGTTGATCTTTTTAGAAGTTTGCCTTTTGAGGTTCACCACGAGATGTATGATACAATTCCTAAATGCAGTCTAAAGATGATAAGCAAGCTTTATATCTTTTCAACTTTGAAAATCCTAGCTACTAAGGGAAAAGAAAGACACCATCTTTTCTCAAAGAGCAATCAGCACACTCTAATGCACTTTTCCTAAATCAGACATGCAAACTATCAAGATGCAAATGCACAATGCAGGTGTTTGTTTTCTGCTTTCTTAGTATTGATGCCTACAAAGAAAGCTTTTTGTACAACTTTGAATTTGCTTTTAAATGACAAATACAAACAAGTTTACTTTTTCGAAATCAGAGAGGGTAGAAGAGATTACAACACTTAACGATTTCCGAAATGAATACTTGTTTCGACACTTAAAAGAGACAAACTCAAACCAATAAGCAAGAGTAAATGTATAATCAACTGTAAACAGCCAATGAACTCTCTCCTAAGATCACAATCAACAGATCTGAATCAAGGACTACAGGATGACTATTTCACTCATGCGAAGGAAAACTGCGAATGACACCACAAACACATAAAAACATTCACAGTCTTTTTGTACAAAAGGAGGCGGAATTTAAGCAGAGAAAAGGAGTTTTCAGACTGGTACCTATGCTGGTTACAGGCTGCAAAAATCAAAGATCAAAACAAGGCAAAACAAAGCAGAGAACCCCAGCTGCACAAGGCCTAAATGGTTCAGCGCAACCTCAACACAGGGGTTTTGACATTCAGCGCAGGTAGCCTTCACGGGACCTGCGTTGAAATGCAGAACCTCTTCACAGGGGTCGCGCTGAAGGAGAAACGAGAGTTTCTCACTGGGTTCTGGGTCACAGATTACTGATTAATCTACAGTTTCATGCCAAACCAAAGCAACAAGCAAGGTACAATCAAAGGGATTCTTTGAGGGAGTACTAAGATCTATCACAAAGGATCATCAAATCATTTTTGAGTCCATTGTTCAGATCATAGACAAATCCAGTGATTGGATCAAAACAGCAACTGTCTACTTTGCATCTGAGAATAGCAGATGCAGTTCGATTGTTGTTGTTGAGTCTATGAAACAAACAATGATGGAAACACAAATAAAATGACTAAACAGATCTCCCCAGCGGAGTCACCAATTTGTTGTGGGGAAAAAGGCCTATGCAGGACGATCCTATCCACCTAAGGTGTGACAGTGCCTTAGCGACAAACAGAGACAGCTATTCTAGTATTCTTCCTTTATGAATTAAGAATGAAGAGAGATGGATGGACTAACCGGTGTCTTCCGTTTGTCCCTCAACCCAGTTTCCCTTCTCTTTGAGCGTTCCCAGCTACTTGCCTTCTCGCTCGCCCAGCTTCAAGAGGTTTCTGCAAGATCACGAGAAGAGAACACTACACAAGACATGGATTCATATTCATAACTAGTTCAGGATTAGAAGTAAACTAAACATACTAATGCAATCATACATCAAAGATACATCAGTATATAGGAGAAACCAAGATAGCTTTATTGATGAATAACAAGGTTCAGGAAGAGATACAACCCAGAGGGCTCCAATCCAGCATCTCCTTCCCAGCAAATGGAATTCCTATCTTCACCCCCTTCAAAGCATTAAGCACCCAATGATTCCAATCTCAAACCAACAGCAATTCTTTGCAATAACAAAATTCCAGCCTCTAGATCTCATGGAGGAGAGATCCATATATAGATGTTTGGAGAGAGGATGAGTCAGCTTGAGATCTGACTAGTGTCCTCTCCCTCTGTCAGTTCTTGATTCCACTTGGAGGTTCTTGCTTCCACTTGGAGATTGGGAACCTCTTACTCATCACCAGTCGAATTCACTGAGGCAAGTGTCATTGAGGAAGATTCTGGAAGCTTCCTGGGTCTTGACACCTCTTGGAATGAACTTGCCATTTGGCAATTCTCGCTCAACGCACCCTGGTAGTGCTTCTACCTGCATTGCAGTGCAGGTAGCCAGTGTTGGCTTTGACATTCAGCGCAGACAACTAGTGGAGCCACTGAATTGATCCTGAATTGACTTGTTTTTTAGCAGTTTCTGGTGGAGAACTTCTGTGAATTGCTGTGGTTTGTTAGCCTTGTTCCTCTAGGGGTAGGAACAACATGTTTAGGGACTTTGGATCCCTTAGATTATGGACATTTCATGCTCAATGCTGTAAGGCACAAAAATGTCTATAACACTCTGGTGAGTCTAATGAGATTCCTAGAATCAATGCTCTCTTTCTAAATTCTTGAGTGTACCCTTGCACACTTTGCCCTTTCAACTGTCAAAGACTTTGCCAACTCATCATGGCTTGTTGCATGTAGGCCAATGGATAGAACTACTTTTTGATTGCAGAAACAAATTTACTCCAGACATAGATAGTCTTACCATGTCTCTTTATGTCAGCTTGGGTCCTGCCTTCCCACCAAACCAAGGTAGTGCCTCCTAGGCGTAGTCTTGCCAGCTGAATTTTTCTCTTGTCTGAGTCGATGTTCTATACTCTGCAATAAACATCAATTTATCTAATCCAATTGTCCAACTTTTCTGCATTTAACTCTCCATCATATATAGGTAGATCAAATTTAACATCTAGTTTGATCAAAGATGCTTTCTTTTTGTGTTCAGGGCTGTTAAGAGGTGTGAGAAAGCTTTCCTCTTTCCCTTTTTCCTTTTGAGTGGTCATGGAAGTGAGACTCATCTTCTCCTTTGTCTTTCTTGAAGCCTGACGAATCTTCCTCCTTATGTTTTCTAAAGTCCCTATACATTTCCTCTACCATGGACTTTATGGCTAGGAAACTATCTATGAATTGAGGGTCTGGTCCTACAGAACCTTCTTTTGACATTGTCTTCTGAGGATAGACTCTCCCAATTTCAAGATTAGTTTCAACCAACTCTCCTTCTCCTAACTTGAGCTTTGAACTAGTTAGCATTCAACAACTAAACCAACACAAGCTTGTCTAACCTTAACAGCCTAGAGCTCTGATACCACTTGATCTGAAAATCACCCTTGAGTGACCTCAGTTAAATAATTTATGAATGAAGGTATTACAGACTCATGTGCTGGTGTGTGTCTATGTTATTTTAGGAAATGGATCGATCAAATTGCAAAATACACAGACACTGGAAATATGGAAAACAACAAGAGAAACACAATAAGAAAATACAAGAACACAACAAATTAATAAGGAGTTCACCCTATCCTCCCAGGCTACATCTTTGGTCCAGCTTTCAGTGGTGGCCTTCTTTTATTGTGTCTTTAAAGCAAGATTTACAATAAGGAGCTCAATTTGAGTCTCCTGAAACAGAAATGATGCTTGGCAGTGTGGTTCTTGGATTCCCCAAGCCACTAGAGTACACAGACTCTTTTCCTATCCAAGTGTTGACCTCTCTGGTATTTAATGGAAGGAGCCCAATGTGGTGCTCAATTCCTGACAGATCCTCTCTAGGATTGCTTGAACCTCTCAATTTTTCTATCTGCTCGATGTTGTCTTATGCTGTAGGTCAGCTCAGCTCTGTGTCTTTTTGCTTCTTGCTTTACTGTCTCTTCTGTCTCTACTTCCTTCTTTCTCCTCTCTTCAGTGTTCATGGCTTAAAGCCACTTAGTCTCATGACTTCTCGCTTCCCCTTCCGCCCCCATCGGATCACTTGTTGCTACTTGCTTGGAGTTCCCTGTCTCTACGTCTTCATCAACGGTTCACAGGGAGTGGCTGCTTGTCCTCTTTCGAACTACGCCATCTCTTCCTCATCGGTTCAATTTTTCGGTTACACTGTGGAACGAGTCATCTGCCACCTCAGCGGTCGAATCTGACGTCAAACTTCTCTATGCCGTGGCTTATTTCCCCTATCAATTCTGGGTTCTCCATCAGGTGCAATTTCCACCATTAGATCTAGAGCCCCCAGATCCTACGACATCCACTCATTTCACGCGGTTGACTTGCTCAACTGTTAGTGCACGATGAGCGGTGGTTTTCTCTCTCCTCCACCTGCCACGCGTCGGGTGCTGAATGGAATCGCTCACTTTGGGCCAAATCGGCTTACCGCCCAAGGGTGCCCCCGATATACTACCGATTTTGGATCGTGGGTCTCGCTTTTAGCCTTTAGCACTTTCCCCATGGTTTTCCCGGCTTCCATGCAACCGAGCGCTTCGGGGCTTTCCTTCTCAAGGGGTTTTGCCCAATGATGCAGGATTAGCGCTAAGCGCTAATCGCGCATCAGAAACGCACTCTGTTTCCTAATTTGGGCTTCCCAATGGCTAGTTTTGCCTCGTACGCGGTCTCCATGGGCCTCGGTCAGTGCGCTTTGACCGAGGTCCTCGTCATTCCTCACTGGCTACCAACTGCCACTGTCCAGAGGTCTTCCTGATCACTCTATGCTCATAAATCTTGGAAGTCTGTCCTGTTTTGATGCAGTCATGGTGCTTTGATTATTCTTCATGGATCCAATTCGGATCACATACCTTCCTTAATCCTCGTAAAGTGATTAATAAATCATTTTATTTGTTAATTACTTCAACCATTTTCCAAATAAATATATTTGACCATTTTGAATATTTTTTCCCTCTCCAAAAAATATAATATGGTATTCCTAACAGTTATATTGTGATTTGGTCAATAATATTTTATTATTTTCCATTTCCTAATCTAACCCAATAATTTATTATAAATAAGAGAGTTTCCTATTCATTCTTCACCATGATCACTATCATCGTCATCACTATCGTCTTCTCACATTCGATCTCCCACTTAAGTTCCATCTTGTTTTTGGGTTTTTTCTACATATTAAGAGAGAGAAATTGATCCCTTAAGCACAAGGACATCAAAGGACCCATCCCATGAAGGGGGTTTGCAGACCCATTTTGTAGATCTCCTTCACAAGGTGTTTCAATAATAGTGTTATTTATTCAAAGCTTTTATTGGGTTATTACAATGGGTATTTCTTGTTGTTCTATGTTTTGGGTTGCATATGATCTTTTTAATGTAGGGTTTTATTATTTTGTCATTGTAGATCTGAAGCATAAATAGCCATATCTTGATGTTAGGGTCGCTTGTCACCATTAACTTAAGTGAAGTGTTTTCGATATACCTTTATGAAATGTTTACACTAACAAATGACAACCCCACTGGGTCTTTCGCTACATTTGTCATCAACAAATGGTGACTAATTTGTTGTAGTAATTCAAATCCTTGGCAACTATCATTTAAGAAATATTTCATGTTTTTTGAGCTATTTTTAGCCTCTCAATTTCTATTTTTAGATCTACTTAGTTTTCTGGAAAAAAAAAATTGGTTTATGTTGGTTTTCTGCATCTTTATGCATGTCACAGGTACCAGACGAGCAGGATATGGCACAATCTAGATGAGATATACCGACCAAGGGTTGTGGGATAAAAACACACTTTTTGGACCATTTTCTGCATTCTAAAATGCACTTTTTGGCCCATTTTCTACATTCCAATGCACTTTTCAGGTCAAAATCTGCATTCTGCCATTTTAAGAAAAAAGATATCATAATTTTTCAAATTTGTCGACTATGTTGCGTGTGTACTAGGAAGGGTTTTTGTTCTTTCCAGATTCACCCCTAGGCCTAGATTCTCTTAGTCATTTATCATTGAGGAAGGGAAAATTCCCCTGGGGTTTAGCGTACACCTCCATCAGTTAGGAACACATTTGTTGAGTTGAGGAGTATAGGGTATAACACTTTCAACCACTGATTTTCAAGCTTTTTCCACTATTTTACAACCCTTTTGGATAGGTTTCTTCACCATTTTACTCCTTTATATTTTAGTATTTCCTTCAGGCCCCTTCAATTCCCCTTGAGCGTCCTACACTTTTGGAGCTTCTTGCATATCCTTTGCAACATTTTTCACCTCTGATTTATGTTGTTTGTCTGCACCATTTACAGCAGATTAGTGCCTTTAGATCACAGTCCCTTGGACATGATATCCTTTGGCCATTTATGTGTATTTGAGTTTCTTGTTGGCCATCTATTTCTTAGTTTCTTGGTAGCCTTCTTGTGTGGGGGTTTTTGTGCTTGGATTTGTTGTTCATTTTACTGTCCATTTTCAAAATTATTTATAGTTTTTTGACACTTTATTTTCAGTAGCATGTGGCATCATAAAACATGCTCAATTAACTCATCCACTTGACACATCGTTTTCATACACTCACACCCTGAGCGAACGTGAGCTTGGTTAACACTACCAAGCTAGGACTTGAAACACTACACCTTAATAGTTCAACACACATAGATTATGCCCACTTGGGTATAAGGGCCAACTGATATGTGTAGTTAGTTGTAGGATCGGTGGGATAGGCTTCCAATAACACCCATCGATCACTTACATTGAGACATAGAAGTTGACATATTAGGGAGCTAAAAATCCTTCACCATCCCGTGGTCCAAATTAGGAGTGCATCAGAAACTTGATTCAGAGGGGGTTAGGCTAGGTCATTGTGTGAGTAGTTCTCCTCGACGCTACCCAACCTGTGGAAGGGAATCGTGTGCAGTGTTTGATCACCTAGAAGCTCAAGTCTCAACCACCCCCATGGGATGAAGGTAATCGTAGTGACCAATCATAAGAAAACACCATATAGGACTGGCAGTGGGAAGTAGTTCGTTCTCTACCCAACCTTTCGCTAAACAGCTATGCTTGCAAGGATCATAATCCTTCAAGTAAGAAGTCTTTTAGAAGGCCATATGAAACAATATTTAAGACTTGTTTGAGGATTTAGATCACCTATATGCTAGAGGTCATTATTTCTTTAATAAAACTCATTTGCTTGAATTAGAGTAGCATATTAATATAGTTATTTTACACTTGGCATCAATGCACTAGGTGTTTACTTGTTATTTGTTGCTCTTTTCCTCCTATCATCACCCTTTAGTCTATTGAGTCATATTTTTCTAGACATAATTGTGCCCCCTAGGTGTTTGTCACAAAAACTTTGTGGCCTTCACCCCCAGTTTCCTTTAGGACATCTTACTCCTCCCCGTCGATTCTGAGTTCATCCTCCTAGTCCTCCATTGAATCCCCATATTGACTCTAGTTCTTCTAAATCATCTAGAGTTTCCTCTAATTCCACGTCCTCCCAACCCCTTACCACCACCATGTCAAGCACCAATGTGGGTGCGAGAAACCCAGGTGGTAACCATGATAACCCCAAAGGAGAAACCTCTATCGATAGGAAAACCAACCCCCAATTTCTCCCCTATATAGCTCGTTTGAGCCTTCTTGATTTCATCTAGCCCATCAACAACCCTCTTCTCCATGAAACCAATTGGCCTACTATGCCTATCAAAATTCCTTTTGACATCCCCAAGTTTGAAGGTAATCCTGGAGAAGAGGTGTTCATCTAATTCCATCACTCATTTCATATGTGTTGTTCATCTAATTCCATCACAGAATACTCCATTCATATTCATCTTTTCCAATGTACCCTTACTGGAGCTGTTGCTAAGTGGTATGTGGACCAACTGCATACCTCCCATTCAACCTTTGTGACTCTCATTAAATATTTTTTTTCATACTTCTAGTTACCCCTCCGATATGATACCAGTACTAAAATCTTAATCTCTTTCCATGAAACTTCTGCCACCCACCTATCTGACCATGTTCAAGAATTGTGAAGAAGGAGAAGCATGTGTAGAGCCCTGGAGTTTGAAGACTGTGTCTATATGGATTGGTTCCTTATATCGATTTTGGCCCCCATAGGTAAATATGTCTCCTCCCACTTCCCTAGTCTAAGGAAGAAGTGATCCAAGTAGCTTTGAAATATGACTTGATCTATGAACAGTTAGGATATGTTTATACTGTCCTTCCTAATCTGCCTCAGTCTGGTGTTTCTAATGCATCGAGGGCATCTCATGTCGCAGATGGTATCGTTGGATCTATCTCACACCCTCCACCTTCACCATATCCTATACCTTTGATGATTTATGGTCAACCTCAGGGGGGGAAAGTTCCTCTTACACCTACCCCCCTCCCAATCCTTCACATGGCAACACTTACCAAAGTATAATCACATCATACATATACCCCCATCCGCATCATTTGATGTCAGAGCTAACTGTTTCTCCACTTGATTATTCCAATGTTTCCGCAAATTCTTTCTAGCCATATGCAACACCCAGTTCTCCAGCCCCATCGAAACCAACGCCCCAACCTCCCATGCCTCCTCCACCTCTCCCACAACAACAACCACCTCATCAAGGTAGAGTGTATGCTTAGTAGAGTGCAACCAATTCTGCCAACCCCAAGTGAAGGAATAAGGGGAAAGGTAACTGGAACCAAGCATCTCAAGGTAACCAAGGAAACCAAGGTCTGCCACCTAATTCCCCTAAGGGTAACCAGCCTAATCCTACAACCTAGCAACAGGGCGGACAACCCAAGAAAAACAAGGCTCTTTGTATGAATAAACATTGTGCCTAGTAGACCTCAACCCATTTCTCCGTCTCCTCCCCCTCTTGCTTCATCAAAATTGTTTGTGCTTACAAATCCTTTTCCCCATCAAGGATATGTAGCTGCCCAACCCACAGAGGGTAATGTAGCTCCTCAACCTTCACAATTTGGCCAGAAAAATTCCCAGACACTCATGATGAATTCCAACAAAGACAACCTTCAAAATTAGTCGCACCAATATGATAAGCCCCCTACCAAATCAATGACTAATACCCAACCCAAAGTTTCCACTGAGCCTTTATCATCACCAAATTGCACCTTAAATATCTCTCTACCAAAAATCTAGGTTCCCGACAATATCCCCAAAGATCCACTATGTCTAAATTTTTCTTCTTCTAAAGCCACCCATACCTATAGCATAGCCAATGACTTGGCGCAGTCTCCTGCTACCATGTCAATGTTGTAAGTCCTCCAGATGTGTACATCCCAACGAAAAGCTCTACTATCTACTTTAGGAGTTGTGGTTCCCTCTAACGATCTTGTGATTTTCTTTGACGTTGACAAATCAGAACATCCTCCCCTTCCTTCATCAGTTTCCTTTCAAATACCAGTCTCCATAAAAAATTCCACGGTCCAGCGGTGTATCATAGAGGCAGGCACCTCAACCTATGTGATGGACGCAAGTGTTTGTAAGAAACTTGGTTCTCTTGACCTATCCCCATCCACCATCACTCTTCATGCTTTGGAGGGTCATCCCTAGCAACCCCTCAGTTTATATCACAAATGTCCTATCATCGTTTTTGGCAAGTCGATCTTGATTGATATTGAATTCATTGATGCCCCCTTAAATTAAAAGATTATTTTGGATTGTATTTGCAGATATGCCATGTTTTTTGTTGCATCTACTTTCTTTCACAAGATGTGATTTCCTCATAATGGAAACATCATCATTTTCGATCAGTTGACTTACTATGACCCTTAGTCTCAGGCCTCTCCTTAGACCACTATCTCATCAATGACTCGCAATAAGTCTATCACTTCCTTTATTGATGTGTCTCCTGGAGTCTATAAACATTCTGCACTGCTTGGAGCTTATTATGGTCCACCGCCTACCCTTTCTAAGCCTATCTCATCTAGTGTTTGCATGCTTCAAGTGTCATAGACCACCAACAAATGGTCAGGTACACCTTCACAATAGTTAGCCCCTTTGCAACCTCTTTCTCCCTACTCAACCCATCCTTTAGGTACAATTCCTCAAGGCCCATTTCCTTCTACCGATATCTCTCTTTGTCCTTTTCAACTCATAACCATTCCCCTGGGTCTTCACTATCTCGAAGCAGTTCCCCCAGGTCATTATCCCTCACATCAGATACCTTTCTTTTTCCCACCACCAAGAATATTTTCTATCCTTGTTATGGCTACATTGAGTCTACCTAGCATTACCTTGTGGATCTTAGTCTCGTACATTGATCCTCCCGCAAACACTCCTCCCAATCAACTCAAATATTACACAAATTTGACCCTGGTTCAACTTGTTGTTCATTCCCCTTCCTTTTCTTCATTTCTGCAACAACCTCAACAGGAAGCCACTCCTATTGTGAAAGAATTTGGTGAGGATGGGAAATCCCAAAAAAAGGGACCCAAAGACAAGGCATCCCAACCAACTCCCACTCCTCCTAAACCACCAAATCCTACTCCCCCATGAGCTCTGTGTGATGTTGTTGGGCATGCCACCAATAATTTCGTGAACTCCCTCATATTAAGAATGTGGTCTCTGATACCTTTCTTGACTATAACATTCTTGAGGTTCATGTCACCTTACCTGAGTCAGCTAAAAATAGCATATCCTTACGCACGAATCACCCTTGTGCTTTGTGTGATGACTATGGCCATTATTCCCATCATTATCCCCGTCTCGAATATTTTCGTGATACAGTTCAAGTGCTTCATGAGTTATATGTCACCCGTAGTGAATCTCCCTCCCCTCTACTTGCATAACTTGGCCCCATTGTTGTGTCTAAATAAGAGGTTTCCCAACCCATCATTGTGATTCCCCCTCCTGATGTTGAGATGACGGATAGTTCTGCCCCTATTCTCTACTTGTCTTCATCCATGGGATCGATCTATTGGGACTCTCTTGAAATTTCTTATTGTGATTCAGTCGAACCTTCTTTGGCGAATACTTCAGTCACAACATCAGTATATGTTACTTACACTAGTCATTTGTCCACCCTTTTTGACGATGCACATGTGAACCTTGTCTCTCATGAAGATGCCTCAGCTAGTTATTCTTCTTCATGTGGTATCTCTTCCTCTCGTCCTCCCATCTTTCATTCTGATGAATACATCATGGAAGCCATGACCACCCCTAACTATCCTTGGGATGATATGCACCTCCATGTGTACTTCCTTCCACAGCAAACCCATGACCAATATGTTGTGGAATCCAAAGACTTCATCCATGGTGATGTTGATTGGTTTAAAAATACCATTCATGCACTATATTATTTTGAAGAAGGAAACCTGGCTAACATCTCCCATACCATCAAAATTAACATTTCGAATAAACTAGGGATTTAATAAAATATCAACTTGGGGGCACAATGTACCCCAGAAGAAATTGATGCTTACACTAAGTTATTCAAATAATTATGTGATGTTTTCGCTTGTTCATATTCTGAGATGCTAGACTTCATCCCACCATGGTTGAACATCACATCGACACTTGGTCGATGCCATTCCTTTCCGCCAAAATAAAAATCCTATTCATCCTTCCAAATGCGATGCTGTCAAAGTTGAAATCGATAAGCTCAAGCATGATGGTTTCATTTATCCCGTTGAATACACCACTTGAGTGCTCAATCCTATTCCCATCCTAAAAAAGCAAGGCACCATTCATGTTTGGACAGAATTTCATGAGTTGAACAAATATTGTCCCAAAGAAACTTTCCCAGAACTTTTATAGACCAAATCATTGATGCATGTGTGGGGCATGAGGTTCTTTCCTTTATGGATGGATTCTTTGTATATAACCAAATACGTATCCATCATGCTAATCAACTTAAAACTACATTCGCTAATCCGTGGGGAACTTTTTCTTATATGGTCATTCCTTTCAGTTTAAATAATGCGGGGGCCACTTTTTAATGTGCCATGTCATGCTATTTTCATGACCTGGCTCATAGTATCCTTACATATCTAGATGATCTCACCACTCGTTCCAAACTTCAGTCGCAACATCTCATAGATTTTCATACTATTTTCCTTTGATGTCGCAAGTATAGCATTTTCCTTAATCCCTCGAGTGTGTCTTTTTGCATTCTAATTGACAATATTTTGGGCTTCTTTATGTCCAAATATGGTATTAATCTCGACCCTCTCAAAGTTAAAGCCATTCTCGAGCTCCCTCTCCCTTGCAACCAACACTAGTTACAAAGCCAACTTTCTTTGCCTATTTATCCCTGACTATACCACCACCGCTCTTGGATTCCTAAGACTCCATTGCTCCAAAATTCCTTTTCTTTGGATGACCAACCTCAAAAGTTTGTTGATACCCTCAAGTGTGCCCTCACTTCCGATCCCTTGATTAGTCCACTTGGTTTGGAAAGGGACTTCATATTGTATATCTCAACTTAAACCTATTTGGTTGTCAGGGTCCTAATACAAGAAGATGCAATCGAGAATGAATGCATCATTTATTATGCCAGTGAAAACCTTAACGGTTCCTCTATGTCCTATTCCCATGAAGAAAAGTTGTCCCTAGCCATTTTGTTCTTTGTTCAGAAATTACGTCATTATATCCTTATGTGTACCACCAAATTTGGGACTAATTCCAACCCCATGGCCTTCCCCTTGAGTCAAAGAATCATTAATGGGAAGTATGCTCATTGGATAGTTTCCCTTCAAGAATTCAATCTGGAATTTGTCACACCTGAGATTAAGAAAGGTTTAGCTCTCACTAAACTCATTTCTAGATTTCCTACAGAAGCACCCGATCTGTCGGTAAATGATGACCTTCTAGATGAACACTTGCTCGCTATAACCTTAGATGATCCTTGGTATGGAAATATTCTCACCTATTTCTGAACCCAAAAATTTCCCCCCATCTTACTTGTGATGATCGATGGTTTATTCGATATCAAGCCCCTCACTACCTCCTCATTGGTGATGATATTTATTGTCACAGTGTCGATACTGTCCTCCGTCATTTTCTCACTCATGTTGAAGATGAGCAAGTGCTCAATGCCTGTCATAGTGGTGCTTGTGGTGGTCATCTCTCTAGAATGGCCATTGCCCATAAAATCATGTGCGTTGGATACTTTTGGTCTTCTCTCTTTAGAGATTGCATTGAGGCAGTAAAACACTACACCAATTATTAATTATACGCCCTTAAGGCTCGAGATCCACCTACTCCCATCCATCATGTCATCATAGTCGGTCCTTTTTGTAAATGGGTTATTAACTTTATGGAGTGTTGACCCCCATCTACCAATAGCCATAAGTATATTATTGTGGTCGTTGACTATTTCACAAAATGGGTTGAAGCCATGCCCACGTTCAATAACACCATAGTTATTGAAACCATATTATTCTTTAACCATGTTATCACTTGATTCATAGTTTTAAAGAAATTGGTTTCCGAAGATGAGATATGGCATGAGCTATCCTCATTGTTGGGCTTTGAACACTAATATTCATTGTCTTATTACCCCCCAAGAAATGGCCAAGTTGAAGTTGTCAATAATATTCTTAAAACTATGCTTTAGCGGATGGTTAATAAATGCAAGACCAACTAGAATCTTATGTTTTTCTCTGCATTGTGGGCCTATAGAACCTCTATCAGAATCGCCACAAGGTTCACTCCTTTCCACCTTATTTTTAGATAGAAGGTAGTCTTATCGATCAAGTGTGAAATCCCTCCCTCCACCTTGTTGTTGAACTCCTCTCAAGCACCCAACATTTAGAACAAATACTTGCCATGCTTGAGCGCACCAATGAAGATCATTGTGTTTCATTGCAAACCATTGAAGTAGCTAAAAAGCGTACCAAAGCTTAGTATGAGCGCAAAGTCCACCCTCGTACCTTTCACAAAGGAAATATTTTTCTTGTCTATGACCAACCTCATGATGTCCTGGGGCATGGGAAGTTTGAACCATTATGGCTCGGTACTTACATCATTCATAAGTGTTTGTCAAAGGAAGCATACATGTTAGACGGTCTAGAACAAAAAATCCTTCCTAATCCTCATAATGCACTCTACCTAAAGAAATTTTACCCATAGCATTTCCCATTGAAATTCATGTACATTTATCTTTTATACATTTAGGTAGATTTCATCCCCCATCATCTCATTCATTGTCTTCTTGTGTCTTTCAGATGGATCCATCAACCACACCTCATATTGGTTATGTCGATGGTGCGAGTTGCTTCTCCGAGAATCTAGCCTTGGTAGCTTGGTCCATTTTCACCCCTTTGCATTCGTTAGTCCAATCCAACAATGTTTGTATTGGCTCTGCCACCAATAAACAAGTTGAATATGATGCAGTGATAGGTTTGTTAGCCGATTCCATTGATCATCGCATCCTTCACCTTCCGGTTTTTCTTGATTCCTTGCTACTTGTCATGCAACTAAACCATGTTTATCATGTGTGTAATCCTATCCTATTTAGAAAATATCTACTAGTTAAGATTTTGGCACGTGAATTCGAATCAATTTCCATCAGTCATGTTCTTAGAGCCCAAAATAACTATGTAGTACCACTACAAATAACATTATCGATTGGCATTTATCACATGCATATATAAGAAGACATCCATAACATAAACAAATGGCGAACCACATCATCAAAATGTGTTTCGAGTCCACTACTCTAAATACATCTGGCATGCTCATAGCATGCTATAACCATAAATGCAAAAATGGAGGGCACCTATGCCCCGACATATACTCATCATCCTCTGAAGGATCTCTTGATAGTAGGTTCAGATGCTCGAATCTATTATTCGAGCACTCAGAACACAATGCTTCTCCACAAACTCATCTATCTAGGGGGAATCATTCCCACCCAATCAGTCCCCTCCATCATCACATGTTGGGGTGTAGTATCTCATGCTTGGGGGTATGATGTCACCCATGGATACATTTTGACTTGAAAAATATAAGTCTTAGCCTAGACCCCTATGGGGAGGTGAAGATGTCCCTGTACTCTTCCACGACCTTCTCCATCTATTGTTTTGTGCGGAGGAGCCCTACTTCGAGGTTGTGGATGTGGCCACAATATTATTCTTGCCATGAGGATGAATCATAAAGAAGATCAATTTCCTAGTCTGGGAAATGATCTTGTTACATTGCTTCGTAGAGATCAAAGAGATGGAAGTGGGGAGTGCTACCTCCAGTATCATGTATAACTTATTGCCCAAATAAATAATAGTAGTGTGAGGCCTAGACTCATACACACCATTACACTTCCACAAGTATGGTTGGCCTAATAATACATCTCAAAATTCAAGAGGAGAAACATCACATAGTACCTCACCTGTGAAGGGCTTGATGTTGGAGTGAAGGCGATATTGTTAGTTGACGTGGAGATCTCACCCTTGGTGAAGCCACCCAATGGTGTAAGGATACGGGTATGCTGTGGTCAGTAGGCCAAACCACTTAACGAATTTTGTTAAAATGAGGTTCTTTTGGCTCCTGTAGTCGACAATGAACTACAGTGGAGAACCCTTCACCCACAACTATGAGTCGAATATTTGGTCCCCCTTCTCTGGATTTTGGTGGTGGCAATAATGGCACTAGGCTACGCATCAATAATCTACTTCTCTTTTTCATTCCCCTTGTCATTTTTTGACTTAAAGTTAGAACATTCATCTAATTTGGAAGCCTTTAGCTCGGCCACCAGTGACCACTTGGTTCAGCACTCACTTATGTTGTGAGTAGGGCTCTTATGGAACTCACACCATTTCCTTGTGTCCTTATTTGTCTTCATGGTGTTTTTCTTTTCTTGCATCTTCAACAAGTTGTCTTGAGTTTCCCTGCCTTGGCTGTGTCCTTTGTTCTATGGTTTGGAGGCGCCTTTCCCTTGCCTCAGATTTGCAGATCCAAAGTCTTGCTTCTTCTGTTTAAATTTCTGCTCAATTTTGACAGTGTATCAATATGCGGCGCCAAGTGAGGAGATGTCCAAGAAATCCATCTCATTGGATGTACTTGTGTAGACAACCACAATACTTGAGCACCAAATTCTGCTCAGAATCCTTGATATCCAGCTTCATGCGAAGGGTATGGAAAATATTTGTGAACTCCAGCACATCTTGGCCCCTTCCTTGCTGCAGTGTGATCCACTTTATTTATTTATCTGCATAGCTCTCGATAGGATAATATTTTTCCTTGATAGATTCTTAGAAAGAATTCTAAGTGGGTGCAGTTGAAAACAATGAGGATTCCCTCTCATCCTTTTGTTCACAGTAGGCTTCCCACCAGTCGTTGACATGTGGGGTGGATTTGAGGAGTGCAAAAGTAATATTTTCTTGATTGGAAAAGTCATGAACCGAAAATATCCTTCCAATAGATTTAACCATCTATCTACAACGTTTGCATCTATTTTGCCTTCAAATATATGAATGTCAAAGTTAACTTGTACCTTAAAAGGAGTGGCACCTCCAGAGTGGATGTTGGATGAAGATGTGTCTCATGTGAGTAATCGCCAAAGGATCTAGGCAAAGTTATCCATCATCGTGTTCCTCTGTCTCTCAAGGGCTTCCTCAAGCAATATTTTGAAAGGATCTTCTAACCCCTCGTCTTTCTTTTCTTTCACCATGGGAGGTTGTTGGGGTTTGTGAGAGTGGTCTTGCAAAGGTTCAACCAGTTTGAGCCCTAACTCCTTATACCCTAACCTTGTTGGGGACATGCAAATAAAAATAGATAAAGAGCAAACCGCTTTGATACCACTGATCTAGACTTATGAAAGAATGAAAAAAATATAGATATACATATAAACATATAAACATAGAAATGCAGTAGAAATAAAACTTCATTTCATTAATATCAAAAAATGAAATATGCTTACATACAGAATGGAAATAAACTAGCTCGGGCGATGGTAGCTTATCTCTGAGAAGAGATGTGATAGCTACATGCCTCTCAACTATCTTACAATGAGTCTTGAGAGCCTTTTTATTATTAAACAATAATGGAAATCCATAAACAACCAAAACCTTAACCCCAGGAGATGAAACGCCAAGTGTTTGTGAGCCCCATTGGGGTTATTTCCCAAGGTCGTAGCTTGGTCATATGATCTTTATTTGGTGCGTACAATACCTTATTGGAAATATCTCTTTGAGTACTATAGTATTTACCACAAGAAGGCTAAGGACCTATTGTGGACCTCAAAAAAATGTTGTTTAGTGGGTCAAAACAACTTCAAAAGTTTAGGACCCGCAAAACTATAAAAAATAGTAAATTTTGTTATAATCAAGGAAACGAAAAAAAATTATTGGCAGTCTAGGTTGAATAGGTGGATGGCCACCAATAACCACCTAGATCACTCCTCCCCCCATAGGAATAAATGGTCCCCATTGTGTTCAGACACTCCATGAGGTGAGGAAATTTCTGTTGAACCTAGTCCCTAGTGAACCACTTACCTTGCTGAAGGAGTTTGCGTGTTTTGACAACTCGATATAGTTGGATCCTTTGATGGAAAGTGTCCTTAATATATGTGTCCATGATCTTGTAAGTTGTGGCCTACTCAATGCAACTTGGGTTGAGCTCTGTTGGTGTCAACTGCTCTGCAACGTCAGATGTATCCAACAATGGAGTAAAGTATGGTCACAACCGGTCCACAATGAATACTGGGTGAGGACCAAGGAATAGTAGAATGATGAGCTTGAAGCAATTGTCCCCTACAGCCTTAGTGATGATGTACAACACATATCGAAGTGAGTGAATCTTGCGGTGGGGCCCAGGGAAGCACTCATTCTATAAATGTAACCAAAATTTGTCACCCACCTGGAACTTATGTGGAACTCGATGTTGATCATGATGCTACTTGTACCTAGCATTGGCTCTGTCCAATATGATATGTCCCTACTTATGAATGTGATAAACGTGCTAAATGAAGTTGTTAGCTTATTTAGCCTGAGACTGTACATGGGCCAAATTTGCTTGAGTAGCTGTAAATGGGATGACCACATCAATGGCATTTAGTGGTTGGAATCCCACCCCCACCTGAAAAGGGTTGTGGTCAGCGAAGCTATGGAGACCTCTATTGTAGTTTTTATGGACATAGGGGAGGTTTTCATCCCATTTGTGTGGATGCTTCGAGTTGTACATGCGCAAAATGTGCACAGTCATCATATTGACAACCTTTGTTTGGCAATCAGTTTTGGGGTGGAAGGTCGTGGACTTAGTGAGATTGGTATCTAACATTGACCAAAGGCTTGTTCAAAATGTACTCAGGAATTTGTTGTCCTAATCTAAGATAATGGACTATGGGATCCCAAAATGTACCCACACTCATTCAAATAAGAGCTTATCAGTGGCTTCTTTTGTGATACTCTTCTTGTAGGCTACCAGAATGGCCATCTTAGAGAATTTTTCAACGACCACGAACACGTAGTCATTGCCATGCTTAGTAAAAGGAGGGCCCGACATGTAATCAATGGACATGGATTCCCAAGGCCAACTAGGAGTAGGTAGAAGAGTATATAGGCCTTGGTTTTTTATTGTTCGTTTGGAAATGGTGCAGGCAGTGAAGGATTTGATGTGATTCCCAACATCCTGTCGACGGTTCGGCCAATAAAAATACTTCTACAACACTATCACTATTTTATTTACCCCAAAGTTACTAGTGACTTGACTATAGTGTGATTCCAAAATCATATTGGCATGCTCACTTGTAGGAACATAGAGGTGTCCCATGTGGCATAAAAGTGTGCCCTGGAGGTAAAAATTTGGAACTTTCTTGCCTTCCAGGAGCATCTGGTAGGTTTCGCTGAATTGTGGATCGCTCTTGTAAATATGCGACCACCCCAAAGTCAAATGTTCGCAATATTCGAGCACAATAATCAGTGCCATGACCGGTGGTCGGCTGAGATAGTCTACAACATTATTTTTTCTTCCCTTTTTTCACTTGATGCTCAAATTGAATTGATGCAGATATGTGGACTATTTCTAATGGCGATTGTTCTGCAACTACCCTTGTGTTTGTATGAACTGCATGGGTCGCTGATATTTGTGGATGTTTGTTTACTTCCGCAAAATGAAATGCTTCCATTATCAACAGGCCTGCACAATAGAATACATCTCTTTGTCATAAGTGGGATACTTTCAGACTAGATCTGAAAGTGTCTCACTGTGATATGCCATCGGATGCCCCTACTAGGTAGGAACTGCACCAATAGCATAGTCAAAGGCGTCTGCCTTAATTTCAAATGGTTGTTGCAGGTATGGTAATGTGAGAACTGGTGTAGAGCAGAGGTGATGCTTCAACTCGACAAACGCCTTCTGTTGGAATTCATACCAAAAAAACTTTGATTTCGCTCTACCCTTGGTGACTTGACTTAAAGGCCAAGTGATATGAGAGACTTCGAACACAAACCTGCAATAGGAATTTGCAAGACCGAGAAAGTTGTGGAGCTTTGTTAGAGTGGTTGGGATTGGACAATCTTGAATAACTTGTAACTTGGCTAGGTCCAAATGCACAACCTATTCATTAATGATGTACCCTAGATATTGAACTTGGGTGATACCAAAAGTGCATTTCTCCAAATTTGCACACAATTTGTGTTGTTAAGAGTTTTGGAGGACCTATCAGATATGGTGTATGTGCTCTTCCCAACTCCGGTTAAATATCAGGATTTCATTTAAGTACACTACCATAAGCGATATGGTAAAGGGCCACAATATGTCATCCTTCATCTGCATGAAGTTGTGGGGGGCTTCGTCAACCTGAAAGGCATGACCAGCCATTCAAAAAGGCCCTCCTTGGATTTGAAGACAATCTTCCAAACTCTGGAGGGTTCAATTGGTACCTGGTGGTACTCAGACTTCAATTCAATCTTGCTAAAATTTTTGGCCCCCTTGAGCTAGTCAAGAAGGTCATTGATCCGTGGGATTGGATACCTATTCCAGATAGTGATCTTATACAGCACCTGATAGTCAATACAAATTCTCCAGGTGCCATCTTTTTTCTATACAACCATGATCAGGCTTCCACAAGGTGATGAACTTGGCCTAATGTGCCTTTTATTCAAAAGCTCTTGATTCTACCTCTTAATTTCATCATTCTCCAAAATAGAGCATCTGTAGATCAATCCGTTGGGTAGTGGTGCCCCTAGGGTCAAATCGATGGAGTGCACATCCATACAGTGTAGGGGTACCCCTATGGGTGAGGTGAATATGTCCCTGTACTCTTCCATGATCTTGTCCATTTGTTGTTGTCGTTCGGAGGAGCCCTACCTGGAGGTTGAGGATATGGCCACAACCTTCTTCTTTCCATGAGGATGAATCATAATAATGACAAATTTCCCAGTCTAAGAAATAATCTTGTTGCATTGCTTCAGAAGGATCAAAGAGATGATGGTAGGAAGTGCTACCACTGATATGCTATATAACTTATTTCCCAAATAAATAATTACAGTGCGAGGCCTAGACTCATACACAACATGATGCTTCCATAAGTATGGTTGGCCTAATAATACATCACAAACCTAAAGAGGAGAATCATCACACAATACCTCATTTGTGAATGGATTGATGTTATAGGGAAGGTGGCACTGCTAGATGACACAGAGATATCTCCCTTAGTGAAGACACCCGATGGTGTATGACTACAAGTGTGGTGTGGTCGGTATGCCCAAATGATTCACAACATCTATTGAAATGAGGTTCTTTTGGCTCCCACTGTCGATAATGAATTAGAGCGGAGAACCCTTCACCCACATCTGTGAGTGGAAGAGTTTCTCCCCCTCCTCTAGATCTTAAGGCTTAACCTTCTAGATATTGGTGGTGGAAACGATGGAACTAGGCTCTACATCAATAATCGTCTTCCCTTTGTCATTCCTCTTATCGGTTTCTGACTCAAAGTCGAAATATGCATCTGATTCAGAAGTCTTTAGCTCAGCCACTAGTGACTACTTGGCTTGACACTCACTTGTGTTGAGTGGGGCTCTTATGGAACTCACACCATTTCCTTATGTCCTTCTTTGTCTTCATGGTGTTCTTCTTTGCTTGTGGCTTCGCAGGTTGTCCTGAGTCGCCTCACCTTGCCTTTGTCCTTTGTTTTACGCTTTGGGGGCGCCTTTCCCTTACTTCAAATTCACAGATCCAAAGTCTCGCTTCTTCTATTTAAATTTATTCTCGATCTTGACAGCGTATCGGTAGGCGGTGCTAGGTGAGGACATGTCTAGGAACTCCATCTCATCTTGGATGTACTTGTGTATACATCCACGTTACTTGAGCACCAAATGCCGCTCAAAATCCTTGATTCCTAGCTTCCTGCAAAGGGTATGGAAAACATTTGTGAAATCTGGTACATCTTGGTCCCTTCTCTATCATAGCATGGTCCACTTTATGTACTTATCTTCATATCTCATGATTGGGTAATATTTTTCCTTTATGGCGTCTCGGAAAGAATGCCTAGCGGGTGCAGCTGAAAACAGTGAGGATTCCCTCTCGTCCTTTTGTTCAAAGTAGGTTTCCCACAAGTCCTTAACATGTGGGATGGATTTAAGGAGTGAAAAAGTAATATTTTCTTGATTGGAAAAGTCATGAACTGAAAAATATCCTTCCAATATATTTAACCATCTATCTACGGTGTCTGCATCTATATGGCTTCCAAATATGGGAATGTCAAAGTTAACTTGTACCTTAAAAAGTGTGGCACCTCCAGAGTGGCTACCTGTGGGTAGTTGTTGAAGGATCTGGGAAAATTTATCCATCATCGCATGCCTCTATCGCTCGAGGGATTCATCGAGCAATATTTTTAAAGGATCTTTGGCCCCCTCATCTTTAGGGGTTCAAAATAACTCTGGAATTTTAGGACCCAAAAAAATACTAAAAATAATAAATTTTTCTATAATCAAGTAAATGGATGAAACTGACTTGAGGTCTAGGTGGAATAGGAAAGTGGCCATCAATATCCACCTAGATCAATCCTCCCCCCTTAGGAAGAAATGGTCCCCATTGCATGTATAACATCCATGAGGTGAGGAAATTGCTATTGAACCTGGTCCTTGGTGAACCACTTGTCATGGTGAAGGAGTTGGCCTACTTTGACAACTATATATAGATGGATCCTATGTTGGCGAGTGTTCTTAATCTGTGTTTCCATGATCCTGTTAGCTGTGGCCTACTCAATGCAACTTGGGTTGAGCTCTATTTGTGTCAGTTGCTCTGTGACATCAAATGTGTCCAACAATGGAGGAAAGTATGGTCGCAACCAGTCCACATTGAATATTGGGTGCAGACCAAGGAATTTTGGAATACTGAGGGTCATACTGGGTGATGGTCTACAAACATATTGGAGCAGGCGAAGCTTGCGGTGAGGCCCAACGAGGTGCTCCATCTGCAAATGTAAAAAAACTTTGTCACCCACCTAGAACTTGTGTGGCACTTGATGTTGACCATAACACTACTTGTACTTAGCATTGGCTCTTTCCAATATGTCATGGATTTGTTGGTGGATGTGCTAAATGCACTCAATGAAGTTGTTAGCCTCATCAGCTTTGGACTAGACATGGGTTGAATCTGCCTAAGTAGCTGCAAATGGTATGGCCACATCAATGGGACATAGTGGATGGAATCCCAACCCCACTTGAAAAGGTTTGTGGCTAGTGGAGTTATGGAGAGCTCTATTGTAGTTGTGCTCAACATATGGGAGGATTTTATCCCATGTGCATGGATGCTTCAAGTGGTACATGTGCAAAATGTGCACAATCATCCTATTGACAACCTCTTTTTGGCCATTAATTTGGAGGTGGAATGTCATGGACTTAGTGAGCTTAGTATCCAACATCGACAAGAGGCTTGACCAAAATGTCCTCAAGAATATATTTTCCTGATCTGAGATAATGGATTATGGGATCCCAAAATGTACACACACTCATTTAAAGAAGAGATTAGTAGTGGCTTTTGTTGTGATAATCTTCTTGCAAGTTGTCAGAATGATCATCTTATAGAATTTATCGATGACCATAACACACAGTCGTTGCCATGCTTAGTAGAAGGAAGACCTGACATCTAATCCATGGAGATGGACTCCAAGGCAGACTAGGAGTAGGAAAAGGAGTATATAGGCCTTGCTTTTGGATTGTTGGTTGGGAAATGGCACAAACATTGGAGGATATGATGTAATTCACACATCATGTCAAATGTTTGGCCAATAAAAATACTTCTACAACATTGACATTGTTTTCTCTACCCCAAAGTGTCCAGCGACCCAATTGTAGTGTGCTTCCCAAATCATCTTGGCATGCTCACTTGTAAGAACACATAGGTGTCCCATGAAGCATAGTAGTGCACCCTGGAGGTGAAAATATGGAACTTTCTTTCCTTCTAGGAGCATCTAGTAGGTGTCGCCAAATTCTGGATCGCTCTTACTGTGACCACCCCAAAGTCTCATGTCCACAACAGTCAAGCATAGTGGTTAGCGCTATGACCGGTGGTCAGATGAGACAGTCTACAACATTATTGGTGCTTCCCTTTTTGTACTTAATCTTCAAATGGAACTGTTGCAGCTATGTGGACCATTTCTGATGGTGATCATTCTGCAACTTCCCTTATGTTTGTATGAACTGCATATTTGTATGAACTGCAGGGGTCGGTGATTTATGTGGATGATCATTTCCTTCCCAAAAATGTAATGCTTCCATTGTCGTCATGCTTGCAAAATAGAATACATCTATTTTTCATAAGTGGGATACTTTAAGACTTTATCTGAAAGTGTCTCACTATGATATGCCACTGGATGCCCCGACTGGGTAAGAACTGCACCAATAGCATAATCAGTGGTGTCTGTCTCAATTTCAGTTGGTTGTTGCAGATATATTAATGTGAGAATTGGTGTAGAGAAGAGGTGATGCTTCAACTCAAAAAATTCCTTTTGTTGGAATTCACACCAAAAGAACTTTGCTTTCACTCCACCCTTGATGACTTGACTCAAAGGCCAAGTGATATGAGAGAATCCCAACATGAACTTGCGATAGAAATTTGCAAGACTCAAAAAGTTGTGAAACTCTACTAGAGTCGTTGGGGTTGGCCAATCTCGAGTAACTTGCATCTTGGCTTAGCCCACATGCACACCCTAATCATTAATGATGTGCCCCAGATATTGAACCTGAGTCATACCCAAAGTGCATTTCTCCAAATTGGCACACAATTTTTACTGTCGCAGGGTTTGGAGGACCTATTGAATATGGTGTATGTGATCTTCCCAACTTTGATTGAAGATAAAGATGTCATCCAGGTACACTACCATGAATGAGTTGGTAAAGCACCACAATATGTCTTCCATCAACCGCTTAAAGGTTGCGGGGCATTCGTCAACTTGAAAGGCATGACCAGCCATTCGAAAAGGCCCACCTTGGATTCGAAGGTAGTATTCCACACATTGTAGGGTTCAATTGGTACCTGGGGGTACCCATACTTCAAGTCCTGAGCTTGGTATTATTGTCTTGACAAATATATTCAACAATAGGATTCAAGAAAGGTCATCAATCCATGAGATTGGATACCTATTTGAACATTGATCTTATTAAGCCCCCAATAGTCAATATAAAGTCTCCAAGTGCCATATTTATTTTATACCAACATGATCAGGCTTCCACAAGGTGATGAACTTGGCCTGATGTTCCCTTTCTGCAATAGCTCCTGAATCTGCCTCTTAATTACATCGTTCTCCATACCAGAGCATCGATAGATCGGTCTTTTGGGTAATGGTGTGTTTGGAGTCAGATCGATGGAGTTCTTGACCTGACAGTGTATGGGAACCCCTGTGGGTTAGGTGAAGATTTCCTTGTACTCTTCCATGACATTGTCCATCTGTTGTTGTCGTGAAGAGGAGCCTTGCCTGAAGTTTGTGGATGTGGCCACAGTGTTCTTATTTCCCTGAGGATGAATCATAAGGAAGATAAATTTCCTGGTATGGGAAATGATCTTGTTGCATTGCTTCACAGATATAAAAGAGATGGTGGTAGGTGGTGCTACCTCCGATATCCTGTAACTTATTGCCCAAAGAAATAATGATAGTGTGAGGCCTAGAATCATACACAGCATGCCGCTTCCAGAAGTACGGTTAGCCTAATAATAATTCACAAACTTCAAGAGGAGAATCATCACACAATACCTCATTTGTGAAGGGATTGATGTTGTAGGGAAAGGCATCACTGTTGGCTGACATGGATATCTCACCCTTGGTGAAGCCACCTGATGGTGTATGGTTATGGGTGTGGTGTGGTCGGTCAGCCCAATCACTTCACAACCTCTATTGAAATGAGGTTCTTTTACCTCACGCTGTTGAGAATGAAATGTAGTGGAGAACCCTTCACCCACGTATGTGAGTGGAAGAGCCACTCTCTCTCCTCTGGATCTTTGGGCTTAACCTTCTCGATCTTGGTGGTGGAAATGGTTGCACTAACCTCTGCATAAATAATATGCTTCTCTTTGTAATTCCCCTTGTCAATCTACGTCTCACAGTCAGTACATGCATTTTATTTAGAATCCTTCATCTCGGACACCAGTGACTTCTTGGATTAGCACTCACCTGTTTTCTGAGTGGGGCTCTTATGGAACTCACAACATTTCCCTGTGTCATTCTTTGTCTTCATGGTGTTTTTCTTTGCGTGCGGCTTCGATGGGCTATCCTAGGTCACCCTGTGTTGGATTTGCCCTTTGTTCTACAGTTTGGGGGCGCCCTTCCTTGCTTCATATTTGCAGATCCAAATTCTTGCTTCTCCTATTTAAATTTATCCTCGATCTTAACAACATATCTATATGCAGAGCCAAGCAAGGAGATTTCCAAGAACTCCATCACATCCTAGATGTACTTGTGTAGGCAGTTGCAGTACTTGAGCACCAAATGCTGCTCAGAATCCTTGATCCCCAGCTTCGTACGAAGGGTATGGAAAACATTTGTTAACTTTGGCACATCTTGGTCCCTTCCTTGCTGTAGTGTGGTCCAATTTATGTATTTATCTTCATATCTCCCGACAGAGTAATATTATTCCTTTATGGCATCTTAGAAAGAATTCCAAGCGGGTGCAGTAGAAAACTGTGAGGATTCCCTCTTGTCCTTTTGTTCACATTAGGTTTCCCACCATTCCGTAACATGTGGGGTGAATTTGAGGAGTGCAAAAGTAATCTTTTCCCGATTGGAAAATTCATGAACAAAAAAATATCCTTCCAACATATTTAACCATCTATCTATGACAACTACATCTATCTCGCCTTCAAATATGGGAAGCTCAATGTTAACTTGTAACTTAAAAGAAGTGGCACCTCTAGAGTGGCTGTTGGATGAATATGCATCGCCTATGGGTAGCCTCCAAAGGATATGGGAAAATTTCTCGATTATTGTGTTCCTGTCACTCAAGGAATTCCTCAAGAAATATTTTGAAATTATCTCCTATCCCCTCATCTTTCATTTCGTCAGCCATGGGACGACGTCAGGGTTTGCAAGGCTTGTCTTGAAAAGTTTCAACTAGTTCGAGCCCTAAATCCTTATACCCTGATCTCGTTGGGGACATGCAAAGAAAACCAAAGAAAGAGCAGACCTCTCTGATACCACTGAGTGGGACTTATGTAGGAACGCAACAAAATACAAAGATAAACATAAACATAGAAATGTAGCTGAAATAAAACTTCATTTCATTAATATCAAAGAATTGAAATATGTTTACATAAAGACTAGAAATAAACTAGCTCGGGCGATGGTAGCTTATCTAGGAGAAGAGATGTGGCGGCTACATGCCTATGAACTGTGTTACAATTGTTGTAAAAAGTAACTATGTTCGGTCTTCAATAATGTAATTGAGTCATTATGTAATGTACTTTTCAAACAAATAAATAAAAGAATTTTTATTATTATTGTTGTGACTTATTAAAGCATGGGTTTCATGCTTGGGTCACCATGTTTTAGGTCAAAGTCCCCATTTAGGACTTCTAGGATTTATTCTGAGTCTATAGAATTATTTCACATTTAAAGAGACCCTTCTTGGGCTTTTGATCATGTAAAAAGGTTAAGTATTGAGCCAAATATGAATTATGTAACCTCCACACCATGTCGGCCTAAGAGAAGATCAAGTCAGCTTAAGGACCCATTCAACCCCACAAGAAGCCTATAAAAGGAAGGACTTTGAATTCATTTAGAGCATCACATCTCATTCTCTCTCTACTGGGCAGAAGTGCGAAAATATATTTGTTGGGCAGGAGTACGAAGTAGGAAGCTGGGAAAGCCTGTTGATAGAAAGCTGAAGTGAATGTGAGTTTGGGGGAGTCTAAGGAATCGAGGAAAATCAAAATTTTGGTGGTGGTCTCTCTCTATTTCGTGCTCTAGATTGGGAGAATGAAGTCTTCCAATTTGGACTATTTTTGGATGTTGTTAGCTACTACATAGTCGAAGTTGTTGGGAAGAGGTCAATCTTATGTAGGTTGACTTGGTGTGGACGGAAGGTCTAGTCAAGGTCTAGGGTTAAGAGTCTCAAAGAATACTATTGAAAGGAATAATTACTTTGACTAGTTTTTCCCCTCGAGGGGGGTTTTGGCCTGGCATGTGCCTACATCTTGTGTTCATTGTTTTATGTGTTGATTCTTTTGGTATTTGCTTAATGAACTAAGGAAAGAAGATATAAAGAATCATAATAATAAGAAACATCACAAGTAATTGTCAATATCAAGAAAAAATTTACTGCCTTTCTGATTTTCCAACATGGTATTAGAGCTTTGCTAAAGAAAGAAGAAAAGAAGACCGATCCATTCATAGGCACTATCTCAGGGAAGGAGACTATCATTGTGGTGTAGGTAAATTCTTAGTGCAGACACAAACAATTCCTCTAGCCCGAGAGAGTGGGTCTAGCCACAAACAAACAATCTATGGAAATTCTCCTTAATCTAGAATCAATTAAGAGGGCCTACCTCTTGAATGCTATTCCACTTGGTGATGATCCTGCTTCCTCACTCCAGCTATCTTTCGTTTACTTCCTTCGAATACCTAAAACAACAAAACAACAAAAACACCAAATGTGATAGCATACAATATTGTATTCGGCCTACTTAATAGGTCAAGGAACATTAAGCCATAAATATAAAATGACACTTCATGTAGGAAATCAATCAATAGTTGCATTTATATAAATCAAAAAGAGATTACAACTGATGCCTTGACATCGCTGGTCTCCTCCGATGTATCCGGGTTCCCACACTTCTGCTAACACTTCATGGATAGCCCCAAAAATGGAAGTTTTAAGGCCTCTTTCCCTCTAGTCTCAAACCAAACCAAAAACACACTATTCTCTCTCAAACATACACTAGAAAGCTACAAGCTATAGATGACTTGCTAATCATTCAAACTCACTCCAAAAACTAGTTTAGCTTGGGAAAAGAGAGGTTTATATAGCTTGGATGGATGGGATATGGTTCCTCTCATCATGAGAGAAGGTCTTATCTCTTGAGTTTGTTCCATCCTAATAGGGGAAAGGAGCCCAAACTAACTTCCTCGGCTCCATCCGGCCCAACCATCTACCATACTTCCATTATGAAGCTTCTAGACATGGAAGCTTCGGCTCCATATTTAAAAAACCTTCCAAAAGAGGATCGACACAACAGGAAAAGGGCTCAGTCGCTCCATACGGCATGAGGGCTAGTTTTAATCTCTGCAAATTAGCACGAGGAGGAAACTGGTCAGTAGCGTTGATCTTGTGAACTGGGATAAAAGGAAGACTCTTGGGAAATGATGCAAAGGGGAATTATCTACTCATAAAGAGGGGCATACTGGGAGTTTCTTCATGATTGAAAATCATGTCGGGTTCACTGTAGATGTCCTCCAGGATTGTAGACGGGGAGTACAGGGACAGTGGCAAAATGTTGTGTAACAGATGCCCCCTAAAGCGTGAAGGCCGAACTAGAGTGAGGGGTGAAATTCTTTACAAGTGGAAGTGGGGAACCAGAGTTCATCATCGGAAAACCTGCAAGAAATCATAGATACATATACATCACTGAAAACTCTGAATACTGATACATGAATCATGGTATGGACGCAGCCATCCATAGAATTATCATGTAAAATGGATCCAAGGCGTGGGCACAGCCATCCAATAGAAAGGATCATATTGAAACCAAGGTATGGTCACAACCATCCAATAATGAGAAGGATCACATATAACAACTCATGGTATGGTCGCAGCCATCCATCTGAAAGAGACATGTATATCAACAAGATCATGTCACATCACCTCGCAACCTGGACTTGTGTAATCTGAGCCCAGGGTCTTGCGCTCCAAATGACCAGATCAAAGTACAAATCCGAACATGTGAATGAATGTATTGAAGTCAAACATGCTAGAAAATCATTTGATTATTGGTCAATGATGTGAATCGTTAACAAGTGCGAGAGAAACCACCAATAATGGCAATGGCTCTCAAGGTACCAACAACACAATTCACAGAATGTGAATAAAGGAACTGAAGTCAAATAGCCACGAAATCACCCGATCAAAAGCTAATGATGTGAGCTTGTCATCGAGTGCGAAGAACTTGCCATTAGGGCATGCAAGCTCTAAGGTACTGGAAGGGAGTCTCTCGATCAACTTCCTAGATAATGAGTTGAAGTTGACAGGAAGTGACCGTGTCGAAGGAGGGCCATGATGTATCCCACATCATCAACATGAGAGAAAGGGATGAAAATGATTTCAGATAATACAGGGAATCAGGAGTAAGTGTAATTGCAGAGGGACTAACTCTTGAACATATCGTCGACATAATTCCGAAGTTTGGAAGCTTTTGGATCCATAGGATCGATGGTCATGATGATGTGACAGAGATCAAATGCAAGGAAAAAATGAATGGACCAACCCAGGAAAGTCAATTATGAAAAGGAGGATATCCCAAATCCACACGAAGCAGAAAGTGTTACGTTCAAGAGTGAGTTACCGACACGACTGATAGAATTTTCTCCCACCATTTCTGGCATGTGCCCCAATTATTTTTTATTGCAAGCTTGAAGGGGATAGCATGTGATTGCACTGTAAGTTCATCCTTCGGACGAATCCAACCTAGTAAGTTTAATGAGCCCTAGGAAGGAGAAGCTCACATTCGTCATGGTGATGAATCCAATGTCATTTAATGTTTTAACGAGTCTGATAAAGGTCTAACTCAATATCTTTTTAATGTTTAGAGAGATTGAAAAAGACACCGAAAAGAAAACTCCACATGGTCCCTTTTCGTACATTTGTGTCTCTCGAGCCCGAAAAGGTAGAAAACGATACTTGAGAGAGCCGCTTGACCATTTCAGTGAAGGAGTACCTTTTTCGTAATTAGTTCATCCCAGCTGGAAAAGGGGGTAAATGTATACTGGGTGAACGACATTTTGCAACCTTTAACGAGTTCAAAACGACAAGAGTTCGACAATATTTTCATTTTTAAAGAGTCGGAAAAGATCTTGAAAGCGGACCCCCCATTTTTATTCTCTTTTATGAGTCAAAAATGGAAAAATACTCTGCGATCTTTTCATTTGAGTTTTAAAAGTTGAGAAAAGAGATGAAACGTGACTCTAGTACCATCATCGATAATCAATTAGCTTTCGTTGCACAAAAAGGTAAATGCATTATCCAACTTTTGAGGCAAAACAGGTAAAAAATACTTTAAAACCCAAATATTTCATGAAAAAATGAATAAAAGGAGGAAAAAGTAATTATTTTTTACCATTTACCATTTTACCTTTGTGTGAAGAGCTTTCTACCCACTTGTGCCCTAATTTTTCTACCACAGATTGTGGGAGATTTGGGAGTTCATTCGTCGAGCCATCAGTTGCAGGTAAGAGCCAAGACCTTAAGTTCCATTTTCATACTTATTTCACCTACTTTTAACCATTTTTTGGATTTCATGAGGAGGTTTGTTCAAAAAAAAATTGCCCTCAATCGACGTGATTTCCAGGCACGGAATCGCACCGATCGTGGGTTCCTAAAATTGTCAACCACGTCGTCGACGCTACTATTTTTAAAACAGCCATGCCGATGTTGTGAACAAAATTTTTTCATGTCTTTGCTCAATTTGTCCGTTTGAATCCAAATTTCTCTGGCCAAAGATGTTTATTGACTTGATTATATGGTTTTCGCAAGGAAAAAAGTGTGAAAAATGATGGATTGGAAGGAATGTGAGCATGAGGATATTGACACTCAAGCAGTGGCTGACCCAAATTTCTTAGATTCTTTGAGGAATAATGGGTTGCTCAAATTCTTCCTTACACCAGGTCTATGGGTTCAACTCGAATTGCTACGGTATCTGATTAGTCTCTAGGACATGAATCAGGAAATTTTCTTGATCAGTGGCCAAAAGCTAGAAATGGAAACTTCAAACATTTATTTCATCACAGTACTGTCCAGGAGAGGGTAGCCAGTCAATCTATATGTGTCAAGGCCAATTGGTGAAAGTGTGACCATGCTACTTGTAGAACATTCCCAGAAGAACTTAAATCAAAAAGTGACAAGATCAAGATTATGATTGTTTGGGATCTTGTGCTGAGAGTGTTATTGTTGACCATCAACATAGTGGCTAGGGCCCAAGCGTGGCATGTGACCAACAAGTCAAAGTTTCAATATGCTATCGACTGTATGTCATCCACTATTTTTAACTCGCTGGAAGCTATGAAAGTCAACATGAAGCGATAGCTATCAAAAGCTAAGGCAAGAAACCTAAAGCAGTTTTTCTATGGGTCTGTGCTAGTGACCTTATTCCTTGAGTAGATTCCGTTGTCCCACTAACAACTGGCTGAGGTAGAACCGCCATTGCCACGAGACCCACGGATGGTCCGTTGGAGTGCGTTGATGCCCAGGATTACTGGGGCCCAACAGATGTCCTATAATCCTGCTTTTTTCTCGTGGCTATGACTACAGTCAATCATAGTGGAGGTTTGGCCTTACGACAATACTGACTTCCACAGAGATCCAGATATGCTGCTCCTAGAGGGGGTGGATTATAATGACGGAGGTAAAAACAAACAATTTTAATTTTTGATGTTTTTATTGTTTTTGAGATATATGTGTTTATGACATTTCAATTTTATGGATGCAGATGTTGGACCAAAATGCCCTGCCAGAATGTCCCCGATCGCCAGACGCATTGCTCGGTAGTTTGAGGTTACTCCTTATCAGGAGGGAAGTGACAATGAGGAGGATATCACACAAAATCTCGAGGGATTGACCCGTGGGATCCCAGAGTATGCCCGAGTGGGCGATGTCCCACGCCAATATCAGAGGCATATGGTGGGGGTATCCGATCGAATCTGCCAACTACTGACTCATGTAGTCCGAGCAGTTACATGTTACCATGAGCATCATGTTGTTTAGTGCATAGGTCTAGCATTCCACATTTTTGAGGCATGCGAGCCACGGATGTATAAGGCCTGCGAGCCATCGATGTATTTTGAACACACATTATTTTTTGGGGTTTTGATGTATTAAAAACATTACTGACACACACACACACATATATATGTTGCACTTCCTTGCTTACTATGGTACAAATGTTTTGTATTTTGAGTTTTACATGTTTGGCAAATGTCTATCCAACACATAATTAGCTAATGCATATGTTGATGTATTCATGTGTCTAGGAATATGATGATATGTAATGTAATCAAATTTTTTGTCTACTACATGAATACATAGATAAATTCTCAATATCTGAGGGTTTCTGATGGAATATTGCCCATTGAGTTGAAGAACAACAAGCTGTGAATCAAGGTTGACAAACAATTCCCGGATGCCAAGAGCAATAGCTTCTGACAACAATTTGATAACTGCACTATACTCAACGATGTTATTAGTTGTTCGACCTAGAAAAATACCTTGAAGATAAATCACCTCACCATGGGGGTCATAAATGGCCCATGCCATGGATGATAGATTATGAGTACTACGATAAGCACCATTAGCGAAACCGATGTGAGTAGATACCGACATCTGCAAAGCAGGCAGAAACATAATAAGCAGGAAAGTTGCTTGCAAAACAACACACCAAACCACACTGTACAAAAACAAATAACACACTATTGTACAAAAGTAACCATGCAAGATGACCTAAGCATAGTACTTTTTGAGAGAGGCCATGCTTAGACTCAGGTAATCAATCAACACGGATGAAAACCGGAGTTTTATCATTGTCATGATGAGTAAGAATCGACTCGGCCAAATAATAGAGTAGAACTCATATAAGGTTGTGCCCCCATGCCCCCTGGGTGAGGGAGGGTTAAGAGTGATAAGATGACAACCCCATTGCAATAATGGGAAATCAGTAAAAACTCATGGAGGTAGAAAAAACCTAAATCTATGAAGAGATAAGGGTGCCCTCAATTGAAAGATCTTGACAATGTCAGGAGAAACTGACATGTCAATAGGCGATGGAGAAGAGAACCTCTCAAGGCACATAAACATGACTTCCAGGGAAGAACCAAGCCACAGGGAATGATAATACATGTCGATACGTGAACTCAAAATAGGATGATGAGAGGATACCGAAGGCGAAGCCAAAACAATTTCCACATAATCAATTTCAGTGGGACTTAACAGCATAACCTCACCCCATGAATCAATAAGATCCAGTGAAAGAATGACCCAAGGATCAAACTTGACTGAAATCATGTTGATAGAGGTAACATAAGGAGGTGGGAGTGGAAATATGCCCATCAAAGCAGGATTTTTAAAGAGTCATGTCCCCACACTCTCATAAGGAGCACCGGTGTGCTTGACATACGAAACATTGTCATCTGAGGAGGAAGAGGTAAATAAGGACAGTTGGTCGACTGTGACTATCTTCCCTTGATGGGGAAAATGAATCACATGGAAAAGGGAGGAAGCTAGAGCATGCATGGCATGGGTCTAGCTCTGTCTGAGTAGAATATTGTAGTTAAGAATAGCGTCAACGATCTCTACTTCAACATGTATCATCTTTCCATCCAAAGTAATGGCAAGGTTGGGAAGGACACCGAATGGTCATGAATTGCCCCTATTAAAAGGTTCCAGAGTGTTAGGGGACTGGTTCAAAGTAGGAGAACCTATTGCCTTCCAACAAGTGACAAACATGATGCAGGTAGAAGCACCTTCATCGATGACGGTCCTATGAATGGCTTTCTCATTTATGATTACATGAATGAGAAAGGAAATATGATTAGGTAAATCAGGAACTTGGTTTTCCAGGTCAAAACAGATGAGGTTAGAGTCAGCTAGATCAATACCCCCAATAGCCGATAGTAACGACTTCTGTTGAGAAGGACAGATTTGAAGGACCTCGAGAGCAGACATAAATGATGGCACTTGAGCCAAATCTTCAACAATGTTATAATGTTGAGTAGCTCGAGCACTAGGATTGTACGAGGACTTTTGAAGCACACCTCAAGAAGGTGGTCGAATGTCCGAATCAGGATTAGGTCGCTCTATATGGAGAGGACCAGAACTGGAATGGGAAAAAGAAGAAGGGGTACCTTCTTTCTCTTTCCCTGCTGATGGGGTAGGAGTTTGATAGTCTTTTGACCTGGTAGCCACGTTGATCGGGGTACTCATCATGAACCCTTGTGAACCAGAGGAAGCGGATGACTGAGGCTGGTCTCCCATTTGAGTCTGCTGGGACGGAAAGGGCTCTTTCAGGACAGCTGGGGTCCCTTTGAGAAAACGACTAACTTCAGACTGTCTGGGAAAATCCTTAGTATAGTTATCCTCCTCATAGATGAGGCATGGATACTTGGGTTTCCGTTGGGAAGCATCACCAACAGACGACTTAGGAGGACCCTATTTTGGGGCATCAGCTTTACCCTTGCCTTTGCATTTCTTCTTACCTTTAGAGGATTTATCCGTTGCGATAGACTGAAAAATGTGAACCTCTGAGGTTTTACCAGGGCCAGATGAATTGCAAGGGGAATCATTGGGAGTAGTGTTGGAGACCGACTTCTATTTGGTAGAAGATTTTGCAGGGGTCTAAGTCACTAAACCAATTACTCCATCAACAGGAGGGGTAGCTAGAGACTTAGATGTTGTAAGATCAGATGATGGTCTGGGCGCATCGGGTAAGACATCATATAATGTGCCAAATTGTGAATAGACGAGGTCTAGATACTGGACACACGCTATGGCTTGTTCCTCAGTGACGCATCCACCCATAGCAATGTCCTTAGAAATTTTTTTGAAAAATGATTTGGTGAACCACTCGGTCAACAACTAATTAGCAATTTCAAACTTAATAAGATGATGCCTACGTCTCCATTCATGGATGTGATCAGAGATGTGAGTCGAAGGGTCTTGCTTGAGTGACGTTAACAAATGGGTGCTAGTTTCATAGCGAACCAACAGCTAGAAATGTGTGAGAAAGGCCATGGTGAGAGTGTTAAAGTCGTGATAGGTATTTCGGGGTAGCTCAAAATACCATTTGGATGTAGCCCCTGTAAGAGTTCATTGGAAAAGACGAAGATGAATGGAATCATCAACGTAGGAATTCGAGGAGCATTAAAGGTGATATGTCATCATGAGGGCTTGAGGATCCTCTTTCGCTTTTCCTTCAAACTTTAGACAATCACTCGGAATCTTGGATGGAACTGGAGGCCAGTATGGCGAATGAAGAATCGGGTCATTCGTGAGTCTAGACACAACTGACAGTTCCAGTGTAGCCAAGAATGGCAATTGGGTATTGAAAGGAATTTGAGGTCGATAAGGGGGCCCAACTAGCAAGGCCCATCCCTGTTGGTAAGTATTTTGTCCCCATAGTTAAGGATTTTGTCCACAAGGCATTTAATTTTGCCCCCACTGTAGGTTACCTTGCCCGTAGGGAGGATTCTGACCTTGAAATCCTTGAAACTATCCGGCTAGAGGTTGTTGATAAGCAACATACAGGTTAAAAGGTTGTTGAGCCTGTTGGCCTTAGACATAAGGATTTTTCCCCTAATGTCCCTGAGCATAAGGGTTTTAGACCTACTGCCCCTAGACGTAAGGATTCTACACTTACTACCCTTGGACATAAGGATTTTGGACTTGCTGTCCTTGGACAAAAGGAGGTTGAACCTTTTGCCCTTGGACATAAGGATTTTGTGCCTGTTGTTGTAGGACTTGAACCTGGCCTTGCCCTTGCAAGGGTTGACCCTGTTGATATGAGTATAAGGGTTGCTGCTACCTGGGTTGACCTTGTTGCTGCATGGGCTGACCTTGCGGCTGTAAAGGTTGTCCCTGTTGCTGCAAAGGTTGACCTTGTGAAGGCATAGGCTGGGAGGATTGTGGCGCATACTGCATTTCCAATTGCATGGTTTGTTGCAACTGTTGCAAGTGTTTCTCCTGGAGTTGTTGCAGTTGTCCTTGCTGCGGCATCATCTGGCCTTCTTGTTTCATGGATGGACCTTGTTGCAATGAGGGTTGGCCTTGCTGCTACATGGATGGCCCTTACTACAATGAAGGTCTCCCTTGTTGATGCAGGAGCTATCCTTGTTGCCACAAAGGTACCTGAACAGTTCCCAGAATGACACCTTGAAAGTTCTCGAACTGCATCTAGCCATACACATCAGGTGTAGCGGACGGACCAGGATGGACATAAGGTCCAAGCTAAGGGATGTATGGTGGATTAGCCATAACTTGTGAACCTATATGGAACATAAGGAGGTTGGTACTGACCTTGAGCCATATTGGGCTGCTGGTACTAGACGTGACTTGACCCTGACTGACCAACATTGGGCTGTTGGTACTGCACATTACTTGATCTAGCAAGGTTTGAAATGGCACCCAAAGAGGGTTGGTTCATACCAACCATGTGAGCTTATGAACCACTCACATTGGTTGTACCGGAAATCATAGACACATTCGAATTGTGCCCCCTAGGCGGTGGCACAGCCTGCCCACTTACTGGAGGGATCGAAGAACTGTCAGCAACATGACTCGAGATTATCGGTTGAATCGAACGGGTTACTTGTACCAATGAAACAAGAGGATTTGGAATGGTGGGTTGCACCAGGACTAAAGTAATTGCAGAAATCACCGTTTATTGAGAAGTTGGGTTCTGAATGAACGGGCCTGTGGTAGGCATAGCGCCAGATTCCCAAATAGGGTTGTGATATAGTGATGAGGTAGTAGGCATTCCTAAAACCAAATGAGCTAAAGTCACATAATTACGAGGTAACTCACGATGAACACTAGTCGGAATGCTTCTCATGTAAGGGAAACCTTCAGGAGGGAAAGGATATTCCTATTCCTCGACTGTGCGTGGAGTGGAAACCTTAGAGTGACTCGGAGAGGAGACTGGGATTTCACCTTTTGATTCCATGGGTGAAAACAGGCAACGGTAGACTACCGAAGATGTTCGAGGGGACAATTCCAAAGGAATACTCGGCTGATCGTACGGATTGTACGGACGCTACAATGATATCACAATAGGATCGAACAAATGATTCGGAGGATAAACAACCAGTCCAAGCTGACCTTCAAAATTTGGTGGACTCTCAGGGGTCTAGATAGGATTATCCAGAGATATCGGGCCAATGTCGGAAAGTGACCTAGTATCTGAAGGGGTAGGACGAGATGACAAAGGTTGAATACTTAGAACAATTCCAAGCTCAACACCTTGGTCCTCAAGTGGTTATGGCAATTTAGGAAAAGGCTCCTCAGACAATCTTTTAGACAGAGGAGAGGAAGGCGAACTAGTTGGTTCAACCACGATGATTTTCTCTCAAATAACTAGAAAAGAGATTGATTTCAAGGGCTTTAAAATGTATTTAAAGGTACACTCACAATGTGGTCTAAAAAATACTAACAGGGATGTTATAAGATCGTGGGAAAAAAAAAATTAAGACACAAAAACAAATTGGTGCTCTTTCATGTTGTAAGAGTCGAGAAAGAAGCAAAGGTGACTCTATCACTTTCGGTTTGAAACGAGCTAGAAAGGACAGGTGCTCAGGTGATCTTTTAGATTTATAGAGTCAAAAAGATTAAAATGACTACTCAGGATGATCTAGGCAAAAAGGATTAGCATGTAACCGTGAACTGCAGAATCCCTCTTGACGAACCAAGAAGTACGGGCAGGAAATATCCCTGAATGTTGTGTTCGGTTTATCACATTTACAAGGCGGAAGACTCGGCTTCCTATGGATAAAGGATTACAACCTATTGGAGTCTCCCTCTCTATACTCGATGGTATGGGGAGCACAAGTCTGTACTAGTGTTGTCTAGTGTCGAAGCGAACGACAGCTGCTAGGTTTTAAGATGTCGGAACATGTCTATAGAATAGACCTTCTAAAATGTGATCGTTAGATTTCAAATGCACCTTAGGTTAATTGAGTACGTTTTAGAGTTGACCTTGAAATTATGTCTCGGTTTTTAGGCCTTATCGATGTAACTCGAAAAACACCTCTATGCAGCTAAATGAGACAATACCCTTTCAATTCGATGAATTGTCTACACGAATGAGACAAGAAAACACACATAAATGCAACAAAACAAGCAATTGAAAGCAAAATGTCTTTTTCACTATTTCGCTTTTGAAAAAAAATTGATGAAAAAAAACTCTTTCCAATTCCTAACTTTCCTATCACATGCACTTCAAGTAATCCTTTCGCTAGTAAAGAGAATTCATTTCTTTTCCAATGCAAGTGATGATGCAACTCTAGCCTTCAATGATGCTAACTAACGTAACATATTTTTTCAGCAAACTAGAATTATGTATTTTTCAATGAAATGACGGAATGAATCTTTCACAAACACTTGTCACTTCAATGAAACATTTCCAATACAATCAATCACGAGCAAACACAAAGCACAAAATAGAATTCCTTTCAAACCAGTGAAGCAAAAATCCAACCAATAACAAGATTAGCAATGTGATCTATGCCCAAAAAGAGACGCTCAAACGACAAATGAAACTTTTCAAACTTGTTAAATGGAAATCAAAGCAACAACGGGACTAATCAAACAAAATGCAAGGAGAAAATTTGAGTATCGACTTGACTTTCTGAGCACACAAATAGGTGAATGGATGACGGCTTAGATGCCCTAGGGTTATAAACCATCCAAGAACTCTAAACCAAGTGGAGAAAATGCAAATCAACCAAGCATACAAACCAAGATAAAAGAGCTTTCCAGCCAAGAAGAACACAGTTAAAACAAGCTAAGAGATAGAAATCAGAAGGGAAATACATACTAGCTATGACCTAGGGTAAACCCTGATCTCCACCTACAAGAATTGGCATGACTGCCTAACTGACAACAAGTGCCATAAGGGGGTCGGCGTAACTACCTAATTGACAACAAGTTCCAAAAGGGGGTCGGCGTAACTATTTTTGAGAAACTCGTGCTGATCGGCACGACTTTCAGAAAAATAAACACACTAACCAAGGATTCAAGGAAAAAATAAAAAATTTCAAAGGCTAAGACCAGACTTTCCACTATAAATTTCAGGCTCAGAGCAGTGAACCAGGAAAATTAGAGAACACTATAGGGAAACAGTGATACTAGAAAATTTCACACAAAACCATAAAATGACAATCAATCAAACATAAGGATAGGATCTCCAGCATGGTCACAAATTTGTGGTGCTGGTAAATTCTTAGTGCAGACACAAACAATTCCTCTAGACCGAGAGAGAAGTTCTAGCCACAAACAAACAATCTATGGAAAATATCCTTAAGCTAGAATCAATTAAGAGGGCCTACCTCTTAAAACACTAATCTGCTTGGTGATGATCCTCCTTCCTCACTCCAACTATCTTCCGTTTCTTTCCTTCCAATACCTGAAACAAGCAAACAACAACAACAACAAATGTGATAGCATACAATATTGTATTCATCCTACTTAATATGTCAAGGAACATTAAGCCATAAATATGTAAAATGACACTTCATTTAGGAAATCAATCAATAGTTGCATTTATATAAATCAAAAAGAGATTACAACTCATGCCTTGATGTTGCTGGTCTCCTCTGATGTATCTGGTTTCCCACACTTCTGCTAGCACTTCATGGGTAGCCCCAACGATGGAAGTTTTAAGGCCTCTTTCCCTTTAGTCTCAAACAAAACCAAAAACACATTATTCTCTCTCAAACATACACTAGAAAGCTACAAGCTATAGATGATTTGCTGGTCATTCAAACTCACTCCAAAAACTAGTTTAGCTTGGGAAAAGAGAGGTTTATATAGCTTGGATGGATGGGATATGCTTCCTCTCATCATGGGAGAAGGTCTTATCTCTTGAGTTTGTTCCATCCTAATAGGGGAAAGGAGCCCAAAATGACTTCCTCCACTCCATCTGGCCCAACCATCTACCAGACTTCTATTACGAAGCTTCTAGACATGGAAGCTTCAGCTCCATATTTAAAAAACCTTCCAAACGAGGATCAGCGTGACTAGAAAAGGGCTTAGTCGCTCCGTATGGTGTGAGGGCTAGTTTTAATCTCTGCAAATCAGCATGAGGAGGAAGCTGGTCAGTAGTGTTGGTCTTGTGAACTGGGATAAAAGGAAGACTCTTGGAAAATGGTGCAAAGGGGAATTATCTACTCATGAAGAGGGACATAATGAGAGTTTCTTCATGATGGAAAAGCACGTCGGGTTCACTGCAGAGGTTCTCTAGGATTGTGGACAGGGAGTACAGGGGCAGTGGAGAAATGTTGTGTAACAATCATATTCAAGGAAGATGTCTAACTCTATCAAGGAGGAGATCAAGATTGAAGGAGAGTCTAACTTCATATCTTGGAATAAGAGGATTAACCTAATCCTCGAGAAGAAAAAGGTGCTAGAATTGGTTAAAGGAAATGTGAAGAAGCCTACAGAAGAAGCCAGTGATGCCGACAAAGTTAAATTCAGGGATCTAGAATTGGTGGCTATGACTCTGATGGTATAAGGGATAAAATATAATCTTGTCCCATTCATAGCTAACATCAATCATGCTCAGGATTTGTATGAAGCGTTGTCGAAGTTGTTCACTATTAAGAACATTGGTTAAGTAGCAAGTTTGAAGAATGAGCTGAGGACTACAAAGATGACTAAAGACGATACTTTGGAAACCTTCTTTATGAATATAGATAGACTTGGGGATGATCTCTTGGCCATTAATGAGATTGTTTTGAAAAACGATAAGTATCTCATGCCTTTTTAGTTTTGGGCTCATGCATTCATTTAGTTTTGATTATGTTAAATACTAATCAACATTCTCCCTCTATTGTCTTTATTAGGGAAAACATCCACAAGGAGGATCTCTCAAGACAAGGTTAGTCAAGAAACAAAGGTATGCTTTGAATTCATTGATTGAAAATATTATTCGTTTGATGGTCTATTACTAACGTTGATATGACTAGTAGTATTGAATCCTATTGATTCTTGTTTGGGTGATTCATCTATTGATAAATCTACCCACCCCACTCTTATGTGATTTGGCAAAACCCTAGACAGGTTTTGGAAATCCTAACTGAAGGGTATGCTGTTGTGAATGTCTGAAACCCTAAACTAATTAGGGATATTATGAACTTCTAGTTGAAGTCTTTATTGATGATTTCATATTTGGGATTTTGGTATGATCAGGAAATCCTAACTTGTTAGGATGGAATGATAAGATCTAAACTCCCGGAACATTTGAAGTTTTGGTAATATAGGGTTTTATATGTTTCCACATTGGAACCCTAGCTCATTGGGGTTTGGTGGAATGTGTGTTCTACATTGGAACCCTAGCTCATTGGGGTTTCATGGAATGTGTGTTCTACATGGGATCCATAGCTCATTGGGTTTTTTTGGAATATGTGTTCTACATTGGAGCCCTAGCTCATTAGGGTTTGGTGGAATATGTGAGTAAGACTCTTATATTGTCTTAGAATTGATTTACTTGGTATGTGTGTGTTGTCTTATCAAACCCTAGTATAATCAATATGTTTGTGTGTCTAACTCTTATTGATATTTGTGAAGGTGGGTGTGACTATCTCATGATATGAAATGTATTTGAATGGTGATTAAATCTAGGCATATAGAGATATTTCCTTTTGGTTTAATCCCTAACTTGGTCTAGGTAATATGTATTAATGTTATTGGACATATGGTATGCTTATATATGGTTATCAATTCCTAGATATGTTTGTTGACCTAGTCATTGATGGTCATGAGTCTTAGGATTTAATGAAAGTTCTTCTCTAAGATTCTAGGATGATTCTATCTGGAAATCTAGGGTGTTGTAGCCAAACCTTAGTGAAGTTAAAATTGCCTAGTATGTGAGATATAAAAATCTGAAATCTATTATATTATTGAAATTGAAAAATATAGGGTTTAACGGTTAAATCCTAGTAGTGACATTATCTAGTGTGAAATATAACAATCTGAGATCTATGTATTTAATGATTGTTGATATTGTGGAATTCTAGGGTTTGGTAATTAAACCTTAGTCAAAGTAAACTCTCTAAAATATGATGATTTGACATTTGTATAAATTTTGGTGAATTTGGGAATCCTAGGGTTTTGGAGTTGAACCTTAGTTGAAGTATAAATATTTGATGAATGTTATCTATATGATAACTTGAAATGTGTGAGAGATTTGTTGAAATTTGAATTTTGGTTGAGTTTGATGATTTCTCAGAAATCTATGGTTTGCAAACTAATCCTAGTGGTAGTTGGTCATGTTAGTGACTGTTTGATGGTTGATTGAAAATCTAGGGGTTGGAACTAACCCTAGTGGAAGTTTTTCAAGTCAATGACTAAGTTGTGATTGACTTTGATGGATTTGTATGAAATCTAGGATTTGTATGAAATTCCTAGTGAGAAGTCGAACATAAATGTTTTGAATGGTGGTTAGTGGATCTATATTTGTGTGTATGGTCTCTAGGGTTTGTTATATGTTGTAGTAAGGTATTTCATACCTTTGGAAAACATATTGAAACCCTATATGGAATGTGTTATTATGAAGTAGTCTAGGTTGTATGACAAAGTCCCTAGCAAGATGTTGAAGAGTATATGTCTCTTGTCTATAAATAAGTTTGGGTATCTGATATGAATAAATTTGAAATGCTTCCATGTTTTTGATATGGCTAACATCATGCTTCTATAGCTTTGGTTATATTTTCTCCCTAAGCTGTGCAGGTACACAGTCTTCAACTTGGTGAAGATTCTCGATGTGACAAGAAAGTTGTGCAAGTACACAATCTTCAACTTGATGAAGATTCTCGATGTGACAAGTAACTTGTGTTGGTACATAATCTTCAACTTGGTGAAGATGATTGATGTGACAATCATGATGGTGTTGATGATAACTCAGATGAAATGGTTGGAAGCCACGAAAATATTCTTCTATGTCGAAAAAGAAGAAGTTGATCTTCCGGAGGACGCATGAATAGAAGAGATCTCCCTAAGATTAAGAGGGTGTCTAGATAAAGAGGTGCTTCTTGTTTGAGAGGGAGTGTCAAATATGGTTCTCTGCTTCATGTATCATCAACTAGATTAGGACTAATAGTTGTAAGTCTGAGTGAAAGCCATGAACATGAAAAGGAAATTGGAGAATTCATTTTGAAGTGTTTCTGAAAAAAGGAAAGCAGGATCTCACTGAAGAATATGTTGCTACATATGAAGTAGGAAGAAAAATGTATGATTGAGGAATCTTTTGTCAAATATTTAGTTGATAGTCCTACTATAGAAATTTGAGAAGCAGCATTTGTTGCCTGCAAGACTCCAGAGGTTTGTATTTGGTTATGTACATGAAAAAGTATATTATTAATTGGGGTTGTGTTTGTACAAGTGAATCTCTCGAAGGAAAGCATGTTGGTTACCAATCAGGTTGATTGGGAGAGAGTGGTTATTCTTGATCTGCTAGATCAAGGGGTGTTGAGGCTTTGTGAGTGAAGCATTACCTCGAAGGACATCTGGTCGGCACATTGTGTTGATGTCTAGAAGTTGGAAAGGTGGTGTTGATCATAGAGCTCTGTTTTGGATACACACCTGGCTTTTTCGGTTGGTGGTTAGTAAGTAAGCCTAATGGTACCTAGAGGGGATGAAAGCTTGAGTCCACCTTAGTCCCACTTGGATAGATTTCCTTGGTCAGGAATCTAGTCCATGGCATTGTGGTGCCTAAATTGTTGAGTGACTAGTTAGATAGATTTCCCTAGTTAGGAATCAAGTCCATGGCATTCGGTGCCTAAATCTCTTCATGGTTCATATTGTAGAAATTCCCACTGTAGATCACCTGATAATGCAATATACTAAAGAAAAATACTAGATCTACTTCTACAATCAAACTTTGTGGAATCTTAATCAATTTGAGCTAGATCAATCAGAACACATATAACAGAGAAGAAGATATCATACACATGAAACACAGAAGAATAATTTGGGGAAAGCCTCATCTAAAAACCCCGATCTATGTATTATCATACAAGTGGAAATATGTCCAGGTTACACAAAGATTTAGCTCACAAGCTATCCAACTCTCAGTACAATCCCTCTGTTGCTCATAGACAGTCAAAGGCTTCTCACAAACCTTCTCCTCTGCCCTCCAAGCCTCCTATTTCCTTGCGCAGTTTCTCCTGGGGTCCAATGCTACCACCTGTGGGAATTTACCTCTCACACTGCTCACTAAACTCAGAAGTAGCTGCACAATCCTGAAGGAGATAAACTCTCTAAAATATGATGATTTGAGATTTGTATAAATTTTGGTGAATTTGGGAATCCTAGGGTTTTGGAGTTGAACCTTAGCTGAAGTATAAATATTCGATGAATGTTATCTATATGATAACTTGAAATGTGTGAGAGATTTGTTGAAATTTGAATTTTGGTTGAGTTTGATGATTTCTCGGAAATCTATGGTTTGCAAACTAACCCTAGTGGTAGTTGGTCATGTTAGTGACTGTTTAATGGTTGATTGAAAATCTAGGGGTTGGAACTAACCCTAGTGGAAGTTGGTCAAGTCAATGACTAAGTTGTGATTGACTTTGATGGATTTGTATGAAATCTAGGATTTGTATGAAATTCCTAGTGAGAAGTCAAACATATATGTTTTGAATGGTTGTTAGTGGATCTATATTTGTGTGTATGGTTTCTAGGGTTTTTTATATGTTGTAGTAAGGTATTTCATACCTTTGGAAAACATATTGAAACCCTAGATGGAATGAGTGTTATTATGAAGTAGTCTACGGTGTATGACAAAGTCCCTAGCAAGATGTTGAAGAGTATATGTCTCTTGTCTATAAATAAGTTTGGGTATCTGATATGAATAAAGTTGAAATGATTCCTTGTTTTTGATATGGCTAACATCATGCTTCTATAGTTTTCGTTGTATTTTCTCCGTAAGATGTGCAGTTACACAGTCTTCAACTTGGTGAAGATGCTCGATGTGACAAGAAAATTGTGCAGGTACACAATCTTCAACTTGGTGAAGATTCTCAATGTGACAAGTAACTTGTGTTGGTACACAATGTTCAACTTGGTGAAGATGCTTGATGTGACAATCATGATGGTGTTGATGATAACTCATATGAAATGGTTGGAAGCCACGAAAAGATTCTCCTATGTCGAAAAAGAAGAAGTTTATCTCCCGTAGGAAGCATGAATAGAAGAGATCTCCCTAAGATTAAGAGGGTGCCCGGATAAAGAGGTGCTTCCTATTTGAGAGGGAGTGTCAAATATGGTTGTCTAATTCATTTATCAAGCACTAGACTAGGACTAATAGTTTTAAGTCTGAGTGAAAGCCATGAACAGGAAAAGGAAATTGGAGAATGCATTTTGAAGTGTTTCTGAAAAAAGGAAAGCAGGATCTCACTGAAGAATATTTTTGTTGCATATGAAGTAGGAAGAAAAATGTATGATTGAGGAATATTTTGTCAAATATTCAGTTGATAGTCCTACTATGGAAAGTTGAGAAGCAACATTTGTTGCCTACAAGACCCCGGAGGTTTGTATTTGGTTATGTACATGAAAAAGTATATTATTAATTAGGGTTGTGTTTGTACAGGTGAATCTCTCGAAGGAAAGCATCTTGGTTACCAATCAAGTTGATTGGGAGAGAATGGTTATTCTTTATCTGCTAGATCAAGGGGTGTTGAGGCTTTGTGAGTGAAGCATTATCTCAGAGGAGATCTGGTCGGCACATTGTGTTGATGTCTAGAAGTTGGAAAGGTGATGTTGATCATAGAGCATTGTTTTGGATACACACCTAACTTTTTCGGTTGGTTGTTAGCAAGTAATCCTGATAGTACCTAGAGGGCTGAAAGCTTGAGTCCACCTTAGTCCCACTTAGATAGATTTCCTTGGTCAAGAATCTAGTCCATGGCATTGTGGTGCCTAAATTGTTGAGTGACTAGTTGGATAGATTTCCCTGGTTAGGAATCTAGTCCATGGCATTGCAGGGCCTAAAGTTCTTCATGGTTCATATTGTATAAATTCCCACTATAGATCAGATGATAATGCAATATACTAAAGCAAAATACTAGATCTACTTCTAGAATCAAACTTTGTGGAAGCTTAATCAATTTGAGCTAGATCAATCAGAACACATATAACATAGAAGAAGATATCATACACATGAAACACAGAAGAATACTCTGGGGAAAGCCTCAGCTAAAAACCCCAATCTCTGTATTATCATACAAGTGGAAATATGTTCAAATTACACAAAGATTTAGCTCACAAGCTATCCATCTCTCAGTACAATCCCTCTGCTGCTCATAGACAGTCAAAGGCTTCTCACAAACCTTCTCCTCTACCCTCCAAGCCTCCTATTTCCTTGTGCAGTTTCTCCAGGGGTCCAATGCTGCCACCTATATGAATTTACCTCTAACACAGCTCACTAAACTCAGAAGTAACTGCGCAATCCTGAAGGAGATAATTCCTTCTGCATGGATGAGTTTCCTCTATAGGAAAATTTCTCCAACTGATAGTAAATTGTCCCTTCCTTTAATCTCAACTGGGTCTTTCTCTAAACTGACATGCATTGGTTATTTATGAGAGAATATTCAATTATCTGGAGAACACTAGTTGCATGCATGCATGCATTAACTGACTGAACTCACAATTAGTTCCTCCAACTGTTTGGAACTAATTTAATTGGACTTAACTCAGTTAACTGAGCTAACTAATTACAACTCATCCTTATCTCCTTAATTAAGGGATAACTTCCTCAATCAAAGGGATAACTGTTGCATGTCTTCACAAAGACTTCATGTTTGATTTTCTCCAACTAATTAACTCAAGATGAATAAATTAATTATTTTACAAAAAGCTGCTAAGATCAAATTCGAATTTTAATTCTCAATTTTAGTTCAAGGACTAACTAAAATTGAAATCTATCTTGAAATGCTATTTTTATCATTTCTATTTTATCATTCCTTGTTTCTATATCCAACACTAGTACCTGAGACACTATTTTTAGCATTTCTTGTTGCCATTTTCAACACTCCCTCTCAACAAGAAAGGCATTCAACTCAAACTTGATCCTGAACCTTTGGAATTTTCTGCATGCAACACTTCTCCTAGTGTTGTTGCTCCAACAACTCTAGAAACAAAAAATATCCAACCTGAATTAGAATGATGCCTCTGTCATCAAATTCTCTGATTGCTATCGCCTCTGTTGACTGAAAACTCTACACCTCTGTGCTCTTCAGTATCTGACTGCTCTAGCCTCTGTCACTTTGATCTTTGACTGCATCAATCACACTGATTCCTATTGCTACATCCATGCTGCTGCTCGTCCTATCTCCTAGCATTTAGCCACACTGCTCCTCCTCTCATCATGTTGCATCATGTTGCCCACTGCTGCACTACAACTCAGTTACTGAGAAGTAAGTAACTGATCTCCCAACTGACCTCCCTATTGGGCTAGAAACATCCTCTGATGTTGAAGCTTCCTCTACTGCTCCATCCACAAAAGTCTCTACCCACTCAGCCAGTCCTGCTACTCCTCATCGGGGTTCCCATAGCAAGGTCTAATCAAAGAGGTTGGGTACCTCAATGATCCTGCCCCTATTCCAGCCTTCTTGGGACTATCACTCCACATCACCCCACCTCCGACCTAGAGGTATGGATGCATGTGATCCCTCTACCCACTTGGCTCGAAATTTCCCCTTACTGGAGGTCTTTGCATGAGTGGATGCCTCCACTCGGTCTCCTCTCGGCTTCTCTAGTTGTGGCTTCTCCACAACCTCCTGAAGTTGCTTCACCAATTATGGCTCCTCCATAATTGTCTGAGACTTCTTTTGGCACTACATGTTGAGAGGTAATGTACTCTCCATCTCAACCACCAAGTCTCCAACGGTTGCCTTACTCCTCAAGGCTTTGCATACATCTTGAACCTCAAGAGCATACAGGTTCTTGACTTGTGAACAGATTTTCTTCACCTGTCTCGTGGTGATGTGTCCAAGGAAAACCTTTCCCTTACTGAAGACTACATCATAGCCTTTGTCTTCCAGCATTGTGATTGATACCAAGTTTTTCCTCAATCCTAGCACATACTTCACATCTGTCAAGGTAATGCGAGCTCCATGCTCCCTCTGAAAAAAAATTGTGCCTACTCCTGAGACACTATACTTTTCATCATTACCCATCACTATGAGTATCTGGATATCTTTCTCCTCCAAGGTACTAAACAAACTCTTATCGTCAGTCATGTGGAATGAAGCTCCACTGTCAAGAAACCAACCACATCCCACCATGGATAAAACCATGCATGCGAAGAGGGTGAAATCCAACTCAAACTGTGAGGCCAATGCCTCACCTTCAGATCCTTCCTTGGATCCTATCTTGGATTTCTTCAGTGGTCAATTTGTAGCAAAATGGCCCACCTCATGACAATGAAAGCATCACACTTTCGATTTTTCAAGCTTCTTCCCACCATAGGAAGAACTCAATTTGGGATGAGAATCCTTCTCCTTCCCTTTCTTTGCCTTACTCGCTAAGGCACAATTTTCTTCATCCTCCTTGGATGAAGAACCATCTCTGGTGCTTCTTCTTATCTTCTCCTACATCAAATTCGACCAAATTTGTTCCCAATCTGGTAGTTTCTCTCTTCCATTTAATGAGTCTTGGTAGCTATGCCAGCTCTTAGGAAGACTGAGGAGAGCAAGACTCACCATGTCATCATCGGCTATCGTGATCCCTACACTTCCAAGCTGATCCCTGCAGGTGGTGAGCTTGTTCAGATATGTAGAGATTGTGTCACCCTTTTCACACTTCATTTTCCAAAGCTTGTCTTTCAGCGCCAGCTTCCTCTGATCACTGTTGTTCTGATATAGACTTTTCAATGTTTTCCACATTGAAAATGGTGTCTCCTTCCCATGGAGGCTTGAGACAATGTTGTCTCGAACTCCCTCCAGGAGGATTATCCTCACTCTAGCCACACATTTCTTCCATTTCGCCAATTCTGTAGCATTAGCCACTGATGGCTTCGGGACTTCTTGATTAATGAATTCCTTTAGACCGTTTTCCTCTAATACTACTTCCATGCGATCCTTCCAAGCTATATAATTCTTGCTGCCATCAAGGGCATACTCAAGTCTTAAATTGTTGAACGCCATTGGTGAAATTTGAGATGTGATAAGAATTCGATTTCTATAATCATGAACTTCAAACTTCGAACTTCTCCCTTCTTTATATATTGTTCTTCGCTTTGATCACCTTTGCTTCAATACCATGTAGAAATTCCCACTGTAGATCACCTGATAATGCAATATAGTAAAGCAAAATACTAGATCTACTTCTACAATCAAACTTTGCAGAGGCTTAATCAATTTGAGCTAGATCAATCAGAACACATATAACAGAGAAGAAGAAATCATACACATGAAACACAGAAGAATACTCTGGGGAAAGCCTCAGCTAAAAACCCCAATCTCTGTATTATCATACAAGTGGAAATATGTCTGGATTACACAAAGCTTTAGCTCACAAGCTATCCAGCTCTCAGTACAATCCCTCTGCTGCTCATAGACAGTCAAAGGCTTCTCACAAACCTTCTCCTTTGCCCTCCAATCCTCCTATTTCCTTGTGCCGTTTCTCCTGGGGTCCAATGCTACCACCTGTGTGAATTTACCTCTCACACTGCTCACTAAACTCAGAAGTAACTACATGGATGAGTTTCCTTTATAGGAAAATTCTTCCAACTAATAGTAAATTGTCCATTCCTTTAATCTCAAATGGGTCTTTCTCTGAACTGACATGCATTGGTTATTTATGAGAGAATATTCAGTTATCTGGAGAACACTAGTTGCATGCATGCATGCATGCATTAACTGACTGAACTCACAATTAGTTCCTCCAACTATTTGGAACTAATTTAACTGGACGTAACTCAGTTAACTGAGCTAACTAATTACAACTCAAATACAACTCATCCTTATCTCCTTAATTAAGGGATAGCTTCCTCAATCAAAGGGATAACTATTGCATGTATTCACAAAGACTTCATGTTTTATTTTCTCCAACTAATTAACTCAAGTTGAATTAATTAATTATTTTACAAACAACTGCTAAGATCAAATTTTAATTTTAATTCTCAATTTTAGTTTAGGGACTAACTAAAATTGGAATCTATCTCGAAATGCTATTTATAGCAATGCTATTTTTAGAATTTCTATTTTATCATTCCTTGTTGCTATATCCAACACTGGTACCTGAGATGCTATTTATAACATTTCTATTTTTAGCATTTCTTGTTTCCATTTTCAACACATATAGTTTGAGATCTTCCATTGTATATGTACATCATGAATACCTCCCTAGTTAAGAGGGAGTGTTAGAAAAATTAATTATGTTCGATCTTCAATAATGTACTTGAGTCATTACATAATGTACTTGTCAAAACAATAAAGAAAAGAATGCTGATTATTATTGTTGTGACTTATTAAAGCATGGGTTTCATGCTTGGGTAACTATGTTTTAGGTCAAAGTCCCCATTGAGGAATTCTGGGATTTATTCTGAGTCTATAGTATTATTGTACATTTAAATAGACCCTTCTTGGGCTTTTGACTCATGTAAAAAAGTTAGCTATTGAGTCAAATATGAATTATGTAACCTCCACACCATGTCGGCCTAAGAGAAGATCAAGTCAGCCTAAAGACCCATTTGACCCCAAAAGAAGACTATAAAAGGAAGGACATCAAATTCATTTGGAGCATCACATCCCGTTCTCTCTCTACTGGGAAGAAGTGCGAAAATATGTTTGCTAGGCAGAAGTACGAAGTAGGAAGCTGAGAAAATTTGTTGACGGGATGCTGAAGTGAATGCAAGTTTGGGGGAGTCTAAGGAGTTAAGGAAAATTGAAATTTTGGTGGTGGTCTCTCTCTATTTCATGCTTTGGAGTGGGAGAACGAAGTATTCCAAGTTGGACTTCTGCCAGAAGTTGTTAGCTACTGCATAATCGAAGTTGTTGGGAAGAGGTCAATCTTTTGGAGGTTGACTTGGTGTGGAGGGAATGTTTGGTCAAGATCTAGGGTGAAGAGTCTCAAAGAATACTATTGAAAGGAAGAATTACTTTGACTGAGTTTTCCCCTGGCACATGCCTACATCTTGTGTTCATTGTTTTGTGTGTTTCTTCTTTTGGTAATTGCTTGATGAACTAAAGAAAGAAGATATAAAGTTGTAATAATAAGAAACATCACAAGTTATTATCAAGATCAAGAAAATATTTACTGCCTTTTTTATTTTCCAACAACAATGAGGCTCAAGGGCCTTTTTATTATTGAACAACAAGGGAAAACCCTAAACAACCAAAACCCTAACCCCATGAGATGAAACACCAAGATTTTGTGGGCCCTGTTGGGGTTATTTGGGCAACCAACTTCCTAGGGCCATAACTTGGTCATATGATCTTCATTTTGCATGTACAATACCTCATTGGAAATATCTCTTTGATTAATACCCCCTACATATGGCTATCAGCAATTGTGGACCTCAAAAAAATGTTGTTTAGGGGGTCAAAACCTCTGTATAAATTCAGGAACTGAAAAACTGCTAAAATAAGTAAATGTTGCTATAATCAAGGAAACATACAAAACTAACTGAAGATCTAGGTGGAATATGTGGGTGGCCACAAATATCCACCTGGATCAGTCCTCCCCCCTTAGGAAACAATGGCACCCTTTTTGTGCAAAGGCTCCATGAGGTGAGAAAATTTCTGTTGAACCTGGCCCCTGGTGAACCACTTGCCCTAGTGAAGGAGTTGGAATACTTTTACAACTAGGTATAGTTGGATCCTCTACTATTGAGTGTTTTCAATCTGTGTGTCCATGATCCTATCAGTTATGGCCTTCTCAATGTAACTTGGGTTGAGCTATGTTGGTGTCAACGGCTCCGCGACATCGGATGTGTCCAGTAATGGAGGAAAGTATGGTCGCAACCGATCCACATTGAATACTGGGTGTAGACCAAGGAATGTTGGAATGCTAAGCTTGAAGGCATTGTCCCCTACAGCCTTGGCGATGATGTAAGGTTCATATCAGAGCCATAAAATCTTGTGTTGATGTCTAACGAGGCGCTCCTTCTGGAAATGTAACTAAACTTTGTCGCCCACCTGGAATTTGTGTGGCACTCAATGTTGATCCTGATGCTACTTGTACTTAGCATTAGCTCTGTCCAATATGTCATGGACATGCTAGAAAATGTGTTGAATGTGCTCAATGAAGCTGTTACCTAATCAAATTCAGAATGGACATGGATTGAATCTGCTTGAGTAGTTGCAAATGGTATGGCCACATCAATGGGACATAATGGTTGGAATCCCAACTCCACCTGAAAAGGGTTGTGGCCAATGGAGCTATGGAGAGCTTTGTTATAGCTGTGTTGGACATAGGGGAGGCTTTGATCCCATGTGTGTGGATTCTTTGAGTTGTATATGTGCAAAAATTGCACAATCATCTTATTGACAACCTCTGTTTGGCCATCAGTTTGGGGGTGGAAGGTCGTGGACTTAGTGAGCTTGATATCCGACATCGACTAGAGGCTTGACCAAAATGTACTCAGAAATCTATTTTCCTGATCTTAGATAATGTATTATGGGATCCCAAAATGTACCCACACTCGTTCAAAGAAGATCTTAGCAGTGGCTTCTGATGTGATACTCTTCTTGCAAGCTACCATAATGGCCATCTTAGAGAATCTGTCGATGACCCTGAACACTCATTCCTTGTCATGCTTAGTAGAAGGAAGGCCCAACATGTAATCCATGGAGAAGGATTCCATGGGACGACTAGGAGTAGGAAGAGGAGTATATAGACCTTGCTTCTTGATTGTGGGTTCGGAAATGGTGTAGGCAGTGTGGGATCTGATGTACTTCCCAACATCCTATCAAAGTTTCGACCAATAAAAATACTTCTGCAACACTGCCACTATTTTCTTTACCCCGAAGTGTCCACTGACCCGACTGTAGTGCACTTCCCAAATCATCTTGGCACACTCGCTTGTAGGAACACAGAGGTGTCCCATGTGGCATAACAATGTGCCCTGGAGGTGAAAATCTGGAACTGGGTTTCCTTCCAGGAGCATCTAGTAGGTGTCGTCGAATTATGGATCGCTCTTGTAAATATGTACCCCCCCTGAAATCTCGTGTCCATAAGAGTTTAGCATAGTGGTCAATTCCATGACTGGTGGTCGGCTGAGACAGTTTGCAACATTATTGGCTTGTGTTGTCTGGTTGTGTAGGTTCTAATTTTGGCAGTTGGAGATAGGATTGGAGCATTCAAGCCAAAGAAGGAGCGAAACATACGACAAATTCCAAGTAATTTTTATCCCCTCATCTACTAACTTTAAGGAAAACATTGGGTCATTTTTCATTATGTTGTTCTAGGTTAGCCATCAGACCCAGGGGAGATATTTTTGTCTGCAGTCATAAATCTCGCATAACAAACAGTATCTAAGGAAATTCATAGTCTCATTCTCAGCGATAGCAACACCACTCCACACCATAACAACAAGTGGCAATAGTTTCCAGTGGGGAAAGTGTCAGTAGAGGGCCTTTGAGGAGCTAAATAAGAAGATTAGCCAAGAACTAGTTCTGACATTACCAAACTTGCAGCAACCCTTTGAAGTGTATACAAATGTCAGTGGGTATGCCATGGGAGTGGTCTTGATGCAGGAAGGAAGGCATGTATGCTACCATTCTAGAGTATTTTAAGGGGAAGTCCTTAACTACCCTACCTACGACAAGGAGCTCTATGCAAGATGTAAAGAAGTGGAAGCACTATCTAATGGTAGAAGCGATATAAATCCACATAGATCATGTCATGCTCTTGACTTACGAGAAATCTAGAATACCAGAAATATGAAGAAATATAGACCAGAACACAGACTTATCACATGAAATGAGAAAAACTGCAAAGTATTTTATTATTCAGAAATAGATTCAATGTTCACTTGCCTATTCGATGGGGCAACCTCCAGTAGAGAAGAGCTCAATTACAATAAGACTTGATTATATTTTCCTTACTAACCAAGACTATTTATAGCTAAATGACGTCGAAAACCCTAAATATTAGTGGTCCCTTGCATAACATGGGTTAACCACTTTACTTATTAACTATGGCACGTTTACAACCAACTGTGGTCCCTTTCCTCTAATGCAGGTCAACCAATTACAATTATTAATGCGGAATTTAATGACTCTTCAACTAACTATGACTCTGACTTATCCCATTGAGCTTATTAAATAAATAAAGGGGTTAGAGTTGGACCGTAACATGCCCTCACCCATCAAAAGCAGCCTTGTCCTCAAGGCTGAAGTTGTGGAAATTGCTGAAGAATAGTGGTTGGTTCCCAAGTCGCATCTTTTGGAGAGGTGTCTTTCCACTTGATGAGGACTTACTTGATCATGCGTCCGCAGAGATGTCTTTCACGAGTATCAAGGGCTTGTTCTAGTCGGAGCCAAAGTGGGCCTTCCTCATCCAATTCAGGTAGACTTGTTTGAACTCTGCAATTGTTCTTCACCACTTTCTTGAGGCATGATACATGGAAGACCATATGGATTTTTGAAGTAGGTGGCAAGGCCAGTTTGTAGGTGACTGCTCCTATGCACTGAAGTATTTGATAAGGTCCATAGAATTTTGGTGCTAGTTTCTAGCAACTCTTTTCTTTGAGAGATGTTTTCTTATATGGTTTGAGTTGCAGGAATACCTAATCCCCTTCCTGCAAGGATAATTTTAGGGGCGAATGTTCGCCCTTTGGCGAAATTAAGGGGTTTTAAATTTTTAGTGGGCAAATATTTTGTATCATAGTACATTTTTACAAATCACCTCAAATAGCCCACCTTATTTTAAGGGAGAGGGTAAAAAAGGTAAATTTAGCCCTTGAAATTAGGACTTACAACCTTCCATTCGCCCATTTTCAAGAATAGGTTTTATTTAAGTGAATCCATTCGCCCGTTTTCAAGAATAGGTTTTATTTAAGTGAATCCTATGGGCCAAATACCATATTTATAAAAGAGGTATGGTAAATTAATAAAAATATAAATAAATGAAAGGTATGGTAAATAAATAAAACATTTTTTATATTTACTCCATAAGTCACCTTATATACATGTAAGGGTGTAAACAAATAAAAATATAAGTAAAGTGGAGGTATGGTAAATAAATAAAACGTATTTGTATACTTACTCAAAAGGTATGGTAAATAAATAAAAATATAAATAAACTAGACGTATCGTAAATAAATAAAACCTCTTTTTATATTTAGTCCATAACCCTCGTTCTATTTATGAAGGCTCAAGAAAGAGGTTTTATTTAAGTGAATCCTATGGGCCAAATACCATATTTGTAAAAGAGGTATGGTAAATTAATAAAAATATAAATAAACGAGAGGTATGGTAAACAAATAAAACATTTTTTTATATTTACTCCATAAGTCACCTTATATTTATGAACACTCAAAAAATGGGTTATATTTAGGTGAAACCTCTGGCCAAAATACTATGGGACAAATACCATGGACTAGATTGTTATTAATACCATGCAAAAAACCATTATTAACCCTAATATTAGAATTAATAAAAATAAAAATGGCACATGGTATTGACCCATGGTATTCACCAAAATGGCACATGGTATTGACCCATGGTATTCACCTGGAATGTAGCCTATTTAAATGGGGGAATTAAACCAGCATGTAGCCTATGCTAAGATTCACTAGGACTTTACAAAGTTTTATTATTTAGTGAAAGACTCGCCAAGATCTTACAAGATTTTATAATTGAGTAAAATATTTGCCATGCCTGGTGAAAGATTCGCCAAAAAATTATATATACATATTTTATTATTGATAAAATCGCCTTCCATTTTTCCTATATACCATGGAGATTCGCCCATTTATTATATTTATAAATTTAGGGGGGGTTCTTAAAATTTTCCCTGCCTTCCTGAAATGCGTGCTCAGAATGATGTTGGTCTGCATGTTGCTTCATTCGATTTTGAGATTGATGTAGATTATCTTTGAGACGAGCGATCATGGGGGCATGGTTTTATAGGAGATGATCAACAACTTGTACTTTAGAACATCCATGGATATAAGAAATAGGTGAAGGTGGGAATTGGCCAGACACTGCCTCATATGGAGTCATCTTGGTGGCTTCATGATAGTTAGTATTATACCACAATTCAGCTAAAGGTAGCCATTATACCCATTGATGCTACTTTTCTGAAGTGAAGAACCTTAGATATGTCTCCAAACATTTGTTGACTACTTCTATTTGACCATCGGTTTGGGGATAAAAGGTAGTACTTAGTTGGAGTTTCATGCCATGTATCTTGAAAATTTCTTGCCAGCATTTGTTGGTGAAGGTGGGGTCGCGATCAGACACAATGGAAGTCGGCATGCCATGCATTTTGAAGATCTGGTCCAAGAAAACTTGACCCACCAAAGTGGGGGTAAATGGGTGTGGTAGAGTAAGCATATTAAGAAAGTCTGTCCACAACCACCATGATGACTAATTTGTTTCCTGACTTTGGGAGACCAGTGATGAAATCCATGGAAGCATCCATCCAGGCAAGGTAGGGAGTGGCAATGGTTGTAAGGTTCTAGGTAACTTGATTGTTTCCCCTTTATTGCATTGGCACACATCGCATTCAACTATAAAAGTAAGGATATCGTTTTTCATGCCAGTCCAAAAGAAATAATGATGTGCATGAGCATAAGTCTTTTGAAAGCTTGAATTTCTTGCAATTGGAGATGAGTGCATCTCGGCCAAGATGCAAGTTTTGAGGGTGGATGTCAGTGATATAACTACTTGATCCTTGTAGCGAAGAATCTCATCCCTCCAAGAGTAGTGGGCTAAGGAATTAGTATCTTCTCTCAAGTTATTAATGAGTTTGGAAAGAGAGGAGTGGGAGAACCATTCCCTGTGGGCCTCTTCAATCCAATTTGGTATGGGTAGAGAGATTGATAATAGAGTGCTCTCATCCTCAAATTGGCGCGATAAAGCATCAACTACTACATTGTCACACCCTTTCTTGTAAATTATCTCATAATCATGTCCTAACATTTTGCAAGCCATTTATTTTGTTGTGGCGATGATAGATGCTGCTCTGAAAAATATTTTAGGCTTTGATGGTCTGTCCGGATTTGGAAACGTCCCCCCAACAAGTATGGTTGTCAATTGTCTATTGCATGTAATATGGCCATCATTTCTTTCTCATAAGTGGATTGAACCAAATGTTTGTCATTGATTTGTTAGCAGGTGAAAACCAATGGTCTACCTTCCTACACTAATACAACGCCAATACCTATATCAGAAGAATCACATTCAATCACAAAAAATTTGGTGAAGTCTGGTAGGGCCAATACGGGAGTGGAGCACATGGCCTGTTTGAGAGCCAAGAAGGCTTGTTGAGTTGCATCATTCCAGAGAAATGAACTTTTCTTGAGAAGATTAGTGATGGGTCTAGCAATGCGACCATAATTGCAAACAAATTTGTGATAGTAACCAGTGAGACCCAAGAATCCCCTCAAACTCTTCAAGGTTTTTGGTTAGGGCCAATATTGCATTGCCTAAATCTTTTTCGAATCAACCCTCACTCCTTCACGACCCATAGTGTGTCCCAAATACTCGACTTCTTCCACGCCAAAAGAGAACTTGGATAATTTAACAAATAATTTGTGATCTCGAAGTAGTTGCAATATTTTTTCTACATATGGAATATGTTTTTCCTAGGTTATGTTGTAGATGAGAATGTCATCAAAGAAGATCAGGACAAATTTTCAGAGATATGGTTTCAACATGTGGTTCATGAGGCTTTAAAAAATAGATAGAGCATTAAAGAGACCAAATGGCATGACAAGGAATTCATAATGGACTTCATGAGTTCAGAAGGCAGTCTTGGGAATCTTCATGCGTATTTGGTCATAGCCTGAGTGTAGGTCTAGCTTGGTAAAGAATTAAGCACCATATAGGTCATCAAGCAGATCATCAACAACCGCAATAGAAAATGTGTCCTTGATAGTGAGCTTGTTGAGGGCCTGAAAGTCTAGACACATGCACCATTCTCCATCTTTCTTTAGAACCATGACCACTAGAGATGAATAAGGACTAATTCTTGGATGAATAACACCAACTTCGAGGAGTTCCTTGATGATTTTTTCAATTTCATTATTTTGGGAAAAAGGATATTCGTATGGGTGGACATTAGGCGGTTGGGCCCCCGAGACCAAAGGGATGCTATGATCATGTTCAGCCCTAGAGGGTGGAAGCTATTTAGGTTTGTCAAAGAGCCACTGGTGGCGACCTAAGACCTGTTACATCTCAGAATGAATATGAGGAGTAGTGGATTCAATGGCCTGGATGGCATTAAATTGGGAAACTACTTCATGATGGCCCTTTTTAAAATTATTCTCCATTCGATGCGAGTTGATGATAGTAGGATCACCTACTAGAGTCCCCTTAATGTATGAATGTGGTCATTCTACTTAAAGCTCATATATAGTTGGAAATCCATTATGATAGGGCCCAATGTGCAAAGCCATTCAGCTTCCAGGACAATGTCGCAACCACCCATTTCAATAGCAAACATGTGTGTCTTTAGCTGGTAGTCTCCCATCTGAAGCTTAATATTTTCACGGTGGCCTTCACATTTCATGGTCACCCCATCAGCGATAAGGAATTGGAAATCAGATACTGCCCACACAAATCAATGAACAACTTATGTGACTCTCTTATGGATAAAGTTATGATTGCTACCACTATCAATCAATACCACTACTCGTTGATGTTTAATAAAGCCTTAGATTTTGAGAGTCTGAGACGAAGAAATGCCAGCCAAGGCATGTAGTGAGATAATCGGATCATCTGGCATAGCTGTGAGATCATTGTCGGTTTCGGTTTCCCCGACTTCATCATCAGGCACCTCTGGGGATGGAGTTTTCTCTGCTAATCTATTATCAATAGCACCAATTTGAAAGAATTTTGGTTCTTTGCATTTATGTTTAGGGAAGTACTTGTCATCACAGTAGTAGCACAATCCTTGTTTTCTTTTTTCGTTCATTTCCGTTGGTGACACCTTTTGAACCTTAAGTGTTTAGGTGGGGCCCTAAGCCTAGGTGGGACATGCCTTGGCGATGAAATTTAGACGATGGGACTAGGAATCTAATGCAATTTCCACATCTAAGGCCTTGTTGCATGCGTCCAACCAAGTAGTTGGGTGGTGCATCTGAACATGGGCTTGGATAGCTTATTTTAGGCCACTAATGAAACACTCCAAGTAGAATTCATCTCCTAGACTATCAATTCTAATGGCCAATTGATCAAAGGCTGCAATGTAGTCCTTTACTATACCTATTTGTCACAGCTTAGTGAGATGACCCAAAAAAATAAATTCTCAGTCAAAGCGATCATGTATGGCTTTTGAGAACATGTGCCAAGTTAATATCCCTCGATAACATTTCTTATGCCACTGGCACCATTTCCATCTCTCTTGGTCCAAGTAAAGGGCTCCCACATGTAGTTTAGTTTCATCTTCATAGATGTCGTTAAGGGAGAAACAATGTTCCATTTATGCTACTCATACTGTAGAGTTAGAGCCATCAAATTTGTACATGTCCAACTTGAGTGTCCAATGGTTGGAATGGTGGTGATTTCCATGGATTCGAATGTGATGGCTAGACTCTCCTTCTATGTGTGCATCAACACTAGGCTCCTCCCGATGAGAATTTCTTATAAGTTATGTTAGTCGTGAGAGTTGTGTGTTAATATTGTCCATATTGTGCTGGAATTCTTCGAACCTTTTTTCAAGGTGTTCGACCCTCTCAGAAGCCATAACTTAAGATTTGGTACCTAGCATTCACCACCTCAGTCAATTACTTAATAGTAGTCTTATTGGAAAGAGGGCGACCTCGGGAGTTTAATGGTGTGGCTCACTTGAAGTCACGTCAGAAAAAAAAAAAAAAATAAATAAATAAATAAATAAATAAAAATAAAAAATTGGGACTACCGGAAAATTTGGGGCATACAAGTGAATGGTACCACTGTGACCAGCTTGTCATCTTGATGCTTATGGGCTAAGTCTCTTACAAGCGTCCCAGGATGGTCTCAGACTTATTTTTTTACTTTGAAAGGAGTTTTACTGCCTGCTGATAAATACTGCAGTGGTCGAATTCCAGAAAGCTTGATATTGCCCAATGTCCTGCAAAAATAGGGCCTGGAATGTAGTAACAGAAACCCAAGGTCTTGGTCCTACCGAATGTGCTGCGAAAATATGATTTGGACTATGGCAGCCAAAACCCTCACTACACAAACATTCTGATCTGCATTGTGAAAACCCCAACTCCTAAATTTGAGTTGTATGGCGGTGGCAGAACCCTAATTGTTGGATCTGTTCTGGAAGATAATGTAGAGGGAGATCTTCATATAGTAGAGGGAACTATGGTCACAAAGGAGTGTAAGGTTCTACAGATCGCGATATACGTAGGGGCCCAACAAAAGTACTCAGTCCAATATTTCAGGGTGCTAACTAAGGAGGATCGGTCGTACCCTTAGCTGTACTACCTAACTACCCCGAGATTGGCCATTTTAGCTTGGCGGAGGTTTTCAAGATTAGGGTGCGTATTGTACGTGCAAGTAATGTCCCCGAGTGTTGTTCTCAGTGTACTGTAACAGCAAGAAGATCTAAGGTTAGGTTTCAGGTGAGCCTAGGGGGATTCTGATATACCCGAGGGTACCTAGAAGTACATTCCGTGCGTGGTTTTGTCTAATGCACTACTACTCGAAGGGGCACCTGGAAGTACATTCTGTGCGCAGTTTTGTATAATGCGCTACTACTCGAAGGGATACCCACAGGGGTTACAAGGGAGTCCAACAAGTGTGACCACCTCTTGTAGTTCCTGCATGCATGGCTCCCTAAATCCGCAAGTTTATGCACTCAACGACAGACCCCGTGGTTTAAAGATGTTGGAACACATCTCTAGCCTAAAAAAAAAACTACGAAAATCGAAGGAACAACTAGACCTAGAAAGTGCTTTAATACCACTTGTTATGCTCTTGACCTGTGAGAAATCTAGAATACCATAAATACGAAGAAATATAGCCTAGAACACAGAATTACCACATGAAATGAGAAAAACTACAAAGTATTTTATTATTTAGAAACAGATTCAATGCTCACTTGCCTCTTAGAGGGGGCAACCTCCAATAGAGCAAAGCTCAATTACAATAAGACTTGAGGATATTTCCCTTACTAAATAAGACTATTTATAACTAAATTACATCCGAAATCCTAACTACTAGTGGTCCCTTGCATAACACGGGTTAACCACTTCATTTATTAACTATGGTTCGTCTACAGCTAACTATGGTCCCTTTTCTCTAATGCGGGTCAACCACTTACAATTATTAATGTGGGATTTATTGAATCTCTAACTAACTATGACTCTAACTTGACCTATTGGCCTTATTGCATAAATAAAGGGGTTAGGGTTGGACCCTAACATATCACCAACTACTACAATACCTGTAGGCCTAGAATAAGCTACAACAAACCAAACATTACAAGTGGATGGCTTTCTACAACAATTTCATTTGGTGATCAAGTACAAGAATGGAAGAACAAACAAGTTGGCTAACATGCTCTCAAGGCCACCCACATCAAATATCACAACTTTCAGGACTATTATGCACATGGAGCCACATTCACCCATCATAATGCATAGAAAGAGGTGTATCTAGAGGATAGGACTTTAAGGAGGTGTTTCAACAGTTACATAGTCAAAGTCATGTGTTATGAAACCAGCTCAAGAAACGATAGAAAAGATAGATCAACGCCTTAGAATTCAGCCTCTTCGAGGGGCAACCTCCTTTACATTACATAAATGAACAATTCTTGGATGATTCAAATGACAAAACCTCCTTTCTATATATAGGAGTCTAAGGAGTCACAATATAATCCAGACGACCTAACAATAATAATATAAAGCCACAAAAATAACAATAGAGGGATTCTATGGGGCACAATAATAACAATATGGGGGCAATAGGGGCACAACAATATTAATAAGGGGTATAACTGCAATAGTAATGGGGTAATCACTAGTATTATAGGGACCCAACATGCCCCTCTCCTTCAAAAAAGTGTTGTCCTCAACGCTTGAGTAGTTCTGGATACTTCTGCATAAAATTCTCATCCTCCCATGTGGAATCTTCAGCTGATAAGTTCTTCCACTTGATAAGATACTCTGAAATTGATCGATTTCGTAGTTGTCGAGTTCTTGTTTCTGTGACTGCTTCCGGTTCCAATATAATTTTTCCTTCCTCGTCAAGTTCTAGCAATATTGTTTGAACTGGGAGCTTGTCACCTATAACCTTCTTTAAACATGAAACATGGAAAACTGGGTGCAATCGAGAAGCTGCAGGAAGGTCTAATTTGTATGCCATAGTACCAATCTTTTGCAACACCTTGTATGGACCATAATACTTTGGTGATAATTTATTATCCTTCTTAGCTTGCTTGAGGGACATTTGCTTATATGGTTGTAGCCGTAGGAATACCCAATCACCTACATCAAAACTTCTTTCACTGCGATGTTGATCTGCCTGTTGTTTCATTCTATTCTGTGCCAACATGAGGTTATCCTTTAAGAGTTGGAGGACTTGTTGTTGATGTTCAATGTGATGTTCCACTGCCTGAACCTTAGAATTTTCTCTTAAATATGATGTGATGGATGGTGGTTGATACCCATAAAGTGCCATAAATGGGGTCATTTTTTTTGTTGTATGGAAGGAAGTGTTATACCACCATTCAGCCAGAGGCAACCATTTGACCCATTGTGTCTGTTTATCAGATACAAAGCAACGAAGATATCCTTCCAAACATTTGTTTACTATCTCAGTTTGCCCATCAGATTGAGGATGATAAGATGAGCTATGAGCTAACTGAGTACCAAGACAAGAAAATAATTCTATCTAAAAATTTCCAGTGAAAGTGGGATCTCTCTCACTTACAATAATCTTTGGGTTTCCATGTAGCTTTTGAATTGTTTCCATAAATGCAGTAGAAACTGTACTGGCTTTAAATGGATGTGATAATGCACAAAAGTGTGCATACTTGGTAAGTCTGTCAACTACCACCATGATGACACTCTTTCCCTCAGACTTGGGTAAACCTGTGATAAAATCCATTGAAACCTCCTCCCAACGTTGGCTTGGAATGGATAAAGGTTGTAATAGACCCGGTGTCTTAATTGTTTCAACTTTATTTTTTTGGCAAACCAAACATTCCGCCACAAACTTTTGAATATCTGATTTAAGGCCATCCCAAAAAAATTCCTTCTTAACCCTGTGGTAAGTTTTTAAAAATCCTGAGTGCCCTCCTAAGGGAGAAGTGTGCAATTCCATAAGAATCTTTTGTTTTAGCTGGGAATTCTTACAGAGGTATAAGCGATCTTTGTACCATAACGAATCATTTTGCCAGCTAAATGTATCAGACGTACTAGAATCTTGTTGTAACCTTCGAATAAGTTCCCACACTTCTTCGTCATTCTTCCATTCCTCCCTTGCTTCGTTTATCCAATCTGGTTGGATAATAGAAATGGCGCACAACAATGCTTCCACATCCTCATCCTTTCTTGAGAGTGCATCTGCCACCACATTTTGCTTCCCTTTTTTGTAGATGATTTCAAAGTCATAACCCAACATCTTTGTGACCCACTTTTGTTGCTCTTCAGAGGATAATCTTTGTTCTAAAAAGTATTTAAGGCTATCATGATCCGTTTTTACCTTGAAGTGTCTTCCCATTAGGTAGGGTCGCCATTTCTTAAGTGCGTGGAGTATTGCCAACATTTCCTTCTCATAAATAGCTTTGCTTAAAAACTTTCCCTTGATTGGACGACTTTCAAAAGCAATGGGTCTTTCATCTTGCATTAGAACAACACCAGTTCCATTTCCTGAAGCATCACATTCCACAATAAAGGTTTTTGTGAAGTAAGGTGTAGCTAAGACCGGTGCTTGGCACATTGCCTCTTTAAAATGTTCAAAGGCCTTTGTTGCTTCCAGAGTCCATGAAAATGCATCTTTCTTCAATAACGTTGCTAGAGGTGCTGCTATTCTCCCATAATTCTTAACAAACTTGCGATAATACCCTGTCAACCCGAGAAATCCTCGCAGATGCTTTATGGATGTGGGGATTTTCCATTCCTTAATGGCTTTAATTTTGCTAGGGTCTACCTTAACTCCTTCATGAGATACAATATGACCCAAATATTCCACCTCCTGGACTCCAAAGAAACATTTGGATCTTTTTGCATATAATTGTTTCTCCTCCAATAGTTGTAGCACCCTATCAACATGTTCAACATGATCCTTCCAAGACTTGCTGTAGATTAGTATATCATCAAAAAATACTAACACAAATTTTCTAAGTTATGGTTTGAAAATTGAATTCATCAAACCTTGAAATGTTGAAGGTGCATTGGTAAGGCCAAAAGGCATGACCAAAAATTCATAATGACCCTCATGAGTTCTAAATGTTGTTTTCAGAATGTCTTCAGTCTTCATTCTAATTTGATGATATCCTGAACGAAGATCCAACTTGGTGAAGTAAATTGATCCATGCAATTCATCCAGTAATTCATCAATGACAGGAATGGGGAACTTATCTTTAATAGTGAGCTTGTTGAGATCCCTATAATCCGGACACATGCGCCATGATCCATCCTTCTTGTGCACCAATACTATTGGAGCAGAGAAAGAACTTTGACTCGGTTCAATTATACCAGCCTCTAGCATTTCTGCAACCATACGTTCAATTTCACTCTTTTGGACATAGGGATATTTGTACGGCCTGATGTTTGGAGGAACACTTCCTGGAATCAGATGAATAGCATGATCATGATCACGCATAGGTGGGAGACCTTTGGGAGTCTCAAATACCTTGGAATGCTTGTCCAGGACTTTTTGGAGATCTAGAGAAATAGATGATTCCAATGTGGAAACATCTAGCGAGCATAATTGTGCAATTACACCTCTTTGCTCCTTTTTTAGAAGCTTTGTCATACCATTAGAGCTGATTATCTTTCCTAGCTTCCCTACAATACCCCTTAATTCAACTTCCTTTCCTTCCGTAGAAAATTTGATGAAAAGTTCTTGAAAATTAAAAGCTATTGTACCCAAGGATTGTAGCCATTGGACTCCTAGTACAACATCAACACCTCCCATTGGAATGGAAAGCATTGGGCTATTCAATACATATTCTCCCATGGATAGCTTGATATTATGGCACTTTCCATAGAAATTTATTGTTCCTCCATTTGCAACCATCACTTGACACTTTGGTGCTGGATATAAGAAGCAATTCAATTCTTTTGCTACCTTACAATGAATAAAATTGTGGGTACTTCCTGAATCAATCAACACTATTACCTTTTTCTTCTTGATTTGTCCTTCTATCTTGATGGTTTGAGGAGTGGTAATTCCCGCCAATGCATTACAAGATATGGTCGGATTTATTTGTTCTTCATCTAGGCTTTGTTCCTAGAGTATATCCTCTTCTTTTGACCTTTCTTGCTCCTTTTCTTCTTCCTCTTCACAATCTATGTAGAATAATTTCTTCTCAGCACACTTATGACCTTTAGTGTATTTGCTATCACAACTGTAACAAAGCCCTTTTGCTCTTTTTTCTTCCAATTTTTGTGGTGTCAACCTTATAGGTTTTGGAAGACTAGGGGCAACAATACTTCCGTCTTTATAGTTGTGAGTGCTATGCTTCCTGGTTGCCATAATTTTGCTTTCCATTTTTCTTGCTAACCTGAATGCCTTCTCTAATGAATCAGGTTCCCAAAGGTGAACATCATGTTGGATATTATCCTTTAAAGACCCTATGAACACATCAATCCTATGCTCCTCTGGAATATCTTTTACCCTTATGTTCAATTTTTGGAACTCCTCAATGTGCTCCATTATTGAACCCTTTTGTTTGAGACTTATCAATTGGCTAAAAAAAGTGTTGCTTTTTGTATCCTCATAATGTGCTACCAATTCTTCCGTAAAAATTGCCCAAGTGATAAATTGTTTACGAGAGCAAAGCCATTGATACCATACAAACTGATTTGGTTCCAAATATAAAGTTGCCATACGTACCTTTTGTGTGTTTTGCACATTATTGAGATCGAAGAATTGCTCCATCTGTAATATCCATGTGGCGGGATCCTTGCCATCAAACTTCCTCATATCGATTTTTGGAATATGGTGAGTCTTCGTTCCAACATTAGCGTCTATGGAATCATGATTAACATTTCTTTTGTTCTCATCATGAGTTTCCTTTACTACCTTTTCACCATTAGTAAGTATTTCTTGTAGAAAATTTGTCAAATCTATCTTCAAATCCGCCATGTCTGTCTTCAAATTTGTGTTCAAATCTATCTTCAAATTGTCCATCTTAGCTTCCATGCCACTCATCTTAGCCTCCACGCCATTTATCTTAGCTTCTGTTAACTTTTGTGAGCGTGACATTTGTTGCACTTGTTCTTGTAATTTTGATATATCATGTAGTATTTCTTCCTCTCCTTCATGAGTCATGCTAGAGCTTTTAGGTTCCTTACTAGGTGTTTGCATTTTCTTTCCTCGGGGCATCAGTTACCGATAATAATGCTCTACTATGCCCTTTGAATTCCTTCAAAATAATTTTCAAACCAAGCTTAAGCAAAAATTAAAAAAATCTACACACCTTTTTTCACTTTGTAGGATTTTGATATTGCCTCTAATGTATCTCTGTACTGTCCAATCATCTAGTTCTAAATTTGTGATCTGTAGTAGCTCTCTGTGTCCTCTTTCCAATGCCACAAGTCTGACCCAAATTGGATTCTCCAAGGAAGAGTTATGCGAAATCTCCCACAGTGACTTGATTATAGACTATTTCAGTAGAGCGAACTTGTACGACGTCCCACGAGTCACTGTTTCGACCTTTGGATCTAAAAAATGCATTCAAGAAACTACAGTCCATCCTCTTTCTGTACCTTCTTATGAAATTTCAATCTGATCCCCAGAGAGAAAGTTATGACGATTTTCCCAGGTCACCTGTTTGGAATGTAATTCAGGGGTCTGCAAAAAGACCAACTTCCTCAGATCATATCTCCGCAAATATAGCACGAAAAGCTCTGAAATTTGGACCTGAGGTTCAGAGCGATTTCTTCTCAAATGGATTTTTTTTGCAACCTCTGAAACGTCGCAGAAAAAAAGTTATAGCGAAAATTGCACGATGACCTATTTGGAGCAGCGAAACCCTAGAATCCAAAGCTCTGATACCAAATGTTATGAAACCAGCTCAAGAAAAGATAGAAAAGATAGATCAACGCCTTAGAATTCAGCCTCTTCGAGGGGGAAAACTCCTTTACATTACATAAATGAACAATTCTTGGATGATTCAAATGACAAAACCTCCTTTCTATATATAGGAGTCTAAGGAGTCACAATATAATTCAGCCGACCTAACAATAATAATATAAAGCCACAAAAATAACAATAGAGGGATTCTATGGGGAACAATAATAACAATATGGGGGCAATAGGGGCACAACAATATTAATAAGGGGTATAACTGCAATAGTAATGGAGTAATCACTAGTATTATAGGGACCCAACATCATGTACATGGTGGCGACAACATCGTTGACTACCATCTCCAGGATGGGTTACTCTATAGGCTGGGTAAGCTATGTGTTCCTAAATGTGAGCTATTGTAGTTGATTAAAGAAGCTCACACCTTCAAGGTTGCAAGGCACTTTGGTGTAGAGAAGACCATGAAAAAATTGCAAAGGTATGTGTACTGGCCCAAGATGCAAGAGTAGGTAGGTAGATTCATAAGAGGATGCATGCTTTTTTGTACCAATAAGCCTAGAAATAGGAAACAGAGTCTATATCATCCCTTACCTGTACACATTTGTCCTTGGAAAAACATTTCCATGGACTTTTTTGGAGGTTTACCAACAACCAAGAAGGGATATGGCTACCTGTTCATGGTAGTTGATAGGTTCAACAATATGTGTATTCTGATGCCTTGTAAAATACTATCAGTGGGAAAGAAGCAAAGAACATGTTCTTTGGACACATTTGGGTGCACTTTGGGATACCAAGGAGAATCGGTTTAGACAGGGACACAAAATTTCTCAATTTATTTTGGACTACATTGTGGGAGAAGATGGACACAAAGTTGAAGAGATCTACAACATTCCATCCACAGATAGATGGATAGACAAAAGTAGTTAACAAGACTTTAGTGCAACTTTAGAGGGGATACAACCAAAAGCATCCAAATACCTGGCATGAAAATCTGTTATATATACAACATTTTTACAATAGAGAAGTTCACACTTATACTGGAAAGTCCCCATTAGAGACTTGTTCTAGATATTTTCTACCTTCACCTTTTGACATTGCATATGGGTAGCAAGCAGAAGTGAGGGAAGATCTTGCAGGAGATGCATTGAGGGATGAAAAATTTATAGAGAATATCACGCAGATCCATATATATGTGCAAGAGACATTATATAAGTTACAAGAGAAATATAAGGCCATACATGATCAACATAGAACAAAGAAATCGTTCAAGGTGGGAGACATAGTATGGCTACAATTGAACAAGTAGAAGTTATATGGGCCTAGTAAGAAAATCAAGGCTCTACAATATGGTCCCTTCAAGATACTGGAAAAAGTGGATGATAATTTCTGTTGACTCACTTTACCATGATATATGTGTATTTACTTAGTTGTGAATGTAGAGAATCTAAAACATTATGACCCTTCCATGCTAGATCAGGAAGAGGAATAAGTCATACATTTTGTGGATGATTTGTCACCAGATGCTCAAGAAAAGTTGGCAGAAGATACAGTTTTGTAGAATAGGTCCATAAATACAGGACAAGCGAAGAATGACCTTTGGAATATTGGGTTGAAAGGACAACTTACATGGAAAACTAAATGGTCACCCGAGAGAAAGTGGAGGAAATTTTTCCTCACCTCATTTAGTAGAATCTTTTAGGGACCAAAAGCCTTCCAAATTGGGGAGGTGTGATCTATATTGGATAATTATACTTTTTTTCATCCATATCCATGCTTTTAGAGTGGAAAAAGTGGAGGAATCAACTCAGAGGACCATTTTTAGCAGTGGGACCCAATTTGGCAAAATAGGGTCTGAAACCTTCTAAGAGCGTTTTGAGGAATCAAATCAGACGTTTTTTTGGGGCAAAAATTGTTCACTTTAGAGTCACATATTTACATATCTTACACATAGAGACGTTTCCAGCGACACAAGAATTGTTTCAATCAGAGTGTGTATGCAAAAGTTATGCCACTTAAAAGTCGACCTTCTTGTTTTCAACACCAAAATTCAAGAGTATGTCATGTCAATGCCCATTATTCATGAAAAAGGGGCTAGACACATGATTATGATGAAGAAGACTCTATAAGAGTTTATATTGTAACATTGATCAAGTGTTGAGGTAGTCAAACCTAACCACTAGTAGGCTATTGGGCTGTATTATAACCGAGCCACTAGGAGGAAAAGAGGTTTCATTCTTTCAAGTGCATTTGTTCCATAGCTCAGAAAAAATAGCTAAGAGGGATAGGAGATAGAGCACACATAGAGGATTGGTGTATTGTAGTAGCCCACATTCCGCAAACCATACTTATTTGTACTCACAACCATATTTTCATTCAAAGAAAGAGAGTCATGCAATCTCACCTTCCAGCTGGGTTTTTCTCCTAAAAGGGTTTCCCAAGTCATATCTCATGTCAAATGTGTGTGTGAAATTTTATTTCATTGTTCTCCATTTTCTGCATAATTTTAATTTTCATGCATATGTTATTGACAATAATATATAGATCTATAAATATAAAGATAAATAAAATCGTAATGATGTAGATTTTGGATTTTTAAGAAAAAATTTATCAGATTTGTTGTGATGAACTATCTAATGGAATATCCACAATAGTTTACATATCAGAAACAATGTGTAGTCTCTTTGTCTACTATGGAAGAAAAATACCGTGGAGCTATTAATGTGGGAATAGAAGTCATTTGAGTTCATCAACTCATGGGAGAGCTTAGGTTCGCTTTTAATTAAGACTCCACCACTATTTATTGTGACAGTTAGATTGCAATTTAGGTTATTGGCAATCATGTTACACATAGTATGATGAAGCATATCGAACTTCATGCTCACTACTTACAAAGTTGGTTCAAGAGAAGGTTGTCACTCTTGTATATTCTAGGATATATGATCGGATTGTTATTATCTTTACAAAGCCATTGTTTAAACCTAAGTTCATTAAGCTATAAGATATGCTTGCACTTCAAGAAGTTGTAATTTTGGGAGGGGAGTGTCATTTTAGCATAATTTCACTTCTCGAATCTCCATAGTGTTATGCTAATGGGGGTGCATTGGAACCAAATGTTATGTTTGTTCATCACCATTGGAGCTTCCAAAGATAGTTAGTCAAATGATCAACTAATTTGATACATTTAGTTGAAGGAATTACTATAGTTGAGCGGTCGACTACTGAAGCAGTCAATTGAGTGTTTTATGGGTGGTGAAATGACATATTAGCAAACTTTTAATCAAGTGGTTGACTTATGGGACCATCGCATAAGTGGTCAAAGGAATCAACTAAATGGTTGAGTTGAATTGAGTAGTCCACTAGCTAACAAAAAACGAGTCCACTAGAACAATCAACTAGTCAATAAACAATCTGTATTCCACGAAATAGTTGGAATTGTCAATACTCATTTGTGGATTGAATCTTCCACAATTCAAGGAAGTTAGTTAGATTTGGACACTATAAATAAAGGACCCCATGGCTCAAATCAATAATATGTATCATGGAACTCATTATTATTTCATTATCATGAATTGTGATATTCTGATCATAATGTGTTGTGCCTAAGTGTTGCAACGATATCTTTAGACACCGCCCATCATCTTGGCTCATAATTAATCTTATATCTATTTCTTTTAGATTTTGTTTTTTGTTCTAAGTTCTAAGGTTCAATACCCAACATGTTCTTAATATTTTTATAACCTTAATTCCAACTCATCCTAATTAAACCAAAAGGAAATTGAAGTAGGCTAGCTAAAGTTGGTAACCACATTTCATAATAAATAGAAGTGGAGGGAACATTACTAAGGAATTTACGATCCATTATTTGTTTACATTTTCTATGATCCCCTTAAATCCTATGTGTCAAGGACAAGGTTTTTTAATCTAATTTTAGTTTGAGTGGGAGATTTTGCAAAGGGAAATTTTGTAGGTTTCTATTTAGAGGCTCTTACCTTTATACCCTTCTCCCAACTCAAGACCCATCACAGTTGGCTTCAAATGCTCTTTTCCTTTCTATTTAGATGTTTTGAAACATACATTATTGATAGGAATAAGGCAACAAGTACTCAAACAACTTTTCTTTTGAGTTAGCATTTCAATTCTCTCTTTAAAAATGGCCTAAACATGTGAACACTGCCAAAAATAAAAAAAAAAAAAAATCTATAAAAACTTTCATTATAGTGTTTGTAGAATACCAATATAAATGAGGTTTTGAATGCCCCTTATAAGCTAGGTTGAAGATATCATTTTCAAAGTGCATGTAACTTGCATCATGCATGTTTACATTGTAAATTGCTTGAAGCCATATAATTATTATTTACATGTGAGCGATCTTGCTTAAATCTCATGTATCTTCTTTTTGTTATATCATAATTCATGTGACATAAGACATTCTTTTTTTTCACATTTGGATTTATTTTTTCTATATTATATTATTTATAAGTTTTTAATACAATAATAATTTTTTATTGTTTTTTTAGCAATTAAATTACTTATAAACTTACAAAATTACGTTATTTATATTGGTCATTACATTTATGATTATATTATTTTATAATATTAAATTATTATAAAATTGAAAAAATTATGATAAATTTATTATTGCAATTTATATCTCTATGATTTTTCTAAATTTTTTATATTTTGATTATTTTTAAACCTTTTTCTAATCAAATTTAAAATTTACATAAATTTGTACCAATAACAAAATTGAACTATAAAATCTACATAATAATACTCTATAGATTTTTCACAACACTTAATCTATTTTTAAGTTAAAAATATATTTTAAATATAAAAAAACAATATCTCATCAAAAATAATATCACTGATTTCGGATTAGAAAAAGTTAAAAGATAGGATAGTCAAAAATAATATCACTGATTTTGGATTAAAAAAGTTGAAAGATAAGATAGTTAAATTGCAGCATTTTCTAAAATTACAAAAGCTGTAAATATATTACATACAACTTCGAAAATAGTACAATTTAATCCCCTTAAATGAAAGTTCTAAATATATTCTATACATTTTCAACCTCTTAAATATATTCTATAAGTGTGACCAAGTGGACCCATTGAACCAATGCCAGGAATATAATTGAGATACCCACCTCCTATTGTCAACCCCATTAGGTGAAAGAATGTGGTTCCAAAAGCCTCCCCACACGGTGAAGTACTAAGGCAAAGTGAATAAAATACCGTGTTTGCAAAAGCTTCCCACTAGTTGAGGGTGCGGGTGAAGCAATAAATTGGTCCACATGATAACTGAAGTTATAAAGCAAATGAATAAAATATTAATAACATATAACCAATATAATATATGGAAGTGATACTTACTCAGAAACAAATAAAATTTATTGGAAATTTATTTTTCACATTAAGTTAATGAAATCAAATTATGGACATCCATGACCACATCCATGACTTCCATCATCCTGGTTTCTTCTTGTTACCAAAGAAGCCTTAGTCAAGTATCAGCTTGAAGAAGAGGTAAATAATTCCAGTTTGTTTTCAATTTCCTCTAAGAATGTTTACCTTGGTTCTTTTGAAAAACATACCAGAGGCATAGGTTCCAAGTTAATGTCCAAAATGGGCTATGAAGGAAAAGGATTGGGAAAACATGTACAGGGTATTGTTGAGCCAATAATGGTTGAGGAAAGACCTGAGGATTTTTGTCTTGGCTATGGACAATCTTATGGAGAAATTTCCAAAGCTGCCATGAAGACAATTGAAATAGTTCCAAGAAGGAGTTTCATTTCAGGTCTTCTACCTCAAAAGTGTAAAGATTTTATTCATGGGGAATACAATAGCTTGAAACATCACTTTCAGGAAGAAGGTGTTCATAAGCATACACTTGAACCAGAGAGTTGTGGAAACTCTGAAAACCTTGAAGAGATTGATGGTGTTCCAAAGGGAACCACTTCTTCATTTTATTCACCTCCTCATAAAGGCAATAAAGGTGAAAGAGAAAGGTATAAATCTGGTTTTAACCATATTCCTTTTGATTTGTTAAGCATGATAAATTTCCATATAAGTATGGGAAAAGAATTGCATGTTCCTTTTGTGGTTTGGATAACCATAGTGTTTCTAGATGTTGGAAGAGAATGGATGCATACAGGAAACTTTTGAAGGAAAAGAAGCAAAGAGCAAAAGGTCCATTGGACAAGGCAAATCATGTTGTCAAGAAGATGCACATGTGTTGCACTTACTGCGCTAAGAAAGGACATATTGCTGCAAAATGTTAGACTTTGAATCCAAAAATGCTTCCACGAAACTTGAAGAAGGTGGAAAGAGAAAATGGTAGGAATGGGAAGAAAGATCCCATGATTGATGTGTTTCAGGATGATTCACATGTTGATGCTGATGTGCAGACATAGGTAGGACCTTTGAAATGGATTGGTAAGAAATGGTTAGATTTCTTATCCAATTAAGGTTGCACGTCTTTTGAAAATGCATCAAATCAATAGAATGCATTTCTTTGTTAATGGAATGCAAGTTGCAGGTTTTTACCAAGAAGGTGAATGGAAAAATTTGATTAGGAGACTCACTTTATTGCTGCAACATTATATTCATTTCAGCTTCGAAATTACAATGTGCTTAAGAGAAAGTTGAAGGATGAAATGCATGCATAAGCATGATATGCACGAACACAGGGATGTTGATGATTTCCTTGTATTTGAACATGTATGTGTGATTAACTTAAAGGGTTGATTACTTTTTTTTAAACATGCATGTAATATAATGTCGACTTGGAAAAGTTTATATGGTCTCCAAGATGGAGATAATGATGAAGTGTTTCATCTTTGAAAAAGAATCCTAAAGTTCTTTTTCTACATGCTTGAATTGAAGGCTCAATTGTTTTAAATGCATGTTTTATTGGCTCGTTATCTAGTCAATCATTTGAATGCAGATGTAAGACATGGAGGTAATTCACAAGATGTGAAATCAATTTCTTTTGATGAAGCAAGAGTTCAGGCCATCTAGTTGTTGTCTGTAATCCTATTGTTGTTAACAGTTGTTGTTGACAGTATGTCAAATAGGTACAAATGAAAATTTTGTGAAGCAGATGTAACTTCACATTGGTTTGAGCCACCTTGGATCAATGATCAACGCAAAGAGGTTCAAACTACCTTCTGTGACCTTCTCAGCAGGAGTTATGCAGGAAGTCAAGGAGGAAGACAGTTCTTCCCAAGAGGACAAGCACATCCAGGAAAGATAGTGCTTAAAGGCTTTGGTTCAGAGGCACTAGCCATGTAGGCAAGTGTATGGAGGCTGAAAGAAGAGGGTGATGTACTCTCATCTACTGTTCAGATCAGTATATCAGTCTTTTGGAGTCCAAAATCTTTTTAGTGGGAAGGCGTGATCCAAAATGGATCTTGGATAAACCTCTAAGTCTAAAAGACTTCATATAAGAGGTAAAAGGTGCTAAAGGGCACAAAACCTTTGTAAATCCGAGTCGGATAAAGAAAAGGGTCAAAGGCGAAGTTTTATATAAATATCGCATTGGAAAGGTTCCAAAGGGAGGACTTAAACTGAAGGCTGAAGACTCCCCGATTTGCGATCTCCGACATATCACATTGGAGGTAGACTACCATATGATATCGAAACCTGGGTGAGCCGATTTGCGATTGCGATGAAGTAGATCGGCGATCGGCGATAATTATCGCATCGGAGTAGTCCATGGAAAGTGGTATAGACCCCCGGGCTGTTGCGATTGTGATATGTAATGTGCTGATAGTGCAATCGGCAATCGGCGATCGGCGATCAAGATCGCACAATACAAAAGGGCTATGACATCGTGACTTGTGATATGCACAGACCCGAAAGTTTATAGATGCGGGTTCATTTGTCTTTGAGATCCGTTAAGTTTTTTAAATGGATTTTCATTGGATTTCTTTGTATTTCCATTGATTGGAGTTCTGTTCGAGTTTAGCCAAAAGAAATGTGATTTGCGATACGCCGATAAGCGATATAGTGATAATGTCGATAGTCGATGAGGCACCGATCTGAGTGATCGGAGGTCAGTAAATTGGATCGCGATGATACAAAGGGGCCAATGCACCATGCGATGTGCGATTGCGATATGCGATCAAGGCACGGACTTGATAAGGATTATAAACATGATTTCATATTATTTGAAGTTTGGGCTTAAGGCCCATGATGTGTTTTGCATGCGTTTTCCTGTGTATTTCTGTTATTTGGCTATTTTGGCTAGAGGAAGGCAAAGCGATCAGGTGGCCATGCCCGCTGGTTCCTTTCCATTTGTAAACGAATTCTTGTAATGAAACAATTGGTCTTCAATGATGGAGGCGACTATAACTGATGTATTACAAAAAGCACAGGGAGCTCAATTAATAGGGCTGCAAAAGGTTGCTAAGATTCGCTTGGAGATCGAGTGAACCACTGAAAACATAGAGACACAAATTTATGCTCAGGAGAAGCGTAGAGAAGCCCAAGAGGCTTAGAGATGCTTGAATGCTAAGTGTAAGCCCAAAGGAGGTAGTCTGCATAGTGAGAGGGACTCAGAATTAAGAGCGCAGAAGGCTAGAGGGCCAGATAGTCGTTGAGCCGGAGAGCCAGACATAGCAAAGAGCTTGAGCGCCGAAGAGTCAGAGCCGATAGCCAGAGCCAAGAGCCAAGAGCCAGAGCTGAGAGCCAGGAGCCGGGAGCCAGAGCCAAGAGCCAAAGCCGAGAGCCAGAGTCATGAGCCAAGAGCCGAGAGCCAGAGCCGAGAGCCAGATTCGAGAGCTAGAGTCGACAGCCAGAGCTGAGAGACAAGAGGCGAGAGCAAAGAGCCAAGAGCCAGAGCCGAGAGCCAAGAGCCGAGAGCCAAGAGCTAAGAGCTAGAGAGCCAAATATCCAGGGATAAAGATGGCATTCTAAGCCCATTGGTTCAGTTGTAAACCTATGGGGTTGAGTGTGGAACTTGTAAAATAATTTAAGCCATAATCCCAAAGAGCCTAGTTGAGTTGACTAGAGCTCACGGAGACGTAGCTCGAGAGGTTTGGGTGAACTCCTAATTATATTGTTATTATGTGTGTTGGTTATTATTTTCATTATTTGTTGTTATATGTTTCTATATCAGTTTAAGCAAATCAACTTAAAGGACTTAACAGTTAAAGGCAAACAAAAAACATACACCTATTTCCAGTTCTTTTAATTCCGAAAATTATCAATCATAAGCATAGATCTTGGGAATATATAAGCTTTGGAGTGGGATAGGTTCTTGTAAGCATGACAAGAAGCCTTTAGGTCACCGTTTCAGATCAGGGGGTATCAAAGCATTAGGTTGATTAACCCCACCTTCAAAGAACGTGGTATCAGAGTTGGTTATATCAAAGCATTAGGTTGATTAACCCCACCTTCAAAGAAGGTTATATCAGAGCTAAGTTATACTAGAGCAAGTTGTATCATGAAGCAGGTTGTATCATGATGCAAGTGGTATCAGATCAGAATTCTTGATTGACAGAGCAATCTATTTGCTTGTTTAACTTGAAATGTGTTTAAGCAATACAAAGGATTCTACTATTTGATTGTTTGTAAACTGACTGTTGTTTGAGTTTGCAAAGGTGAAAGCTAATGATAGCTAAGTCCAGGAGAGGAAAAGAAGGAAGAAGGGTTGAAGGAATTCTTCTTATCCCAAAGGAATTCAAAGCAATCCTTGAAGCACAAGAGGTTTGTTGCAAAAGGTTGCTTGAATAAGCTCTTTGTTAATCTTGTTTGAAGTTCTTTTGTTCATTTTGATAATGACAACTTCTACAAGTGAGTCCTCAAATTCTTCCTTCATCACAAGATTCTTTGATGAAGACATGAAGCAATACTTGTTCATCATGATGGATATGGTGAGAGAAATGTATGAGGATGGAAGGAAGAGCATCATACTTCAAGAGCAGTTGAATTCCATGAAGGAAGAGAAGCATTTGCTTTCTGAAGAATTGCAGGAAATGGAGAGGCAACTTCATAGTGTAAATATGAACCCGGAAAGGGTGCACGAGTTGGAGACACAACTCCTTGTTACCAAATAATACTTAGTCAAGTATCAGCTTGAAGAAGAGGTAAAGAATTCTAGTTTGTCTTCAAAATCCTCTAAGAATATTTATGTTGGTTCTTTTGAAAAACATACCAAAGGCATAGGGTCCAAGTTAATTTCCAAAATGGGCTATGAAGGAAAAGGATTGGGAAAACATGCATAGGGTATTGTTGAACCAATAAGGGTTGAGGAAAGGCATAAGTATTTGGGTCTTGGCTATGGACAATCTTATGGAGAAAGTTCCAAAGCTGCCATGAAGACAATTGAAACAGTTCCAAGAAGGAGTTTCATTTTAGGTCTTCTACCTCAAAAGTGTAAAGATTGTATTCATGGGGAATGCAATAGCTTGAAACATCATTTGTAGGAAGAAGGTGTTCATAAGCATACACTTGAACCAGAGAGTTGTGGAAAATCCAAAAGCCTTGAAGACATTAATGGTATTCCAAACGGAACCACTTCTTTATTTGATTCACCTCCTCATGAAGGCAATAAAGGTGAAAGAGAAAGGTATAAATCTGGTTTTAACCATATTCCTTTTGATTATGTTAAGCATGATAAATTTCCATATAAGTATGGGAAAAGAATTGCATGTTCCTTTTGTGGTTTGGATAACCATAGTGTTTCTAGATGTTGGAAGAGAATGGATGCATACAGGAAAATTTTGAAGGAAAAGAAGCAAAGGGCAAAAGGTCCATTGGACAAGGCAAATCATGTTGTCAAGAAGATGCACATGTGTTGCACTTACTGCCATAACCAAGGACATATTGCTGCAAAATGTTGGACTTTGAATCCAACAATGCTTCCACGAAACTTGAAGAAGGTGGAAAGAGAAAATGGTAGGAATGGGAAGAAATATCCCAAGATTGATGTGTTTCAAGATGATTCACATGTTGATGCTGATGTGCAAACAAAGGTAGGACCTTTGAAATGGATTAGTAAGAAATGGTTAGATTTCTTATCCAATTAAGGTTGCATGTATTTTGAAAATGCATCAAATCAATAAATTGCATTTCTTTGTTAATGGAATGCAAGTTGCAGGTTTTTACCAAGAAGGTGAATGGAAAAAGTTGAGTAGGAGACTCACTTTATTGCTACAACATTATATTCATTTCAGCTTCGAAAGTACAGTGTGCTTAAGCGAAAGTTAAAGGATGAAATGCATGCATAAGCATGATATGCATGAACACAAGGATGTTGATTATTTCCTTGTATTTAAACATGTATGTGTTATTAACTTAAAGGGTTGATTACTTTGTTTTTAAACATGCATGTAATATAATGTCGGCTTGGAAAATTTGATATGGTCTCCAAGATGGAGATAATGATGAAGTGTTTCATCTTTGAAAAAGAATCCTAAAGTTCTTTTTCTACATGTTTGACTTGAAGGGTCAAATATTTTAAAGGCATGTTTTATTGGCTTGTTATCTAGTCAATCATTTGTATGCAGATGTAAGACATGGAGGTAATTCATAAGATGTGGAATCTATTTCTTTTGATGAAGAAAGAGTTTAGGCCATCCAGTTATTGTCTGTAATCCTATTGTTGTTAACATTTGTTGTTGACAGTATGTCAAACAGGTACTTCACATTGGTTTGACCCACCTTGGATCAATGATCAAGGCAGTGAAGTTCAAACCACCTTCTGTGACCTTCTCAGCAGGAGTTTTGCAGGAAGTCAAGGAGGAAGACAGTTCTTCCCAAGAGGACAAGCACATCCAGGAAAGAAATTGTTTAAAGGCTTTGGTTCAGAGGCACTAACCATGCAGGAAAGTGTATGGAGGCTGAAAAAAGAGGGTGATGTACTCTCATCTACTGGTCAAATCAGTATATCAGTCTTTTGAAGTCCAAAAGTTTTTAGTTGGAAGGCGTGATCCAAAATGGATCTTCGATAAACCTCTAAGTCTAAAAGACTTCATATAAGAGGTAAAAGGTGTTAAAGGGCACAAATCCTTTGTAAATCCGAGTCGGATAAAGAAAAGAGTCAAAGGCGAAGTTTTATATAAATATCGCATCTGAACAATTCCAAATGGAGGACTTAAACCAAAGGCTGAAGACTCCCCGATTTGTGATCTCCGACATATCTCATCGGAGGTAGACTGACATATGATATCAGAGCCCGGGTGAGCCAATTTGCGATTGCGATGAAGCGGATCAGCGATCGACGATAATTATCGCATCAGAGTAGTCCATGGAAAGTGGTATACACCCTCGGGTTGTTGCGATTGCGATATGTGATGCGCCGACAGCGCAATCGGAAATCAGCGATTGGCAATCGAGATCGCACAATACAAAGGGGCCATGACATCATGACTTGCGATATGGGCGGACCCGAAAGTTTATAGATGCGGGTTCATTTGTCTTTGAGATCCATTCAGTTTGTTCAGCCGATTTTCATTAGATTTCTTTGTATTTCCATTGATTGGAGTTATGTTCGGGTTTAGCCATATGCAATGTGATTTGTGATATGCCAATAAGCGATATAGCGATAATGCCGATAGCCGATGAGGCGCTGATAGGAGTGATCGAAGGTCAGTGAATTGGATCGCGATGATACAAAGGGGCCAATGCACCATGCGACATGCGATTGCGATATGCGATCGAGGCATGGACTCGATAAGGATTATAAACACGATTTCATATTATTTGAAGTCCAGGCTTAAGGCCCATGATGTGTTTTGCGTGCGTTTTCCTGTGTATTTCTGTTATTTGGCTATTTTGGCCAGAGGAAGGCAAAGTGATCAGGTGGCCATGCCTGCCAGTTCCTTTCCATTTGTAAACAGATTCTTGTAATGAAACAGTCGGTCTTCAATGATGGAGGTGATTGTAATTGATGTATTACAAAAAGCAGAGGGAGCTCAATTAACAGGGCTGCAGAAGGTTGCTGAGATTCGCTTGGAGGTCGAGCGAATCACTGATAACACAAAGAGGCAGAGTTATGCTCAAGAGAAGCACAGAGAAGCCCAAGAGGCTTAGAGATGCTTGAATGTTGAGTGTAAGCCTAGAGGAGGCAGTCTTCGGAGTAAGAAGGACTCGGAATCAAGAGTGTAGAAGGCCAGAGGGCCAGAGAGTCGCTAAGCTAGAGAGCTAGATAGAGCCAAATATCTTGAGCGCCGAAGAGCCAGAGCCGAGAGCCAAAGCTTAGAGCCAAAGCCGAGATCCAAGAGTCGAGAGCTAGAGCCGAGAGCTAGAAGCCAAAAGCCAGAGCCGAAAACCAGAGCCGAGAGCCAGAATCGAGAGCCAAGAGCCAAGAGCCAAGAGCCAGAGCTGAGAGCCAGAGCTGAGAGCCAAGAGCCGAGAGCCAAGAGCCAAGAGCCAGAGCCGAGAGCCAAGAGCCAAGAGCCAGAGCTGAGAGCCAAGAGCCGAGAGCTGAGAGCCAAGAGCCAGAGAGCCAAATAGCCAGGGATAAAGATGGCATTCTAAGCCCATTGGTTTAGTTGTAAACTTATGGAGTTGAGTGTGGAACTTGTAAAAGAATTTAAGCCATAATCCCAAAGAGCCTAGTTGAGTTGACTAGAGCTCACGGAGACGAAGCCCGAGAGGTTTGGGTGAACTCCTAATTATATTGTTGTTATGTGTGTTGGTTATTATTTGCATTATTTGTTGTTATATGTTTCTATATCAGTTTAAGCAAATCAACTTAAAGCACTTAACAGTTAAAGGCAAACAAAAAGAATACACCTATTTCCAGTTCTTTTAATTCCACAAATTATCAATCATAACAATAAATCTTGGGAATATATTAGCTTTGGAGTGGGAGAGGTTCTTGTAAGCATGACAAGAAGTCTTTAGGTCACCATTTCAGATCAAGTATTGTGTATTCCTCTCCCATATTTGTGTGACCAATATAGAATATCTTTGGCTACCAATTATTATTTTCTCCACTTCTTTTTTATGCTATGAGTGGGTCCAAGAATTTTATGGAGGAAGGAGATCTTATGTACCTATATACAACATATTTCGGCATGATATTTTCCTTTTATAAGCTCATAACTTCCCCATAACTAAGTTAGTCTAGGTTAATAGTAATTCTTCAATGAGTCAGTGGGTAGGTGTTAGTTATATGCATTAAGGATCACCATAATGTTAGTTGAAAGGTGTTATTATGAGTCTAGTATTAAAGGGGGCCTCTATACACAACCTGTCCCCCAACTTGTAATCAATATATTATCAATCAATATAATATTGTTATTCCTTTTTTAGTATCATTTCACATGAATATGTCTTCCCCTAACTTTTAGGGATTCTAGTCCAACCCTAGATGTGTGGATGACCAAAACCTTTCTTATTTGTGTTGTTGTTCTCTTTTTAATTATCAATACTTGGTATAATGTAGTGTTCATTTTGGTTATATGTACATTTCATCCACAAGAATTTTGTTGAGGTGCACCTTCTAGGTTTTTGAAATTCCATTATGCCTTAATTCACTTACATCTATCAAATCCACCATATCAATATCTATTATACAGATGATGGAAGGCATGTTTTTATTATCAATTCTAAAATATTCAAAAATTTAGTCCTCTTCTTCGTCATTATCACTATTACCATTTTCCACACTTTCATATTTCTAATTGCATTTGGAATTAAAAAATTGGAGTCTTCAATTTCTTTGTTGGAGAGGCATTGATAAACCTTGGATTTAGTTTCATAAGAACAATGTGTCATATCTTGTTTTCAACATTATTTATCCTCTATAATTAGATAGGGAAATGTATTCAATATGGGAAATTCCTATACATGATCAGGTGCCTTCTCCTCAAATAGTCTTGGAACCTTCATTTGACTTTCCTTTGCAATAAATGGCCTTTAGAAGTATTGACAAAGAATATATTTATTTTCAAAGTTCCTTGTATACATGTACCTAGTTGAACAAAAATAACATATAATCCAAAGTTTAGGCCAATGTTTTATTGTGTATATTGTGGCATTCCATAAAAATGACCATTTGTGAAAGTCATATTATTCCCACAAATTGGACCAACATAGGCTTTGATACTAATATAATAAACATACAATTGCTTAATTTTAAGACAAGGATAACAATAACTATATTAATATATTATATAATTCATTGATATTATAAGATGGATATAAATAAGATAGAACTAGGTATAAATATACTCTAAGGGGTATCTTTATAAAGAATCATACATTTTCATTAGTAAACACTTTACCTTTTTTAATTAATATAAAGTTGATTTTTTTAATTGGTATCTTTGTTATTATATCCTTTATTATTTATGTATTGTTTTCAAGCATTTAAGGAGAATGTGTTCAATTTGATAGTAGCATAGATATGCATTCATCTTGTTAGAAAATTATATATTACAGAGCAATGGAACACATAAAATATTGTAGAAATATAAACACAGAAAACGCATAAAACAAGAGAGACACAGATATACGTGGTTCACCCAGTGTGGGCTATGTCCACAGAGAAACAACCAGTCCTTCCTTTTATATTATCCAACAAACTGAAGAGATACAACCTACAGCAGATTCACTATAATACCCTCTTCACTTTCAATCTCCTCTCTCTTCTTCACTCAGAATCCAGATCTACATAGACACAATACAATTCCCTCATATATAGTGAGGGGTTGCCTTCTAGGGCAAAAAACCCTAAATTAAACATAACTTCTACCGTCAAATCATCCGCTTAATGAACGGCCCAGATTGATTAGAAATTACTAGACTTTTACAAGGCAATTTTACATCTATTTTTAGCTTTGGGGGCACTGCCCCCGAACCCTCGCCGGGAGACTGCTTGCCCCCAGACCCCCCAGCCGAGGAGGATTTACCCCCGCGAGGGGGACAAGTCCCCCCCCGCATGGAAGGGTGTATAGTCTTCCTGGGGTATACATCCAGCTGAAACCTTTGAATATAGAAGATAATCAAGCTCCACACCCAACAATCTCCCACTTGGAGACTAATTATAGCAACTCCACCGCTGCTTCATTTTCTAGACAATGACTCCACTCTGGACCTAGCTTTTTCTCATCTTCTTCATCATACTTGAAGACCAATTGAAGCTGAGCAGATTCTCTGCTTCTCCCTGGTTACAACTTTTGTTAACATATCTGCAGGATTCTGGCTAGTGTGTATCTTTTCCAGATTCAACTGTCCATCTTCCAATGCTGACTGTATGAAATGGTACTTGAGCTGTATATGTTTAGTCTTGGAATGAAATGTAGAGTTCTTTGCAAGATGTATGGCACTCTGGCTGTCACTTTATAACCTACCCAACTCCTGCTTCTTACCCAATTCATCCAAAAACCTTTGTAACCAAATCATTTCTTTACTAGCCTCTGTAGCAGCAACATACTCTGCTTCTGTTGTTTAAAGTGCAAGAAAACTTTGGATTTTTGAAACCCAACTAACAGCTATTCCACCTACAGTAAATACATATCCTGTAGTGCTCCTCCTGTTATCTCTATCACCTGCCATATCTGCATCAACATATCCCTGTAGAGCAATATTTTGAACCACCAAAGCATAGTGCTTGATTTGTGGTACCTCTCAAATACCTGAGAATCCACTTCACTGCCATCCAATGTTATTTTCCTGGATTGTTCATATACCTGCTTACAACTCCCACTGCATGTGCAATATCAGGCCTTGTGCAGACCATTACATACATTAAGCTTCCAACCGCTGATGCATATGGAACTTTAGACATATGAGCCATTTCTTCCCGAGTCTTGGGACACGCCTCCTTACTTAATTTGAAATGGCTAGCCAAAGGTATACCAACTGGTTTTGCATTCTGCATATTAAACTTTTTCAACACCTTTTCTATGTACTCACTTTGAGACAATGTTAATTTGTGATTCTTCCTGTCTCTAGTTATTCTCATACCAAGGATTTGTTTTGCAGCACCCAAATCCTTCATTGCAAATGAGTTTGCCAATTTCCTTTTGAGCACATTTATTTCTTGCATGTTAGAACCTGCAACAAGCATGTAATCTACATACAATAACAATATAATGTAGCTGCCATCATTTTGCATTTTGAGATAAACACAATGATCAGTGTGACATCTAGTATAATCTTGTTCAGACATAAACCTGTCAAATTTTAGATACCACAACCTTGGAGCCTGTTTTAAGCCATACAATCTCTTCTTCAACCTGCACACTAGTTTCTCCTTCCCTTTTACCTCATATCCTTGTGGCTGCTGCATATATATCTCTTCCTCCAAATCCCCATGGAGAAAGGTTGTCTTTACATCTAACTACTCAAGATGCAAATCTTCAGCTACTACTAGACTTAAAATAGTTCTGATTGAAGTCATTTTAACAACAGGAGAAAATATTTCATCAAAATCAATACCTTTCTTCTGTGCAAACCCCTTCACCACAAGTCTAGCTTTGTACCTCTATTTTCCTCCATCTTCTTCCTTTAGCGTGTAAACCCATTTATTCTGCAATGCTATTTTACCTGCAGGAAACCTGACTAAGTCCCAAGTCTAGTTATGTGCTAAGGAGTCCATCTCTTCTTTCATGGCTTGCTCCCACTTCTTCCTGGTTTCTACCTGCACTGCTTCTTCATAACATTCTAGTTCACCAGAATCAGTCAATAATACATAATATAATGAAGGAGAGTATCGTTCAGGGGGTCTACTTATCCTGGTAGATCTTCTAACACCACTTTCAGGTATTTGAAGTGCTTGTTGTTGTTGTGGTTGTTGTTCTAATTGTTGATCATTATGATTTTCAGGCACCATCACTTTTCCTGTGATATCGTCAAGCACTATTTATTCTTTGTTTTCTTTTTCCTATTTCTTTTCCTGCAACTGATTCTTATACAAGACCTTTTCATTGAATATTACATCTCTGCTCCTAATGATTTTGTGATTTTCGTAATCATATAAGTGATAACCAAAATCATTAACACCATATCCAATAAAGGTACATTTCTTTGATTTTTCCTCAAGCTTTGTTCTATTTTCTTTGTTAATGTGGACAAAGGCTTCACAACCAAAAGTCTTCAAAAAGAAGTAGTTTACCATTTTACCTGTCCATGCCTCCTCTGGAATACCACCATCCAAGGAACTTGAAGGCCCTCTGTTTATTAGATAAACAGTACTATCTACAACATCTGCCCAAAATTGCAAAGGCAATCCTGCATGTAATCTCATGCACCTTGCACACTCCATGATTGTCCTATTCATCCTTTCTAACACACCATTTTCTTGTGGTGTTCCTAGAGCTGTCTTCTCTCTGTGAATTCCATTCTCTGAACAGTACCTATCAAACTCTTTGCTGCAATATTCACCTCCATTATCTGATCTAAGACACTTCAACATTTTCCCTGTCTCATTTTCAACTAAAGCTTTACATTTCTTGAAAGTATCAAATACATCAGATTTATTTCAAATATAATAAATCCAGGCTTTTCTGGTTGCATCATCAATAAAAGTAACATAACAACGAGAGCCACCAAGAGATGATACTTGAGCAGGTCCCCATACATCTGTATGCACAAGCTATAATTTTTCACTCTTCTTTTCTTTCCCAACTCTAAAGAATCTGACTCTCTTATGTTTTCCATAAACACAATTCTCACAGAATTTTAAATCAACATGATTCAAACCTAGCAACAGATTTCTTGAGTGAAGAATCTGCATCCCTTTCTCACTCATGTGCCCAAGCCTATGATGCCACAATGCCATATCTTCTCCTGTAGAGGTTAAAGCATTAACAGAATTAGAAATACCATTGCATAAATACAATGTACCAGCCGTTTCTCCTATCGCTATTACCAGGGATCCTTTAGTGACCTTCCAGGTTTTATTTGTGAAAGTAGTTACACAACTTTCACCTCCCAACTACCCTGTTGAAATCAAATTTTTCTTCAGATCTGGAACATGCCTTACCTTCTTCAATAGCCACTGATTTCCATTTTGCTGTTTTATGAAAATTGTACCCATTCCAATGATTTTACAGGGTTTATCATCACCCAAATGAACTTGTCCATAATCTCCTTGAACATAGTCATGAAAATATTTCTTATTAGGTGTGGCATGGAATGAGGCCCCTGAATCTACCACCCAGGAATCAGTAATATTTTCTAATGAAAGAATCAAAGCATCTTGCAACACATCACCTGTTACATTCGCTTCATGATTAGTTTCTTTTTGTGCATCTCCTTCTTTTTCCTTCCGAGACTGCATCTTCGAGGGTTATTTGGACGATGATTAAAGGATTTATTGGTTAACATGTCGGTTGCATCAACATGGATCACTGTAAATGACCATAGTGTACCATGTTCGACTATAATCAACCATAGTCAACCATAGTAGTAAGTGAGTTAATGGTTTATTGATTAGGGAACATTATTTGGTAGGTTAATCAATCATTGGGGGGATTGCGAGTTAGTGGAACAATGGTTAGAGGGTTTGTTGTCTAATGGGTTAGTGTGAGGGATTTAGTAAATTAGTGTTTGGGGTTACTTTTGGTTATTGCTTTAATAGGTAATGGATTATGTATTAAAGGGCTGATGGTGGTAGGTTAGGGTTAGTGGTTATGATGTTTAGCTTATATTTATAGGTTTATATGCTATGGGTGCATGATTTAATGGTTTGGTGATTAAACAAGGTGATAATTAGGATGCTAGTGAGTTAATGGTTAGTGAGGTAGGGGTTCACAAAGGAATCAAAACATAGATAAAAATTTACTACATTAATAGAAGAAACAATTATTAAAAACAAGAATGCAGTTGCAAAGTGAGGATGCATAGTTCTAAATCATAGTGATCTGCAACCTCAATTAATTGAGTCTCTTATTTGAGTTGGCTCATAATGTTGCTATTATATTAATCCCAACTCCTCCATATTAAACCAAAAGGAAATGGAATTAGGGAAGCTAAATTTGGTAACTACATTTCATAATAAATAGAAATGGAGGGAACATTACTAAGGACCTTACAATCTACTATTTATTTAAATTTTTTATGCATTTTTCTCTCATTGACTAGAAAAATAAGATTATTTTTTACTTCTAATTCCATTAATTTTGTATTAGACCTCAGTCACCTTAAATCCTATGTGTTAGAACAAGGTTTTTTAATATATTCTTTGTTTAAGTGGGAGCTTTCACAAAGGGAAATTTTGTAGGCTACCACGTAGGGACCCTTACTTTTGTGCCCTTACCCAACTTTAGACCCATCACAGTTGACTTGAAAAGTTTATTTCATTTCTATTTGGATGTTTTTGGACATAAATTATTGATAGAAGGTGTAAGATAACAAGTAATATTCAAACAATTCTTCTTTTGAGTTAGAATTTTAGTTAAATCAACAACATAATTTATGAGAATGGAAGGTTTACTACAACCAAGTTGTAAAAATTTACCCTAAGATTTTGGTTCTCTCGACCACAAGCTAAATGTGTGAAAACCTACCACCTACCCTCTACCTTATATAATGTAAGTCACATGTACTTTTAAGATTCCGAGTCTACAACCCAATTAATAATGGACATTCAAAATGACATCTATATGAGCATTTGACAAAACATAATACAGAAATTTTTTATAGGTAAATTGTGCAAAGTCATGCAACTATTATATACATTGAAAGTGTTCAACATCATTATTTAAATCTCATACACCTTATTTTTATTATACTAGAGTAAATATTACATCCAAATCTTGATTGTTATTTTTTTTTAAAGTCAGACCATTCATACTAATTTCAAAAAGACGAATACAAACATTATCACATGCTACTGGTCTGCCACTTGGGAAACTATATCAATAGCATAAGTTCAAAGTTTTTTTATTATTGATTCTATTTGTTCTCATATAGACTACCAAAATGAACATGTGACTAATAGAGAAATTAAACTGTAAACAGATAAGCATACTAGTAACAATGACAATAAAGGAATTATAATTAAAGTGATTGGATCACTTGAACTTCATTCAGTTATAGAAAACACCTGGACTGGTGGTTTTGGCTCAATCTCATTTCCAAATGAGGAGAAGTCAAGACTTGTTAAGTTCTTGGTGTATAAATTGCAAGAAATTTGCTACTGTTGATGAAATCGAACTGAAATCAAGAGACAAAACTTCTTCTACTATCCTACAGAAATGAAAACACACAATAGAAACACATGCAATAACATGCAACTATCAAAACATAAGGAACACCATGATTTTACAAGGGAACCCAACTAAGAAAAACCCCTCCACTTCGTTGCATTAATTCAAATAAGAATATGGATCAATTACAATGTCTTGCTTCAATCTTGAAGCACGCCCTGCACTGTAATTATGATCTCCTACTCACTAACCTTCTCTGACTAACACTTAGCAAATTTAGGCCTCATCTTTCATCCTATTTCCTTACACAATCTTGGAGGAAATTATCCCCTAAAAAATAGGAGTTTCCTATTTCCTTACGCAAATACTAAAGGAGTTGACCACTTGCTCTATTATCACTTAGAGGAAACCAAACTATGGGAAAACCTCCAAGGTAACCTCAAACCTCTTTTAGGTTGAAAGTTGGCCCTTCAACCTAGAGATGGATCTCTCCCTAAAACTCAACTACTCTAGGTCACTGTAGTAGTAGGTTTTGCAATTGAGTTTTGTGGCCATATTTAGTTTACATGATAAAGTTTGGTTGGGTTGTATATAAAACACACCATTGGGTATGGAGTCCAGTTTTATCAGATGATGCTACATATCTAATGAGCATGACACAAAAAGTAGGGTAGCAATAACTCCTTTGACAATTTGAGGAATTTGGAAGAAGAAAACTGAAGAAAACAATATTATAACTGATATAAGAAACAAGTATTAATGACTGAGAAATAACAAAACCAAAGCATAAAGAATTCCAATTTCACATACTAAAGTTTCCAAACATGAAGGAGACCTTTCATAGACAAATAAATAACGAACAGGCAACTACAACACATGAATTTTCTGTAAAACCTCATCAAACTGTAATATTTTTAAAATCTTCTCAAATACACCAGAATGCTAATGTTTTTACAATAAAAGCCAACCTTTTTCTCTTCTTCAGAAATTGTCTTTATAGACATTACATCAACTAATCACAGGATTATAGTCTCAAATGTAATTACAATAATCCAAACATTCTAAGTTCATGGATGTGAAAAATATTTTTAATTACATAAAGTTTTTCTAAAAATAAAATATCTGCTGGAATATATGATATCATATAGGCAAAGAAAAATAGCTTTTACAATATCCTCCTTGAAAATAGAAATAAGTCCCTAACAAATAGAACTGAATCTTTGTTGGAAAACAGGTCCCTCTACAACAGGTTCAATCCTCCCTAGAACTGATTCTTTGTTGTCATTCTTTCCATCAGGCTTTCTGGTGAAAATCATTGATACCGTCATTGTTAGCTTCTAAGTATTTATGGATTAATTCTTTCACTGGGAGACTAACTCTTAGCATTTCTTTTCTTCCTGTTTCAAAATCGTTGACAGTGGGAATACCAGCATTTTCACATGTCATAATTTCACTGACAATGGAGATGTCAGCACTCCCTACTTCTTTCAAAATCATTGACATACTAAACGTCAACTTACTCCTTGTTCTATTGTATATAAAAAATTGTTAAGAATAATGTCAGTGATAAAGGTAAAACATTGTTTCTTAAGTTCATAACCAAAAAACTCAAAATGATCCCAAGCCTCCTAACCAAGGGTGCTAGTTGCTTTAATAAGCACATCTTCCTTATCCTAACTCTATTTCTTTCTTTGTCTTGTCTCCATATGACCTTTCCTTATAGTTTCTTTGTCCCCTGATCTTCTTAGAGCCTACAGTCTTCTTTCTATTGATGATAAGGTCCTTCAGTGGCACATTATCTACATCAATCACCTCTTTGGCTAAATCTGGATTGTTTCTAAGTTTAATTTTATAACTCAATTTGTTTGTTGGCCTTGTATGGGGTATTTTTCCGCCTTTAAAAACAACATTTCCTCATCTTGGGTCTCAATTTCAACCTACTTGCCTTTAATAATTTTTGGTGTAGATATGTCTGGAGGGGAGGCTTCAACAGGCGAACTCACAACCTGGGGAGGACTGATATCAGAAGGTAGGTTTACAAGAGATGCAAGATTTATTTTATTGAGCCTAGCATTGTTTCTTTGGTAGAATTTGGGGATTTTAGAGCCAGAGGATGTAGATGGGACCTCTATGTCTTTCTCGTTGGGCGTTGGCTCAATAGGGGCTTTTTCTTGAGTATTTTTTCCCTTTTTTGTAGTCATTTTCCTCCCTCTTCAATTTTTAGGGGGTTGAGGTTTAAAACCTCCCCAAAATAGGAAATGGATCCAGGTTCTTCCTACCTTATCCAACTAGTTTTCAATCAGTAGTTTGACAAGGGCTTTATGTTAGATAAAATGGGGAGAAGGGTCAATTCTTTCTCTGAAATGAGCTACCAGATTCCTAAGGCCCTCCAATAAAGAGAAATGTGCATTCGTTCTAACTTGACCAGATAAATGTGTAAGGAAATGGAAATGATAGAGGCTTACCAAATTAAATCTTCCTTCGGAGGTAAAATATTACTAAGAGATGTGAAACAGGTCGTGCCATTTCTCTTGTAGCCAGTCCCTCTAAACCCTGGTTCTCCAATTGAAATTCTTCAATTCCTCCTTTAGCAAAAAGGATACATCAACCCTGTTATCACTGACAAAATTTCAAAGCCAATGTCTGCAAATAAGCACATGAATCCTTTTTTAGCAGTTTCGCAGCGCTACATGTTTAGGTGGTTTCGTAGCGTGCTACGAAATTGGGGATTTGTTCGAGTTTTCAGTGGAGGCCAAAATCCTAGCATGCCTATTGTACAGAATTCTGCTTCCCTCCAGAAATGCAGATGAGAGCAGCGACAGGGTTTTCGAGGAAGCAGTGCATTAAGCTCGTTTGTAGATATAGACAGAAGTGAGTGTTGTCTGGTGACTGAATTGATGCATAAGGATCTTCGTAGCTTCATCAACGAGAATTCTTCTCCTTGCAAGAGAATCCCATTTTCACTTCCAAGGGCAATAGATATTATGTTTCAAATAGCCAGAGGATCAATTGAAGGCCAAATCTGACTTTAATATTCTACACAGGGCGTGCTCCTTCTGGTATACGGACCAATTGGGTTATGCATGAGTACAGGCTTGAAGGTAAACAACTGAGATATTCCGATGTTGTTCAGGACTCCTATGTAATCCTCAAATTATATGAGAAGAGTGGCCCAGGTCCGAAAAATGGGGAGAGAAGAAGATTGGAGTGAAAATACCAATGAGGATGTTATGACATTGCCAATAGTAACAGATGTTTCTCCACGTGCTGTACAACTTCCAGGTGTTCATATACCAGTCTTCGAGTAGCTTCTACCTCGACTTTTACACTGTTGTTATGAAAGCACATGGCAAGCATAGATGCGTGGCGTTATGGGTCTTGGAGCTTTGGTTGGAAAAGCTATTGTCGAGACTTTATGCCTTTTTCAAGTCCGGGCAATAAGCGGTCTAGTATATGTGTTGGAGCGACTTCCTCAGCGTGCCAAGTACAGAGCAACTGGAAAAGGATTTGTTGTCCATCATATAAAATTTGCAGAGAATTACAGGCTTTACTCTCGCAATCATTTTGTCAAAGTGTTTGAAGTGATTTTACTACTTATAACAAGGAGAAGGTTAGTCTTGTTTATGGTAGAGGTTGGAGAAAAGCCGTGGTAAAGGTGTAAGCCCCGATGAGGTCGTTGCCATGGGTGCTGCCATTCAGGGTGGTATACTTCGTGGTGATGTGAAAGAGTTACTTCTTCTTGATGTTACTCTGTCGTGGGAAATTGAAACTCTTGGTGGTTGTATGGAAATTGAGGATGGCTATCAGCTTGCTTTAGAGTTTGAGAAATCTTTGAAACAGATTTCTGAAACCATTGACATCTCAGCTGCCTTTAAAAGATATGAAAATGAAAGGAGACTCCGAGTTGCTGTGATATATGCATTGGCACGAATGGCAGCAATAATGGCCTCTACTTACAAGCCTTATCTGGGTGTTGGACTTGGACCACTATCGTTCTTGACTAAACTACGGATACCACATCCAGGCAGAGTTGGAGGGAGGTTTTTCATAAAGATGGGAACGCTTCTAATGTTGGATTGGGTACTAGGAGGTAACAGTTCAAAGCCTGAAGGACGAGTTCCGAGTTGCAGGCTTAGTGAGAAAACAAGTGTCCAGAGAAAAATAGATCAATTAAAAGATCCTTGTACAGTATTATGGGGTCAACAATTCAAACAGCATCCACAAGCTCATTTCATTAACAATCGTACTATGGAGGTGTTTCGTAAACTAGATGGTTTGTCTGAGGAGATTGAAGAACTTCAACCCCCTGTGGAGCAGTGGAGAAGATTCATATATTGCTCTACGCTGTCTGGCCCCATTCTAGGGACCGTCGATCATATGCAACCTCATGATTTCAAACAAACGAGGAGCCCAACCTGTGTTGCCCATTTTTCACAGCACCGTCTTGTTCCTTTACTACTAAAAAGGTTGGGAAGGCTAGGTTTTAATATTTGCACTGGGAACAATTTCTCAAATGATGGATTCCAAAGTTACAATTCATGGGTTGGAAAAATTAGATTGGGTCACGAATGTATTTCCATCAATCCTACATCAGATGGAATCAGGGCCGCAATTTGCTCTGTCAAGGATGAAACAAAGGTCAGAGTGAATCTTCAGTGTAATGTTTTAATTGGGGCTGATGGTGCAGGGAGTACTGTGAGAAAGTTGATGGGAGTAAATATGAAAGGTGAACATGATATTCAGAAATTGATCAGTGTACATTTCATGAGCAAAGATCTTGAGAATTTCCTCTCTAAAAAGATGCCTGGAATGCTATATTTTGTTTTCAATCCCAAAATAATTGGTGTTGTTGTTACTCATGACCTGTGCCAAGGGAAATTTGTACTGCAGATCCCTTTCTATCCTCCTCAGCAGCATTTTCATGACTTCACTGCAGAGGTCTGTAGGAAATCAATTCTTAATTTGGTAGGTGATGACCATGTAGACATAGAGATCAGATCCATAAAGCAATGGGTAATGCATGCAGAAGTTGCTGAAAAGTTTTCCTGTGGTGATGATCGAGTCATACTTGTTGGTGATGCTGCTCATCGCTTTCCTCCAGCAGAAGGGTTCGGAATGAACACAGGCATACAGGATGCACATAATTTAACATGGAAATTAGCTTCTGTCCTGAATGGACATGCCTCACCTGCTATACTTAGCACTTATGAAATGGAGCGCAAACCAATAGCAGAGTTAAATACCGCATTAAGTTTGGCAAATTTCAATGCAGCAATGTCTGTTCCCTCTACACTGGGGCTTAACCCAAATATTGCAAATTCAGTGCATCAGGCAATGAACAGTGGCATTGGTTCTATTCTTCCGAGTGGGTTGCAAACAGTATTTTTGGAGAGCATTTTTGCATTAGGTCGTGTACAGCTAGGTCAATTAGCTGCTCATTGATGGTGAGAAAGGACTTGTTCTAAGTTTTGTCAAATTTTGTTTAGTTCCATTATTTTGAAGACATATAGGTCTCTGCCACATGTAAAGGAGGTTTAAAGAATTAAAGATCCAGTAGTAAAAATATCAAGGGAAATGGAAATTGTTTAAAACATTTTCGCAGTTTCGTAGCGCGCTACGAAATTGCGAAACTGCTGTAGGTGTTGTTTTTAAAACGCAGGCAAACAGTTTGAAAGAAGAATCAGAAATTTGCAAAGGGAACACCTCAGTGACATGAAAGGGATCAAAGGAAGCTGCTACAGCCATTCAACATATGCCAGGTGTACCTTTAACAAAAGGTGAAATCTTTTAACCTAAGTTTAAGATTTTTTGGTTATAAAGCCACTTTATTCTCGGTGATTAGGGTTTTGAGGGAGCTGCATACGAGAAGTTGGTTGGCACACCTGTCCATCAAAGAAGCTTCCAGCACATTTGGGAATATGGTGATGCTCGTTATTTTTGGGGTATTAAAGAGCTGGGAACATACTGCTTAATTTTTGAAGAATGGTGGGAGACAAGGACCGGAAAAACAGGGGTTTTATCCTTATGATTAATGAACCATCAGCGGATTCAGTATCCAAAGCTAGCTTGTTCATTGCATCCTTCTCTCAGCTATCTCGGCCAAGCTTTAAGGAGACAGGTGTCAAGGATCAAGAAAGAATCATGCTACGAGGAGAACAGAATCAGAGTTTTAGTTTAGTTAGGACTCTTTGTAATTACAGCTCAGCACTTAATGTATTTAATGAGTTAGTTAAATAGTAGATAGGGGTAATTAGTAGCATTCATCGAGCTCCCCTCATGCTGGAGGAGGAAGCTCAAATTAGTTAAGGGTGTATCTCTATATATAGATCAAACTTTGATGTAATGAGGGTTGGATGTTTTTTAGAAACAGAGTTTATCTTGGCTTATGTAAGAACTTGTTTTCAGTAATACAAATGACTGCTTTTTCTTCTCAGGATTCATACATTGTTTTAGATGCTCAAGATATATGTGGTTTTGTTTTATCCTTTATGTTTTACAGCTTTATAGATACATAATCACTCATAATTCACTCTGCTGCTCTAATTTCCTGTGTGTATTTGTAAGTTGAGGTTTATTTGAGAGGTGTCTTGAGTGTTTAAACATTACATGCCCTGACTTCTATGAATGAGTGGTTTTATAGTTTGCTGAAATGATGATTAACTCCATGAGCCCAATGGAAATATTTGTAAGGTCTGTCCAGCCAATTTATATGTTAAATTTACTTTACAAGAGTTAGCCATCTCATCAATATTTAAAATCAATAACCCTTTGAGAGAGCCCTCTCAGGCTAAGGAGGCTAAGCCTTAGTCAAAAGTCTGGTTTGAAATAGTTACACAGAGTCTGACTGATTAGCAGCCTTCAGTGCTTGATTTTGTGATAAAAAACCCCTGCCAACACATGGCTTCTAATAATTTGTTCTCCATCTTCTGGAAATGTTGTGGCTTCTGAGATTAGTTTCTTTGTAACTAGAAAAGAGATCCCACAGACTTCCACCTGGTTCCCATCGAAATTTTGAGCGAATGACCAAGCCAGAATATCATGGTAGTCGGTGCAGCGATGGAAAAAATCACTCCAACCGACTTGCTAAAATTGTTGTTGGATATTGGGGTATATGTCCAACAATTCTAGTTCTTTAGGCTCGGCCCAGTTAGCTTTGCCACCTTTCCCCATTGCAGTCTTTGGCTTGAAACTGGAAGCCCCTAGATTTGATCATGGATCCTTGCGGGAGAAAGTAGACGATATCTTTCCAATCATTAACAAATGAACAACATAATAAAAAAACTTACAAATGACAAGACAGATTTACAAAAATGTAATGATTTTAACAGTGAACAAGGGAAATCATCCTGATTTGGAAAAATGATTACGTTCTCGAGGAGACACGTTTTAACCCATGATCATTCATCGAAACATACATCGATGGCGGAAGATAAATATATGATTTAACCTCATACTTACCCATGGCAAGCTTTGCAGAGCTAATCATTGATGTTAACATGGTCAACATAATTCCAAATTAAAAATTAAAAATTTTCTTTTGGTGCTCACATTCGGAATATCGACTTTATCAAAAATGTTGATGAACCCATTGTCAGGGAATTTCTTCAGAAAATATAATCGTAACACTTAAAACTCTGATAGCCTCGCTATCAGTGATTTCCCTGTTTATTACAACTAAAAATGATGACACTAAAACTGTCATCATTTTTCTTATTTTTTTTTAAAACAAACTTAATGTGGTAACAATTGGCTCCACAGGGATGATGTTAATCAATGATGGAATCAAGAACCCCATAGACCAATTTCCTATTTATTACAAAAGACTTGTTCAAAACAAAAACTTTGCTGACTCAAAACTAAGACTCCATCTTTTAAAAGATGTTCTCTCTGAAATTTTTGAAAAACCTAACTGGTTGTAAAACAACTTATTCTTTTGATAAACACTATTAGAACCTCAGGGCATTCTCTTCGGGCTTCAATTTCCTCAAAATGCTCATCCAGAACTACAAGCTTTTTCAAAATAAATTATATGATATATACAATGAACTCTGAAAATGATCCTTCATCTTTAGGAAATGTAATATTTCGGGAATTGTTCATTGATTGGACCTCCTAATAGTACTTCTCCTTGTACATTTTCTAGAACGAAATTGTTCTTACCCCGGAAATTTTCTATTATGTATGGTCATTTCCAAATGTTTTAATTTCCCATGCTTAACCTTATCCTCAATATGGGCATCCCATTTTAAAACTAAGTCTTGGCATTTAAAGTAATCCTCTTTAGTTTTCTTGTCAAAAAATTTCTTGATCTAATCTGTACTTCTTGGGATTTTTCATAAAATCTCTCTCTGGTTTCTTGTACTTCAATTAACTTATTTATCCTCCTCTGCAGATAATTTAGTTCTTATCCTAATTCTTGTAAACATTTCAAAAGAGGAATTCCAATTGAAACAGGAAACATTGTGTCAACACCATATATTAATTGGAAAGGAGTAGTGTTGATTGACCTCTTAGTACTAACTCTATTTTCCCATAAGGAAAACTTGAGTTTTGTATGTCAAGCCTTCTTGTTGTCTTCTAACAATTTTTTAATAATTATGATCAAACTCTTATTTGAGGACTCTGTCAGTCCATTACCTTGAGGGTAATAGACTTTGGAATGGCTAATCTTGATATGGTAGTCTTCGTAGAATTTTACTAGTCTCTTAGATTTGAAACATTGTGCATTATCGGTAATAATTCTCTTTGGACAACCAAACCTAGAAAGAATATTTTCTAATTATTGAATAACCCCAAGATCAGTAGATTTCCTGCTTGGAAGTGCCTCAATCCATTTTGTGAAGTAATATATCCCTGCTAAGATCAATTTGTGTTGTTATAATGATGCTAGATGAATTTCACCTATGAAGTCAAGGCCCCATTGTTGAAAAGGTGACTCCACGGAGATAGGTTTCAAAGGAAAAGACATTAGTTTTGACTTACCCTCAAACAACTGACATTTATGGCAGGCTTCTACTTCTTTTATAACCTCAGAAAATATAGTAGGCCAGTAAAATCGAGCTCTCAAGATTTTATCTATTGTGACCTTCCAATAATGATGTCCTCCACAGGCTCCTTGAAAGTGTTTACTCGTTTTATTGGCCTCGTCTTCTAATAGGAAGTTCAATAAAATACCCTAAGGGTATTTACAATACAAATAACCATTTAAAATATAATACTTAACATATCTCAATCTCAAAATTCTAGCCCAAGTCTTATCTATTCTTGGTGATACTTGTAAATTTTGTAGAATGTAAATAACATCAGCATACCACGGACATTGTTTGAAAATATCTTTTTCTTTAACCATTGATTCTTCACCTGGAAGATCTGATAATTCAAAAATTGAATTTATACCAAAAGTATCAAAATTTGTTTCAGTGGCCAGGCGTTGTCCTTTAATTAACTTGGTAGGATTGATTTCCAAGTCAAACTCTAACATCTTAGCAATCCATGTCCCTCTTCTGCCATCATTGTATGGTTGTACGAAAATACTCTTTATTGGAGCATCTGGCACATATGAAATCACATGAGAATGCAGAATAAAAACTCTAAAATCTTTAAGTTCTATGATTTAACACATATTCCTATTTGTCTAGAATATTGTACTTCAGTTCAACATCCCTCAATGCCCTGCTGAAAAAGGAAATGGGTTGTTTGTTGGAAATAATACTGAGAGGGGGGGTGAATCAGTATTATCAAGTCAATTATTTTTCAATTCAACCACAGATTTGTATACGCTACTTTGGTTAGAGAAACCAGCGTATATACGCAACTTTAGTTAAAGAAAACAACATATAACTCACAGACTTGAAATTTAATTATTCCTTAGTTGTTAACCTTAAATCAGTGTGTCAGAACCATATAGACATCAACCAGGAACAAAAAAATAGTGCAGACAGTCACACACAAGAACACAAGATATAAGGTGGAAACCCAATGTGGGTGAAAACCACCTGCTGCAATATGTCTCTATCTTCTTTCAATTAGAAACTTCTTTTTACAATGATTCTGTACTAGTGCAGTGCTTTACCAATACGCAGGCTACAACCTGCAGAGGGCTACAACCCTCTCTTGTTCTCCAGTTTCTCCTGGAAGGGAGCTACAACCCCCTTTAGCTCTTGTACTAGCAGAGGTACTAGTACGTAGGTGCTGACCTCCAGAAGGCTACAACCTTCTCTTTCTTCCAGGGACCACGTTTCATAAATTTTCAGACTTGATCCATGAATAAAATCAATCAATTATATCTGCAACAATCAATCTCCTTTGTACAACCCAATATATAATCAATCAAACACTTCTCAGAATGTTGTAACCAGAAGACAGTAACAGTAACCAGACACCAATTCTGAACCCAGAACACTGCAGCAATAAACAGAAGCAGCTAAAGCATATTTCATGAAACATATGCTACTTTGCTATGCCGAAACCTGTGTACATACGCATCTGTATCACTGAAAACCAGCGTATACGCTTCTGTGACTTTCTGAACCTGCGTATATACACGCCTTCACTGCGCCGAACTTGCGTACAGATCTATGAAAGACAGATTTCCCTTTTCAAGTATTCAAGCATTAATTATACCCAGATTTTCAAATTCATAAATCAATTCATGCGTCAAATACAATAGATCACAATTACACAAAGATACTACTATTCAAGCTTTGAGATTTGACCCATCAATAGAACTTATCCATCTTGCAGTGTTCAGGTTCCTCCTTGATTTAGATCCAGCAATGCACCATAACCAATCACCAGTGTTCCAGATCTTGCTTTCCTTAAGATATTCAATTCTTTAATCGATACCTTTGCCAAATGATCTCCTTGCCATTTTATAGACTAGGCCTTACTCAAACCATGGTCCAAAACCACTAAGAACCAATACCATGGACCCAATACCTAGGTTCAACACCTTGGATGCAATACCACGAACCAAAACCATAGGTTCAAATATGTCGGACTAAATACCATGGACCAAACATACCGTTTCCACATGTACGCGCTTTTCTTTGCATGAAAGTGCGTGCATACGCATATGCTCCTTTGGACTGGTGATACCACATGTATATGCGACTTTGCTGAGATGAACCTGTGTATACCTTATTTTCTTCCATTCTGATTGCCTGAACTGTGATCTACCACCTGAGAACGTTGCCATCAAGGACAACACTTGTGCCATAGTGCCAAACTTGTGTTATAATGCCAACAATCTCCCCCTTTGGACTTGATGGCAACCCCAAGATCCTCAAAGTCATTCTCCCCCTTTGTCATCAAGGGCAAAGGGTTATGCTCCCCTTGAGTACATGCTGAAGTCTCTGCTCTACTTTGCTGACCATGCTCCCCCTGACTGTAGGCAAGATCAAAAAGATGTTCTTCAAGAAGAACCATGACTTATACATCATAAACGACCTTCCTATCACCAAAACACTCTATACAAACATCCATCACCCAACCAAGTGGGGATCATCCACCCAAACAAGTGGGGATACACCAGAAGTTTACATATGACAACCAAGTACATTACATCATTCATCCCAGGCATAATGGGGAAACCAAAATAGGCCGTTACATGACCTTGAAAATAAAAGATATACATGACATAGAGATGAAAAATTTAGAACAAGACTATGAAAGTCACCAATAACAAATATCAGCAGCATCACTATTCAGATCAGCAACCATGTTCTCCTTCTGCACCTGATCCACCTAAAACTAAAAACAGCTTGTGTACACGAACCAAGAGTTTCTAATGTAATGCCAACAATGCATTATCAGAAGTATATCTACTGCCCCTGAACCTGTGCCAGATGGTCTCAGTCAAACCCATATCAAACTCTCTTCAACCAGAGTCTGTCCCCACTGCTTTCCTTCAAACCAACATATACGCGACTGTATCTACATAAACCTGTGTATGTACGCGGATCCCCCTCATGCAACTCGCGTACAACCACTTTTCTTTAAAACGGATAGGTTTCAACAGCAAGATGTTGCATCAACTACTCCCAGCTTCTGTCTGAGGTATTCAAAAGTTTCCCTGGGTAGTGGTTTGGTGAGAATATCAGCAACTTGTTCCTTAGAGGGAACATACTCCAATTTGACCTTTTGTTCCAGCACTTGTTCCCGGAGAAAATGATACTTGATCGGTATGTGCTTAGTCTTTGAATGCATGACAGGATTCTTTGAGATACTGATAACACTTGTATTATCACAAAAAATGGAGATAGGTGGAGTACAAGTGATTTGAAGATCTTGCAATGTTTGCATCATCCAAAGGAGCTGTGTGCAGCAAGATGCAGCAGCTACATATTCTGCTTCAACTGTAGATAAAGAAATAGAACTTTGTTTCTTGCTGAACCAAGATACTAATCTAGGACCCATGAAGAATGCACCACCGCTAGTGCTTTTTCTATCATCCACGCTTCCTACCCAATCCGCATTTGTATATGCATGAAGTGTGAGATCAGTATCTCTAGGATACCATAAGCCATAGTTTTGAGTTCCTTGAAGATACTTGAAAATTCTCTTAACTGCCTGAAGATGAGTTTCCTTTCGATTTGCCTGAAACCTTCCAACTATTCCCACTGCATACATAATGTCCAGTCGGGTACCTGTTAGATAGAGTAGACTACCAATCATGGATCTATAGGTTTGTTGATGTACTGCTATCGATTCATCATTTGCGTTGAGACTGCATCCTATCACCATAGGGGTACATACTAGTTTCGAATCCTCCATCCCATATTTCTTCAAGATCTGCTTGAGATACTTGGTTTGTGATAGAAAGATGCCATCTTTGTTTTGTTGGACTTGTAAACCAAGAAAATATGTGAGTTCACCAAGCATAGACATTTCAAACTCTTTTTGCATTACTAAGGCAAAATTTTGACTCGTGTCTTCTTCATTGCTACCAAAGATAATATCATCAACATACACAACAAGTATTAGCAACTTTTCATTGTCAATTTTTATATAAAGATTGCTATCAGTTGATCCTTTTATAAAACCTTGTTGATGAAGGTACTCATCCAACTGAAAATACCAAGCCCTTGGAGCCTGTTTAAGGCCATAGAGAGCCTTTTTGAGTCTGCATACAAGATTTGGATCATTTCCAAGGATGAACCCATCTGGTTGCTCAATGTACACTTCTTCATTCAAGTCTCCATTCAGAAAGGCAGATTTTATGTCCATCTGAAATACTTTGAACTTCTGAAAGCTAGAGAGAGCAAGGAACATTCTTATAGACTCAATTCTAGCAACTGGTGCAAAGGTTTCTTCAAAGTCTATGCCTTCTTGTTGTGCATATCCTTTACAAACAAGTCTTGCATTATTTCTAACCACATCTCCATTTTCATTCAGCTTATTTTTGAAAATCCACTTTGTCCCTATGACATTCTTATCTTTTGGTCTAGGAACCAACTCCCAAGTGTTGTTCCTTTCAATCTATTCAAGTTCTTCATCCATGGCCTTGACCCAGCATTCATCTTTGCATGCCTCTTTTACATTTTGTGGTTTGGTGGAGGAGAGCAATGCAAGATAGCTTGAAGCTTCTGAAATGGTTCTCCTAGTTTGTACACCTACCTCTTTCTGCCCCAAAATTTGAGATTCTGGATGATTCTTCTAAACGTATCTGGATGGAGTCTTTTCTTCTATTCTTATTTGTTCTTCTGGTGCCTCATGGGTTTCTTCTTCATCATGAGTCTGATTTGACGTTGAGGGATAGTCCTCATCATCTTCGAAAACTTCAGATCTTTCCTGCCTAGGGGTATTTCCTTCTTCATCAATCACTACATCAATACTTTCAATAATCTTTCCAAGTATTTTATTGTAACACTTATATGCTTTGCTATGAGGAGAGTAACCAAGGAGAATGCCTTCATCTACTCTAGGTTCAAACTTGCCAAGATTTTCATCAGTCCTTTTAATGTAGCATTTGCTTCCAAAAATTTTGAAGTATTTTACCGTGGGAGTCTTACCATACCAAAGTTCATGAATATGAGTACTGTTTACCCGGACATTTGTCTTGTTAAGAATAGTTACAGCAGTAAATGCGGCTTCACCCCAGAAGGTTGCGAGAGTTCTAGATTCATCAAGCATAGCACGAGCCATTTGTTGTACTGTTCTGTTCATCCTTTCCACTACGCCATTTTTTTAGGTGCCCTTGCAGTAGAAAATTCCCTTCTTATGCCATGTTCTTCAAAAAAATTGAAAAATTCATCTGAGGTAAATTCTCCTCCTCAATCAGATCTGAGACATTTGATTCGTCGATCTGATTCGTTTTCAACCAAGGCTTTGAATGATTTGAACTTTTCGAAAGATTCATCTTTATACTTCATGAGTCCTAACCAACACATCCTTGAAAAGTAGTCAATAAACAATATGAAGTACTCTTCACCTCGAGGTGACTTCTTCCTAGTTGGACCACATATATCAGTATGGACAAGTTCAAGTGGCCTGCTAGCTGATCCTTCCTTCTCAGGGAAATTAGTTCTGGTTTGCTTACCAAACTGACATGATTTGCATATTGTATTGTCTAGAATTTTGATGTCAAGAAGATCACGAACCGCCTGATATTTGCATGCTTTCCCTATCTAAGAGAAGCTAAGATGCCCCAATCTTCTGTGCCATAGCCAGTGTTCATCATTCTTGCTTAGATAGCGTCGATGTTGTCCTTCTTTGAATATGTATAAATTATTTGGAGTTCTTATGCCTTTGATCACTGTTTTTCCTGTATCAAGGTCACGAACACTACATCCATTTGATCGAAATATTACCTTAGTTCCTTGATCGCACATCTGGCTGACACTCGATAGATTATGCTTTAAGCCATCAACATACATAACATTTCCAGCTTTGACCTTTTCTTTCAATTGAACAGAACCTTTACCTTTTATGAACGCAGGGGTGTCATTTCCAAATGAGACCTTCTTTGCCTTTTCTAAGGCACTATATGATTGAAGTTTTTCTTTATCACCTATCATATGTTTTGAACATCCACTGTCAATATACCATTGATTTTCCTGTCCTTCTGCATATAAGGTTATCCCACATCTTTCTGGTTGTGGTTCTTTCATTCTCCATGTTTTGGCACTTGAGACTTGTTCCTTCTGAGTTGTCTGCTGAAACCTGCTCCTACATTCAGAATCTTCATGATCGAAGTTGTTACAAATAGAACATTCTATTTCATTTTCAAGAGCAGAAAAGTTATTGTAGGTCCTTTTCATGATCCCAGTCAGCCTTCTTTGTTTTTGATCTTCTCTAGTCATGATTGTCTTATAGGCAACACATTGAGCTGCTTTGTGACCAAGGCTATGACAAGAGAAACACTAGCCATTGAAGAAACTCCTGCGATTATCAAAACTACCAACCGAATGATTGTAGTTTCTATTGACATCCATTCTTGAGGCAAATTGAGAATGTTTTACCTGTGGCTGGTTGCAGCTTCTGTTCATCCTTAAAGTAGATTGCCCCTGATTTACGTGGTAGTCTATGTTCATTCTTGAGGTAAATTGTCCCTGATTTACCTGGTGATCTCCATTGTGCCTTTGTTGTCGATTGTCAATTTGTTCACTCCTCCTTGATGCATCAAGATAACTTTTGGAGGTGGATGCTTGAGACGATTCTTCATTATATCCCAGACCTATCTTGATTAGCGGAGAACGCTGCACTTTGATAATCTCATCTAAAGTTTCGGATCCTTTAGCAAATCTGAGATTAAGGGCTTTTGTTTTCTCAATTTCTTTTCTAAGCCCCACAATTTCACATTCTAACTTTTCATTGTATTTATTTTTTTCGGCAAGTTGGAAAGTTAGAGTATCTATAATCATATTATTTTCCTCTAAACAAACTTTAAGTCTAGAAATTTCTTCATAAAGACCTTCTTCATTTATAGCATCCAAGAAATCATCATCTTCAAAAGCCATCAAAAGTCTATCATCATTACTTGGTTCGTCTTCATCACTATTTGACAATCCATCACTGTCTTCATGCGTGTAATAGCTCTTCTTATTCTGCTTTCTGTTCCATCTGACAGGTTCCTTACCTTTGTCTAGTTTATCTTTATGAGGACATTTTGCAGCATAATGACCGACTCTTCCACAAGTAAAGCATTTGAAAGGCAGCTTACCTCTGAATCTTCCCATTCCCTGTTGGAGGTTCTTGACAAAATTTGATTCTTCCTCTTCTTCTGACATATGTCCTGACTCATAGTAATCTCCTTTGCTTGAAGCCTTGAATGCAGCTTCTCTCCTGTCTGATGGTCCTCCTTTTCTCATTTCGTAAGCAGTTAGAATTTCGTGCAGCTGTCACATGGTAAGGCTCTATAGATTCTGCTTTTCTTCTATGGCAGAAGCTTTTGATTCAAAATTAGAAGACAAAGATCTTAGAACCTTTTCAACCAAAACAACCTCTTTTATTTCTTCACCCAAGTTTTTCATACAATTAACAATCTCATCTATATGAAGGAAATAGTTAGCCACACTTTCATCATTGTGCATTCTGAGATTTTCATACTGAATTCTGAGGGTTTGAAGTTTTCCTCATTTTACCTGTTCATCTCCTTCATAGCTCAGAAGGATCTTGTCCCATATTTCTTTTGCGGTTTTGAGCTGCATAACCTTGAAGAATTTTGTTTGAGATAAACTCCCTAATAGAGTATTGACAGCCTTTGCATTTGTTTCATACTGCTTCTTCCCAGCTGGATCTGTAGGATTAGCTGATGGAAATGTGTACCCTATATCCATGATATCCCAGACTTCTGTACCAAGAGATTGAAGATAGGTTGTAATTCTTACCTTCCAATAGACGAAGTTGGTCCCATCAAAAATTGGTGGCCTGATCGAGGCTTCTCTCTCGTAGTTGCTCATGATGATAGATCTTCCTTCAAGCGACCAAGCTTCTTCTGAAGGACCTGCTCTAATACCAATTGTTGGAAATAATACTGAGAGAGGGGGTGAATCAATATTATCAAGTCAATTATTTTTCAATTCAACCACAGATTTGTATACGCTACTTTGGTTAGAGAAACCAGCGTATATACACAAATTTAGTTAAAGAAAACAGTGTATAACTCACAAACTTGAAATTTAATTATTCTTCAGTTGTTAACCTTAAATCAGTGTGTCAGAACCATATAGACATCAACCGGGAACAAAAAAATAGTGCAGACAGTCACACACAAGAACACAAGATATAAGGTGGAAACCCAATGTGGGTGAAAACCACCTGCTGCAATATGTCTCTATCTTCTTTCAATTAGAAACTTCTTTTGACAATGATTCTGTACTGGTGCAGTCCTTTACCAGTACGCAGGCTACAACCTGCAGAGGGCTACAACCCTCTCTTGTTCTCCAGTTTCTCCTGGAAGGGAGCTACAACCCCCTTTAGCTCTTGTACTAGCAGAGGTACTAGTACATAGGTGTTGACCTACAGAAGGCTACAACCTTCTCTTTCTTCGAGGGACCACGTTTCATAAATTTTCAGACTTGATCCATGAATAACATCAATCAATTATATCTGCAACAATCAATCTCCTTTGTACAACCCAATATATAATCAATCAAACACTTCTCAGAATGTTGTAACCAGAAGACAGTAACAGTAACTAGACACCAATTCTGAACCCAGAACACTGCAGCAATAAACAGAAGCAGCTAAAGCATATTTCATGAAACATACACTACTTCACTATGTTGAAACTTGCATACATATGCATCTGTATCACTGCAAACCAGCGTATATGCTTCTGTGACTTTCTGAACCTGCGTATATACACGCCTTCGCTGTGCCGAACCTGCATACAAATCTATGAAAGACGGATTTCCCTTTTCAATTATTCAAGCATTAATTATACCCAGATTTTCAAATTCACAGATCAATTCATGTGTCAAATACAATAGATCACAATCACACAAAGATACTACTATTCAAGCTTTGAGATTTGACCCATCAATAGAACTTATCCATCTTGCAGTGTTCAGGTTCCTCCTTGATTCAAATCCAGCAATGCACCATAACCAATCACCAATGTTCCAGATCTTGCTTTCCTTAAGATATTCAATTCTTCAATCGATACCTTTGCCAAATGATCTCCTTGCCATTTTATAGACTAGGCCTTACTCAAACCATCGTCCAAAACCACTAAGAACCAATACCATGGACCCAATACCTGGGTTCAACACCTTGGATGCAATACCACGGACCAAAACCATAGGTTCAAATATGTCGGACTAAATACCATGGACCAAACATACCGTTTCCACATGTACACGCTTTTCTTTGCATGAAAGTGTGTGCATACGCATACGCGCCTTTGGACCGGTGATACCGCGTGTACACGCGACTTTGCTGAGATGAACCTGCGTATACCTTATTTTCTTCCATTCTGATTGCCTGAACTATGATCTACCACCTGAAAACATTGCCATCAAGGACAACACCTGTGCCATAGTGCCAAACTTGTGTTATAATGCCAACATTGTTCTTGACCTGCCTCATTCTTCTGAAGTAACACACCAGAGATGGTGTGATCGGAGGCGAAAGAGAAAATCATGAAATCCTTTGAAAAATATGAACTAATGAATAGAGGTTCTTGGCCTAAATCTCTTTTGATATCATTAAATAATTATTTCCTTGCTTATTCGACTTAATCTCCTTCCCTTCTTAAGTATATTTGACATTACTTTTAAAATTTCTGCAAAATTTGGAATAAAACGTTGCAGAAAATTTACTTTACCTAAGAAAGATTGCATCTCCTTCCTGTTTCTTTGCTACTCAATCTTTTGGATTGTTGTCACTCTGTTGGGGTCTATCTAGATGCCTTCCTTTGATACTATGTGTCCCAACAACTTACCTTCCCTCATGTTGAAATGCAATTTTTTCAAATTTAGAGAAACTCTGAATTTCCTACACTTGTTAAAAACTGTCCTCAAATGTTTCAAATGGGCAGATTAAGATTTTGAGAAAATATTAATGTCATCTAGATAAATTACCACAAACTTATCTCTTTCATCAGCAAAAATTATATCCATTACATGTTGGAAGGCAGCTCCGACATTCATGAGTCCGAATGGCATCTTGGGATACATGAATGTACCCCATGGTGTGGTGAAAGTAGTCTTTTCCTGATATTTTGGGTCAACCAGGATCTGATTATACCCTAAAAACCCATCCAACATAAAAATCCTTTCCGAACCAACTACCTTCTACAGAATGTGATCCATTTTCAGTAAAGGATAATTATCTTTTAGTGAGACTTTATTTAAATTTTTTAAATCTACACATAGGTGAATTTCCCCCTCTTCTTTTTCATTGGCACCAATTTTGCAACCCAATTTGAAAATCTAAGTGGAATGATGATTTTTGCAGCTAACAATATTTTTACTTCCTTCTCAATCACTGGCAGTAGCTTCGGATTGATCCTTCTTAATTTTTGTTTAAAATTTTTCTCATCTTCCTTAAGTGGTATAGTATGTTGGATGATGATCTAGCCATAAATCTTCAAATATTCGTACCTCCAAGTGAATATATCAACAAACTCTTTCAATAATTATGCATATTTTGGTTTCTACTCATTTTTAAAAGTATTAGAAACTTTGACTATCTTTAGGTCATTGGCAGTAACCAAATTGTAATCTTCCATCTCATCATCACTTTGCATGATTCTTGGCTTAACTGCCACATCATTAGATTCAAATAACCTTTCTAAAGGAACCAATCCTCTAGGAATTAGATTTTTACTTAATTCAATAATTTCCTGTATATCCACAGTGTTCAAAAAGACTGCTAATTCAGAATTTTTATCTATAGTTTCATCTTCATGCTTGTCTATTGGAGTGCTGAGAAATTCATCTATTCTTGCAGGAAATATTTTAATTTGTTAATCATCTTCAAACACCTGCCAATGCTTTGTATTATCTGAAATAGAAGGCATGTGTCTAACATTGATCTCATACTTTTCATTAGGATAAATTGGAATCTTGAATGGACTAGCAGTTTTTGCTAAAGAGCCTGTGATTCCATTCTCCTCTCTTGGTACCGACGAGATTTCATGTTCAAAAAAGAAGTTAGAGATTAAATCCCATACCTCACTCCTATAGGTTCTCATTCTTATATGCTTAGTTTGATAGGTACCTTTGATTTGGTTCACAATCATCTTTGAAGCTCCAAAAATGTGAATTTTCTTCGCCTTTTTCTCTCTTAACAGATTTAGCCCAATAATGAGAGCTTCATATTCTACCAGGTTATTTGTACAGTCAAAATAAAATTTAAATGAATTTAATTGGCTTGTACAATCTAGCAGAACAATCCATATTCCCACTCCAGAACCCTTTGCGCAAGTGGATCCATCAAAGTGTAATTTCCAGACTTCATCTGAAAATTTCTAAATATGTTATTGCTGAAAATTAGTTTCATTTTTTGTTGTTGTTTCTCCCTCAAAACAATAATCATTGAAGAAAATATGTGATCCTAATTATGTATCTACTGCATAGATAGGATGATTATATGGTTGGGTTCTACTGCTCTCTGTATAGGCCATTTCGACCTCTCGGTATAATCTTTTCATTTCACCAAACAACGGGATGGAAGCATAGGACGTGTCCATCTATAAAGTTCCTCCCAATCTTGTTGCCCAAGATCGGGATAACAACATGCCAAATCTGGCTTGAATTACTGCTACCACTATATCCATCAATTCACTCTTAGTAGGAAGTTAAGCTAAGGTGACAACTAAATCCTTTATCATCCCTAGGCATTTTACTTTTTTCGAATCAAAAGAGAACAAATATTTGCAGGGTCTGGTAATTTGGAGTCCTAGATGGTCCATGACTAACTTGGGCATGAGGTTATGTGAAGCTCTGGAGTCTAACATGGCATTGTGAAGGACCATATCATGTATATTCAATCTTACATAAAATGGAGGAACATCATCATTTAAACTAGTGACATGTGGACCAAAAAATAATTCAAGAGCATCATCATCTAGGTTTAAAGAATCTTGTGAATGTATGTTGACTTGATCAGTTTCTGAACTTTTAACCATAGTAAAATGTATTTTCCTATATTTCTCATTTCTCAAAAGTTTAGCAAAAGAAATGGATACTTTCAACTTACTGATTTCAAATTCTAGATTAAAGGCTGACTGTGATTTTTCTGAATCCTTGGTCTCCTTTTTTGCTTCTTCTTCTTTTCTCAGATTGTCCTTCTTAGGCTCCTTTGGTTTCTTCAATATCTCTTTTCTAGGTTCAGATTGTTGTTCAATTGTTCTCTTTTGTTCAGTCTTGATAGGGACATTCCATTTTTTGAGGTTGTACTGCCTTTGAAAATCTGCCACTACATTATTATACCCATGTTGATAAACAATTGAATCACAAAGATGAATGTTGTCTTTTTCTCATGAACATCCGGCAAAAATGTCATGTTCTTCACTGGTGGTGAATACTTGAGTTTCTTTATCATCAAAACACCCAACCTGATGATATTCTTCATCAACAAAATCCTCATCAATGAAATATTCTAGAAAAGGAGGCTGAACAATAGGTTATTATTCTTCAGGGCCTTTCTTCTCTCTAGGACGATTTTGAGCAACCTGGGGTCTTTTGAAATTTCGATTCTTGACTTGAAGTTGATTTTCATGTCAGGGAGTGTTACAAATACATTTTGGCACATCACTCCCATCATCTAGATCAGTGTTTTAGGGCTCATCAAACCCTAATTTTGTTGGGTGTGGAGCCTGATTATCTTCTATATTCAAAGGTATCACCACATTGGACCCCAGTTCGAAATGGGGGCGGCAACGCCGCCCGTAAAATATTCACTGCAGGGGGGTCCGGGGGGGGGGGCGGCTGCAACCTTTGGGAGCCCCCCCCTGGTGGGGGCTTTCGGGGGCAGCGCCCCCGAAGCTAAAAACAGCTATAAAATTGCCTTGTAAAAGTATAGTAATTTCTAGTCAATCTGGGCCGTTCATTAGGCGGATGATCTGACGGTAGAAATTATGTTTAGTTTAGGGTTTTTTGCCCTAGAAGGCAACCCCTCTCATTGTATGAGGGCATTGTATTTGAGGCTGTGTGATAGATGTGTATTCTTGTGAGCGGGAAATAGAGAGGTGAGACTGTGAGAGAAAACAAAGGATATTACAGCGGATCTGCTGTAGGTTGTGTCTCTTCATTTTTGCTAGATAATAGAAAGGAAGGACTGGCTGTTCGGGGTGGACGTAGCCCAAACTGGGTGAACCACGTATATCTATGTCTCTCTTGTTTTATTTGTTTTCTGTGTTTATATTTCTGCAATATTTTATGTGTTCCATTGCTCCATAATATATAATTTCTAACAAATTTCAGTTGCTACATGCCCTAAACAAGTCACCCTTTTGAATGCCTCCTTCCCAGACAGTTTCATGACTTGAATACATCCTGAAATGACCTCTAGAGGGACCAGAACAGGTAGGCCCATGTAAGGGTGCGCTGAAGAGCAGTTGAGTCCATTCCAGGGTGCTCTGCAAAGAACTTAGGCCCTCTTTCACCTACGCTGGGTGAGATTGAGTGAAATTCACATAGGGTTTGGAGAATATTCTTATCTTTTGGAGTCATATAGAAGTTTCCCTCAATTATCAACTCCTTTGAGCTCGAAAATGGATGAGGAATGAGTTGATATGCATCCTATCCTCTCATCCCTTCCTCCATGGAACTAATTCTAAATATGGAATGCTATTTTATACCCACATTTATGACATAACCTCCTTCATCCTCCTATAAATTAAACACTAATCTAAGCAATCAAGGGGCTGGACTATGCTGAATTGTAAGGAGATAATGTTGCTATGAGAATTGGCTTTGAGGCATGTATTGTTATTCTACAAGTTTGTCATGCTTTTGTTGTGATGTGGATGGGATCCAAGCTGGAGGAGTGACTTTGAATCTGACATGATGTTTGTAATTCCTTCTTCTATTCAATTAAGTATTTGATCCCATATGTTTGTATTGATATATGATGCTTATATGTGTGAATGTATCTGATTCCATTTACTTGTATTCAATAGATCTTTTGCTTTGATTGGTTCTTTGTCTTATGTTTATGTTTACAGGTACTTCTCAAGCGTGTTAAGTACGAGAAGGAGCGACAAGATCGATACAAGGGAGACAAGAGGAAAGTGAAACTACAAGTAGTTCTTCTCATCTTCTTTGTGTTATCTATTTCTTATAGGAAAATGCTAAAGTGCTTTAAACTGTTGTTCAAGATATGGCTACTTATCTAGGGAATTAATATTTATCTGTAGATACCAAATTCTCCAAAACAAATTGGCGAATCTGCTGGGGAACGATCATCATTCCAAGTAGCTTATCCACATCCTAGGACACTCTAGTAGACCTTACTTCCTTTCATTGATTGTATTTCAGCCTTGTTGAAGTGTTATTTGGTCAAAAATTGAGGTTAGATGACTCTTGAGTGGCCTCTCAGGAATCAGTGCAGGCTTGTTCAGGGGACAGTGCTCTACAAAGCACCCTTGAGTGAGAGACAGTGCTCTATAGTGCAGTTAGGCCCTCTTTGACCTGCGCTGATCCAACTTAGGGAAAATTTTCACCTTCGGATTGGGTTTTTTCTCCAAATTTCCTTTTGTTTATGCTTGCTGAAAGATCAATGATTGTAGTATTTCTCTAAAATCAACTTGTATTTCCTCTTTCCAACCCTACTTTGACTTGATTGATTAATGTTTCTTAAAGGATTTATTTGTCATTATCGATTCATCATCAAATTTAGATTATAGTCAATTAATCTTTGTTCGAAAGAAAGTGTCATAAAAGTCTTCTTTTCCTTCGAAACTGAACTGTCGTAAAGTCTTCATTCTTATAAAAAGATTGATTGATCGCATGTGCATTAGTTTCCTTTTTGTTCATCATAACATTAATGGATTCGAAAAGAAAAACTTTCATCATTCATATTTTATTTTGTGAATGCTTGAAAGGAATAGCTAGGGAAATTGCATTAGATGTGCTCTTTGCTCTTTGTCAAAGATCTGATTGCTCTATCCCTACTAGCTAAGGTTTTCATTATTCAATGGAATGTAAATAATGCTTATCATATTAGTTTCATTTTAGGAATTGCAAACATACATCACGTGGTGAACCTTGAAAGGAAATTCTAAAGAAGATCAACTTAAAATTTATCTGAAATTACCTAATGGAGCATTGTCACCTAACGAAAAACATTTAGTGGTTCTAGGCTAGCGACTTGTTCTAGTGTCATAAAACAAAGTAGATGTCGCTAACTTGTCTGCAATACATCCCGATTGTGATACCTCGTTCCACGTACATGAGTATATCGTAGCTCGTCCACGTACCTTCGGGTATATAGGGCGGTGTTACAGTACGTAAAGTATATGGGAATGATCTCTTTGTGCAACTTTGCATTAGACATCGCTTATACGGATTAGGCCTGCACGTAGTTTCGGGTATATATGGGAGGACAATAGTAGGTTGCTATCCATCCTTAGGTAACCAAGTCGACTGCCTTGTACACTGTGATACACCGAACACAGCATTCGAGGAGATTGTCTGCCTGTACTTCTTAGTTCGCTAGGAGCTATTCTGCAGTTCACAATTGCTTGTTAAATCTTTTGCCTAGATTATCCTTCTTTTGTTTTTTTTGTTACTTTGATTAAAATAAAATTAATTGACCATGGATAACATCCTCCACGCTCACTCCTTAGTTGATCTTATGTTGAAACATATGGCGAAAAATCTGGAGTCCACCGATCAAGGAATTCCTTTTGATGGGAATCCTAGTCATTTTCCTCCTTTCGGAAATATTGGTGCTCTTTATATGGCTACATTATCCCTACTGGGATTTACCATTGGCTTACCAATATGGTTGTTTTCAACCTCCTTGGTTCAAAATGTTTTGCTTTCTCCATAATCGAGTACACCTCCAACTGGAAAAAATCAACCTCCAGTTAATCCTAAAGTTGACCCTTTGCCTTCTTCCTCAATTGTTTCTTCCTCCCCTTCTTCCTCTTCGCTTGGTGAAAGTATTGGTACTAGTAACCAAGTGGCTAAGAAGAAGAAGAAGAAGAAAATTCAGCAGAGGGGCAACCAAGAAAACATTACTTTGAATGAAACATCTAATGAGAAATCATCTATCAAGCCTCTCAAAGTTTGATATCCATGCAAAGTTTGTGCAGGAGACCATCTTCTTTGAAATTGTTCTGGTATTCCTCGGATCTTAGAAGAATGGTCTTATCGTTCACATCATCATGTGTCATCAACTTCTGGAGATCATGCTAGTGACACACCATCAACTAGTGGTAGTAAAGTTCATGGAAGGAAGCATAAAGTTAAGTTTCCCTGTAGGTTATGTGAAGGGAATCACCCCATTCACCTTTGTCCCTATCTGGATGTAGCTAAAAAAGTGTTGGATAACTGTCCTGCTTCATCGCAGCAACTTCCATCTGATTACAAGAGACTCTCCCTTAATCCTTCACTAGTTGATGAATTGACTAACTCAAATCAACCGTCAATCAAACCCACTCTCTCTAAAAGTGGATCCTATGAGTCTATACCCGACCCAAATCAACAGGTCAAGGAAACAGTTGACCCGATTTCACCCTCAGTTAATCATACCTTTCCCGAAGAGAGTGAATATGATACCACTCAAGTTCTTTTTGTTTCTTTAGATTCCAATGAGCTTGGGGGCAATAAGAAAATCCTCCATTCTCATAACTCAAGGGATAATTCTCTTGTTCTTACAGTACCCCCACCAAGTAGTCTAGTCACTTCCTTTGATTGGAATCGACTGGCAGGATTCTGTCTTCCTTCTTATGTTCCTTTCCAGATCATAGCATAGGTTAGTAATATGATTATATCTAGCACTATAATATATGAAGGTGCATCTGTGAGTATCCTTTCCTCTACTGCTTGGAAAATGCTCGGTTCGCGCTACTTGTGCCTGTTACCCAAAATCTGTTGTCTTTTAATAGAGGAACTAGTCAACCATTAGGGATCCTTCTTCATTTGCCTATTACTTTGGGAGGAAAAATCATTTATCTGAATGTGATGGTAGTCCCAGGCCCTTTAGATTACAATTTACTTTTTCGACACGACTATGTTTATGAAATGGGAGGTATTTTTTCAACACTGTTTCGAGTGATTTGTTTCCCACATGAAGGTATAATTGTCATCGTTGACCAACTTTCATTTCCCGGTCCAAATATGGCTTCCAGTCAACCATCTTCCCTAAATTATCCTTTTGTCCCAATGTTATCTTCCCCGCCACGGGTCAATTATGTGGCAACCCATTCCATGCCTACATCAACTGATGATCAATTTAGTGATGTTGTACATTATGTACTGGGGGCATTGGAACTAGATCTCTCTAATGGATTCCTTACTATGGATCCCTTCCAAAGCATTGTTCTCCCATCTTATGAGAACCTCTTGGAAGTCATGACCTCTTATGAGTCATGAACAAAGGGTATGAGGATAGTTCTTGGTCTTGTGTCAACCTCGTTAAAAAATGAAACCAAGGATATGAGGATAGTTCCTGGTCTTGTGTCAACCTCGTTAAAAAATGAAACAAAGGATATAAGGATAGTTCCTTGTCTTGTGTCAACCTCGTTAAAAAATGAAACAAGGAGTATGAGGATAGTTCTTTTACCGTGTCAACCTCATTAAAAAATGAAACGGGTAGCATGAGGATAGTTCCTTGTCTTGTGTCAACCTCGTTAAAAAATGAAATAGGAATACAAGGATAGTTCCTTGTCTTGTGTCAACCTTGTTAAAAAATGAAACAAAGGGTAAGAGGATAGTTCCTTGTCTTGTGTCAACCTCGTTAAAAAATGAAACCAAGGATATGAGAATAGTTCTTTTACTGTGTCAACCTCATTAAAAAATGAAACAACTCCCATGAGCATAGTTCCTTGTCTTGTATCAGGCTCATTAAAAAATGAAACAAGGAACATGAGGATAGTTCTTTTACTATGTCAACCTCATTAAAAAATGAAACAGGTCCCTGAGCATAGTTACTTGTCTTGTGTTAAGCTCATTAAAAAATGAAACAAGGGTCTATGAGGATAGTTCTTTTACTATGTCAACCTCATTAAAAAATGAAACAGCTCCCATGAGGATAGTTCCTGGTCTTGTGTCAACCTCTTTAAAAAATGAAACAAGGAGTATGAGCATAGTTCCTTGTCTTGTGTTAAGCTCATTAAATAATGAAACAAGGAATACGAGGATAGTTTCTTGTCTTGTGTCAACCTCGTTAAAAAATGAAACCAAGGATATGAGCATAGTTCCTTGTCTTGTGTCAAGCTCGTTAAAAAATGAAACAAGGAATCTAAGCAGAGTTCCATGTCTTGTGTCAAGCTCATTGAAAAATGAAACAAGGTCCCAAGTTCCAAGTTGAGTCTTTGATTAGATCTCATAAAATCCCAGTTGAGTCTTTCACTTGATCTCGTAAAAGAACCTTCATTCCATCCACTTGATAGCCACGAGTAGTCTACTTAGGTGAATGTAATGAAGCTTGGGGGGCATGCACCTAGTGGTAAAGTTAAGTTTGCCTGTAGGTTATGTGAAGGGAATCACCCCATTCACCTTTGTCCCTATTGGAAGAAGCCAAAAATGTGTTGGATAACCATCCTACTTCACCGCAGTGACTTCCATCTGGTTACAAGAGACTCTCCCTTTCATCATGCCGGGGGCATGTAAACCAATCTCAAGCATGGTTCTTTGTTTCAAGCTTGTGTAAACACGAAACTGAATCCAAGCATAGTTTTTCGTTTCAAGCTTGTGTAAACATGAAACTGAATCCAAGCATAGTTCCCTATGGTTCAAGCTTGTGTAAAAATTAACCCATCTCCATTTTAACCCTCGTGATTTCCATTCTATCAGCCTTTTCTGTCAAATGAGCCTTGGTTTTTCTCCTTCCATCGTCACCATCTGTTGGCCGATCATATACTTTCACTTGGTTGTTTTACCCTTTTTTGGGAACAATTGCAATGAGTGGTCTTATTAGCCAGCCTCTTCACATAAATCAACATGTTTTGAGAAGTTTCAAAATCACCGAAACTAGTTGCTATCCTAGACACCACTCATTCCTCAAATTGGAGTCCTCTTAAGCTCTTTTCAGACTCTCTAAATATGAAAAGATTATAGAGTGCTTGTCCTTTTCATCTCATTAACGGATTGGAAATGACATCTACTCAGTATAAGTTTAACCCTTTTTCGGGCTGAGATAGAGTATTTGCGAAAAAGGAATACGTTGACCGAACATGGTCAATAGGTTCTCTCTCATATTATTTTATGCGTTTTTGGGCTTGAGAGACAAATCAACGAAAAAGAACTTGTGGAGGTTTCTTTTTGTCCCTTTTCAAACTCTTTAAACATGAAAAGGACCGAGTTATCTTTATCGTTAAACTTGTTAAAACATCAAATAGCGACAAACTTGTCCATCTAGACAAGACCGAGTTTCACGTTCGCTAGACTCGTTAAAACATCACATAGCGATGGATTCACCCGAAGGGTGGAATTATAGAACAAGCATATATTATCCTCCTCAAGCTTGATTACAAATAAAGAGGTACTGGTCAGCAATGACTGGGGTAAATGGGAAAAAGGGGTAAACCACTTTATGGTGGCAGGTCACTCTTGAACATGACACTTTCACTTCATCTCTGTGACTATTTGGGTTGGGTTATCTACTTGATGGTCATCATACTTATGGTCTATCACACCATCCATCACTTTTGGTTTTGGGTCAATGCTGCCAATTCATTCATACTATTTGGGTTGGGTTATCTACTTGATGGTTATCATACCTATGGTATATCACACCATCCATTACTTTGGTTTTGGGTCAATGCTGCCAATTCATTTAGTGTCGCTGATATGTTCAAGAGAAGTCATTCAGTTAAAATTCATCCTTTGCAATACTCATAAACCTTCATTTTCATGACCGCCATTCCTGAACCTTGTGTCGTCAGTCAAATTCCATCTCCAAAATCATTACACTCATTTTGTGTCGTTGATGTGGGATACATCAAGGCCCTCCTATGACGAGTTGCTTCTTGTCGACATCAATTCATTATCCAAGAAGTTGACTTAGAAACACCCTTCCAGTACCTTGTGGCTTGCATACATCAATGGAAATCTCCTCGCTTCCGGCGATAGGTTGACATCAATGGCCTTCGACCGAAAGACTTTGTATGGCGTTCGACATCAAAATATCTATTCACACCATGCAGAATGTGTTGTTGTACCTTGAGGATCATTATTATTAACGGTGATTTCTCTCACGTCTGTTAACGGCTTACATCATTGGATGGTAATCAGATGGTGTCTTCCAATGTTCAACTTCAGATCACATATTCACATGGTTTGACTCATACTTGAGCGAACAATTAAATGAGATAGAAGACCCCAGATCTAGTTTCATCCATCTGGGCTGCAATTTCAGGAAATGTACCAAATCATCCATACAATGGCTTTACATTGATAGTCATCCTATCATGGGTCTATATCTGTAGACGACTCTCTATGTACTTGTAATGAAAGTTTATATGCTGAGCATGGGTATGCCTTCCCTCAGTGATTCATGAGAAAAAATAAAAATATCATGATATTATGTATTATAATTGATGCAGGTCACCATCCACTTCAAAACCTCCTCATCACATCGTAAAGCATATCACTCGACATTAACATTTTTGACTTCATTCTTTAGGGGGAAATTGTTACAGACCCATTTGGGCACATCACTCCCATCATCCATATCAGTGTTTTAGGGCTCATCAAACCCTAATTTCAGTTGCTACATGCCCTAAACAAGTCACCCTTTTGAATGCCTCCTTCCTAGACAGTTTCATGACTTGAACACATCCTAAAATGACCTCTAGAGGGACCAGCGCAGGGAGGCCCATGTAAGGGTGTGCTGCAGAGCAGTTGATTCCATGCCAGGGTGCTCTGCAAAGCACTTAGGCCCTCTTTCACCTGCGCTGGGTGAGATTGAGCGAAATTCACATAGGGTTTGGGGAATATTCTTATATTTTGGAGTCATCTAGAATTTTCCCTCACTTATCAACTCCTATGAGCTCGAAAATGGATGAGGAATGAGTTAAGATGCATCCTATCCTCTCATCCCTTCCTCCATGGAACTAATTCTAAGTATGGAAGGCCATTCAATACCCCCATTTATGACATAACCTCCTTCATCCTCCTATAAATTGAACACTCATCTAAGTGATCAAGGGGCTGGACTATGTTGAATTGTAAGGAGATAATGTTGCTATGAGAATTGGCTTTGAGACAAGTATTGTTATTCTACAAGTTTTTCATGCTTTCGATGTGATGTGGATGGGATCCAATCTGGAGGAGTGACTTCGAATCTGACATGATGGTTGTAATTCCTTCTTCTATTCAATAAAGTATTTGAACCTTTTTCCCATATGTTTGTATTGATATATGATGCTTATATGTGTGAATGTATCTAATTCCATTTACTTGTATTCAATAGATCTTTTGCTTTGATCGGTTCTTAGTCTTCTGTTTGTGTTTACAAGTACTTCTCAAGCATGTTAAGTACGGGAAGGAGCGACAGGATCGATACAAGGGAGACAAGAGGAAAGCGGAACTACAAGTAGGTCTTCTCATCTTCTTTGTCTTATGTATTGCTTATAGGAAAAGGCTAAAGTGCTTTAAAATATTATTCTAGATATGGCTACTTATCTAGGGAATTAATATTTATCTGTAGATACCAAATTATTCATAACAGGGAGGAGTTAATTTATCCACCAACTACTCCATTGTTTTTAGCATCACATCAAATTTTAAGTCACGAGATGAAGACGATTCTTCTTTGAAACCTACTCTCCTTTCATCCTTCATTTTTTCCTTCTTTGCCAATAAATTGGCCTCCACTCCAATTGCATTACTCTGCATTTCCTCTAGAGTAATAGGATTCCTCTCACAAAGCTGATAAGCCAACTCAACATCAAAGCCATCAGTATAGTGTAATAAATATAATCCAGGAGGAGGTTTGATATCAGCCAAAATTGAATTATAGATCTTGTTAAACCTAGCTATGAATTCTTAGACAGATTCCCCTGGATTCCTTTTAAGAGCATCATACTGGGCTAAAATATGCAAGGGATTTTTCTTCACTTCCCATCTAGTGAGAAACAACTCTTCAAATTGCTGGAAGGTATTGATACCTGCTACAAGTAAATATTTGAACCATTTCTTTACCTCACCTGATAGACTTTGTGCAAAAAGTCTCAATTTTACGTCCTCATGGTCCAACTCTTCTAGATCTATAAATTCGTTAATCTTGCCTAGATGTTGTTGAATTGTATAATACCTAGTATCATCAAACTAAATCAGGTGTTGTCCATAATTCAAAGGGAGTTCATGTATCTAACCTCCAACATCCAAAGGTGTATATCGGGCATGCATAGGGCTGGGATGTGAAACTACACTAACAACAGGAGTTAGTACAACAGATGTCACATGCACTGAGACTATTGTGATAACAGTTGATGGAATAGGATTTTGGACACCCACGAGGACAGATGAGTATTTGAGGCAAATAAATATGGGATGAAATAAGGAAAATTTGGAGATCTAGCAGCAGCTTCTTGTACTTCCTGGAAATTATGTTCTAATTTCTAAAAATGAGACCAAATCTCAAAATCTTGTGGTAATAGTTCTACTTCTGGGATGGAGGGCCCATGAGTAAAGGTCTTAAGATCCGTTGGATCAAGAAATGTATCTAATATACTACTTTCAAACTTAGATCTGAGTAAATTACTTTAAAATTTCATATCTAACACCAAGTCTTCAAAAGCTTCAAGCTTTGTAGGTGAAGAAAAAGACCTTTCTAAATTGACCATACTTGTTTCCTTAAGAGATTTTTTCCTGAACAACTTTTCTGGGCTTGACAAAATATGGCGTGAATTTGGATCAGGGTTCATCTGAGTATAAATGCATGTATGAGCCAGAAATTTGTCAAAAAAAACCCTTCATATTGTAATGTGGAGTCACGAGTAAACATCTTATAGCCAAACAGATATACAAATCTATGTTTTCCCCCAGATATTTGATCTTCAACAATCAAATCGTTTGGGGAAAAAATATGCCTTTCATTCCTTGGAAATGACGCCAAAATGTTATCACTTAGAGGAAACCCGACTGTGGGAAAACCTACAAGGTAACCTCAAACCTCTTTTAGGTTGAAAGTTGGCCCTTCAACCTAGAGAGAGATCTTTCCCTAAAAATCAACTACCCTAAATCATTGTAGTGGTACGTTTTGCAATTGAGTTTTGTGGCCAGATTTAGTTTATAGGATAAAATTTGGTTGGGTTGTATATAAAACACACCATTGGGCATGAAGTCCAATTTTATCAGATGATGTTACATATCTAATGAGCAGGACAAAAAAGCAACATAGAAAAAAATCCTTTGACAATTTGAGGAATTTAGAAGAAGAAAACTAAAGAAAATAGTATTATAATTGATAGAAGAAACAATTATTAATGACTGAGAAATAACGAAAATAGAGAATAAAGAATCCCAATTTCATATACTAAAGTTTCCAAACATGAACAAGACTTTTCATAGACAGAGAAGTAACAGACAAGGAACTACAACACACGAATTTTCTATAAATTCTCATTAAACTATAATATATTTAAGATTTGCTTAAATACACCAAAATGCTAATGTTTTTACAATAAAATCCAACCTTTCTATTTTCTTCAGAAATTGTCTTTGTAGACATTACATCAGCTCATCACAAGATTATAGTCTCAAACATAATTATAATAATCCAAAAATATCCAAACATTCTAAGTTCATGCATGTGGAAAACATTTTTAATTACATAAAGTTTTTCTAAAAATAAAATATCAGTTGGGATATATGCTATCATATAGGAAAAGAAAAATATCTTTTAGAATATCCTCCTTGAAAATAGAAACAGGTCCCTGACTGATAGAATTGAATATTTGTTGTCAAATAGGTCCCTCTACAACAGGTTCAATCCTTACCAAAACTATTTCTCTGTTTTCATAGAACTGAATATTTGTTGGAAAACAAGTCCCTTTGCAATAGGTTCAATCCTCACCAAAACTGTTTCTTTGTTGTCATTCTTTTCCATCAGGATTTATGGTGAAAATCACTGATACCGATGTTGTCAGCTTCTGTGTTTTTCTGGATTGAATCTTTTGTTGATAGATTGATTGTCAGCATTTCTTTTCTTCCTATTTCAAAATCGCTGATAGTGGGAATGTTATCATTTTCACTTGTCAAAATCTCGCTGACAACAGAGATAACAGCACTCCCTGCTTCTTTCAAAATCATTGACAGGCTTAATGTCATATTACTCCTTTCTTTTATATATATAAAACTTTGTTAAGCATATTGTCAGCGATAAAGGCAAAACGTTGTTTCTTAAGTTCATAACCAAAAATTTCAAAATGACCTCAAGCCTCCTAGGCAAGGGTGTTGGTTGCATTAAGAAGCACATCCACCTTCTCCAACATTTGTTCCTTGCTTTGTCTTGTCTCCATAGGAATTTTCCTTATAGTTTCTTTGTCCCTACTCTTCTTAGAGCTTGCAGACTTCTTTCTGTTGATGATAAGGTCCTTTGGTGGCACATTATCTTCATCAATCACCTCTTTCTCTAAATCCGGGTTGTTTCTGAGTTTAATTTTATACCTCAATTTGTTTGTTGGCCTTGTATGAGGTCTTTTTCCACCTTTAAAAGCTTCAAACAATGTTTCTTTGTCTTGGGTCTCAATTTCGACCTCCTTTCCTTTAATAATTTCTGATGTAGTTGTGTCTGGAGTCAAGGCTTCAACAGGTGGGCTCACAACCTAGGGAGGACTGATATCAAAAGGTAGGTTTATGAGAGATGCAGGGTCTATTTTACTGAGCCTAACAATATTTCTTTGGTAGAATTTGGGAATTTTAGGGCCATAGGATGTAGATGGGACCTCTGTGTCTTTCTAGCTAGGAATTGACTCAACATGAGCTTTTTCTTGAGTATTTTTTCCCTTTTTTGCATTATTTGGCCTTCCTCTTTTATTTTTATGGGGTTGAGGTTTAAAACCTCCCCAAAATAGGAAATGGCTCCAGGTTTTTCCTGCCTTAGCCAATTGGTTTTCAATCAGTAGTTTGATGAGGGCTTTATGGTAGATAAAATGGGGAGAAGGGTCGATTCTTGCTCTGAAACGAGCTTCCATATGCCTGAGACTCTCCAGTAAATAGAAACAGGGATTCATTCTAACTCGACCAACCAAATGTGCAAGCAAATGGAAATGATAGAGGTTTACCTTATTACATCTTCCATCGCAGGTGAAATATTGTTGAGAGATGTGAAGCAAGTCGTGTCATTTGTCTTGTAGCTAGTCCCTCAGAACCTCAGTTCTCGAATTGAAATTTTTGAATTCATCCTTTAGAAGAAAGGACACATCGACCCCTGCCAACACATGGCTTCTAAAAATTTGTTCTGCATCTTCTGGCAATGTTGTGGCTTCTGATATTAGCTTCTCTGTAACCAGAAAAGATAGCCCGCTGACTTCCATTGGTACCCATCGAAATTTTGAGCGAATGACCAAGCCACGACATCGTGGTAGTAAGTGCAGTGGTGGAAAAATCACTCCAACTTGCTTGCTGAAATTGTTGCCGGATATTAGGATATATGTCCAACAAATTTGGTGCTTTAGGCTCAGCCTGGATAGCTTTGCCACCTTTCCCCATTGCAATCTTTGGCTTGAAACTGGAAGCCCCGGGATTTGATCATGGATCCTCGCAGGAGAATGTGGATGATATCTTGCCAATCGTTAACAAATAAAAAACATAATAACAAAACGTACAAATGAAAACACATATTTACAAAAATATAATGATTTTAACAGTGGACAAGTGAAATCATCCCAATTTGGAAAAATGATTACGATTTGGAGGAGACGTGGTTTACCCATAATCATTCATCGAAACATACACCTATGGTGGCAGATAAATATATGATTTAAGCTCATACTTACCCATGGCAAGATTTGTAGAGCTAATCATTGACGTTGATGTGGTCAGTGTAATTCAAAATTTTGAATTTAAAATTTTCTATTTGTGCTGACAGTCAGCTTGTCGACTTCATCGAAAATGTTGATGAACCCGTTGTCAGCGAATTTAATCAAAAAATACAATCAAAACACTTAAAATGTTGATAGCCCCGCTATGGGTGTTTTCCCTTATTATTACAACTAGAAAGCACAGTACACTCAAATAGTATACAATTGATAATTACAATGTGCCTTTTCCTCCACTCCAACTAGGAAACTTGAATTCCGTGCATGAATATGTTTATTTTTAGTAAATTGATCAGTTAACTAAGAGATCAGTGAGTTAACAAATTTTATAACTACTCAACTGAACTCCTACTAACTCCACTAAATACCAGAGCTCAGTTAACTAAGTTTAACTAACAATACCTCCACTAGATTGCTAAATTTTAGCAATCAACCCATGCACAACTCTACTTCTAGCCTATAACTCAAATTTACTAACTTAACTAGGAGACAAAGTCATGTAACTTGAGCTCGATACAATCCAATTCATCCTGCTGATGTGGAAAATCAAATTTCTCCATTTGACTAAGACACAAGTCAAATGAAGCCTTTTCTTGCTACATTTAACACTCCCTCTTAGCAAGAAAATGGTTTTTCACCACCCCTATCTTGCTCCTGTTGAACTCAAATTTTCCTCTTGACAATGCCTTTGTCAACATATCAGCATCCTACTGCTTCGTGGGAATGTATTGCAACAACATTATTATCTTAGGCACACAATATCTCAAGTGATGGTACCCGATATCAATGTACTTGTACCTGTCATCAAATACTATATTTTCAGAGAGTTTGATACAACTCTTATCATCACAGTAAATCACGGTAGGATCCATCGCCTAACTGAAAAGACCAACAAGAATTTTCTTCATCTAAATGGCCTCGCATGATGCTTGACTAGCAGCCATATACTCAGCCTCTGCTAAGCTGAGTGCTACAGATCTTTGTTTCATGCTATACCAGGGAATAGTTGCTGACCCAACACTGAAGATAGCTCATGAAGTACTCTTCTTGTCTAATGGACTCCCTACCCAATATGCACTAGTGAAGCTTTGGAGCTTCACACCATCATTCCTCTTGTACCATAACCCAAAATCTGATGTGCCTCTAAGGTATTTAAGCACATGTTTTGTTTCGTTTCAGTGAAGCTTGGTAGGCTTCACCATAAGCTGACTTAGTTGATTAAATACATGACATATGTTAGGCCTTGTGTTCAACAGATACATCAAGGACCCCATCAACTATCTGTAGATGGTAGCATCTACTGACACTCCTGAAGCATCCTCCTTCCTCCAGTTGGCAGCCAAAGGAGTGTCCATAGGCTTGCAGTCCTACATATGGAATCTCTAAAGTATATTAGAGGTATACTTACCTTAACCCACAAACAAATCTCCATCTCCCTACCACACCTACAAACCAAGCAAGTATTGCATCAATCCCATATTCTTCATCACGAACTCATTTGCAAGGTCCTCCTTGAAATACTGGATCAACTTCTCATCCCCAGTCAGTATCAAGTCATCTACATATAGGAAAAAAATGAGAAATTTTCCATCTACCACAATGTAGTAGATATTGGCATCTGCTTCACTCTTGTTGAAGCCTAATCTACTAATATATGTATATATGTGAGTGTACCAAGCATGAGGTTCTTGCATGAGACCTTCAAGGACTCTCCTAAGTCTACACACATATGCCTCCCTATCAAATGTCTCAAATCCCTCAGGTTGCTCTATGTAAATCTCTTCCTCAACCACTCCATTGAGGAAGGCAATCTTCACATCCATTTGATGTAACTTCCACCCCTTTTGTGTAGCTAATGCTAGAATGGTTATGATGTAGGAATGTCTTACCACATGGGAAAATGCCTCCTCATAATCAACTCCCTCTACCTGTGAGAAGCCTTTGACCATAAATCGAGCCTTATACTTCTCTATATTTCCATCAACTACATGTTTCACTTTGTATATCCATCTAGAAACAACCATTGACTTGTTATATGGTCTCAGCACCACCTCCCATACATTGTTCTTCATGATGAATTAATACTCCTCCACCATGGCATCTACCCACACTGGTTGGGAAACTACCTCCTCAAATGAAGAAGGCTTAGAATCAATGAGTTTTGTCATAAGTTTCATATAACCAGTATACATATTTGGTGATCTCTTATGTGTGCACAAGGATGTAGGAACTCTGACATGCTCGTGTGCATCCTGCACCAACTTGTCAGCCTCTCTAGTTCTCTTCCTCCCCTATCTAGATTATTCTGGTTGAGTGGATGCCTCCACACAGCCTCTTTTATGCTCATTCACATGTGCTTTCTCCACAACATCCTGAAGTTTTTACTGAAACTCCTCCTCTGGTGGAATACTCATCCCTCTCTCTATAGAGCTTCTCATAGTTTTCTCCTCATCAAATATGACATCTCTCCTCCTCATTGTCATCCAGAGTGAGGGAAAATACACCATATAGTTATGAGGTGTATCTATGTATCCTACAAAGATCGCCATTTGAGGTGTAGGCTCCAAATTTTTCATACTATATTTGGAGACATGACAATAGACTATAGCTCCAAAAATTTGAAAATAGGATACATCTGGCTTCTTCCCATAAAAAGCTTCTTCGGGTGTGATTATGCCAAGTATTTTGTGAGGGATCTGGTTCTACAAATAAACTAATGTATTGCATGCTTCTTCCCACATATATAGTGGAAATTCGTTATCATGCAACATTTCTCTTGTAGCCCCTACAATACTTTTATTTTTCCTCTCTACCACCCCATATTGTTGTGGGTTCTGGGGTGCAATCAATTCTCTTCTAGTGCATTCCTTGGCATAAAAATATTTGAAATCATTATACACAAATTCTCCTCCATTATCACTTCTTGGGGATTTAGTTTTTTGACCAGTCCCATTTTCAACCAATGCTTTGAATTCAATAAATTTTGTAAACACTTCATCTTTCTTCTTCATAAAATAGATCCAACACTTGTGGGAAAATTCATCTATGAAAATTAAATAATACTTATGTTTCACAACTGAGATTGTAGAAAATGGCCCACACACATCAGAGTGGACTCGCTCCAAGATTTATCCTGCTCTGTTATCTCAACCCTGGAAGGATGCTTTGACATATTTTCCTAGAGTGCGTCTCTTGCAAACATCATGATGGTCAAGGGTGCATTTTGGAAGTCCTGTGGTGATCTACTGCATGATTTTCAAAGATCCATGGTGTAGATGACCTATGCGCCTATGTCAAAGTTCTCCAACATCTCAACTTTGAACATGTAATGATTTTCTACTCAATGCAGTGCATACATCCACATCTAACTTGTAGATATTTTTCAATCTAACGCCAATTTGTTTTACTTGTCTAGTAGCAACATGCTTCAAAAAGGATTTCCCTTTACTGATCACCACATCATATCCTTTGTCCTCCAATACAGCTACATAAATCAAAATTTTCTTCAGCCGAGGCACATACATTACATTTTTCAGGTGAATATGGGATCTTGACTCCCTCTTAAAGTTGATAGCGTTAATCCCTTTGGTACTATATCACCCATCATCTCCAATTTCTATGTGTAATTGTAGGTCCTTCTCCTCCAAGTTGTTGAAGAACTCCTTAGATCCTATCATATGGAATGAGGCTCCAGAGTCCAAGTACCATACATTTCCTCATATAGTACTTTCCATGCATGCAATCAGGGTGAAATACAATTAGAATTGTGATGCAAGAGCATCACCTCCTGCTCTACCTACAGGCTTCTTCCCAGATTTCTTGTGCGAAAACTTGGTTGCATAGTGTCCATATTCATGGTGATGAAAACATTTAATTTTGTTGAGGTCCTTCTTCTTTCCCTAGTTATGGTTGGATTCTACCTTGACTTGGGCCTTGTTTCCCTTGACTTTCTTTCCCTTTCCTGCCAAGGAAAAAAAAAATTCCTCCTTAACTATGGATGTGACACAATCTCTAGTGTTTCTTCTAATCTCCTCCTCCACCAAATCAGCTCAAAGTCTCTCCCAAGCTAGCAACTTATCGCTTCCATTAATTGAATCCTAATAGTTGTGTTAGGATTTCGGAAGGCCAAGGAGTGCTAAGCTCACAAGTTCTAATGATGGCACATTTTCTCCTACTCCTACAAGTTCATCTCAAACTTAAGTGAATATAGATAGATATTGTGGAACGGTTTCATTTTTCTTCCTTCAAATTCTCCTAAGTTTATCTCGTAAAGCCAATTTCCTGGCATCGCTGATGCTCTAAAAGAGATATGTGAGAATTTTCCACATTGCAAAAGGAGTCTCCTTTCCATGCAAGTTTGAAACCACATGATCTCTTACACCCTGTTTGGTCAATTTAGTGTATTCTAAATTGCTATTTAAAATGTCAATCCGGGATTCGTAAACTGACGAAGTGAAGTGTACTATATGTACTAGATAACCATTTCCTTAGTCTTTTGTCGTTTTTGAGTTTTCTAGTTTGTTTTTGGATTTATCTTTTCCTAATGTGTGATGGCGAAAATGAAAGTTAAGTGTGGATGGTGATGGTGATTTCTACAGTGATTTTGCCAAACTTAAAAGTGATCAAAGAGAAAGCTTTAAAACAACTGTAATGAAATCAATTCTTAAGAGGAAGTAAATGTATCAAACAGTGAACTAATGACAATGGCCCAGTATCTTTGCTGCTGAATGAAAAGAAAGTAAAAACTGAACTTAAAGCAACTCAAATTAAAAGAAAAGCAGCTAATTCACACTACTTCAACTCTTCAGATCCTTTACCCTTCAGCTCAATCTACCTTGTGGGAAGCAATCACGAACAAGTCAAGTAATATGATATCTAAATGGCAAGAAATTAAATTGCATAAAGGAAACTAATCACACTACTTCAACTCTTCTGATCCTTTACCCTTCAGCTCAATCTACCTTATGGGAAGCAATCATGAATAAGTCTAAGCAATATGATAACTAAGTGGCAAGAAATTAAATTGCATAAAGGAAACTAATCACACTACTTCAACTCTTCAGATCCTTTACCCTTCAGCTCAATCTACCTTGTGGGAAGCAATCATGAACAAGTTTAAGCAATATGATAACTAAATCACACTACAATAAGTAATATTCTGATTCCTTACTAATAGAGTCACTTGACTATAGAAAGAAACCATAAACAAATGAGTAGTATGATGTCTAAGTAGCATAAAAAGAAATAAGCAAATCACAACTTGAAAAAGGACAGTGCTGGAATTAAACTTCAGAAAATGGAAATTAGCAGGAAGGACAAGATGATCTCATATGTCAATAGTTATCAAAAAGATGAAAATTTGCCCAGGCTGCCTAAGAAAACCTACAGAAAAACGTTGATCAGCTGACAGCTATAAGAAAACAAAAGTGAAAATATAAACAGCAGTGAATTAAAAACATGTTATATACAAGTTAGTAATTATAAAGACAGAAACATAATAAAAGTAAATGACAACTATACAGGGCTTTAGTGCGCAGGGGCCCTCTACCACCTCAGCCAGTCAATGAACAGTCACAAGAACGAGCTTAAGAAAGTAGTCTTCTCATATATTAAAGCAGCAGCAACATATATAAACAGAGTACAGTGGGGTGATAATAGAAAACAGTTCAAAAATTACATTCCAAAAAGCTTCTTTACAGCGTTCATCAACGCGTTATTTATAATGAAAAAGTGCTGAAACTGACTAACTGAATCCTATGCTATCAACTGCGTTGCCAAAGACACGTAGATCTCCTCAGCCGAGATCTAGCGTAACTGTCATCATGCCTATTAAATCTTCGGAGTGGTAGCTGTTGGATTCGGGTTACGAGGATGATCTCCAGGTGTGCCGATGTCTCCGTGGGCTGAGAACTGGGCCACGTAAACTTTCACGTGCTCCAAACAGAGACGTGCCACCGCTAAATTCCTTGGTTGGCTTTGCCTTTGACCCTTGTTGACCGTGACCTTCTATGGATGATTTGGCAGATTTGAAGGGACACGTTCCATGTACCCATCACCTGTAGCTTGCCCATGTGGCTCGTTTCTTCATAGGACACCTGTAGCATAGCTTTTAACAAAATAGCTGCGGAATCCTGTGCTGGCTGCGGAAACCTGTACTGGCTACGGAAACTGACAAGTTTCCGCAGCTTCCTGAACAAAAATCTAAACCAAACAACAGTCATAAGCATAGTTAGAAAACCAAGTCAGAAGCTCTTTTTAGACTATAATGCAATGATTTAACAGCTTGATGGATGAAGTAAGTGCGAAAAAGAACTGAGAGGGTGTATAGGAAGATGCAGGTTTGAGGCTCAACATACCCCCACTGTGAAGGTGTTGCATGTCCTCATGCAACCAAAATTTAGTTATTTCCCTCTAATCCACATGTTCTGAGGCTTCTGCTAGGACATCTAGCCCTCTTTTCTTCTTCTTTGATGCTAACATCATCCTTGGTTTCCTGACTAGACATTTGAACTTGAGATTAATCAATGCTCTGCTTAACTTTTTGCACCTCCTCTTCAGTTTCCTGTTTTTCTTTTGCCACAGTCCTAAATGGAGCATAGTGTTATCATGGACAATCTTGTCTACTTTACTCTGCTCTTTGAGTGCTTCATTTTCTTGTTTGATATGCCTATTTAGGACTTCTAGTTCAAATACTTCCTGTTTCAAAGACTAAACTTGTGCATCTAGTGGCAGAGTGGTACTTGGTCCTGCAGCTGATTGTTCTAAGGACTCCAGGTAGTTATATGCCTCTTACTGATTAGGATCTACCTCAGGTGTCTTTCTCGGACTAGGCTCAAAATCTGGTGGAGGAGGAGGACTGTTCTCTCTTTTCGGCCGAAAAGGGCTTTCATCATGTGGAGGACTTGATTCAATGCTTGGCTGGGCTGGAGACTTCTCAATTGTCTCTTCACCTAAATCAATAAAGTGAGACTGTTTTTCTTGGTTTTTATTCACTTTTCCTTTTAGCCTAGTGCTCCTCCTTAAGTATTCTCTTGCGCACTCTGTTTTCCTTTTTGCTTTTTCTTTGCTATAGCAGCAGCTTGAAGATGTACTAATATTTCTGACAAAGGTTGATAATCCTCCTCTATGGATTGCTCAGGGGATGGATAGACTTCTTGAATGGTTCTTTTGCCTTTTTCTTTCTTCTGTTTCTTACTTTTAGCTCTATTTTCTTCTTCTTTTTGGACAGTTTCTTGAATTTCTATTGTAGGGGAGTCTTGGACTGTAATGTTTTTTTCTTTCCTCCTACTTTTCCTTGGAATCTTTGGTGGACTGCTTCCAGAGGCCTCAGACGGCTCTTGGAAGTAGTTTCTTGTCAAAAATTGCTCCCAAGTATCCTTAGTTTTCTTTAACTGGTCCTCAATAAGAATTTTTATGAATCCATGATGGTAGAGATGAGATTCAATGTTGCCTATGTGTTTTTGAACTGTAAAACTCATCTTTTTCAAACTCAATAACAGAAAATGAGGCAAATTAAGAGTGTGACCCTCTAGGAAATTCATCATAAGTCTAGCATGATACATATACATAGAACCAAAACGACCTTCACACGTGATAAATTTCTGGATGACTAACAGTAGACTAGACCATTCCTCTTTTAGTGCATGAACAAGGATGCCTCTTGTAAATACGGTGGTATCCATACCTTGGTTTTGTAGCATGATTCTCCATATTTGATCGTCCACACTTCTATTTTTAAACCACCTTTCACCTTCTTGAGGTAGGCCTGTGGCAGCTGCTACTGTGGCCTCAGTCACTGTAAACTTTAAGTCTCCAATCTCCACTATTTGTCCATCAAAAGACCGCACAAAAGCTTTGGTCACCTCCTTGTTATGGCCTTTAAACTTTTGAATAAATCGTAGCCATCTGGCTTTCTTCAGCAATTCCTTAGTTTGAGGATAACCCTCCAAGTATTTCAGTCCTTTTGGCTCGGCTCTCAGTAATTTTCCCATCTGCTGTTTTAAATTCCAACTGAGAGTTCTTCTGCGTGTGAGGGTTCAGAAAAAAAACGGCTCTGTTACAGGGTTTAGGATAGACTGTAGTGACTGCAGTCGGGGTTTTAGGATGACTGTAGTGACTACAGTCGAGAATGGAGAACAAATTGTAGTGGCTGCAGTCGGAAATGGAGAACAAACTGTAGTGGCTGCAGTCGGAAATGGAGAACAAACTGTAGTGGCAATACCCGAATTACCGGAGGAACAGAGGGTGAGCAGCAATGAACAAGTTCAAAATAAAATGCGGATGCATGCGAGAGGTATGGTATTAGTGGAATGGTAAACGAATGGAATCGGATTGATGATTGTGTATGAAATTTTTACACGTCTCAATAGACGGCTGCGAAAACTACGGCTAAGAAGAACCGTAACACAATAGGTCACGTCTCAAGAGTACGGGTAATAAATGGAAGTGCAGTCAGTCTTGAGTTTAAACTCGGAATAATCATGAGACCGTTGGAGAAATGAATGCAAGGTGTGTGGAGTGATATCGTGGAATAGGAGTGGTAGTGGAGCTATCGTATCAAATCATTGCACATAGTAGAACTTGTTATGGTTTGATAACTATGCGTAATTATGACTTGAATTGTTATTTGATAAAGATTTTTGATCATACCTTCGGAAACTTTGTCAATTTTTCCTCAAGGCTTCTAACCAATTGCTCTTCCTTGATGTCTTGGAGATGCCCCATGTCTTTAGCTCAATTACACCTGCATTTCATGATTATGGCACTAACAGTTGGCTGTAAATTTGAAAACAAAGTGATGCTGGCTGCGGAAATCGTTTCTGGCTGTGGAAACTGCTTCTGGTTGCAGAAACGGTGTCCAGCTGCGGAAACTGAGACAGCACCCCCTTGACTGCACAAAGATAGTTAGAGAAGAACTAACTGAATGAAAATAGTCCTGAAAGGGACTTTTATTGATGAAGTGAAATGGAATGAGTGGAATGAAATGAAGATGAAGTGGAGTGAAGTGAAATGGTAATGAGAATGAGATGGAGGTGAAGTGAGATAGAAAATGAAATGGAGTGAAGATGGAAAGAGAAGGAGAGGAGATTTTTTTTGGAAAATATAGAGTGTCAAGTGTCCCTGATTTTCACTCTACATTTTTTGTATAAGACTTCCAATCTATGATTGGTTTTCAGGCTTATACGATTTTTTTTTTTTTTTTTTTTTTTTTTTTTTTTTACTGAAAGAAACAAAGACTAGGCTGATGGGGGAGAAGGATTCTTCTCCACCAGCCTTATTACAGAATTCTCCTAGAACATTTTGACAAATTCCTCTTTTGAGAGTGGCTTATGATAGATTTTCAATCGGTGGCCATTCACAATGAGAGGAGTTTGAAATTCATCAATAGTCTTGATTCTTACCGCTCCATTGTTAAAGACTTTGTCAATCTCATATGGCCCAAGCCAACGAGTCTGAAATTTTCCTTTGAAGTCTTTAAACTTGGAATCAAACAGTAACGCCCAATCTCCCTCTTGAAACTTTCTCTCTTTGATGTATCTGTCATGTCACTTTGCTCTTTGATGTTGAACTAGATCAGTCCTTAAAATTGCGTCTTGTCTGATCTCATCTAGCTCAATTAGCTGCTCCATTCTGTGCTTTTGGGCTTCTGATAGATTCATCCCCAACTGGACTGCCATCTTGAAAGTCTTGATTTGAAACTCAATGGGGAGTAGGACCTCTTTCCCATAAACAAGTTCATAGGGAGAATGTCTTGTTGTATTCCTCCATGTAGTTCTGTAAGCCCATAAGGCTTCAGGAAGCCTTTCTGCCCAATCTTTTCTGTGTAGATGAACAGTTTTGGTGATGATGCTTTCAAGAACTTTGTTTGTAGATTCCACTTGGCCATTTGCTTGCGGATGGTAAGGAGTAGATTTTCTATGCTTGATTTTATATTCTTCCATCAGCTTCTCCATCAAGTTAGATGTAAATTGACTTCCCTGATCTGTCACAATTTCTCTTGGGACACCAAAACGAGTAAAAATATCCTCAAAAAGAAATTGAACAACTGAATTTTCAGTGGCAAAAGGCAATGCTTTGGCTTCTACCCATTTAGTGACATAATTAGTGCATACCAATATATACTTCTTTTGTTTAGATGGTGGATTAATGGGTCCAATGAAATTTAAAGCCCATTTTTCAAAGGGTTCGATGAGTACCTGTGGTTGTAATGGCATTTCATTTGAAAGAGTCGGTCTCCCAACTCTTTGGCAGCTGTCACACCTTCTGACATATTGTTTTGCATCTTTGAAAAGGGAAGGCCAATAATATCCTAAAGAAAGGATTTTATAGGCCATCCTCTTGTCAGCAAAGTGTCCCCTGCATGGTTCATCATGACATGCCTTGAGGATGTCAGGCATTTCATCTTCTCGAACACATCTTCTGATCACACAATCTAGCCCTGTTTTAAACAATTCATTAGAAATCCATGAATAACTTGAGCTCTCCTGAATAATTTTTCTTTTTTCACCAGGAAATAGATGTGGAGGTAGCTACCCTGTAACCAAGTAGTTAGCAATATCTGCATACCAAAGATTCTTAGTAGTTACTGCAAACAAATATTCATCTGGAAACTTATCCTCTACAGGAGAATCTTCGTTAGTATTTTGGATTCTAGACAAGAAATCAGCTACTGTATTTTGTTTCCCTGGTCTATCCAACACAGTAATATTGAATTCTTGTAAAAGTAAGAGCCATCTTGTAACTCTACCATTAGTAACAGGTTTATTCATAAAATATCTAATTGCAGAATGATCAGTATGGACAAAAGTTTCATAGCCGGTTATATAGTGTCTAAACTTATTGATTGCATGAACAACAGCTAAGAACTCTTTCTCAGTCACAATATAGTTTAACTCAGTGGGAGTCAAATTTTTACTGGTGTAGTAAATGGCATAAGGAACTAAATCTTTTTGTCCTAACACGGCTCCTAGAGCTGTATCTGAAGCATCTGTAGAAATATGGAAAGGAAGTTTCCAATTTGGACCTCTCAAAATGGGTGCTTCAGATATTCTTGTTTTCAAAGTTTCAAATGCAGATTGACAATCAGGATCCCATTTGAATTCACAATCCTTTGTAAGTAATTTGAAGAGTGGAGATGCTATTTTGGTGAAGTTTTCAATAAATCTTCTATAGTATCCAGTAAATCCAAGAAAACTTCTAACATCTTTTTGACAATTTGGAATAGGCAACTTGGAGATGACTTCAACTTTTGATCTATCAACTTTAATCCCATCTCCTGAAATATGATGTCCTAAAACAATCCCTTCAGTAAACATCATAAAGAATTTTTCATGACTTAATGATAGGTTTGTTTCTTTACATCTTATAAGGACTTTTTCCAAATTCTCTAATGCCTCTTCAAACGAATTACCATGAACTGTAAAATCATCCATATAAACCTCTACACAATCATGGATTAGATCAGAAAAGATTCCTAGTACTGCCCTTTGAAATGTTGCGGGTGCATTACATAATCCAAAAGGAAGTACTCGATAAGCAAAAGTTCCCCATGGACAGGTAAATGTGGTCTTGTCCTGATCTTCAGGTGCTACTTGAATTTGATTGTAACCACTAAAACCATCCAAAAATGAAAAATACTTTTTGCCTACTAAAGTATCTAATACCTGATCGATAAAGGGTAAAGGAAAGTGATCCTTCAAAGTTGCTTTATTCAATTCCCTGTAATCAATTCATACTCTCCAGTTACCATTCTTTTTAGGTACTATAACCAAAGGAGAAACCCATCGGCTATCTGAAATTGGATAAATGAAGTTCACATTAAGTAACTTTTGGAGCTCTTCTTTCACTATCTCCCTAAGGTTTGGATTCATCCTTCTCTGAGGTTGTCTGATTGGTCTACTGTTTTCCTCAATATAGATGTGATGGATGCAAGTCTTAGGGTCAATGCCTTTCATATCGGTATACTCCCATGCAAATGCAGTAGAATGTTTTTGCAAGATTTTGGTTAGTTCTTCCTGTTGTGATCTTTCCAAATTTTTGTTGATATTCAATGTTTTTCCTGGAAAGATCTCAATGGTGGAACTACCAAATTCTTCCATAGAGAAAAGAGACATTTGTCTAGATGATAGATACTCAATGTCAAAATCTAACTGAAATTGTGTGTGGTCATATTCTGAAGATGTTTCAAAATTTTCTAATGTGTTCAGAATTTGACTATCTTCACTAACTTCAGAAATGGTAAAGACAGGTTGTATAGTATCTTCATCATCAATCCATTCATTATCTCCTATTTCTGTGATTGCTTTTGCTGGAGGATACAGATTGAATTTCTTTGTCGAATTACCATCAGAAATATACATATCCCCAGACCTATAACTGATGAAAGCATCGGCTGTGGCTAGCCAAGGTCTTCCTAAAATGAGAGGATGTCCTCCTAAATTACTCTTGGGAGTTAAAATCATGAAATCCACTAGATATTCCCAAGAGTCTAAGGAGACTGAAATGTCTTCTAATACACCATCTGGTTTAATAATTGATCGATCTACAAGTTGCAGTAAAGTAGGTGTAAAGAGAAGATTAGGAAGTTTCAGTTGTTCCATAGTCTGTCTACTCATAATGTTGATAGCAGCCCCTAAATCAATCAAAGTATTTGGAATTTCAACCCCATTGATATGTGTTTTGACAATTGGACTACCGAGATCTACATACTTTTGCATAGTAATTTTTCCCATCATGATGTCTGCAATTTTCCCTACCAGGTGGATTCTTCTTGTGTCTCTAGGTTTCCTTCCTAGTCTTTTAAGACTCAACTCCTTTATTGTTTTTGCTAGAATAGGAATCTCTTTAATGGCTTGTAACAAGGGAATCTTGATACAGACATTCTTCAATTCATCTAGAAAATCATAGTCAGGCAACAAGATTTGTTTTTCCACCCCTTTGTCAATTTGTAATCTTTCAGGAAAAGGAGGTGTGGATGAAGATACAGGTTGCTCAACTATAGGAGTTGTAGGGGTTAGTTCTTCTTTTTCTTTTCGAGTGTTTGGGTTTTGAAGAGATGCTTCAGAACCCTTACTGGCTTCAAGAGATTCTTCCTCAGAAATGCTTTGATTTTGGGCATCTATAGAAGGTTTATCTAAAACTCTACCAAATATGAGTTGTACATCATTGAGAGGAACAATCATATAGGCAAGAAATTGTTGACCTTCTATCATGTAAGCATTTTGAGGATTTTTATTATTGGGGTTTGGCAATGGCTGAGAAGGAAGTTGATTTGACTTCTGTTGGAATGGAAGCAAGAGTTGAGAATTTGGGTTTTGTTGAGAAGGTTGTTGTTGTTGAAATGGCAATGATAGTTGTGGGTTTTGATTTGGAAGTTGTGGAGCCTGTTGGTTTTGAAAAGATGGAGGATATTGATAAAATTGAGCAAATCTCCCATAAGGATTTTGCATACCTTGTACCCATGATTGAAAAGGATTTTGAGGTTGGGACCAAGGTTGTTGCCAAGGATTCCAATTTGGTGGGGGTTGAAAATTCATAGAGTTGTTAAACCCTTGATTTTGTTGCCCCTGCCAAGGTCTCCTTGCAACAAAACAGAGAGACTCAATTGTATTTGGATCTTCTTGAAAGACAGCTTTGAACCCAGGAATTGAAGGACAATCCTTGGTCTCATGATTCTCTGAACAGATCACACATGTTTCTATAACTTTTGCATCCAATGGACATTCCCTGAGAGCATGTTTTTTTCTACATTTTGGGCAAAAGATGGCTAAAGCTTCAGCTTCTGCTTTCTACTTGTTGTGGATCTTAAGAGTGTCTAGTTTCTCACTAAGACTCCCTAAGATATCAGTTTTGAATTCATCAAGAATATTGCCAATCTCAGCCCTACTTACTGATCCAGTTGCAGATTTGTTTGCTCTGATGAGAGAAGGATCTCTAGGCCCTTTTCCAGTTTTAGATTTTCCTCTTGAGAGATGGACACACAGTTCTGCTATGTCATGAAGTGGAAGTTGAGATATGTCTCCTTTTCCCAACATGTTCAAAATATCTATCCATTCATCTATAATGGCTTTTAATAAAAGGGCTTTCAAGGTCTCCTCATCTAAGTTACTCATCTTTGCTCTCTTCAGATTGTATTGGAATCTTTCAAGTAAATCCTCCAAGTTTTCATCTTCTTTTTGTACCATTTTAAATACTTCATCCTTCTGGTTGGTAGGCATACAATAATCCATGTATCTATCCAAGAATGTTTGTTTCATATCATTCCAAGTCCTAATGGATTGAGTGAGTAATCCCATGAACCATTTCAAAGCAGCTCCTTTCAATGTTGAAGGAAACAATTTGAGTTTTGAGAGTCTTCCAGATAATCATAGGTTCGACACACGACCTCAAACTCAAATAGAAATGTTTCAGGATCTTCATTTCTTAACCCATGAAAGTTTGGGAGGACAGATGGTGAAATATTTTTCATTGTTGCTCAAGAATCCTCATCGACTATAGGAAATCCAAATGAGTTATCTCCATCTCTATTTCCCCCATTGTTACCTCTACCTCCTCCATTATTTCCTCCTCCTCCTCCTCTACCTCTACCTCTACCAAATCCGTTAACTCCCTCTTCTGTCATGGTAGTTTTCTCAGAGATTTCAGAGTCCTCTGGTTCTTCTACTAATGGCGATCGAGGAGGAATTTCTCCCTCTTATTCCTTAGGTGATTCTACTTCTTCAATTATAATGTGTCTCCCTCTAGAAGAAAAGAAAGAATCTTTTCCTAATTTAGATTCAATGGATGGTGAGGAAGAGTCTCCTAACTCAACTACTGTCTCTTGAATTCCGGGAATCCTAGGGCTAGGAGTGTAGGTTGGAGATGATGGAGGTGTCTCTTGTCTAATCCTTGAGGTAGAAGGAGTTGTAAAAATCGAACTCTTGGCTCTAGCTAAAAACCTTCCCCTAGAATCTCTTGCTCTATGCATGTCATTTTTTTATTTTTCTTCAAGTCGGGCTAATAATTCTCTTTCTGATCTTCCAGGTCACTCTAGGTTCAAGAAGAGAGCATACTCAAGAAACTATTAAACCAATAACTTTCTCTTTTCTGATCCTCCAGATCACACTAAGTGCAAGAGGAGAGCATACTTCGAGAGGTTATCAATTTTTCTTCCTTGAAATTTTCTTGTTTTTTTCTTTTTAAGAAATTGGCTACCTAATTTCACTTCCCCGGCGACGGCGCCAAAATGTTTGGTCAATTTAGTGTATTCTAAATTGCTATTTAAAATGTCAATCCGGGATTCGTAAACTGATGAAGTGAAGTGTACTATATGTACTAGATAACCATTTCCTTAGTCTTTTGTCGTTTTTGAGTTTTCTAGTTTGTTTTTGGATTTATCTTTTCCTAATGTGTGATGGCGAAAATGAAAGTTAAGTGTGGATGGTGATGGTGATTTCTACAGTGATTTCCCAAAACTTAAAAGTGATCAAAGAGAAAGCTTTAAAACCACTGTAATGAAATCAATTCTTAAGAGGAAGTAAATGTATCAAACAGTGAACTAATGACAATGGCCCAGTATCCTTGCTGTTGAATGAAAAGAAAGTAAAAATTGAACTTAAAGCAACTCAAATTAAAAGCAAAGCAGCTAATTCACACTACTTCAACTCTTCAGATCCTTTACCCTTCAGCTCAATCTACCTTGTGGGAAGCAATCACGAACAAGTCAAGTAATATGATATCTAAATGGCAAGAAATTAAATTGCATAAAGGAAACTAATCACACTACTTCAACTCTTCTGATCCTTTACCCTTCAGCTCAATATACCTTATGGGAAGCAATCATGAATAAGTCTAAGCAATATGATAACTAAGTGGCAAGAAATTAAATTGCATAAAGGAAACTAATCACACTACTTCAACTCTTCAGATCCTTTACCCTTCAGCTCAATCTACCTTGTGGGAAGCAATCATGAACAAGTTTAAGCAATATGATAACTAAATCACACTACAATAAGTAATATTCTAATTCCTTACTAATAGAGTCACTTGACTATAGAAAGAAACCATAAACAAATGAGTAGTATGATGTCTAAGTAGCAAAAAAAGAAATAAGCAAATCACAACTTGAAAAAGGACAGTGCTGGAATTAAACTTCAGAAAGTGGAAATTAGCCGGAAGGACAAGATGATCTCATATGTCAATAGCTATCAAAAAGATGAAAATTTGCCCGAGCTGCCTAAGAAAACCTGCAGAAAAACGTTGATCAGCTGACAGCGATAAGAAAACAAAAGTGAAAATATAAACAGCAGTTAAACATGTTATATACAAGCTAGTAATTATAAAGACAAAAACATAATAAAATTAAATGACAACTATACAGGGCTTTAGTGCGCAGGGGCCCTCTACCACCTCAGCCAGTCAACGAACAGTCACAAGAACGAGCTTAAGAAAGTAGTCTTCTCATATATTAAAGCAGTAGCAACATATATAAAACAGAGTACAGTGGGGTGATAATAGAAAACAGTTCAAAAATTACATTCCAAAAAGCTTCTTTACAGCGTTCATCAACGCGTTATTTATAATGAAAAAGTGCTGAAACTGACTAACTGAATCCTATGCTATCAACTGCGTTGCCAAAGACACGTAGATCTCCTCAGCCGAGATCTAGCGTAACTGTCATCATGCCTATTAAATCTTCGGAGTGGTAGCTGTTGGATTCGGGTTACAGGGATGATCTCCAGGTGTGCCGATGTCTCTGTGGGCTGAGAACTGGGCCACGTAAACTTTCACGTGCTCCAAACAGAGACGTGCCACCGCTAAATTCCTTGGTTGGCTTTGCCTTTGACCCTTGTTGACCGTGACCTTCTATGGATGATTTGGCAGATTTGAAGGGACACGTTCCATGTACCCGTCACCTGTAGCTTGCCCATGTGGCTCGTTTCTTCATCGGACACCTGTAGCATAGCTTTTAACAAAATAGCTGCGGAATCCTGTGCTGGCTGCGGAAACCTGTATTGGCTGCGGAAACTGACAAGTTTCCGCAGCTGCCTGAACAAAAATCTAAACCAAACAACAGTCATAAGCATAGTTAGAAAACCAAGTCAGAAGCTCTTTTTAGACTATAATGCAATGATTTAACAGCTTGATGGATGAAGTGGGAAAAAGAAGGCTGAGAGGGTGTATAGGAAGATGCAAGTTTGAGGCTCAACACACCCTCGAGAATAATCTTGTTGACCTTTGTTGTGTCTTTCTTCCACTACAAAAGTGCTTATGCATGTCATGTTGTTGGTTTAGGAAATATTAGTCTGTGTATATTCCCATACTGCATTGTCATCCCGGAAAGCTTCCATCATGTCTTTCCAAGCACAAAAATTGAGGTTCCCTCCAATCCATACTCCAGCCTTAATCCGTTGAAAGTCATTTTTCCTACATTAAAGAGAATTTGCACCTAAAACTATTCAAATCGAAATTTATGTGAGAGAAGATCTGGATCAAAGTTTCTATGTAGTCTTCTAATGCTTTGATACCATGTAGAAATTGTAAGAAATTTTCTAATTCTAATGAAACCGAACTAAAATCAAAAGACATAAATTTCTTCTACTATTCTATGGAAAGGAAAATACATGATAGAAACACATGCAATAACAAGCAACCATCAAAACACAAGGAACACAATGATTTTATAAGGGAACCCGACTGGGAAAATCCCCTTGATGATTTTCATTAATTCATATGAGAATATGGATCAATTATAATGTCGTGCTTCAATCCTGAAGCACACCTTGCATTGCAATTCTAATCTCCTGCTCACTGACCTTCTATGACCAACACTTAGCCAATTTAGGCCTCAACATTCCTCCTATTGACTTGCACAATCCTAGGGGAAATTATACCCTAAAAATAGTAGAATTCCCTATTTCCTTGCACAAATCCTAAAGGAATTGACCACCTGCTCAATGCAAAAATATTGTACACTCAACTAGTATACAATTGATAATTACAATGTGCCTTTTCCTCCACTCCAACTAGAAAAATTGAATTCCATGCATAACTGGGTTTATTTTTAGTAAATTGATTAGTTAACTAAGAGATCAGTGAGTTAACAATTGTTATAGCTGGCCAAATGAACTCCTATTGACTACACTAAATACTAGAGCTCAGTTAACTGAGTTTAACTAATAATAACTCCACTAGATTGCTAAATTTTGCACAATTCTACTTTTGGCCTATACCTCAAATTTACTGACTTAACTAGGAGACAAAGCCATGTCACTCCAAATAACTGCAATCCAAGTCATCCTGTTGATGTGGAAAATCGAATTTCTCCATTTGACTAAGGAAAAAATCAAGTGAAGCATTTGCTTGCTACATTTCAACACTTGGCAAGGGTTGTGACCTTCCTATTGATCCTGTCAACTTTTTCCATTAGTTTTAACATGCTAATAACCAATTCTTGTTGAGCATCAACTCTACCAATGAGGAATCTACCATGAGAGTATTGATATTCCAGTATAGGTTGATGGTATACATATAGGATTTGGTCCTAGCTCTAGCGGAGTCCCCCACATCTAAAATTCAATCCATGATTTCTCAATCACTTGTTTATCTAGAATATAATGTGTAGAGTGCCTAACCTACTCCTCTACATTAGAAATGTCCCTTTGAATTGTGGTAGGGATGATATCCCTATAACATTCCATTCCTTCTTATGTTAATGCATGGGCCTAGATTTAATTGGTAGAAGGAGGACTATTGTTATAGGTAGGGGAATGACCCAATCATCATCTCCTTCCACTCTGTAGAGGAGTAGAGATTCGATGCTTACTCATAGAGTCAAAGCTTAGGTTAGAAGAGTGAAAAGGAAATAAAATATCATGTCACTAGGAGGGGAGAAGGACATTGCGAAGGCCAGGTAGGAAAACTAAGATTAAAATAGGAAAAAGCATAGAGAACCAATGATAGGGAATATCAAACACAGAGAGATAGAACATGGTTGGATCAAGGATAATCAAGAAAGGAAGGATAGAAAGATAGTAGTGATGAGAACAAGAAAAAGGTCGAATTCACTAGGCAAAAACGAATATACCCCAAAAGTAATCGCCCTAGAGAAGGGAAATATAACCAGAAACCAAAAATCATAAATCCTAAATTCAAAACTACAAGTAGGAAATTTAGAATTGAAGCACAATCCAAATTGAAATGATTAAGAGACTGAACCTAAGATTATGGACACTGCTTCTTATATGTTAGAGGTGGTGTTTCCCTTACATAGGAGTTTCCAATTGACAAGTAGTGTAACCCTTGCATGCATCAAAACCTCCTTGGGTATGCCCACCTTAACTTCCTGTTTGATTTGTTTTCTTTCCAAGAAAATAAACTTCAAAAAAACTCTCAGTAACTCATGAATGGTTGACAATCTTCATGCAACAGGCATCGAGCAAGGTGTTTAAATCAACGACTATGCATCCTATGTCATGATATTGAGACATTTCTCCATATAGTTCCAAAATTTCCTCTAAAATCCCCTTGCAAGACAAATGTCGAACGGATCGTCCTTCACCTAGGTTTTTCAAAATCATATTCAAGTGCTCTACAATCTCCCACGGGCTAGTCTTCATGTTTCCCTAGGTGTGATGTATGAGTTCCCATGCAAGCTACCATTTTTAGGGCATCCTGCTACAACATAGTTACAAATGAAATGGGAAATATTACCTCAAAATGGCTACTCGAGCCCAAAAACCCAAAAAAAAAAATGAAAAAACAACCCAAAAATGAAAATTGTTTATTCCAGAACGATGTTCTTTTTTTTAGGTTAAATTTTCAACATTTTTTTTAAATGGAAGTAAAAACCATTTTTTTTTTAATGGATGAAAAAAACACCCTTAAAAAAATTCTTTATTCTGGAATAACAAAAAAAAAAAACAGGTTACAATCTTGACATTTTTTAGCAATGGAGTTAAAGAGAAAATATCTAGACTTCGAAAAATTGTAAAATTCCAACAATTCTCGGACGTGATGTTAAAGATAAAAATATCATGTCTCGAATCTTGATAATTCCAACTATTTCCATCCATGTTGATAAAGATAAAATATCTTGACTCTAAAAAACCTTTAAATTGTAATTGTTTTCGACCATAGCATTAAAGATAAAATATCATAATTCAGAAACACCCAAACATTTTGACAACTTTTCAACCTTGTAGTTAAAATCCTTCAGTTTATAACACATTTCAACCATTAAATTATGGACAAATTATATGACTAAAACAATTTTTAAAAATTAACAAGTAAATGAAAGATTCATTATTCCAAGAGTAATTTTTAGCAATGGAGTTAAAGATAAAGTACCTTGACTTTAAAAAACTGTAAAATTCCAACAATTCTCGGACATGATGTTAAAGATAAAAATATCATGTCTCGAACCCTGATAATTCCAACTATTTCCATCCATGTTGTTAAAGATAAAATATCTCGACTCTAAAAAACCTTGAAATTGTAATTGTTTTCAACCATAGCATTAAATATAAAATATCATAATTCAGAAACACCTTAACATTTTGAAAAAATTTCAGCATTGTAATTAAAAACCTTCAATTTGTAACACATTTCAACCATGAAATTATCGACAGATTATATGACTAAAACAATTTTTAAAAATTAACAAGTAAATGAAAGATTCATTATTCCAAGAGTAATTTTTAGCAATCGAGTTAAAGATAAAATGTCTTGACTCTAAAAAACATCGAAATTGTAATTGTTTTCGACCGTAGAATTAAAGATAAAATATCATAATTCAGAAACACCTTAACATTTTGACAAATTTTCAACATTGTAATTAAAAACCTTCAGTTTGTAACACATTTCAACCATGAAATTATGGACAAATTATATGACTAAAACAATTTTTAAAAATGAACAAGTAAATGAAAGATTCATTATTCCAAGAGTAATTTTTAGCAATCAAGTTAAAGATAAAATATATTGACTCTAAAAAACCTTGAAATTGTAATTGTTTTCAACCATAGCATTAAAGATAAAGTATCATAATTCATAAACACCTTAACATTTTGACAAATTTTCAACCTTGTAATTAAAAACCTTCAATTTGTAACACATTTCAACCATGAAATTATGGACAAATTATATGACTAAAACAATTTTTAAAAATGAACAAGTAAATGAAAGATTCATTATCCCAAGAGTAATTTTTATTTCAAAGGCTAAAACTATAGCTCTTTTCAAATTTTAGCCCAAGACAACTTATCCTATTGTAAGAAAAACCTAAAAATCAACAATCAAAATGGTGTTCTTTTTAATGAGGCATTAAAATTTCAACAATTTTAAAACTATCTTATACCAAATGATAACAATAAATAATATCATGACAATATCACTGTATAATTTTAAAATCAACATTAATTTCTAATATTTATTTACTTTTAATCAAAATATCAACTTTCGTAGGTTGAATATCACATACATTAAAGCATGTAATCCAAAAAACATAGAAATGACCCATAACTTCATGTAAGATCATATGGAAGTCAAAATTATTTATTTCGAGTTACCATGCAAACATCTCTAAAGACATGGATTTATTTTAATTAAAACATTAAATCCAACAAACATAGAAATTACTCATAAATTCATGTAAGATCATGGAAGTCAAAATATTTATTTCAAGTTACCATGCAAACTTCATTTACATAAAATGTCTTAGACATTTATTCAAAATCATCCATAGCATCTGGCACACCATCAGAATCTACATCTTCAGATGAATGACTGGATGCAGATGAAGATTACCCATATTCTTCTATTTCATCAACTAAAGCCCTATCTGAGTCAACATGATGCCCACCATTTTAGGTTTCAAAAGTCTTCTAGATCTACGACTAGGTTTAGCAGACTTCCATCTCAACATTGTTCCTTTTGGTAGCAACTTCTTTAAAATATCTAGGGTCTTCAAGCGAAGAGCTCCTCTCTTTGTTAAATTAAAGTCATAGACAAGTATGTCAACATCCTCTAACTTTAATAGGTCTGTGCAGCGGCGATTTATATTTGTACCCTTTCTTTTTTTTTCTGTGAATTTGTTTATCAACTACCATCTCTAGCTTGTACACACCATTGAATAGGTGGGTATTTGTGGCATACCAATGTACCTCAACAGTTGTAATATCTTCATTTTCTTTAATGACTTTTATAACCTTCGCAACCAAAATGGATAGCCAAGTGGATCTCCATCTTCTAATACTGCTATCATGCAACCCTCCTTAATATCCTACACAGAACCCCTGTAAAGGTCTTCCATGGCTTCACGTTGTGCATGCAATCTTCTAGAACCAATATATATTTCTCTTTCCTCTTCCTGTTGAGAACTAATAATGCCTTAACATTTTTGTTGTTCAACAATGTGTCTTTCCTCCTGTTCATTTGGCATATTTTGAGGCCAAATAAATGAAGTCTTCAAAGGTGTATTTTCATTTCCTGATATTGAGATGATATCACTTTGATCATTGAAAAAATACTCCCACCAAACTGAATCAACAACATCAAAGTAGTCATATGTATCTCTAATACACTTTTTATTTCTTCCAAACATTCAGAATAATTTATCTCTCTCGGATGCCTTCGTGCATTATTGAGTTCAGTAACTGATTGTAATAATATTATCTTTGATGCAAATATTAGATCATCTGGAATGAACTTCAAAAATGCTAAACCTGACGACGGCCCCCATTCTGCAACAATTGAATACTTCTTGCCCCATATAAGTGTTTTTCCATCAAATGTTTTGATACGAAATTGATGCTAGAAGCTAATGTCATTAAGTTTTTCAATGAATTTATCCTCACCATGCGATCCCAAAATAAACCTTCGCATGTCAATAGTTTCCTTCAGCACATGAAAAACAGGCTCTGGAATATATGCTTTCTTAATACATTCAATTAATGATGGAAGGCTCCCAACATTCTTCCTCCTCAATGTTACTGAAAAATGACTAAACCTCTGATCAATATGGTCATGAGTGTGCCCAACAAGAAGGAAACCAACCTTTACCTTCTTAAAAATTCCCAATTGAACAAGCATGTTTAGATATCCAAAAAAAACTTGATTTTTATTTTCACAGCTTGTGTTGTCCAATTGCAAATACGAAACTTCAGGAAGAATACCAAACCAATGAGAAAGCACATCATGGATTACAGTTATGGTTAGATTTGCATCATTATGAATATTTGGAGCTGTGAAGTAAACCCTTGGCAACATCTTCCCGTTAAAAACCATACATCCAACCAAGTGAAACTAAATAAAATTTTCTTTTTGTAAATTTTTTGTTGTGTGGACCAAATGTGGCAGAAGTGTTTTCTTTTGTTCCATACCATCAATTATCAAACCCAAATATTTATTTGGATTATCATAACACTTTTTTCTATGTTTATACATTTTTTGTCTTTCACTTGTTTGGTGATTGCGATGCTCTTGAAGTGATTTGACAATGGAATCTACACACAAAATAAAAGAAATCTATTACAAAATATATTTTCATAGTTAATAACTATCTAATTTTTAAAAATAAAGTTATGAATGCATACCTCTTTCAACCCCTTTATATTTATCTCTTTTTTATTTAAGAGAAGCACATGTACTGCAAATCGCCATCCTTGTCTTCTTGGGAATACGAACATTGTTGAATTTGTTCCTCCATAGCCTTGTAAAATATGAATATGTGATAAAATTACCATCTCCTTCAACACCTTCTGTATATTATCTTTATAATTTGTAGATTTCTCACCTTGAGAAATTATATGGAATATGTATTCTGTCTTTATTTGGCATACACTCTCCATGCTTTGAAATGAAGTCTTTCATCCATGACATTGCAGTAATTGGCTGATGGTCCAACCTCTCTTTTATAACGTACTTCTGAATAGTATGTAGGGTCTTTTTACAGTCTTTCTTGGAGTCTTTACAAACGAAAATTACCAATTGAATGCAACATTTTGAAAGCCTTTCTACAGATCAATACATTCCCAATATGATAATCCTAACATGCCAGTGTAGATTGCATGCAACCCACTAAAAATGAATTTTACATGCTTTTATTCATTGACAAATATTTCTTCCTTTTCTCCAAAGCAAAGTTGAAATCCATACGTTTCAAGCAATCTTTTCGAAAACATTCACATGAAATCAAATCACCAACAAAACTTCTACTTGTGAGATACTATGTCTTGTCCCTTGTATAACTGGAATATTTTGGATTGATATGAAAAGGCCTACTCCTACTCCTAGATACAATATTTGCCTGCAATGTCTCCCTCATTTCATTATTATCTGCAAAAACATTTTCATCATCAGTAGGAGGAATATTATATTGACGAAGATAGTTAGAAAATTCATCACCATCATTGCTTGGAAAATATTCATTACCATCCTCACGTGAAGGAAATTCTTCACTACCAACATCTACGCTTTTGAAATCTTGACTCAGATGAAATTATTCACCATCTTCATCCCTGCTTTTGAAAACCTCCCTTGGAGGACTCAATTCATCATCACCACAACCACCATTGAAACACTCACTTAGAGAAAATGCAGTATTGATATTTGTGCCTCTAAAATTATCATTTGTAAGAAACTCTTCATCCTGGTGCTCGCATAATCCTTAGGATTATGACTAAGTGGAAAATATGACTCTCTATTCATAGTAAAATTATCATTTCCACGAAATTATTTATCCTCCCCTTCATCAATGGTGGTTTCATAATCCTTGGGATTAGGAACAAGTGGAAACTTTGAATTTCTATTTAGTGGAAATTCGTCATCCTCCCCTATGTCAGTGGTTGATCTAAAATGGATTTTGGATAAGCTCCTAAGTCTAAGTGTTCCTTACAGAGGAAAATGAAAGTCCAAGGAAGTTCTTGACATAGCCCCATTACAGAGATCTTTTCATTCTAAATCTACTGCAATTTGAATGGGAAAAAATGGACTTAGGATGCAGAAGTTATCGCAGAAAGAAGATGCCCTTTGTTCTTTAGAAAAAGAGGCAAAATCCCCTAAAATGGGAAAAAAACCCTTATAAAGGGAAATCACATAGGAGAGGGTCCAAGAGCGGACTTAATCAGAAAGCGGAAGAAACCCGATCGGCCAATCTGATGTGTTGGGTCAAAGGCACGTATGTATGTGATATAGGGACCCTGGACTCGGCAATATGCCGATTGCTGATGATCGGATCGGCAAATCGATATCGGTGATGCCACGAGGCAAAGGTCAGACCCCCGGGCCAATGCGATTTGCGATTGTGATTTATCGCATCACAACGTCGCATCGCAGCGATGTACAAGGGGTGATAATGCTGGACCCAATGGACTCTATAGGCGTGGTTTGATAACATTTGAATTCCGCCATAAAGGGGCTTTCCTGTGTAAAAGCGCGTTTCGGTGTAAAAACTGAAATACAAAGGAAAGAGATAAAAGCCGGACCCGAAGGGGAATTAAAGGCACGATTCATAAAATTTTGAGTTTTGTAAGCAGGATTTCGGGCGGGCCTCGAGCGGTAGGTGGTACTGGGCTGGCTCCGCCCAATCCCATACAGTAAATGACGCGTGGTTGGTGGAGGAGAGAGGAAAACTACCTTTTCGGGCAGGTAACCTCCCTACCATTAAGCTGCTGAAATCACATGTTGACCATTGGATCGGAGATCCCGTAGATCGACGATGGAGCTGTGAAAGCGACCCAAGGCGACCCGATCCGATATTAGGGTGGATGCGATAATATTTGAAATCCGATAAAAAGGATTTTTATGGGTTTTTCAATGATTTCCCATGTAATTTGGATTTTCTCCAATATGCCTATGCGATGTGATATAACGCCTAATGGCGGACTCGATAGGGATTTTAGGGGCGATTGAATGGAATTTCACGTCTGAGAATCGCACCCAATAGTGTATTTTCCAAGAAAACCTCTATGTAATGGATTTTGTCTATTTTTGGCTTATTGCCTGGAAAATGGCCCCGATCCCTTGTAACAGCTCCTAATCATCATTCCATGCTACAAGCAGGCATTTTTGGCAGACGATGAGGTGTTTGAAAGCCGCAGAGCCAGATGGCCAGTCGAACAAATAGCACAGAGAAGCCACAAAGCCGCAGGAGAATGATTGAACGCGGGGAAACAGCTGGGGAAGCCGAAAAGCTGGGAAAATGCCTCAAAGAAACCCAGAGAGCTCAATTGAGAGGAGAAGGCGAGAAAAAGCACAAGGCAGAAGCAGGAAAGAAAAAAGCTACTGCACAAAGAAGCTGAGAGAGCCTTTGGGGTCACTTGGAGATCAAGTGAAAAGCCAAAGAGCTGAAGGTTGCAGAAAGCCAAAGCCAGAGCCAAAGAAGCCAGAGCTAAAGAGTTAGAGCCAGAACCAGAGCCAAGAGCCAAATCCATGAGGCAGAGCCAGAGCTTGAGCCGAGAGCCAGAGCCAGAAAGCCGAGAGCTTCAGAGCCAGGGATAAGATGGTGTCTAAACCCATTTTGTTCTGTGTAAACCAATGGAGTTGAGCTAGGAGCTTTTAAAAGGACTTATACCATAATCCCAAAGAGCCTAGTCGAGTTGACTAGAGCTCACGGAGACGTAGCCCAAGAGTTTTGGGTGAACTCCTAATTAAAGTGTTGTCTTATGTGTTTGTTTTATGGTTGCATTGTTTACTGTTATATGTATGTTATATTAGCATAAACAACAGAATTTTAAAGCACATAAAGAGTCAAAAATAAACATAAGCACACACCTATATTTTCAAGCACTTATTAATTCCGCATTGGTTAATCATAAAGACTTGGGAATAATTTAAGCTTTGGAAGTGGGAGAGGTTCTTGTAAGTTAGACAAGAAGCCTAAGTGCCCCATTTTCAGATCAAGTGGTATCAGAGCCTGAGATTGATTAACCACACCTTCAAAGAAGGTTATATCGGAATGCTTGATTGAAAGAGCAAAAATTTCTTGTCTGAAAGGTGTTTAAACAGTCAGAGATTGATTGTATGCTTGTTTTGCAGACTGACTATTGTTTAGGTTTGCAGAGGTGAAGGGAAAGCTAATGATACTCAATCCAGGAAGGACAAGAAGGAAGAAGGGCTGAAGGTATTCTTCTATCCCAAAGGACCTCAAAGCAATCCTTGGAGCACAAGGGTTTTGTTGCAAAAGGTTGTTGAATAAGCTCTTTATTAATCTTATTTGAAGTTCTTTTGTTCATTGGCATGACGACAACTTCTACAAGTAAGTCCTTGAATTCTTCTTTCTTCATCACAAGACTCTTTGATGAAGACATGAAGCAAGACTTGTCCACCATGATGGATATGGTGAGAGAAATGTATAAGGATGGAAGGAAGAGCAGCATACTTAGAGAAGTAGATGCTTTCTGACAAATTGCAGGAAATGGAGAGGAAACTTCTATTGCAAATATGAACCTGGAAAGGATGCATGAGTAGGAGGTATAGCTCTTTGTTGCACAAGAAGAATTGGTCAAGTATCAGCTTGAAGAAGAGGTAAACCATTCTAGTTTGTCTTCAATTTCCTGTAGGAATGCTTATATTGGTTCTTTTGAAAAACATACCAAAGGCATAGGTTCCAAGCTAATGTCCAAGATGGGCTATGAAGGAAAAGGCTTGGATAGACATGCACAAGGTATTTTTGAACCAATAATGGTTAAGGAAAGGCCTAAGTATTTGGGTCTTGGCTATGGACAAGCTTATGGAGAGAGTTCCAAAGCTTCCATGAAGACCATTGAAACAGCGCCAAGAAGGAGTTGCATTGCAGGTATTCCACCTCAAGAGTGTGAAGATTGTATTCGAGAGGAATGCAATGGCTTGAAACATCATTTGCAGGATGCAGGTGTTTAGAAGCACACACTTGAACCAGAGAGTTTTGGAGACTCTGACAGCCTTGAAGAGATTGATGGTGTTCCAAAGGGAGCCACTTCTTCATTTGCTTCACCTCCTCATGAAGGCAATAAAGGTGAAAGAGGCAGGAAAATTTTGAAGGAGAGAAAGTAAGAAGCCAAAGGTCCATTGGAAAAGAGACAAATCATGTTTTCAAGAGGATGCACATGCAGTGCACCTACTGCCATAAGCAAGGACATCTTGCTGCAAAATGTTGGACTCTGAATCCAACAATGCTTCCACCAAAGCTAAAGAAAGTGGAAAAAGAAGATGGCAGAAATGGAAAGGAAGATTCCATGATTGATGTGTTTCAGGATGATTCACATGTGGATGCTGATGTGCAGACAAAGGTAGTACCTTTGAAATGGATTGGTAAGAAATGGTTAGAGTTCTTATCCAATTAAGATTGCATGTCTATTGATGCATCTATTTGCATTTCTTTGTTAATGGAATGCAAGTTGCAGGATTTTACCAAGTAGATGAATGGAGAAGTTGAGCAAGAGACTCACTTTGTTGTTGCAACATTATATTTCATTTCAGCTTCGAAAGTACAGCGTGCTTAAGCGAAAGTTGAAGGATGAAATGCATGCATGAGAATGTTGTGCATGAACACAGGGATGTTGATCTTGTCCTTATATTTAATCATGTACGTGTAATTAACTTGCAGGGCTGATTGCTTTGACATGCATGTGATGTGATATTGACTTGAGAAAAGTTGATGTGGTCTCCAAATGGAGATAATGATGAAGTATTTCATCTTTTGAAAAAGAGTCCTAATGGTCTTTTTCTACATGCTTGACTTGAAGGGTCATTTGTTTTAAAGGAATTTTTTGTGGGCTTGTTATCTAACCCATCATTTGTATGCAGATGTAAGACATGGAGGTGTTACAAAATGTGAAAACAGTTTCTTTTGTTGAAGCAGGAGGTTAAGCCATCCAGTTGTTGTCTTTATTTCTGTAGTTGTTAACAGTTTTTGTTGACAGCTTGTCAAACAGACACAAATGAAATTTTTTGTGAAGCAGATGTACTTCACATTGGTTTGAGCCACCTTGGATCAATGATCAAGGCAGAGAAGTTCAAACTACCTTCTATGACCATTTTAGCAGAAGTTCTGCAGGAAGGCAAGCAGGAAGACAGTTCTTCCCAGGAAGACCAGCCCATCCAGGAAGGGAAGTGGTCAGAGACTTTGGTTTAGAGGAACTATGCAAGGCAAGTGTATGGAGGCTGAAAGAAGAGGCTATTGTTACTCCATTTACTATTCAGATTAGTATATCAGTCTTTTGGAGACCAAAAGTTCTTTGAGTGGGAAGGCATGATCCAAAATGGATTTTGAATAAGCTCCTAATACTAAGTGTTCCTCACAAAGAAAAATGAAAGTCCAAGGAAGTTCCTGGACATAGCCCCATCGCAGATATCTTTTCATTCTAAATCTACTACAACTTGAATGGGCAAAAATGGACTTGGGATGCAAAAGTTATCACAGAAAGAAGATGCCCTTTGTTCTTTAGAAAAAGAGGCAAAATCCCCTAAAATGGGCAAAAAACCCTTATAAAGGGACATCGCATCGGAGAGGGTCCAAGAGCGAACTTAAGCAGAAAGCAAAAGAAACCCCGATCGGCCGATCCGATGTATCGGTTTGGAAGCAGGTATGTATGCAATATCAGGATCCCGAACTCGGCAATTGCGATTATGCGATATGCCTATTGCTGATGATCGGATCGGCAAATTGGTATCGGTGATGCCACGAAGCAAAGGTCGGACTCCCGGGCCAATGCGACTTGCGATTGCAATTTATCGCATCACAACGTCGCATCGCAACGATGTACAAGGGGCAATAACGCTCGACCTGATGGACTCTATAGGCACGGTTTGATAACATTTGAGTTCTGCCATAAAGGGACTTTCCTGTGTAAAAGCGTGTTTCGGTGTAAAAACCGAAATACAAAGGAAAGTAATAAAAGCCTGACCCAAAGGGGAATTAAAGGAACAATTCATAAAATTTGAGTTCTGTAAGAGGGATTTCGGGCAGGCCTCGAGTGGTAAGAGGTATTGGGCCGGCTCCGCCCGATCCCATACAATGAATGCCACATGGCTAGCAGAGGAGAGAGGAAAACCGAATTTTCGGGTAGGTAACCTCCCTACCATTAAGCCGCCTGAAATCACATGTTGACCATTGGATCAGAGATCTCGTAGATCAATGGTGGAGCTGTGAAAGCGACCCAAGGAAGACTCCATGCGATACTAGGGTGGATGCGATAATATTTGAAATCCAATAAAAAGGATTTTGACGGGTTTTTCAATGATTTCCCATTTAATTTGGATTTTACCCAATATGCCTACGCGATGTGATATAATGCCTAATGGCGGACCCGATAGGGATTTTAGGGGCGATTGAATGGAATTTCACATCCAAGAATCGCACCCGATAGTGTATTTTCCAGGAAAACCTCTATGTAATGGATTTTGTCTATTTTCGGCTTATTGACTGGAAAACGGCCCTGATCCCTTGTAACGGATCCTAATCATCATTCCACGCTACAAGCGGGTGCTTTTGGTAGACAATGAGGTGTTTGAAAGCCACAGAGCCGCAAAGCCAGATGGCCAGTGGAACAGACAACACAGAGAAGCCACAAAGCTACAGGGGAATGATTGAACGCAGGAAAACAGCTGGGGAAGCCGAAAAGCCAGTAAAATGCCTCAAGGGAGCCCAAAGAGCTCAATTGAGAGGAGAAGGCAAAAGCAAGAGAGAAAAAAGCTACTGCATATAGCAGCTGAGGGAGCCTTTGGGGTCACTTGGAGATCAAGTGAAAAGCCAGAGAGCTGAAGGTTGCAAAAAGCCAAAGCCAGAGCCAAAGAAGCCAGAGCTGAAGAGCCAGAGCCAAGAGCCAGAGCCACAAGCCAGAGCCAAGAGCCAAAGCCAAAGCCAGAGCCACGAGCCAGAGCCAAGAGCTAGAGCCAGAGCCAGAGCTAGAGCCAGAGCCAAGAGCCAGAGCCAGAGCCAGAGCCAGAGCTAGAACCAGAGCTAGAGACAGGAATCCGAGAGCTTCAGAGCCAGGGATAAGATGGTGTCTAAACCCATTTTGTTTTATGTAAACCAATGGAGTTGAGCCAGGAGCTTGTAAAAGGACTTATACCATAATCCCCAGAGAGCCTAGTCGAGTTTACTAGAGCTCACGGAGACGTAGCCCAAGAGTTTTGGGTGAACTCCTAATTAAAGTGTTGTCTTATGTGTTTTTTTAATGGCTACATTGTTTATTGTTATATGTATGTTATATCAGCATAAACAACAGAATTTTAAAGCACATAAATAGTCAAAAATAAACATAAGCATACACCTATATTTTCAAGCTCTTATTAATTCTACATTGGTTAATCATAAAGACTTGGGAATAATTTAAGCTTTGGAAGTGGGAGAGGTTCTTGTAAGTTAGACAAGAATCCTAAGTACCCCATTTTCAAATCAATGGTGCTCTCATAATCCTTAGGATTAGGACTAAGTGGAAACTTTGAATTTCTATTTACTGGAAATTGTCCATCCTCGCCCTCCCCTTCATCAGTGGTGCTCTCATAATCCTTAGGATTAGGAATATGTGGAAACTTTGACTCTGCCAATTCTTCATGCCCCCCTTCATCAGTGGTGCTCTCACAATTCTTAGGATTAAGAATATGTGGAAAATTTGACTCTGCAAATTCTTCATCCCCCCCTTCATTAGTGCTACTGTCATAATCCTCAGGATTAGGAATATGTGGAAACTTTGACTCTGCAAATTCTTCATCCCCCCTTCATCAGTGTTGCTATCATAATCCTTAGGATTAGGAATATGTGGAAACTATGACTTTGCAAATTCTTCATCCCCCCTTCATCAGTGGTGCTCTCATAATCCTTATGATTAGGAGGAAGTGGAAACTTTGACTCTGCAAATTCTTTATCTCCCCCTTCATCAGTGGTGCTCTCATAATCCTTATGATTAGGAGGAAGTGGAAACTTTGACTCGGGAAATTCTTCATCACCCCCTTCATCAGTGTTGCTCTCATAATCCTTAGGATTAGGACCATGTGGAAACTTTGATTTTGGAAATTCTTCATCCCCCCCTTCATCAGTGGTGCTCTCATTATCCTTAGGATTAGAAGGAAGTGGAAAAATTGACTCTCTATTCACAGGAAATTCTTTTTGCTTCCCTTCATCAATGTTGCTCTCATCATCCTTATGATTAATACCAAGTGGAAAATTTGACTCTCTATTCATAGTTAAATAATTCCTATTACATTCATCAAAATGAATAGAGTTGTTGCATGACGAAGATGTCGATGCTGAAGAAAGAAAAACTTCATTATCAGAAGAATCCATGACCTTCAACCAGAAGATGTCCAATGATACAAATGCACTCTCTCCCAATGACAATATATAATTTAGAGATTGAGAATTTCCCTCTAAAGTTTCCCCCCCAAAATTTTCGCCGAAACTTTTCCCTCCAACGTTTGCCTCCAAAAACTTTCGCTGAACATTTTCCCTCCAAACTTTCGTTTTTAAATCTTTCCCTCCAAAATTTTCATCTATAATTTACTTGAAAACATATTACTAAACTTTTGGTTTTGGAAAATTTCACCCTAGTTTTTATTCAAAATATTGATAAAAACTCAAAATATTTTTTCTATTTAAATTATTTAACACCAACTATGTAAGTAAATTAATTTTTATAGTTAATATTTTTTTTTCTATCTCATAATGAATGAAAACTAACCTAAAGCTATAATATTAACTATAAATTATTTTATTTTAAGTTTAAGTTTAATCCCACATTCAAGAAATGATAAATCATTCCCACAATCATTGCTATAAAATAAAATTCATCGTTTCTATTCATCACATCACATCAAGTGTCATGCCCCTACGCTGGCGGTACTCTTCCAACCACACTATAGCGAGATGCGGCACTACCAACTGTTTTCTTTTCACCAATACTTACAATTGTAGACTACGCCTAACATTCCATACTTAGTTTATTTTTCACTACCAAGTATTACCTTTGTCCTTTATACAGTGAAAGCCCATAACATTCACATAAACAACATTATACAATAGAAATGCATAATAGTATAAAGGGAGGGGCAACTCCCTGCAATATGAGTCTGCCTGAATCAATATATATAATCTTATTTTATAAGTACAAGTTAAATCTTAGGAAACCCCAAATTTACACTTAGCCAAATTTCCAACTTCGGCAAACTCAGTTGCCCAACTCGTCGACGCCTCTACACGCTCGCCGCACGACTCACCAACCCTTCATTCACCTCGCCGCACATATTCACCTAACTCGCTCTTCGTTTGGTCAATAAACATCCAAATCATGCTATCCTACTCGACCTCCGTTCGGTGGACCACACATAGTCCTGCCTACCCGACTCTTCATTCACGACATCCAGTTCCAACCTTCATTTCGGCGTGCATGGCGCGCCTTCACCCAGCTGTCCATCCGCACATCCACCCGTTCACCCAAACTCGTTCACCCGAATGACTTCACCCGAGTCGCCACACGACTTCACCCGGGTCACCACATTGTTGGCATTATGGCACAAGTTTGGCGCTATGGCACAGGTGTTGTCCTTGATGGCAACTCACTCTAGTGACAGATCTTAGTTCAGGATCTCAGAATGAAGGAAAATATATATGTAGGTTCACCTAGACGAAGACGCGTATACACACGGGTTAGGCGTTCCAAAGGCGCGTATGCGTATACACACACTTTCACGCAAGGAAAAGCGCGTACATGTGGGAGAACTTACTTTTGGTCCATGGTATTTAGTCCTTGGTAATTGAACCTATGGTTTTGGGCCATGGTATCTCATCAGAAGTGTTGATCCCAAGTATTGGGTCCATGGTATTGATTTTTTTATGGTTTTGGACCATGGTATTGTGAAAGGGCTAAGACTATAAAAGAGGAAGGAGATCATTTGGCAAAGGATCATCTGAATTATATTGAATATCTGATAAAGTGCTAGATTTGGAATACTGGTGATTGGGTTATGGTGTAGGTTTGGATCTGAATGAAGAACCTGAGCGCAAGGAGAAGGATAAGTTCTATTGATGGGTCAAAATCTTAAGGCTTGAATAATAGTATCTTTGTATGATTTTGATCTGTTATATGTGGCGCATGCTTGATCTATAAATCTGGTAATCTGGGTTAACTAATGTCTGAATGTTTGAAAGAGTGAATTATCCTTTATAGATTTGTATGTAGGTTCAGTGAAGTGAAGGCACGTATACACGTTGGTTCTGTGAGTAAAAACAGTGTATACTCAGGTTGGTCCAAACACAGAAGCGTATGCACGCAGGTTTCTGGTTATTGAAGTAGCGTACGTCTCTTGAATTGTGTTCTAGCTGCTTCTGTTTATTGCTGCAGTGTTCTAGGTTCAGAATTGGTGTGTGGTTACTGTTACTGTGTTCTAGGTACAGTTGTCAGAGAAGTTCCTATTTGATTCAGTGTTAATTTGTGGAAAGGAGATTGTTTGATGCAGAAATTCTTGATGATTGATTGATGTTCATGGATCCAGCCTGAAAATTTATGAAATGTGGTCCCTGGAAGGAAAGAGAAGGTTGTAGCCTTCTGCAGGTAGTAGCCTGCGTACTAGTATCCCAGCTAGTACAAGAGCTAAGGGGGTTGTAGCTCCCTTCCAGGAAAAGCTGGAGAACGAGAGAGGGTTGTAGCTCTCTGCAGGTAGCAGCCTGCGTACTGGTAAAGGACTGCACCAGTACAAAAACATTGTAAAAAGAAGTTTCTAATTAAAAGAAGATAGAGACGAATTGCAGTAGGTGGTTTTCACCCACATTGGGTTTCCACCTTATATCTTGTGTTCTTGTGTGTGATTGTCTTCTGCTCTATTTCACTGTTTCTTGTTACTGTTTATTTGATTCTAATACACAGATTAATGATCAACATCTGTAAGATAAATTAAATTATAAGTCTGCATGGTATACGCAGGTTTCCTTATCTGTAGTTGCATATATACGTGGTTTTAACTAACTGAAGTAGTGTATATGATCTGGGTTTGAAAAAGAAAATAATTGACTTGATAATACTAATTCACCCCCCCTCTCAGTATTATTTGCAACAATTGGTATCAGAGCAGGTCCTTCAGAAGAAGCTTGATCGCTTGAAGGAAGATCTAACATCATGAGCAACTATGAGAGAGAAGCATCAATCAGGCCACCAATTTTTGATGGGACCAACTTTGTCTATTGGAAGGTAAGAGTTACAACCTATCTTCAATCTCTTGGTACAGAAGTCTGGGATATCATAGATACAGGGTACACTTTTCCTTCAGCAACTCCTACAGATCCGACTGGTAAGAAGCAATATGAAACAAATGCAAAGGCTGTCAATACTCTATTAGGATGTCTATCTCAATCAGAATTCGTCAAGGTTATGCAGTATAAATCCACAAAAGAAATATGGGACAAGATCGTTCTGAGCTATGAAGGAGATGAATAGGTAAAACGAGCAAAACTTCAAACCCTCAGAATTCAGTATGAAAATCTCAGAATGTACAATGATGAAAGTGTGGCTAACTATTTCCTATGTATAGATGAGATTGTTAATTGTATGAAAAACTTGGGTGAAGAAATAAAAGAGGTTGTTGTGGTTGAAAAGGTTCTAAGATCTTTGTCCTCTAAGTTTGAATCAAAAGTTTATGCAATAGAAGAAAAACAGAATCTACAGAACCTTACCATGTCACAGCTGCACGGAATTCTAACTGCTTATGAAATGAGGAAAGGAGGACCATCGGACAGGAGAGAAGCTGCATTCAAGGCTTCAGGCAAAGGAGATTACTATGATTCAAGACATATGTCAGAAGAAGAGGAAGAATCAAATTTTGTTAAGAACCTTCAACGGGGTGCTGGAAGATTCAGAGGTAAGTTACCTTTCAAATGCTTTTCTTGTGGAAGAGTCGGTCACTATGCTGCCAAGTGTCCTCATAAGCTTGACAAAGGCAAGGAACCTGTTAGATGGAACAAGAAACAGAATGTAAATAAGAAAAGCTATTACACTCATGAAGACAGTGATGGACTTTCAAATAGTGATGAAGATGAACAAGGTAACAATTATAGACTTTTAATGGCTTTTGAAGATGATGATTTCTTGGATGCTATAGATGAAGAAGGTCTTTATGAAGAGATTTCTAAACTCAAAATTTGCTTAGAAGAAAAGAATATGATCATAGATACTCTGCAATTTCAACTTGCTGAAAAGGAAAAACATCATGAAAAGTTAGAATGTGAAATTGTGGGACTCAGAAAAGAGATTGAGAAAACAAAAGCTCTTAATCTTAGATTTACTAAAGGATCTAAAACTCTAGATGAGATTATCAAAGTGCAGCGTTCTCCACTAATCAAGACAGGTATGGGATATAATGAAGAATCATCTCAAGCATAGAAGCCATCCACTTCCAAAAGTTATCTTGATGCAGCAAAGAGAAGTGAAACGATTGACAATCAACAACAAAGGCACAATGCTACTCACCAGGTAAATCAGGGACAATTTACCTCAAGAATGAACAAAGACTACCAGGTTCATCGGGGGCAATCTACTTTAAGGATGAACAGAAGCTACAACCAACCACAGGTAAAACCTTCTCAATTTTCCTCCAGAATGGATGTCAATAGAAACTACAATCATTTGGCTGGTAGATTTGATAATCACAGGAGTTTCTTCAATGGCCAATGTTTCTCTTGTCATAACTTTGGTCGCAAAGCAGCTCAATGTGTTGCCTATAAGACAATCATGACCAGAGAAGCTCAAAAACAAAGAAGTATGACTAGGATCACGAAAAGGACCTACAAGAACTTTTATGCCCTTGAAAATGAAATTGAATGTTCTATTTGTAACAACTTCGATCATGAAGATTCTGAATGCAGGAGCAGGTTTCGGCAAACAACTCAGAAGGAACGAGCCTCAAGTGCCAAAACATGGAGAATGAAAGAACCGCAACCAGAAAGATGTGGTATAGCCTTATATGCGGAAGGGCAGGAAAATCAATGGTACATCGACAGTGGATGCTCGAAACATATGACGGGTGATAAGGAAAAACTTCAATCATATAGTGCCTTAGAGAAGGAGAAGAAGGTCTCATTTGGAAATGACACCCCTTCGCTCATAAAAGGTAAAGGTTCTGTTCAGTTGAAAGAAAAGGTCAAAGCTAGAAATGTTATGTATGTTGATGGCTTAAATCATAATCTATTGAGTGTCAGTCAGATGTGCGATCATGGAACTGAGGTAATATTTCGATCAAATGGATGTAGTGTTCGTGATCTTGATACAGGAAAAATAGTGATCAGAGGCATAAGAACTCCAAATAATTTATACATATTCAAAGAAGGACAACATCAATGCTATCTAAGCAAGAATGATGAACACTGGCTATGGCACTGGAGATTGGGTCATCTAAGCTTTTCAGAAATAAGGAAAGCATGCAAATACCAGGCAGTTTGTGGACTTCCAGACATCAGAATTCCAGACAATACAATATGCAAGTCATGTCAGTTTGGTAAGCAAACCATAACTAACTTCCCTAAGAAGGAAGGATCAGCTAGCAGGCCACTTGAACTTGTCCATATTGATGTATGTGGTCCATCTAGGAAAAGGTCACCTCAGGGAGAAGAATACTTTATATTATTCATTGACGATTTTTCCAGGATGTGTTGGATAGGACTTGTGAAGCACAAAGATTAAGCCTTCGAAAAATTCAAATCCTTCAGGGTTATGGGCCCACCACATGACTTCGCCCAGGTCGCCTGAACGACTTCACCCGGCTCGCCCGACGACCTCACCCGGCTCGCCCGAATGACCTCACCCGGTTCACCCGAATGACCTCGCCCGAGTTTCCTACCCGACGACTTCGCCTGAGTTCTGCCTGAACGACCTCGCCCAAGTTCTGCCTGATGACCTCGCCCAAGTTCTATCTAAACGACCTTGCCCGAGTTCTGCCCGACGTCCTCGCCCGATTTTTCCACCCGACACCCTCACATGAGTTTTTCTGAACAACTTGCCCGAAGTGCGAGCACATCGCCTACGCCCTTCGCACTTCTACACCTACATCCAACTTCGCATTCCAACCAACTCATAGAAGAACTGCGTGGTGGAATGATGGCTTGTCTCCATAAACCATTCGCCTATGTATATGAACGGGTGGCGGGTTGTGTCACCCGGCCGGCCCACGCCCAACGCCCAGCCGACTCGTTCATAAGTGAAGTCTTCGCCCAAGAGGAGGTTCGGCCCGCCCAACTCGTGGGACCGCCCCCTCAACGCTCGCCCAACGCCTATATGAACTCGTCCAAGGCTCGTTCAACCTCATTTCGCACATGCTCTTCGCATGCACTTCGCATGGTGAAGGTGACCCGGACCGGAGGTCCTTACATCAAGTCTTTTGGGTCTTGTTAAAAAGTTTGGAGCGATTTTGCGGAGGAGCTGGGAAGGATTTGCATTGTCATAGATAGCACATTCAACAGGAGTTCTACACATTTTAAAGGTTAGTTTTGTTTCTATCTCTACTATTTATAGATGAATTTGAGGAAATTTGTGTTTTTACGGGAAAAACCACAAAAATAAAAATAAAAAATAAAATAAAATATAAATAAATTACATTTTTATAGGGACGAAAAGGAAAAAAAAAACACAAATTTTTAAGATTTTTAAGAGAAAAATTAGGAATTTTTTTAAATTTTTAGGCTTTTGAAAAGAAAATTGGGTGTTATTTTTTTTTCTATTCTTTTTTTTTAATTTCATTTAGGAGCATTAAAATTATGGCATGAAAACAAAAAATTACATTTATTTTTTTGTTATATATTCATAATTTTTAAAATTTTAATTTAAACTATATTTATTAACCACTATTTAAATAATAATAATAATAATTCCTATTATTCTTATTTTGTTTGTTATTTTTTTATTCTTTGTTGGTTATTTTTTTATTTTTTATTTTTTTTAAATTAAAATATATATTTTTGAAAATATTAGAAAATTTTAATTAAAATTTAATTTAAAAAACAGATATTTAGAATTTTGTTTTTATTTTTCTTTTATATTTATTTCTTATATATTTTTTAGTTATAAAAAATAATTTTAAAAATTAAAATTAATAATTTATTTTGGTTTATTATTTAATATTATAAAAACAACAATTTAGTGATTTTTTTAAACTTAAAATTATAATGTTATTTTTCTAATTATTTTTTTATTGGTGTTTTAATTTTTTTTTATCCTAAATTTTTTTTTTTTTTTAATTAATTGTTTTATTTTTATTTTTATTTTTTTATTTAAAATTAAATTTTTGATTTCTTAATTGTTTCTTTGTTTCTATTTTAAATTATAATTTTACTTTTTTATATATATATATATATATATATTGTTTCTTTGTTTTTTATTTGAAATTGTATTTTTAATTTTTATAATTTTGTAATTTTAATTTTATAGTTTTGTTTTTTTATTTTAATTTTTAATTTATTAAAAAAATTATTGTTTTTTAATTTAAAAATTAAAATTTATTTTTGAATTGTTTTTTATTTTGTTTTAAATTATAATTTAAATTTTTTTAATATTAATATAAATATTTTTTTTGTTATTAAAATAAATTTTTTATTTAAAAAAAAAATTATTCGTTCTTAAAAACTAAAGAAAAACATTGTTTGTTTGTCGGCCCTCCCTTTGGCTGCTTGCCGGGGAGGGAAGAGCAGCTCCCCTCCGCCCGCCTGGCCTCCCGGCCAACGGCCAAATGGCGGGGTCGTTACAATTTTTTTTTTTTCAATTTATTTAATAAACAAATTAAATTAATAAAAAAAAAATTATTAAAAAATTATAAACAAAAAAAATTATTAATTTTTTTAAAATTGTTTATGTTTTTTAAAATTTATATAATATGTTTTAAAAAATTAAAAATTAAAAATTATAATTATAATTATATATATATATATATATATATATATATATATTACGTTTAATAAAAAAATTTAAATTGATTTTTTTTAATTAATATAATAGGTTTAAAAAAAAAATCAAATTATTTTTTTAAATTAATATAATATGTTTAAAAAAAAATTAAAATTTTAATAAAATTGTAATTATAAAATTACTATAAAATTTTAAAATAATTTTATTAACAAATTTTGAAATAATAAGAAAACATTTATATATAAAATTGTTAAACCATAGGAGGAAGTGTATTCTTACAAGTACCTAGGAATTGATATTCATCACAAGCTCAACTGGAACCATAGCATTGAGAAAAGGATTAATGGGGGGTGGAAAGCTTACTTTGGTCTTGAAAATAATTGTAAAATAGCAAACCTTGTAATGTGGGATAAAAAGAAGTTCCTCTTTGAAACTTTAGTCACTCCTGTTATCTTATATGGCTGTGAGGTTTGGGGTTGCAGCATCTCCAGAGAATCATGGAGAAAGATTGAGCAAATCCAGAAGCGTTTTATAACTTATAACCTGAAAATTAAAAGTAATACACCCTATCCTATTCTCCTTATAGAAGCAGGTCTTTCCCCTATTGAGAGCCTAGCTATGCTTAGGTTTCTGTTGTACAAGCACAAAATCAGTAACATAGACGATCATAGACTTCCTAAGCTAGCTTTAAATTCTAGCCAAAACCACCTAAGGCTCAATCGAGGGTGGCATAAAGACACAAGGGCCTAGTTAAACTATTGGGAGATCAACGAAAATGATGCATTGCAAAACATAAATAACATTAAAGATATTGTTACTTCTAAGTTCAAAGAAAAAATGTGGTGTGAGAAAGACTTAGCAGCTAAAAGAAAATTAAGTTATTATAAGAAAGTCATCAACCCCACCCTAGAAGATCAAAATTAATATAGCAAAGATTAAAACGAATTCTCATGAGCTCCATAGTGAAATAGGTCGTTGGGCAGTTCCTAAAACGCCATGGACGGAAAGGATCTGCCATATATGTGAGAATAGGAACATCGAGGATGAAAACCACTTCCTCTTAGAGTGCCCCACGTATAACCACATTAGATCTCAGTTTCACAATCTTTGTTACAATACTGACCTTCCTAGCCTTTTACAATGTCAAAATTATAGTGAGCTCGGGAGGCTTCTCTCCAAGCTTTTTGAGCATAGGAATAAAATCTTAAATCAGAATAGATAACTTGTTTCTTTAGGTCCAATAGACCATTATTTGGTCTCAGTGGACATTAACCATCATCATCATCATCATCATCAATACTTTCTGTAAAATTTAAATATAATAAAAATATATATAAAAAGATTTTATATATGGTTGTTAGAGATTTCAGCAAAATCACATAGAGAATTATTTGTCGACCCGTTTCGAACCAACTAGTGTGATTCATCGTGAAGACAAGTTGAGGAACAAATCTGAACGATCAAGTATGGATCACAGAAGTCTAAACTCTTTAAAGATTTTATATATATTATTTTGATTTTATTATTTTTTAATTGAATATCTTTATATATATATATATATATATATATATATATATATAGATAGATAGATAGATATAGATATAAATTGTTAAATTTTAATAATTTAAAATTTAATATATAATTTGTTTTATTTCTTTATTTTTTATATATGAAATTTGTTGATTTAATATTTGAAATTTTAATATATATATATATATATATATGTGTGTGTGTGTGTATGGGGATGGCTTTTTTATTTTAATAATTTAAAATTTTAGTATGTAATTATATTTTTATAAAAATGTAGATATAAAACATATAAGATTGTTTTTTTCTTAATATATATTTAATAATTTTGTTTTTTATTAATTTCAAAAATATATAAATAAATTTTGTATACAATAATTTCTTTATAAATTCGTAGATATAAATTTTATAACTTTTTTTAAAAATTACATATAATTTAATTTATTTTTATATTTAAATATTTATTTTTATATTTAAATAACAATTATAGTGTGAAATTTTTTATTTTGTTTTTTTTTAATTTTTAAGTAATATATATGGTTTTTTTATTAATTAATTTACATGTATATATATATATATATATATATATTTGTTTCTCAAGAAGATGGCATCAAGGAAGGTCTCTCTAAATATGTCTGGAACAAAGGCAACAATTCCATCACCTAAAGTTGTAGGTGGACACGTTTTGAAAACTGTTGAACATACCAGAAGTAAAAGTCAACCAACTCGCCCATCAAGTGCACCAAAGATTGTTTTTGAATGGATGAATTCACGATAAATAAATAAAACAAATTATACATGGCATGTTCAGGATGTTGAATCTCATGATATTACACATCTCTATCTATACTATGGTATGATTTATTTGGGTGAACCATATGAGGTGATAGGCAGAGTACAAGACATATGTTTGGTGTCGAATTCAAACATTGTTTATGTTATTGCAAAATTGCCCAAGTCACATGAAAATGTTAGATATCATCTTGAAAAGTACAAGTATGACACAGATCAAGAACCTACACCATAGTGTGAAGAAATCTCATCCAACATTTCAAATAACATTGTAAGTATGCTTATTTATATTTATGTGTAATGTATTATTGTAATGATCCTTAAATTTTTTATAAATGATTGATCATTGACATATTTTATTTTCTTTGCTAGGATTTTGTTGAGAGTCTTTCAATGATGTTGGAGGGTATTTATTATATGGAACCAAATATTATGAATGTCATCAACAATTTCCATATAGAGTCAGAACAAGAAAAGAGAATGAGGCAAAGATCAACAATCCATAACACTACAATGGTACATGGAGGGGATCAACAAAGAATCCATACGGTGGGTCAAGCTAACAAAGGTAAACATGTTTCTTTTGAAGATGTGGCAGTTGTAGCTCATACTGAAGCTCAAAAATATGTTTCCATTAGTGAGGAGGAGGTTAGAACTATTGTTGAAAAGGAGAAAAGAGATAAAACACTGCAAAGAAAAATGCCCATGGATGTCGTTCTTCCACTTGATGATGAGAAGATTATGTTTGTAGAAGAAGAAATGTTAACTAGGAAGAAGAAGAAATCAAAGTTGGCGAATCTATTAAAATCATAAGCAATAATCAAGAACAAAGTGAAAGTTCTAAAGGCAACAAAGAAATCATAATACCAGGTGCTGATTTAGAGGATGGCATTATGAAAACAAAACAAAATGCCATTCAGAATCACATGATGAAGAATAAATTAATTAATGGTGGCAAAATATTTGAGCCTAATGTCACCCAATTCTATAGGCCAGATGAAGGACAATCTCAATATCAAATTAGAAACGCACATCACCTACATGTCCATAATTTGAAAACATTGTTTAGGTACAATCCATATGCACATGTGGTGTCTTACGTGATTCTTGTTGATCCAAATCAAGTTCCAAATAAGGAGGCATTTGATAGGACACGATGTTTTGACTACAGATATTATGTAATTGGAGGGAACCATCCAGCAGAGGCCAAAAGACAATTGATCGAGGAATATCCTGGAAACTATCTTTTTGAAACAGTGAAATGCATCAAAAACAGAGGCAAAGTTATTGGCATGGGAACATAATGCAGATAATGAGTATAGAATGTCTATAACTTTCGTTCAAAGGGTCAGATTTATTCATAATGATTTTTTTTTTAAATGTGATGGGGATAAGCTTAATGTCAGTTTAAGTTTTCGAAAGGAGTGTTGTATGGAAACAAGTTATCAAATTGACGATAGCATCTAATCAAAAGGTGGAAAAGTAAATTCAGAACTATTCAGAGGCATAGATAACATTTTCCAGTTGACATTTAGAACAGGGGAGATATGGGAATTGATTGATGACATTTTCGAATTGTGGGAGAATATTGGCATAAAAAATCAGAAGGTTAAAAGGTCTAAACCCATAATATGTACCAACAATAAGGCAGGTCCTAAAATGAAGAAACTTCTAGATGATATGACTATCACACCATGGAGAATAATGCAAGGTGTGAAAGATGAAAAACTAGTCAAATCAATATTATGTCGTGTGAAGTCAGGTGAATTATCATTGGAGGAAATGTGCTCGGAATTTCAAAAGTAAGTCTGTTGAATTACTTTTTCTTTTTCTTGGATTATAATTTTCTTTTAAATATAACATATTGTTATTGGTATTATTTGCTATACATATCATTATATTAATAATTTTCACTTTATTTATTCAGTCATAAGATTTATATGAAAATACAATAACATATGGTTAAAGTGTTGAATGAAGAGAGTTGGAATGATGTTGTACTCAACTACCCAGAATCAAGTTCTACAGCAACACTTAAAGATTTTTATCTTGCATTCAAAACGGTATGTTGATTTTTACATTCATTTTATTCATATAATTTTTTATGTTATTATATTACTTATACTTATATTTATTTATTTCATTAAAGATGTCGAAGAAGGATGCGAATGGAGTACCAAATACTTTCAAAAGTTTCACTGAAAAAATTAAGTTGGAAAGGCTGAGAAAGCAACGTTTTAGGAATGTTGAACTTGATCCTACTCTTACTCATTTCATTTGGAATGGGCTGACGACTATCCAATATCAAATAATACAAGGTGACTGTGAAGACATTGCAAAACACATACCTAAAAGGGAATATGCCCTGGTTATTGCAGACATTCCTCATGGTTTCAATTTCCCAAACATTGAATACGATAGTGAGCCTTACACTTATCAAGCTTTTAATAAAGTGGTTACGGGCTTTCAAGAAGTCGCAACATCACCACTTTGGAGATTTGGGACATTTCATTTAGACACACAATTTGCAATGTTATTAACAAGCTTCAAGGGAAAATCAAACTCAAGGATGCAGCTTACATGGTAAGACGTTGAAATTGTATGTTTGGTTAATGTAATTTTTTTGTATGTACAAGTGGATTGAACTTTTACTATGTTGTGTTACAAGCAAAAATCAAATTTCTAAAGATCAGTCAATTACAAGTGATTTTGAGTTCATGCATGTTGAATGTTGGGCAAAAGATGATAACTATAAGTCCATTCTTCTTAAACAAGTAGATGGTAAGAGTCATAGCCAAATACTGGTTCATGATGTTGTTGTAAAAAAGTTAACATATAAGGATAAAGATGCAAAAGGAGAGATAGTTAACATTTATCAAAAACCACAAACATTGATTAACTATCTTATAGATTTATGTTCAAATGAAGGAGATTGGGTTTTGGATCTATTTTCAGGTTCAAGTAAGTTTTATTATATAAAACTGAATTTTAATATTTTTTTTTATTTTTTTTATGTGTTTATACTAATTTACTTACTTATTGTTTTTGTGCTTGATGATTAGGTACAACACTAGCATGTTGCCTACAAAAAGGAAGAAATTTCATAGCAATTGAAAGAGACCCTCTACAATGCAATTTTATTCAACAAAGAATTAATGCTCTTCAATTTCTTCCAAATGAAATGCATGAAGTTGGTTTGAGGAAAGGAGATTTTAATGAATCACGTGTGGAAAAAAAGGCAAAGGAACCTCAACCACCACTATATGGAATGATTGGAAAAGGACACTTTGGGAGATTTGCAGACATGAAAGATCTAGTAGACGAGGAAAATGAGGAAACTCAAGCAGGAAATATTCTGGAAGAAGAAAATAATGAAGTTGCAGAAGACAATGAGCATGGATTATATGATATTGTTGATGACATTTAAGTAATGATTGCAATTCAAACTCAATTTTGAGAGATCTTCATTAGTTTTATTTGTAATGTTTTGACTTTGAGATTTTATGAGAAGAATGAACATTTGATTATTGTTGTTATATGTTCAATATTTGTATTATCTGATTTTCACTATAATTTTTATGTGAATCATTTTTTTTTTTGGTAAAAACCCTATGATTACTATTATCTTTTAACATAAAATTCATTAAAAATGCTATTTTTTAAAGTTTTTCTGTTAGGATCTTCCTATAAAAATCGTTTATTTGACATGTCATTTTTTACAAAAATTCTGAAAATGTGTATTCTTTTCATTATATTTATATAGAAAATGTGTTTTTTTTTATGAAATGCTTAAAACTATTGTGTTTTAGTGACAATTATTTGATGTCAATTGAAATATTAATTAACACTACATAAACATACAGAAAATAGTAACTTTAAAATATTGACCATTTTTTTATTTTTTTAACTACGCGAAAAAATGAAGATTTCATTACAAAGAAAATTGAAAAGAAAAATGAAAACACAAAAAATACACTTAAAAAAATCTTACGAGAAGAAGAAGACATTAGAAAATTTAAAGTGTCAAAAATAAACCCTCTAAAAAAAAGGGGTTGATGCTGCATCAGAACTTTTCAAAATCAGCATGAAAATCACTAACATTAAAAAAAAGAAAAATGTTCATACTTGACACAAAAGAAAATTTAAAGTGTCAAAAATATGCTAAAAAAAAAGCTTATTCTGACATCACCACTTTTCAGAATCGGGTGATTTTTTCTACCTCCAAAAAACGAGTACAAGTTCACTTTCTCGTTTGATCAGTAACTATGTTCTACCCTCATTTAAATGGATGGCTCTCATAACTTTCCGAGGAGGGTGCCCCCTTATGTAAACACCATCCATGTGGAATATAGTCTTGGTTTGTCATTTCTTGACATGGTGTTTTAAGCTAGTCTAATATGGGTTGTTGCCAATTGTTATCCAAAACTTCTTTTTTATATTTTATTCCTGCCTTAGCCAAACTATCAGCTAGTTTTCTTTTGTTTCTTCGCACATGGATTGGTATGGAGGTTGTAATCGTGTCTAACAATCCTATAATTCTCTCTAAACTCGCAATGAGTCTCCATCTATTGGTGACTTTTGTTGGCCTTGAACCATTTTGGAGTTTTTTAATCATTGAAATGGTATTTTTTGGAGTCCCCTTCTATTATTAGCTTTTGGACATTGAGCATATTGGCTATGATTAGGCCTTGCTCCAAAGCATGAAGTTATGCTACCTTATTTGTGTTAATACCAAGTGCTCCTACATAGATATGGCTAATTTGACCATGTCCATTTCTGAATACTCCTCCATAGCTAGCATGGTTGGGGTCACCTTTAGAGGCTCCGTCAAAATTTAGCTTCAAGAATCCCACAAGAGTGGGGGGGCATTTTTCTGGACTTGAGGGAAGGAAGGATGTAAACTTGAAAAAGATTAGTTTAAACCTAAGAATGAAAGAATATTGCATTCTTTGAGTTACATTCCCAATCTTGGGTTGTCCAAGGAGTGATAAGAATTGTTTCTCCTACTTTTCCCATGATGTAATGCTCAGACCCAAAGTTCCATCTTTAAATATTCTTCTATTTCACTCCTTCCAAACTTCCAATACAATAAATCCTCGAAAGAGTTGTCAATATATGTTTAATATGACATTGTGGAAGGTTTTTTTCTAAAAATTATAGCCAATCTATCACATAATTTTTAAACCAAATTGCAGTTATTTTGTAATACTCAATTGTTTCTATGTTTTCCATGCATAAGTGACATCTAGCCCATCCCCAGAACCCTTTCCTTTATAATTTGTTCCAAATAAAAATGTATATTTATTACAAATAAACTTTCTTTTACACATTATATTTATTTTTCCTATATTACGTTATTTATAAACTTTTAATACAAGTTTATATTTATTACAAATAAACTTATTTTTACACATTATATTTATTTTTCCTCTATTACATTATTTATAAACTTTTAATACAATAATTTTTCCAAACATTTAAATTATTTCTAAGCTAATAAGTTTAACTAAGTAAATATTATTGTGACAATTAATATTTTATTATGAAAACTCTATAAAAATACATACAAGAACCATGGTAGACTTATTCATTATAAAAATATATACAAGAACCATAGTGAAATAGTAGTAGTCTAACTTATCGACGAAATAGTTTTTTTCACGAGAATCTGGCAATATATTTTCAATCAAGAATGTAATTTTTTGATGTTTAAAAAACATTTTTGAATGCATAAATAGATTCAACCCCCTGAAAAACCTATTGGGCACTCAAATTCTACAGATTAAACAACTTAAGTTTTTAAAAATCTTTGTCAAATTTTGGTTAAAATTAAACAGAAAAAATAACATGAAAATGTCATTTCATCTATAAGTTAGACTAAAGTGCAATAATATATCTCTCTCGTAGAAATTCAAAATTACTATTTAAACCTCATAAATAAAAGCTATATATATATATATAAATTAAATCAAGGCCAACCATTTAATTGAAATAAATATTTTTTTAATTATATTTTAATTTAATAATAATATATAATTTGAAATTAATTTTTTAAATATAATTTAAATTTTTTTATAAATATATAATATCATATAAATTTAAAATTTTAATCAAATTACCCCATACATACATATACATCCATCGAATAAAACCAAAATAATAATAATTATATGGGCTGATACCAACTTGAAACGAATAATTTTTTTGCAAACTTATTTTCCACATTAACTTAATGAAATCAAAGCATTAACGCCCATGAATAAAATCATTGCAAACTCATTTTTCACAATAACTTAATGAAATCAAAGCATTAACACCCATGACCATATTTGTAAAAGAGACATTTAATGATATTTTAATTCATTTCCTTTGTAAGTTGCATATATTATTATTTTGCACTAAGGATTACCTGACGAGATAATCATTACCCACTTTAACATTGGGATCGAATCACTTTTTTATATTAAATGATTAGTTATTAAAAGACGGAATTAGCTAAAATGGTATTATTGGTAACCGACATTCATAATTTGTTGTTTGTCATGAATATGAGGGCCTCCTAGAAGATTCATGAGGACATTTTTTTTTATATCGTGATAGGAAAAGAAGTTTTTGGAATGGTTTATACATAATTATAATTTAATAGTTGACGGTATGTCAAAAAAAAATGAAAATTATTGATTTAAGTTTAAAAAAATATATATAGGTTGTGTTTTTATAAAGTTTAATAATTAAATTTTGCAAAAATAATATAATTAGTTTAGATTGCTATGGGGTAAGGAGTAGTTTGATTCACAAATTTATGTAAATTGAAGTGCTATGATTGAAGTGATTTAAGTTGAAATCTTTTCAAATAATCTGTGTCCGTGGAAGAGGTTATGTAGACACCTATGAGTTATAGTGGTAGTGGTTGGAATCTATCCCGTGTCACATGAGTACGAAACTGATCCAATTGTCGATTCTGACGCAGAAGCATCTAGACCTAGCCAGCAATGTGATGGTGTGTTCACATGTTGTGGCTAACGAGGGTTTGGAGGCAAAATTGGTTACTTAATTTTTATTAAGTAGTTATTTGTTGCCAAATTCTGAACAGAAAAGGGAATAAGTGGCAAGCTAATCCTCCCTGCGTGGAGATCAAGCCAAGTAGTTTAGATTATTCAGTTAGGATAGGATTTGATTTCTAAATATAAAGTAAATTCCTTCATTTGTGGAAGGAGATTGTTAGATAGGATATATATGTATTTCCCTTTCTTTTCTGGAGGATGATTCGAGAGAGGAAGAGAGGGAACAGAGAGCAAGAGTGAGGAAAATGTAATGTAAATCAGGCCATCAAGGGCCAGTGGAAAAACTCTATTTTATTTTCATATTCTTTTAATTTCAGAAACGATTGTGTTTAATAGCTATTTGTGTGAAGTTCACGTTTTTTGTTCACCTGAATTAGTTAAGATTGTGATGGCGAAAGCCTGTGTTAAATAGTTCTATTTTTAGTTTCTTATTTGTACAGTGAGTATTTCACCTAATCATAGTTCTTAAAGAAGAATCAGATGGGTGATATCGGAACAGTCAGATTCCTGGAAAAAATTTTGTAAATAAATTTGCAGATCGAGGCCAGAACCCTGGGATTGACGAAGATCCAGAGAAGTTTAGCGAAAGTATGCAGTTTTAGTAAAGCGTTGTGTTTCTAAAAGGAAGAGGGGTTTTCCTCTTGGCGGTGTGATTATGCATAGGACACTGTGCTACTCATGGTAGACGGGATCTATACATAAATGGGGTTATCAGTTGAAGCGCTGTGCATTACCTTCAAATATCCAATTTTGCATTGAGCCTAAACCCTTCATCGCAGATCGCAAGTTAGTCCTAAGTCTTTATAGCATATCAGAAAAGGGAGCGTGATTGTGATCAGCCAAAATTGCGATCCAAGAGTGCGATCAGCGGAAAATGGGATGACCCATTTATTGATGATATTGCGGTGACCCTTTGTTTGCGATTTAGCAATCAGCGAAATACGATGAACCTTAATTTCGCCAAAATCGCGATGAGCGTTTTGCGATGCGATAAGCGATTGTGTAGACAGTGGTTGATTATCACATTGATGAAGGATTGCAGAAAGCACATGTGATGGAGCATTGGACCTTGTAAAGCGGTCATATGAAGAGGTGAAGGGCAGAGGTGTTAGTTGAAAGCGCTAAGTTTGAAAGGTCTGTAAGGTTTAATTTAAAATTTAGTTTCTAGAGTGGGTTTTAAGGAAAAGTCAGAAAGAAGTCTAATTGCAGCAAAAAATGAAATAAAGACTAGAGTTGGGAGAGGTTTCCTAAGCGTGTGTTCTTAGAGATAAGGCAATTTTGGGCGTTGGCGGCCATATGGTTGCATCAGATTCTCCTAATCACAAAAAACACACACACACACACATATATAGCTTAGATTCATATTAACTCCAGATCTACCATGCGTCGGGAGGGATCATATCTCTTTTCATTCTAAAAGAGGTTAGCACCTTAAAAAAATTGATCCCTCTAAGTTAAGATGGAGCTAAATTGATAGAATATATATAATAATGAAGCCTTCAAGATCATCTTAAAATAATGTTTTAAATAAAATCTAAGTTTGGAAGCATAGCATTACACCAAATTTGGGGGTTTTATTGTAAATTTTGTATTATGATGATATAATCAATATATGTTAAGATAAATGAAGTGGAACAATTTGTGAATGAATGCATTTTTTGTCTTGTAATGGATGAGATATTTTTAAGTTGTTTGAGTTGTGTTCGATTATTCAATGGATTTTAATGGCAGGATAGAGTGATTTGGGCATAAATGAGGAGGGCCTTGTGTACTTGACCATAGAACTACTTTAAAACGTAGTTTCATAAGCTAAATGGACTCCTTATATGCATGAGTAATTTCCATATACTCTTCCTTTGTAGTGGATAAAGAAACCACAACTTGTCACTTACTCATCGAACTCACTACTCCACCAAACAAACAAAAGACATATCCACTTGTAGATCTCCTCCTCTCTACAACCCCTACCTAAATAGAATCAAAATAAACCTATATATCTACTAAGTGTGGGTTTCTTGGAATTTCACCATGTTATAAATTATTTTTTGGCACTCCCAATCTCATATCCTAAGTGTCGCACTTTATGTCGCCATTGTCACAAGTGTCGCAAAGTGACGAAAGTTGTCAACAACAAAGTATTCACCATGAAACATGTTCAGAAGCATCCCTGAAGGAAGAAGAATACTTGACTTGAATAAATTCTGCATAACTTTTCAAAAACCTTGTTTTGCAAGCCCAATGCCACTTTTAGCATAAAAACCCACACTGGTAACCTTTTGTCTAATTAGTGACTAGCGTTGGTTAGTGTGCCTTTTGATAGGAAAATCCGCGCTGGCCCTCTTCAAACAGTTCTTTCTAAACTAGAGGAGAAGCTTCTCCTACGAGAATATTTGAGAATGACATCGACGGGTGTTAGCATCAGGTGAGGTAGTTCATCTATCTTCCTTTGTATTTTCTCATAGAAACTAGAAAAGTTTGCACCTATTTGTCTAGTTTGTTGCTAGATCCTCCCATAGGATTAGAGGAATCCTTTCTTTCTGCAAAAACGATTGCCTACATAGAATCAACATAACCCTATATCTCCACTAAGTGTGGGTTTCTTGGAATGTCACCATGTTATACAATATTTTTTCGCACTCTAAGTCTCATATCCTAAGTGTCACACTTTGTGTCATCAATGTCGCAAGTGTTGCAAAGTGACAAAAGATATAAAAAACAATGTATTCACCATGAAACATGTTCATAACCATCCTTGAAGGAAGAAGAATACTTGCCTTGAAGAAATTCTGAAGAACTTTTCCTAAACCTTATTTTGTAAGACTATCACTACTTTTAGCAAACAAACCTGCGTTGGTAACCTTTTGTCTAACTAGTGACTAGCACTGGCAGGGCACCTTTAGATAGGAAAATCTACATTGGCCCTCTTCAGGCAGATTTTCCTAAAACGGAGGAGACACTTCTCCTACTATAAGTCTCGAGAACAATGAGTTGGTTGTAGTTGAATGAGGATTAGAGCGAGACCTCCCATTCCTAGTTCTTGATCCTACTTTCACGGATCTTCTCCTTGAAATGTGGAACCTCTCCCTCCTTTTATGGATCCTCAGTTGCCTCTCCTTCCCTATAAATCAAACCCCTACCATCTACTTTTGGTTAGCTTCTGGTTGGTTATTGCTTGGTTGTCTTCCTATGCTGAAACTATGCCTAAATGCTGCCCATTTTTCTAAGGAGAAAGCAGTGCTTGAACATCTTGGCTAGGACTTGGAAACTTATGCAAAGGAGGCTTCCAACATCAAGGATTAAGTGGTTGTACACTTCCCTTACTCTCTATTAATAATAAATTATGTGTTTTCTTTCCATAAGTGTGTAAATCATTACTCATTTAGTGTGATACTCCTTGATCTGTCACATTGTTTATGTTAGAATTAATTATGCTATGTATGTGTTGGGTGTGGTTTTTTACCTATTTTCTGCACATTCTTTCCCAACTCTAACGCTTCTGTCCTCCAGGCCTACGACTTTACTTGACCATTTCCCCTATGTTCTCACCTTTATAACATATTCTACCATTATGTTACTTTTCCATATTTTACTGAGTAATGTGATGATTTATTCCTTTTTGTGGCTAGCTGGGAGAGTATTGAAGAAGTATTTGGGAAGCTCTTCCTCTTTTCAGGTGATGGCTCGCGAGAACAAAGCTATGAAGTGGACAGGCAGCACGGATTAACTACATAAAATGGTAGAACAGCTCATTGTTACACATTGTATGATGTTATAGGATGTTGTTACACATTGGATGTTGTTACAGGTTGTTGTTATATATTGGATGTTGTTACAAGATGCTGTTACACTACACGCTGATACAAGAATCCGTTGTTTCGCCAAAAGTGTTGCCGCCAGTGATTCCATGACATCCCGAACTGTTATTCACCCGATGTTGTTGCGCCGAAGATGGAAAATGTGGGTATTATTCCACACAATAGCTGTCGGTAGTAGGGATTGTTTATTTTGGAAGCAACATACCCAAAAATTTGCAATCCTAACTACTATGTATTTGTATTTAGAAATAGGTTGTAACTACTTTTATTTTTTATCAGCATGAGAATCGTGAGATTCTCATGACTGATCTGTTTTCTAATTTTGGGATGTAATAACTCTAAATGAACTCGATTTTTCATGTACAAGGTTACGACATATATAAAAGTATTGTTACTCAGCTTCTATAATTCTGAGTTTATATTTAATATTAATCAGCACAGTGATGTTGTTACTGCTCTTCAGCCGATACGTTAATTACTTTTGTGTTACTCATGCGCCCTGCTGAGGAGGAAGGGTCCTCCTCTTTGGCAAGGATTACAGTGATAGAGGTAGTGTACATTATATTTTAGCTAATTGATTTATGGTTTCTTTTTGTTGTTGTACAAATCGTGGATTACATTCGTTGTTGTTTCTATTTATATTATGTTGTTACACTGAGTTAATCAAGAGAACGGTAGTAACCAGCTGGAGTAGATATTAGTTCTTGTGTGGCGTGCCTTTACTTTAATAGTTGCGAAGTGTGATTAATTATGTAGATTGTTTTTATGTTTACATGAATGGTTTGATCAACAATTTAGTTTAGCGACACCTTTTACTGTTTTCTGCATTTTCTTATTCTTGGTTGTGGTGTATCGGCACAACAGTGCAAACTCCATTGAAACAGCAAAACCTACCATGGGTTGACAATTAAATGTTGCAGTCTCGGTCAATTAGGATTGATTAAAACAACACTACATTTTGGCGCCGTTGCCAGGGATGGCAGTTGATGATACAGTTAGCCAACTTATTTGTTTGATGTTGAATGTTCCTATTCCACACTTGCTAGGTGGTAAGACAGGAGGTAAGAACCTACACATCACTCTAACATACCTGGGCAGGATCACCATTGTGATCACTAGGGAACTTAGGACATTTTGGTGTTTTGTTTAGTGTATCTTCAACTCTTCAGTCGCTAGGTAGTAAGATGAGAGGTAAGAACCTATGCATCGCTCTAACATACCTAGGCGGGCTCACCACTGTCGAATACTAAGGCACTTAGGGTGTGAGTTAATACACATAGGGTCCATGTGTGCAACTGTAGAAATTATAGAGATACCAAAACTACCCCCACTCTAATTAGTCACAGGAAAAATGGGTCGTAAAAAGGAAAGGAAGAGTGTAGATTTGGGAAGGAAAACATTCAGCCAAGAACTAATCTCTAAGGCAGAAACGGAACAGTCTAGCTCTCAAAGGGATGCAAGGAAAACAGGGCCACAGAAAGCTGTTACTCCCATAACAAAACAGAAACCTACGATTCCTCTATCTCAGGACCATATCATTCTAAAGCTAGCACCAATACCACCAAGACCAAGAATCTGATTGAAGGGCAGGGGGGAGAAGCTAGTAGCCAGAAGTTGACAACCGAGGGGCAAGGAGAAAGTGAGGGGGGACATCGATTACCTGGGACAGAAGAACACCTATTGGTTTATAGATACCCAGATACAGGTAGTGCGGTAAAACAACCAGCCCCAAGAACATCTGAGCCACTAATCACATCTACGATACCATCACAAGAACAGTTTGAAGGACGTCTGCTACAACAAGGGTTAGAAGGACTAGTCATGGGGGACAGAAATGACAAAAATGCTAAAACATATGCTACTATCACCACCTTTGAGTTCCCAATCAGGGATATCAAAGGTGAAGCTCCTATGAAAAATATTCCTCTATCATCCTTACCATCCTTCCAGGGGATGACTGTGGAAGATCCAAACACCTTTTTATTTGAGTTTGATGTCTTATGCAGAAGTTATGATTATACCTCATATGCATAGAAATTAAAATTATTTCCCACTACTTTAAAAGGGGTAGCGTTGAGATGGTTCATGGGATTGGGTTTCGCTTCTATTCGAACATGGAATGACATGAAGGAGACGTTCTTATCAAAGTACCAAGACTTTTGCAGAACCAGGGACTTAATGGAGGATATCCTTAGAATGACACAGAAGGAGGATGAAAGCCTGGAATATTATATGGAGAGATTCCACTATAATCTGCAGTGGTCTAAACATAGTGATCTAGACTAGGAGATCTTGAGGACTATATTTATCAGAGGAATGAGGGATGATTGCCTTGATACCCTGAACCTATTAGGAAAGGGGGATATATCGCAAGAACCATTCACTAAAATTATAAAGCTCTGCCTAAGATTCTCTAGAGGATCGTCTAAGGGGAGAAGTGCAGTTCGAGATGCCTCCTCCCGGATACAAAAGTCTGCAATAGGGAGAGTAACCAAAGCAAAAATCGGGAATTTGTTTGAAAATTTCAAGACCGATATCCTCAGTACTCTCTCTACCCAGATAACGACAACGCGGATCAAGAAGACACAAGGAGAAGCTAACACACCTCTGGTTGTGTTCTATCTGAATTGTCGGAAGAAACATCCCTTGAGGGAATGCGAATTGAAGAGAATTAGCTTGTGCAATATCTTCAAGCTGGAACATTCCACATGGGAATTTCAGAGCTTCCTAGATTAAAGGAAGTACTCAGAGAGTCAAGCGAGGAAGTGCAATCCTCTTATTTCATTGCACCAAGGAGGCCATGACAACCACGACCTCCAGGTATGTCTCAAGACTTTTCCTCTTTTAATTCATGGAACAATGCATATAATACTCAACAATATCCATGGAAATATCCTACTCCTCCTCCGGCATAGTTTCCTTCACCCTGGAACCAATGGTCTCCATCTCCTTCTGTTCAATACCCTCAACATCAACCATATCCTTGGAACCAGAATTGGAGAGGAAATGCCCAAAATTCAGCTCTGCCTGGACTACCCATGCAACAACAGCTGCAGTTACCTCCTTTCCAAACTCCTACTCCTCCACCACCTGTGCGACCCCAACTACCTGTGCAACCTAACCCAAACCCAAAAAATAAAGCATCTCAGGGCATAGAGGCTCCGACTACCTTCCAGACCTACCTTATTACCCCATGGGACTTAATGAAATACAATTGTGAATGGGCAAGGTAATTAAACCAAGTCACTACCCTATCATTACAGAGGAGGAATGTGAACCATCTAAAAGAGATGTTGGAGGCTCTGAGATGGCTTCTGCACCTACAACAACCAATATAGAGGAATTTGTTACATCTGTAATAGCCAACCCGCAAAGAACTGTTACTGCTGTAACAACCAACTCGGGGAAGGTTGATACACCTGTAACAGCTGATTCAACTATCGTAATGCAGGACCCTCCATATCCTCAGAGATTGGTCAAACCTAGGATGACCTCATAGCCCGAGTCTTATTTTCTTAGGGAGTTGCAAAATTTTCATGTACGAGTTCATTTGCTACGAGCCCTTAAAGAAGTACCTATTTATGCTAAAACAATGAGAGATTTGTGCATCAAGAAACCTGGGAGGAAGCCTAAAGACCCTACCACCATACATGTGATGGAGAAATTATCTGAATTAATGTCTGCTCTGCCTCTCCTAACTAAGTATAATGATCCAGGAAATCCTACAGTCACTATCTACATTAACGATCAACCCATAGCCAACACATTGATCGATCTCGGGGCTGCCATTAATGTAATGACAAAGGACTTCTTTGTAGCTCTCGAGCTACAGGGACTTAGACATACTCCTACTGTACTTGAATTAGCAGACAGGTCTCATTTTAAACCCGAGGGGATGTTGGAGGATATAGTGATTACAATAGATTCCTGGAGGTATCCAGCTGATTTTCTTATCTTGCAACCCAAAGCTTATTTGGGGGGACATCCTTTGATCCTAGGGAGACCTTGGCTGGCCACTGAAAATGCATTTATAGGCTGTAGATCAGAGTCTATGGTGATCTCGGACAACCAGGAAACAAAGAACCTTAGCCTTTACCCCCCAAAACCAAATATGGATATATATAACCCTTGGTGGGATGATTTTGAGCCTGAGTCAGATCTTTCCCTACCACTCCTCACTCTTGGGAAAGCCCAGTATTTCAAGGATGAGAAAAAATATGATGTCATAAATGGTTTTATTAGTAACTCACTTTCTGTCGCTTCTGCTATGAATTTGAATGAGGAAGAAGAGGTGGAAGATATAGATTTTGAACCAATGAGAACCAGACTGAATATTGACACTAGTCCAATTGAGATAGAATCTGGAAAGTTTTTTAATATTAACCCCAACCTTATTACTGAGCAAAATAATTGTTGTTATAGATGTTACAGAAATATAAAAAGGCATTTGCATGGGACTATACGGATATGAAAGGGATCCACCCTAACCTATGCACTCACCGTATTTATTTGAAGGATGGCTGCAAACCAGTCAGACAACCAAAATGTCATATGAACCCTTCACTAAAGGAGGTGGTGAAGGAAGAATTACAAAAACTTTTGAGCACTGAAAAATGTCACATGATGTTGACTGAAGGGATCGTGCTTGGAAACTACATTTCTACTAAAGGAATCAAGGTAGAGACTGCAAAAATAGAGGTAATCTTGAATATTCCAACCCCCAAAATGCAAAAATAGGTACGTATTTTTTTGGGGCATGCAGGGCATTACAAGAGATTTATAGAAAAAATTTCAAAAATTGCATCGCCATTATTTTCCTTTTTAAAGCTGAAATGTTGTGTATCAGTAGCTCCGGTATTGCAAGGACCTAATTGGGAACTGTCGTTTCACATAGCTACATATGCATCTGATATTGTTGTAGGTGTTGTTTTGGGCCAACTGGAGGATAAGAAACTTTATGCTATTTACTACATAAGCAAAAATATAACCCCGATGGAGCTCAACTACACAATGACCAAGAAGGAGTTCTTAGCAGTCGTGCATGCCATCAATAAATTCTGACATTATATCACCAAGTATCAAGTATTTGTGCACACTAACCATTATGCCATTTGTTTTTAAATGAATAAGCCAATTACCAATGGTAGGATTACATGCTGGTTATTTTTGTTACAAGAATTTGATATCACTATTGTCGATAAAACTGGAAAAGATAATGTAGTAGTTGACTTTCTTTCTAGATTAATTATTGATGACAATTGCATTCCCATTGAGGATTCTTTCCCAGATGAATATCTTTTCGCTATTTCTACTTACTCACCTTGGTATGCAGATATAGCCAATTATCTTGTTGTAGGGAAGTTTCCACAGTACTTGTCCTCCAAGGAGAAAAGAAATATTATACAACAAAGTGTTGCATATACCTAGATAAATGGGAACCCCCATCACACTGGACCAGATTTCCAGATTAGATGTTGTGTTAGAGAAGATGAGGTCTTTGACATCCTTAAATCTTGTCACAAAGAACCTTGTGGAGGGAACTTCGCAGAAAAACGGACAGGATACAAAGTCCTTTCAACAGAGTATTATTGGCCAACAATATTTTAGAATGCCAAGAAGTTTGTGAAGGGATGTGATAGTTGTCAAAGGATGGGCCAACCCCTGCAATCAGATGAGATGTCATTACAGCCCCAAATTTTCTTAGGACCTTTTGAGAAGTGGGCTTTAGATTTTGTGGGACCAATTAATTGCCCATCCAGACAGAAATCTTACATCTTGGTCTACACTGACTATGTCACAAAATGGGTTAAGGCATAGGCACTAACCATAGCGACGGAGCAGGTTGTCTCAGATTTTCTGTTTGAAGACATCTTTTTCCAGTTTGGCATACCCATATAGATATTCACAGACGGAGGGCCCCAGTTCACATCTCATAATATCCATGAGTTGGTTGAAAAATATAAAATCCATCATAGAATCACAAAAATTTATCATCCACAAGTAAATGGCCAAGTGGAGAGAACTAACAAAGTCATTGAGGGGATCCTTACTAAGACTGTGGCAAGTTACCGAAGAAATTGGGTTGATAAACTTCCAGAAATGTTGTGGGCATGCAGGACTACATGGAGGAATACCACTGGATTCTCACCATATGAACTTTTGTATGGTAAAATCCCTTTATTCCCCATTGAATTTGAAATCAAGACACTAATAACAACATTGTAGGTCAATTTGGACTTGGCTACAACACAAAAGCAGAGATTGAACTAGATCAATGAATTGGAGGAGAAACGGTTAGTTGTTATCCAGAAAACATAGATTATCCAACAGCAGAGAGCTAAGTGGCATGACAGATTCATCAAGAAGAAGAATTTCCAGAAAGTATATTGGGCTCTCTTATATGACTCAAGATTTAAATACTTCAAGGGTAAGCTCTGCACCAGATGGCTAGGTCCCTATGAGATAGATGCAGTGTTTTACAATGGGACTGTAAATTTGGTGACCATTGACAGTGCGAGGACACCATTTCTTGCAAATGGGCACCGTCTTCGGTTATATCACAAACCTGCTTCAAGGGATTCGTTTGCCAACATTGTCACAAATTCGGATCTACAGATTACATGAACAGGGGAAAGCCCCCTGTGCTACAAAAATTTTAACTTTTCCAATAAGTGTAACAGCTGAAAATCAACTACGGTTGGCGGCTATTACACCTTCAAAAAAAAAATATTAATAATGATAATAATAATATGGTTGTGAAAACCTTTCCCAGGCATAGACACACATTTTTTTTGTAGCAGTTGAAAACCAACTCATGGTGGTTGTTACACACTCTGTAACAACCATTGTTATTTCAAAGCATAGCTTATGATAAGTGTTGTTACATGATCATTTCTTCTTTATTTTCTGGTAGAAATCAAAATAATATATATATTAGTCGTCTTGATTGTTACACATGTAATAGCCGACGACTGTTAAAAAATAAATGAGATATTTTATTTGAAATAAATAGCAGGCATCACCGGGGTCCTCGTCATCATAATTAAATTTGCACGTCTCGTTGCCGGGGCTTAGTTCGCGCGTTGCGTCACCCATGACTTCTCCCCACGTCACCCATGTATGTCATCAAAAGGTCATATTGAATTCGCTTTATTTGGTAATTATGGAAACTTAACATGATTTTTGATGGCCGAGGGTGGCTGTGACATGAATATCGCATGATTTGTGATTATTTAAAAAGTCCTACAATTAAGGCATGATGACTCGGTATTTATTATTACTTAATGCCGATTATGCCAAAAAGGGGAAGAGTACGTTCGACGAGACCTCTCATGACTCACAATTAATAAGGAAAATTGACCATGCAGTACGAATCATAAGTGCAAAATCCCAATTCGAAATCCTCACCTGCACCACCCTACCACCCTACCATTTACCCCTACTGTAAGCGTTGAATCCCCATTCAGAGTGCTCAGAGAATTGGAAGATAACAGTGCAGGTTGAAACAACTAAGTTGTGTGTCGACGACCCTGGAGCATCTAGAGGAAGGGAGAAGGAGGTGAAACAACAATAAATTTGCGTAAGAAATGGGTGGAGCAGTAATACAGCATGAGCCAGGGTCCACAGAAGCCTTGGAGGATTTCCCTGAAGCATGCCATATTTTCAAGAACGCAAGCTGGTTCAAAATATTCTGGAGGTTGGAGGTATCAGACGACAGTGTTTCCATGGAATTTGCAAAGAATTTGGAGAGAAACCAGACAGAAGTTAGAGTGTTGAAGCTGGAGGTCATAGAAGAGGTGATTTCTAGAGTGACAGGATTACCAATGGAAAGAAAGAGGTGGTTCATCAAGAAGGTCAATGACCCCTCCCTGAAACGAGATTTCCTCGAAGAAGAAGAGTTGCTGGTAAAGAAAGGAAGGGGAATTGATAGACTATCACTCCCACAGCCATGGGCTAATGTTTACCTCTACCTCATCAAGTACATTACTTGCTAGGGAAGGGAAACAATTATGTTTAATTATCACTTTCCATTGCTAAACCACCTCCGGCATCAACAGCTAATCAATCTTTCTTACTTCTTGATGGGAAACATTAGGCACATGGCCGTGGCTGTGAAAATGGCTGCACATCCAGAAATGTGTGTCACCAACCATGGTCTTATCAAACTCATTGTGTTGGACGCCTTGAGCCGCCAAGGTAGGAATTGAGAAGAATTTATGAGGAAGAAGCCTAGCACCACCCACAGGAGGCAAACCGAGATGTCCGAGGAAGCTCCAGTGGTGACAAAGGAGCAACCCAGGCCCTTAGCAGTAAGGGTTGGCAAGAGATCAGTTGACAAACCAATTGGTGATAGGCAGCCGAAGCAGAGGATAAGGGTTAGCGGGCACCCAAAGTCCCCATCCATGTCAAGGAAGAATAAAGAAGCAGCAGAGAAGAAGGACAAGGAGCAAGCTGAGCTAGAGAAACCTTCTTCACCTGGTAAGAGCGAAACCCAATCCTTGTTGTCAAGAATTGAAATTTTAGAAAAAGAAAATAGAGAACTGATGGAACAACTAGTAGAGGGAAAGGCAGAGCCAAGAGCCCCAGGTGTTATGAGGAATTTTGCATCTACGGATAAATACTAATTCCCTAGGTAGGTAGCTATACCTAGAACAACAGATTTAAAGTGCTTATCCTTTTTCTATAGACGATAAATAAGACAAGGGAATCAAAGGACCTACTTGTTCTTTTGCTTTCCTTTTGTCTCCTTTGTATGGCTCCCGTCGCTCCTTCTTAAACTTAACTCGCTCAAAAAGTACCTGCAAGCATAAACAGAAGATAGAGAACCAATCAAAGCAAGAGATCTATCGAATATAAGTAAATGGAATCAGATACATTCACAGATATAAACATCATATATTGAGATAAGCATATAGAAAAAGGTGTAAATAACTTTATTAAGTAGAAGGAAGAATTACAACCATGAAGTCTGATCCATTGTCACTCTTCCAGCTTGGGTTCCAACCAACATCACATCAATAGCACAAAACTCTGGTAGTGTAACACTACTCACTTACAATCTCAATCCTCACACCAACAGTATCTCCTTACAAATTCTCAAAGTCCATCCCCTGATCACTTAGATGAGTGCTCAATTTATAGGAAAATGGAGGAGGTTTGATAATAAATGAGGGTATTGAATGGCCTTCGAAACTTAGATTTAGTTTCCATGGAGGAAGGGATGAGAGGATAGGAGGTTACTTAACTCATTCCCTATCCAGTTTCGATCTCATAGGAGATGATAAATGTGGGAATCTTCTAGATGGCTCCAGAAGATAAGAATATTCCCAGAACCTTATGATGATTTTGCTCAAACTTGCCTAGTGCAGGTCAAAGTGGGCCTAGGTGCTCTGCAGAACACCTTGACATGGGCCTACCTGCACTGAAGCGCACTTACCCCTGACCAAGGCTGTGTTGGTCCTCAAGGAGACAATTCTGGAGGGCTTCAGGCCAATAAACTCTCAGGGAAGAAGGCATTCAAAGTGATGACTTGTCTAGGGCACGTAGCAACTGAATTAGGGTTTGATGAGCCCTAATGGTACAGATCTAAATGATGGGAGTGATGTGCCCAAATGGATCTATAATAGCTTCCCCCTAAAGCATGAAGTCGAAAATAATAATGTCGAGTGATATGCTTTACGATGTGATGAGGAGGTTCCGAAGTGGATGGTGACCTGCATCGATTACAATACATAATATCATGATATTTTGATTTTTTCTCATGAATCGCTGAGGGAAGGCATACCCATGCTCATCATATAAACTTTCATTATAAGTACATAGGTAATTGTCTATAGATATAGACCCATGACAGGATGACCATCAATGTAAATCCATTGTAAGGTTGATTTGGTACTTTCTTGAAATCACAACCTAGATGGATGAAACTAGATCCGAGGTCTTCTATCTCGTTCAATCATTCGCTCAAGTATGAGTCTAACCATGTGAATATGTGATCTGAAGTCGAACATGGGAAGACATCGTCTGATTACCAGTCAATGATGTAAGTCGTTAACAGACGCGAGAGAAATCATCGATAATGATAATGATCCTCAAGGTACTGTAGTACATTCTGCATGGTGTGAATGGATGTTTTGATGTCAAACACCATACAAATTCTTTCGATCGAAGGCCAGTTATGTCAAACTATCACCAGAAACGAGAAACTTGCCATTGATGTATGCAAGCCTCAAGGTACTGGAAGGGTGTTTCTAAGTCAACTTCTTGGATGATGTGCTGATGTCAACAAGAAGCGACTCATCGCAGGAGGGCCTTGATGTATCCCACATCAACAACACGAAACGAGTGTAATGATTTTGGAGATGGAATTTGACTGATGACACAAGGTTCAGGAATGGCGGTCTTGAAAATGAAGGTTTATGAGTATTGCAAAGGATGAATTTTAACTGAGTGACTTCTCTTGAACATGTCGGTGACACTAAATGAATTGGCAACATTGACCCAAAACAAAAGGTAATGGTTGCTATGATAGACCAAGGGATGATGACCATCAAGTAGATAACCCAACCCGTATAATCACAATGATGAAGTGAAAGTGTCATGTTCAAGAGTGACCTGTTGCCATAAAGTGGTTTACCCTCTTTCCCATTTTCCCCAGTCATCGCTGACTAGTACCTCTTTATTTTTTATCAAGATTGAGAAGGATAACATATGCTTGTTGTATAATTCCACCCTTCGGGTGAATCCATCACTATGTGATATTTTAAGGAGTTTAGCGAAGGTGAAACTCAATCTTGCCATGATAGACAAGTTTGTCACTATTTGATATTTTAACGAGTCTAACGACAATGATAACCCGATCCTTTCATGTTTAGAGAGTTTGTAAAGGGACAAAAAGAAAACTCCACAAGTTCTTTTTCGTAGATTTGTCTCTCAACTTCAAGAAAGCGTAAAACAATACAAGAGAGAACCTATTGACCATGTTCGGTCAATGTATTCCTTTTTCGTAAATAATCTATCTCAGCCCGAAAAACGGTTAAACTTATAATGAGTAGATGTCATTTCCAATCCATTAAGAAGCTTAAAAGGACAAGCACTCGACAATATTTTCACATTTCGAGAGTCTAAAAAGAGCTTAAAGACGACTCCAAGGGGGTTCCTTTTTCGATGTTTAATAGAGCTCGAAAAAGAGATAAAAGTATGCTCTGTGGTCAAAATACAAATAATGAACATGCACGTCAAATTCTATAAGTCAGCTGTAAATCTGTTCAAAACAACACCAAACAGATTAAACATACCTGTTTCATTGGTAAAAATAGGTAAATACAAAAGTTTACTCATTTAATGATCATTAAATAAACATAAAACAATAATTTACCATGTCATTTTCACCATTTGAAATTTACCATTCAGTTTGTGCTTTGACCCTGTTTTTTACCTCAATCTTCATTAGCTGATTGTGAGAGATTCTGTAGATCAATTCTCGTGTCGTCCGGACCATGTAGGAGATCTACCCCTCCTCTTTCTTTTCATTTCATTCTTTTACTGTTTCATGCAAGTTTTTAGGGTTTTTAGGGGCCCTAGGATTTGAATTTTTCTCCCTGGGATCAGTGCAGGCTCGCATGTCAAAAACTGCGCTAGGGAGTACCCAGATAGAAGGGATTCTGCACTACAGCACAGTGTCTCCTTTCTTGGGCTGCGCTGGGTGAGTTTCACAAACTTTTTTCACCAAATTGACCCAAAATTTCTTCAGTTTTTTGCATGAAAAGGATCCTAACTAAGCTTATGGTTTTATTTCAGGCTTCATCGGATCAGAATGTCTATTACTTAGCAAGAAAGAGAGCATGAAGAACAAGACATAGTTTTCTTAAATGATCCAGGTACAGTTGAGGCCCTCAAAAACTGTGGGTTGCTCAAATACTTCAAGTTGTCCGGGATGAGGCAACAATCAAAACTATTGCAGTTCCTAGTTCATGCATGGGATCCGACAAATCAAGCTTTTCACATAATGGACAAAGTTGTCCCTATTGTGATCGATGATGTTTACTTTCTTAAAGGTTTGTCGAGATGTGGTGCCCCCATATCGGTTCTTCCCATGGAGGGAGTCAGTGAGGGACTATGTTCAACAATTATGTCGGCCAGGTACACATCCTAGCAAGGACAGAAAGATAATCATCAAGGATATCCATGATTTTCCTTTGATAACAATCATTTTCACCATCACAAAGTTGGCAGGCAGTGTGACGCTTCATCTGGCGAATAGATCATATGTGCAATATGCACTTGAGTGTCTTGAGCCAACTTTATTCAATTGGTGTGAGGCAGTACTTTCTTCACTGAAAGAGCAGTTGACAAAGGTAAAGAGCGATAAAACAAAGAACTTTAGCTATGGATCGCTCTTAATTGCTTTTACCTTAGAAAGAATTCCATTACCACAACATGTAACACTGGGTGTAGCTGGTCTTAGAGATCCACAGATGCAGAGGGGGGTCGAATTGATGGCTAGACATGTTGGTTAGTCATCGATTACATTTTCCACTACATTCTTCAGTTGGCTCGATCGAAAACACATTGTAATCGAGGAGAATCCATACTCAGGGATGGATTTTCATGGAGATCCAGAGTTGAGTCTACCAGTGGGTGCATAATGGGGTGCTATAGGTAAATTGTTTTTGACCAAAATGTTTTTTGATTTTTAATTTTCTACATGTTTTTGTGTTTTTATGTTCCAAGACTAAACTAAAATCATTCTCATGCATGCATATGTAGGTATTGTTCGACCTATGAAGCACCAAAAAGAGGCAGGTGGGCCAGCGTGGAGAAATATTGGGAGAGCAGTTCTCCAGGATTTGGATTTGGTCAAGACACTCACAGAGTTGTGGGATCATGTAGAGGGATTAACCCTTGGTATTTTGTATGTCTGAATCGAGGAGTTACCTATGAGGCTGCAACGACATATTATTTGTGTTCCAGGCTATTATGAAACCAGCTCACAAAAAGATAGACAAGATGGATCAACGCCTTAGAATTCAGCCTCTTCGAGGGGGAAACCTCCTTTACATTACACAAATGAACAATTCTTGGATGATAAAAATGACAAGACCTCCTTTCTATATATAGGAGTTTAAGGGGTCATAATATAATCAGAGCTGACATAACAATAATAATGTAAGGGCACAATAATAACAATAGTGGGCCTCTCTAGGGCATAATAATAATAATATGGGAACTACATGGGCACAAAAATATAATAAGGGGGTTGTACTAATAACAATAAGGGGTTACACTAGTAGTATAGGGACCCAACATTCCCCTCTCATCAAAAGGTGTTATCCTCAATGCTTGAGTAGTTCTTGATGATTCTGTATAAAATTCTTGTCCTTCCATCTGGAATCTTTAGCGATTAAATTCTTCCACTTGATGAGATACTCTAAAATTGAACGATTTCGTAGCTATCGGGTTCTTGTTTCTGTGACTGCTCCAGGTTCCAATATGATTTTTCCTTCCTCGTCAAGTTCTATCAATATTGTTTGAACTAGGATCTTCTGCAACTTTTGAATGAGTGGACACACTTCTTCGTCCTTCTTCCATTCATCCCTTACTTCATTTACCCAATCTGGTTTAATAATAGGAATAGCACAAAATAATGCTTCCACATCCTCATCCTTTCTTGACAGTGTGTCTACAGTGTGTCTACAGTGTGTCTCATCCTTTCTGTTCTTCTAAAGATAATCTTTTTTCTAAAAATTATTTAAGACTATCATGATCCATTTTTACCTTGAAGTGTCTTCCCATTAGGTAAGGTTGTCATTTCTTAAGTGCATGTAGTATTTCCAACATTTCTTTCTCATAAATAGCTAGCTTGAGATGTAGTCGTAAAAATACCCAATCGCCTACATCAAAACTTCTTTCACTGCAATGTTGATCTGCCTGTTGTTTCATTCGATTCTACACCAAAGTGGCATTATCCTTTAAAAGTTGGAGAACTTGTTGTTGATGCTCGATGTGATCTTTCACTGCTTGAATCTTTTTCTTCTTGATATGTCCTTCTATATTGAGAGTTTGAGGAGTGGTAATTTCTTCAAATGCATTGCAAGATATGGTCAGATTCATTTCTTGATGCTCGATGTGATCTTTCACTTTTTGAACATTTTTCTTCTTGATATGTCCTTCTATCTTGAGAGTTTGAGGAATGGTAATTTCTGCCAATGCATTACAAGATATGGTCATATTCATTTCTTGATGCTCGATGTGATCTTTCACTTCTTGAACATTTTTCTTCTTGATATGTCCTTCTATCTTTTTTTTTTTCTTTTTTTTTTTCTAAGTTGTGGTTCACGGTCACTGAGTGGTTGCTACATCCACAGTAAATATCGGGGCAGTTCCACCTGAAGGGATCTGCCCGTCGGCCAATCTTAACAGGCCTAACCCCGAGGGCGTCGAGGAGATTTCACCTCGTGACCTACCAACTGGGAAAGTGCTTAGCAACGGGAACTCGACCATTTGAGCTATCCCTTGGGGCTTATGTCCTTCTATCTTGAGAGTTTGAGGAGTGTTAATTCTTGCCAATGCTTTACAAGATATGGTCGGATTCATTTCTTCTTTCTCTAGGGTTGGTTCCTGGTGTATATCCTCTTATTTTGATGTTTCTTGAGCCTTTTCTTTCTCCTCTCCACAATCAATGTAAAATAAATTCTTCTCAGCACACTTATGAACTTTAATGTATTTGTTATCACAATTGTAACAAATCCCTTTTGCTCTTTTTTCTTCCAATTGTTGTGGTGTCAACCTTGTAGGTTGTAGAAGGCTAGGAGAAACAACACTTCCATCTTTATAGTTGTGAGGGGTATACTTCCTTGTTGCCATAATTTTTCTTTCCACTTTTCTTTCCAACCTGAATGCCTTCTCCAATGAATCATGTTCCCAAAGACGAACCTCATGTTGAATGTTATCCTTTAAATTCCCTATAGAGACATCAATCCTCTGCTTCTCTAGAATATCATTTTTCCTTATATTCAATTTTTGAAAGTCCTCAATAGGTTCTGCCATTGACCACTTTTGTTTTAGATTTATCAATTGGCTAAAGAAGGTGTTTCTTTTTGTATCTTTATAATGTGCTATCATTTCCTCCGTGAAAATTGACCACGTAAAAAGTGGTTTACCAGAACAAAACCCTTTATACCATAAAAATTGATCTGGTTCAAAATATGAAGGTTCAATATGTACCTTTTGTAACAATTGCACCTCATGTAGATCACAATATTGCTCCATCTATAGTATCCATTTTACCAGATCCTTGCCATCAAACTTCCTCATATTGCCTTTTCTTGATTTTAGGAGCTTGATCTTGAAATGATTGTAACTATGTAATTTAAGATCTCTAAGTTTTGAAATTGCATCCTGCAGTAGCCCTCTGAGTCCTCTTTCTAACCCCACAAGTCTGATCAAGATTGGATTCTTCAAGGAAGATTTATTTCAAATCTCCCACGATGACAGTATTATACACTGGTTCAGTAGAGCAAGCTTCTATGAAGTGCCACGTGTCACTGTGTCAACCTTATGACCTAAAACTGATACACAGAAAACTACAGTACGTCCTCTCTCTGCAACTTCTTACGCAATTTCCATTTGATGCTCAGAGAGAAAGTTATGACAATTTTCCCAAGGTCACTTGTTTAAGATGTAATTCAGGAGCCTGCAGATACCCTAAATGTCTTAGACTGTATCACCAAAAATATAGTGAACCAAGATCAGAAATTCAGACTAATTTCTTATCAAATGAGTTTTTTTAGCTTCTGAAAATTCGTAGAGAAAACATTATAGTGAAAATTCCATGATGCCTTGTTTTAGATGAAATTCTAGAGCTTGCAAAAACCCTAACTTCCTCAGATCATATCTCCACAAATATAGCAACACAAGATCTGAAATTTGGACTCGAGGTTCAAAGCGATTTCCTCTCAAATGGTTGTTTCTTTTAGCTTCTAAAACATTGCAGAAAAAACGTTATAGTGAAAATTCCATGATGACCTGTTTGGAGCAGCGAAACCTTAGAATCCAAAGCTCTGATACCAAATGTTATGAAACCAGCTCACAAAAAGATAGAAAAGATAGATCAAAGTCTTATAATTCAGCCTATTTGAGGAGGAAACCTCCTTTACATTACATAAATGAACAATTCTTGGATGATACTAACAAGACCTCCTTTCTATATATAGGAGTCTAAGGGGTCATAATATAATCAGAGCCGACATAACAATAATAATGTACGCGCACAATAATAACAATAGTGGGCTTCTATGGGGAACAATAATAACAATATGGGGATTACATGGGCACAATGATATAATAAGGGGGTTGTACTAATAAATATAATGGGTTACACTAGTAGTATAGGGACCTAACACAGGCCGTTGGATGCGGCTCTTGCGTATGATAGCTCAGGCTGTGACCTGTTATCATGAGCATCACTAGGTATACTTAGGATGTTTTTTGCATGCATTTTGAGTTTTTAGGTCAGATGACCAAACATGTCTTGGACACAAATTTTGTAAAAAAAAATTAAAACATCTATCTATTTTACTTTCAGAGTTTTTATATATATGGTTATGTGCAACCCTATTCAACTAATGATGTGTATTGAAAATTTACTTTTACATGTGTTGCAAACGTTTGTTTAACACATAGTTTGCTAATGAGTCGGTTAATGTGTTAAAGTTTCTGGAAATATGTTGATATTGAATGTACTCAAAATGTCTTTCCAAAAGATGAACTCTAAGGAACATACGAACAATCATTGGGTTTTGAACAGTATAAATGTTTGTTAGTTGTAGTACAACAAGTTGTGAGTCCAACCTAATGATGATTTGGCAAATGCCAAGTGAAATGGCATCAGAGAGAAGTTCGATCAATGCGCTATATTCAGCAATATTGTTCATTAATCGTCTGATACAATTCCCTTGAAAACTCACTAACTCGCCACTTGGAGAGAAAATGGCCAATGCTGCAGAATATAGGTTCTGCGTACTACGACTAGCACCATCGCGTAACCAAAAAATGGTCCCAAAGGTTCCGACATTTGGAACAAATGCAAAGCGGATTACTTAACGACATAAAAACTCTAAAAGACACACTGACACACACACATGCAATTAAATCATATATACAATTATTTTTACTACACTCAATTAAGCATAGTAATGTTTGAGATACAACCCATTTCAGGGCTATGACAATGGAATTCCATCATAATCCACCAACTTGTAGGCACCTTTTTCCAAAACATGCTTGACAATATAAGGACCCATCCAAAGCAGTTCAAATTTTCCTGCTTCTAGTTTATCAGCTTCTTGATCGTAAAGCAAGACTAGATCTCCTTCTGAGAAAACACGAGGCTTGACATTTCTATCATACTACGCCTTGATTCGTTTCTTATGTGCTTCGTTAGCTAATGCAACTTCACAACAGGTTTCATCCAGATGGATAAGTTCCAAGAAATGTGCTTCTTCTTCAGAAGTGTCGGGTAACAGGTCAATCACGAGTTTGAGAGATGAAATTTCGCATTGTATCAACAAGATTACCTCCAGACCATACACCAATTGAAAGGGTGTGAATCCATTTGCATTTCTCACTGAGGTTTGATATTCCCACAAGGCAGAGTACAGGATTAAATTCCAGTTTCGTTTATGAACCCCTATCATTCTTTGAATCATTCGCTTCAGGACTTTGTTGATGGCCGCTTGCGGATAATAAGAGGTCGAACTATCATGTGAAAGTCCTAACTTGGCAGTCAACTCATCGATCATGTGATTGCAAAAATGTGACCCATTATCTGTAACTATAGCTTGTGGTACACCAAACCGGGCAACCACGTAGTTGAAAAAGAAAAGAGCAGCCGTCTTGCCACTGTTGTTTAATGTTAGAATCGCCTCGGCCCATTTGGTAAACTAGTCAACGACGACTATAATGTAACCATTCCCCCCTGCTAAGGTGGGGTTACATGTCATGAAGTCAATGCCCCATTTAGTGAATTGTCGAACAATGACGATAGGATGCAATGGTGGAGGTGGTAATCTAGCTTTACGGTCATAGATCTAGCATGCATAACAGCTTCTAACAACAATTATGCAATCTTTGAATATAGTAGGCCAGAAGTAACTAGCATGGAGAATTCTATGTGCGGTAGCATAACCAGATAAGTGTCCACCACAAGCACCTGAATGAAAATCATTCAAAACTTTATCGGCTTCCTCGTGAGTTGAGGCACCTTCATAAATCCTATCGATACCACGACGGTAAAGAGTGTCGCCAACGATCAGATAATCTTTGGCTTGGTATCGAATATGTCATTGTTACAATCAAGAGGTATCTGGCCAGAAAGTTCGGGTCTAGAGATAAATCAGTATATCTCCATACCATGCGTCAGATGATGAAATCAAGAACAGAGACTCGTCCAGAATTGATGGTTCTAATGTTGAATCAATGGTATTCGAGGGAAGGTCGCAAAGAAGCTTGGCGAAGACTAGAGATTTCTTTGATTTGGATTTGATGAATTCCAAATCAAACTCCTGCAAAATGATGATCCATTTTGAGTATTTTCCCCCTAGCAATTGATGTGACAAAATATATGTCATAGGGTTGAAATCCGAAATGACAGTGGTCTTTCGGAGCAGGATATAGTGGCGAAATCTCTATACTACTTGAACAGCATCCAGAGCTAACTTTTTGATGTAAGAGTACTTAAATGTTGTATCATTGAGATTGTGGCTCAAATAATATATCGAATGTTCAATTCCATCTTCTTCTTGGACTAAAACCATTCCAATGGTTGTATCTACAGTGGAAAGATACTGGAAGTGGTCACTTTAATAATTTAGAGAATACATTAATGAGGCTCTAATCAAGGTATATTTAAGAGCATCAAACGAAGCTTGCGCAACCTGATCCCAATGGAAAGGTACCCCTTTTCTCAAAAGATGAGTAAATCCTTTTGCCATTTCAGCATAATTGGGAATGAACCTCCTCAGAAAGTTAGCCTTCCCTTGGAGTCTCTGTAACTGTAGTAGATTGGAAGGTGGAGGAAAATCAAGGATTTCCATAACCTTAAGTGGATCAAGTCGAATTCCTTCCTTAGACACTACAAATCTAAGAAAATAACCAGAACCAACACAAAACACACCTTTGTGTGGATTGAGTCGTATTTTGTAGTATCGGCACCATAAAAATATAGCTCTCAAATGTTGCGGGTGATCAGACCGCTTTCATGAATGAGAAGGTAAATCAACAAGGTATGGTTGAACAATATGTTTGATGTCATGGAAGGCATAGTTCATTGCCCGCTGAAATGTTGCCCCTACGTTCTTCAAACCAAAAAGGAGAGAATGTGCCCCATGGACAAATAAAAGAAGTTTTAGATTGGTCCTCTGAGCGGATATTGATCTGATTATAGCCAGAAGAACCATCCATAAATGAGAATATTTCGCATCTGAAACATTCATCAATAATCTAGTCGATAAAGGGAGTGGGATAATTGTCTTTTGGACAAGCCTGATTAACATCCCTATAATCGACGCACACTCGTATTGTCCCTTGTGCCTTCATGATAGGAATAATATTGGAAACCCAATCAGTAAGATGAACAGGGTAAATGAAACCAGCATGCAAAAGTTTTTCAACTTCTATTTTAATGGCAACTACCTTCTTCGAAAGAACAGGACGGAGGCACTGTCGCTCTGGTTTGACATCAGGATATATTTTGATTTCATGTTCAACTATACTAGAGTCAATTCCTGGCATCTCCTCGTATGACCATGCAAATGTATCTTGAAATTCACGAAAGAGAGCACGGTAAATATCAAGTTCTGATGGAGAACAAGATTTTCCAACATAAATGTTTTCTACAATGTTAGATTTGGTCGAAATATTGATAGAAATAGTTTCTTCTATATTTTACAAGTTTCGCTCGGAATCCACTATATCTATGAAAACATAATTCGAAAGGAAATCAACAACTGAAGGGTGATTAAGTTCATTTCAATAATATTCTATGTGATCTGGAAGATGGGAACGATGATGATAATCTTCCCATGGTTCTCCTTCTATCATCATTGATTGGATGATTCCTTCATCACTAGAAAATATACGTGAAAAAGGATCGGAGGAAGTACCATATTCTAATGAACGATATACCCATACAATTGACGAAGATGGATTTGGGTTTGTCGCACAAGCCAGAAATATTGATTGCTATGCTAGCTCAATAGGGCTTAGCGACATGATTTCATTACTACTATCAACTTCAAAACTATTGGTAATCTTCCTTAAGTCAGATGAAGTGGAAGATATCATGTTGCAAGTCTCAACTTTTGCCACTTCCACCAAGTTTGATGGTGGTGGTAGTGAAAAAGTACCCATTAGGGAAGAATCTTTAAAGAGACCTACACCAATGTTTTGGAGAGATAGCAGGGGTCCATGTATCAATGGAATGCTACCAGTAGCCTGTGAACTAGAGGCGAAGAAGGCGAGTTGGTCGATAACTATGATTCCACCCTTATGAGGGAATGAAATCGTACAAAAGTATGTTGAAACCACAACAGCCATAGCATAAACCCACGGTCTTCCTAGCAAAATGTTGTAGTCAAGGGGTCCGTCAACAACCTCAACTTCAATAGTTATTGTTTTTCCTCCTAATTTGATTTCCAGATTACTCAATATCCCATAAGGCGTATACATGTGACTGTCAAAAGATTTTAACGTTGTTGGTGAACGTGACAAAGGCAATGAGCCAAGTGTTTTCCAGCAACTCATAGACATTATACAAGTAGATGCCCCCTCATCAATAATGGTTCGATGAACAAATTTATTCAAGGCATTTACTTGAATCATGAATGCTAACTATGCTAGTAACTGTGGCATATAACCCGCATGGTTGAAAACCACAAGATTGGAATCAATTGGATCGACTCCACCAATTGGTGACAACAAAGCCTGCTTTTGGGAGGGACAGTTTTGAATTACCTTGAGCGTAGACATAGCAGAAGGTGACTGAACCAAATCCTCTACTATATTATAATTTTGTGCAACTCGAGCTCAAGGGTTAAATGTTGATTTATGTACAACTCCCATAGGCGGTTTTATTGTTAACTATAGTGACATAGGTGGTGGATAGGATCATTTGAAGTCGAAGTCAAAGGATTAGGTTGATTAGCCTCGTTATTCAACGATGACGGTTGATTTCCATAATCTTTACTTCGTGTTGACACCAAAATATCATTTTTCGGCTTAGAGGTAAATAACATAAGCACTTGGGAAGTGGAAGCATGGTCTGTAGCAACCATATGTGTCTCCAGGTTCGGAAAAGGATCAGTCAATACCACAGATGTATTAAAAGTCTTCAGAAGCTTTGAGACTTCGGAGCAGTGAGGACAATCTCACGTAAAATTCTCATCGTTACAAATCAAACATGGGTAACGAGGTTTCCTAGCCGAAGGAGAGGAATTAGATGATTTCTCTTGAGGGGAATTATTTTGTTTCTTCTTGTTTTTCCCCTTCTTCTTTCTTCCTGGTTTCTTTTCATTCTTGCCTTTGTCAGATGACACGACATCAATTTCGGAAGCAAGAGTGTTATCAGATGCATCTGAAGTTTGAATAGAAATGGTAAGTGTTTGACCAGATGGTCTACCTTCTGTTTTTGTGCTCAAAGAACCAATCACACCATCGCCGGAATGAGAGTCCTTACTCGATGGTGGAGGAGGAATAGTGAAAGCTGGTCAGGGTGCATTTGGGATCTTGTCATAGAGTGTGCCAAACTGTGTATATATCAAGTCCAAATATTGGGCATAAGCAATTACTTTCTCTTCAGTGACAACTCGACCTTTCACCACATCCTCAGTGATAGATGGCAGCAAGGATTTTATAAACCACTCAGCCAAACGCTGATCAAGAACAAAAATTTTAACCATTCGACGACGACGACGCCACTCATGAATATGATCAAAGATATGAGTAGCAGTAGTCTGTTTAAAGTTCATTAATAGTTTCGTTCCAGTTTCATATCGTATGGGTAACTGGAAGTGGGTTAAAAACATGGTAGCTAAGGTAGTGAAGTTATCAAAAGAAGCTTGTGGTAACTCAATGTACCACTTTCGTAGCCGGACCAGTAAGCGTTCTCTGGAAAAGACAAAGTCTAATAGAATCATCATTCAAGGAGTTTGATGAACACCATAAATGAAACGTCATGACATGGTTGGACGGGTCTTCTCCAGGGTTTCCATTGAATTTTGGAATCTCGGAAGGTAACTTATGAGGAATAACTGGCCACCAAGGTGCATAAATAATTGGGTCATTGGTGAGCTGATTTAGATCTGGTAACTCAAGTGCTGCAGTGAGAGGCAACTGTCTATTGAGGTCAAGTTGAGAATATCCAGGGTAAGATCGGATTTCCTGGGCAATAGGCCTTTGCATACCAACATAAGGAATCTACTGTTGGTAACCTTGATATGGGTAAGTTTGCTGAGCAAATCCGGTGTAAGGTTGTTGTTGTGCACACGGTACATTTGTTGTTGTCCAAACCCAGCATAGGCTTGTTGACTAGGACCTGGGTAAAGTTGTTGCTGACCAATCCTAGCATAAGCTTGTTGTCCAAGTCCATGTTGAGGTTGGTATTGTTGGAATTGTTGTTGTTGATATTGGGGCTGCCAAGGCTGTTGAAGCAACTATTGTTGTTGTTGATACAATGGTTGTTGATTTAACGGTCGTTGCCCACCAATGTAAGGTTGACCAGGTTGTGAATACACTAAACCAGTGTAAGTCTGAGTCATTCCAATAAAATGTAAACTAGCCTGAAGTTGTTGGACTCCAGACACAAGTGGTTGTTGTAAAACTGCCTGAGAAGGTTGGATCTGTATACCTAAAACTTGGGGGTCTGAGGTTAAAGGACCAGCTTGCATAGGTTGAGATACAACAATCTGAGTTTGTGACTGCGGTATAGTTGTAACAACAGGTGTTGTGGGTATGGATGAGATAGATTGCATAGGTTGTGATGGATACACAAGCCTAGGTTGAACGGACATTGTTGGATGTCACTGACAAACAGTCATTCCAGGCTGACCTAAAGATGACAGCATACTGACATATGGTTGCCCCCCAAAGAATGGAGGATAAGGAGAATGTGATATTGTTCTTCGTATGGGGGTAGTCCAGTGTAAAGCGGATATATAGGATGGTAACCAGATGAAATAGCTTGATGTGAACTTGATGGGTCCAACTGTTCGGTATCTATTAATGAGGAACCAGATAAAATTCCAATAAAGGACATTGGTGAAGACCAAGGGCTAAAAGAAACACCTAAGTGGGTTCCCGATAAAGATTGGTAACCCAATGGGATGGACGAAACACCATACAAGTGTGAATCCGGTGTCATAGTAAACATCGAAGAGGTTGCGACAGAAGATTCTGTTATAGCCGTAACAGATGGTACGGTATGGCATGTTGAATCTACCATAGTCAAATGTCTAAATAAGTTTCCTAACGAATCAACGGGTGTCTAAAAGTAATCAAGATCAAAAGGAGTAGAAAAATGAGGAGTATAAGGATACAAATAAAGTCCAGTTCCAAAATGGAATGGAGTTCTGGGTGATTCACCTCAGGTTTCTCTTCTATTGAAATCAAACCAGGTGGAAGAATTTCACCGTTAGGTCCGTAATAAATTTCTGGTATTTGTTTTTGAGGTAAAGAGGAAGTCTTGATAGTTACAAATGTCTGAGGATGTACCAATCAATCTTCTTTTGGTAAGGTAACAAATTCTAATTTTTCAACCTCAAGATCCGAATGTTCTGGTAAAATAACAGGTTCAGGTTGGAATTTGTGAACAAATTCTAGTTCAGAAGCAACTTCGGATTGAATAGTGATGGGTTCAGGATCCACTTCCGGTTGAACAGATTCAGGTTCATAAGTAATTTCTTGTTGAACAACTTCAGATTGAGAATCAACTTGTTGTTGAACAACTTGGGTTACCATTTTACTAGATTCAGTTCCAGTCTCCTCAGGTAATTGTGGAGATTCCTCTTCAGTAGCAAATGTACCAGTAACCGTAGTAGTAACTGGGGTCACAGTACTTACCGGTATAGGTGTTTCTGGTATTTCAAATGAAGAACCAGAAGGTTGTGAAGTACTCAATCCAGTCAAATGAGACTGCTTCGACTGTATAGGTGTAGCTTCGGGCGATAAAGGCAATTTACTCGCTGCTCTCCATGAAATATGGGGTAAGGGTTGATTTTCCTCCACGATTTCTTATTGATTTTATTACAAAAAAGAAATAAACAAAAAGGGGTAAACTAGGCAAAAGGTTTACCAAGCAACTGTGAACTGCAGAATACCTCATGGCGAATCAAGAAGTACAAGCAGGCAATATCCTCGAATGTTGTGTTCGGTGTATCAGAGTTACAAGGCGACTAACTCGGTTACATAAGGATGGATAGCAACCTAGTATTGTCCTCCCATATATACCCGAAAGTACGTGGAGGCCCAATTCGTATTAGCGATGTCTAATGTGAAACCGCACAGTAAGAGCATTCCCATATACTTTACGTACTGTAACACCGCCCTATATACCCAAAGGTACATGGACGAGCTATGATATACTCACGTATGTGGAATGAGATATCACACTCAGAATGTATCGCAGAGAAGTTAGTGATAGCTGCTATGTTTTACGACCCCGGAACACGTCTCTAGCCTAGAACCTCTAAATGTTTTGTGTTAGGTTACAATGCTCCATTAGGTTAACTGATGTTAATTTTCAATTGATCTTGATTAAGCATCTGCCTTTCAAGGTTCTCCGTGTGATGTATTTTCAATTCCTAGAATGCAGCTAATATGATAAGCATTCTTTTCATTCAATTTTAACAATGAAAACCTTAGCTAGTAGGGATAGAGCAATCAAATTCTTTTAATCAAAGAACAAAGAACACATCTAATGCAATTTCCCTAAACTATTCCTATGAGCACACGCAAACTTTTTCAATGCACAATGCAAGTTTTTCTTTTCAATTCCTTTGATGTTATGATGAACAAAGGAAACTAATGCACATTCAATCAATCAATCTTTTTGCAAGAACAAAGACTTTACAACAGTTCCGTTTCGAAAGAAATTAAGACTTTTAAAACACTTTCGTTTGACAAAAATTAATCGACTATAAACTAACTTTGATAATGAATTGATAGTGATAAAGAAATAATTCAAGAAACACTAAACAATCAAGGACAAAGTAGGGTTGGAAAAGGAAACACAAATTGATTTCAGAGACACAAGCATCACTGATCTTTCAGCAAGCAGAAACAGATGGAAAATTGGAAAAAAATCAACTCAAAGGAGGGATTTTTGTCCTAAGGAGGATAAATGCAGCCTTGAATGGGAGAAAATGCACTTCATAGCACTTTCCTCAAGCTATGTCTCTAGACCAAACCTATGTTGGTTCCAAAGAGGCTGTCATAGGGGCTTAAAAGCACAATTTTCACCAAAAAACACTTCAAAAAGGCTGAAACAAGATCAATGGAAGCAAGTAAGGTCTATTAGAGTGTACTAGGATGAAGGTAAACTACTTGGAATGATGATCGTTCCCTAGCAGAGTTTCCAATTTGCTATGAGGAATTTTTCATCTACAGATAAATAATATTTCCCTAGGTAGGTAGCTATACCTAGAACAACAAATTTAAAGCGCTTATCCTTTTTCTATAGACAATAAATAAGACAAGGGAATCAAAGGACCTATTTGTTCTTTCACTTTCCTTTTGTCTCCTTTGTATGGCTCCAGTCGCTCCTTCTCGAACTTAACTCACTCAAAAAGTACCTGCAAGCATAAATCGAAGACAGAGAACCAATCAAAGCAAGAGATCTATCGAATATAAGTAAATGGAATCAGATAAATTCACACATATAAACATCATATATCAAGATAAGCATATGGAAAAAGGTATAAACAACTTTATTAAGTAGAAGGAAGAATTACAACCATGAAGTCCGATCCATTGTCACTCTTCTAGCTTGGGTTCCAACCAACATCACATCAATAGCACAGCACTCCAGTAGCATAACACTACTCACTTACAATCTCAATCCTCACACTAATAGTATCTCCTTACAAATTCTCAAAGTCCATCCCCTGATCACTTAGATGAGTGCTCAATTTATAGGCAAATGGAGGAGGTTTGATCATAGATGAGGGTATTAAATAGCTTTCCAAACTTAGAGTTAGTTTCCATGGAGGAAGGGATGAGAGGATAGGAGGTTACTTAACTCATTCCCTATCCAATTTTGAGTTCATAGGAGATGATAAGTGTGGGAATCTTTTAGATGGTTCTAGAAGATAAGAATATCTCCAGAACCCTATGATGATTTCGCTCAAACTCACCCAACACAGGTCAAAGTGGGCCTAGGTGCTCTACAGAGCACCCTAACATGGGCCTACCTACACTAAAGCGCACTCACTCCTGGCCAAGACTACATTGGTCCCTCAAGGAGGAAATTCTAAAGGGCTTCATGCCAAGAAACTCTCAGGGAAGAAGGCATTCAAAGTGATGACTTTTCTAGGGCATGTAGCAATTGAATTAGGGCTTGATGAGCCCTAATGGTACTGATCTAAATGATGGGAGTGATGTTCCCAAATGGATCTGTAACACCAGGGCTAGATGATTTGGCTGAGGCCGTGGACAGGGCCAGAAAGGGAGATGTTTCAGGCACTGTGTGAGCAGCCTGTGCTAAGAAGCTAGTGGCAGCAGGATTTAAGGTTTGTGTAGCAGACACCACCTTGAGGGAGACCCAAACTGAAATTTGGGAAGCTGATACAAAATAAACCATTGAGGACGTTGCTATTACACAAGAACCAGCAATCGAGATGGCACAATCCACAAAAAGTGATCGGGTAATGGATATACAGGAGCCCTTAGCTGACACTGTTGTTTCACCAAAACTAGCAGTGGAGGAGGAAGTCAGCTAAGCGAAGGAAGGAGAAGCTAACATCCATGAGCTGACGGTTAACACTATTGTTACACAAGAACCAGTAGTGGAGACAGAATCCTACCTAGGGAAAAACGATATACAAGAGTCTGTGGATAACACTGCTGTTACACAAGAACCAGTAGTGGAAATGGAAGCTGACCAGGAAGATAAGGAAACTGTGAGAAAATCCACTGACGAAGCTACTGTTACACAAGAACCAGCAGCCAAGGTGGAACAATTTCACCCTCAGGAGGTTGTTACACCTTCAATTGATAGTGCATCTGGGAGAACACCGGGTCCTCATGAAGGATGGTGTTCTGAGAAGATGTTATTGTTACCAGAGCTGCAAAAATGGAAGCAGCAGGCACTGTCTCTACAAGAGGGGGTGATCTCGCTCCAAGCTCACAAGAAGATGATGGATTCCCTTAGAGAGAAATGGCTAAAAGAAGAATGGGAAATAGAATGGCAAGCATGGAGGCACAAGGAAACTATAAAGAAGAAGGATGAACATTTGTATCAGCTGAATCGATAAATCGCGAACCTGATGAATGATAAGATTAAGCTTTGTGACCTTGCCCTAAACCTGATAGCATGTAGGTAGTCGTCCCCTTCATATCCAGTGTTCCTCTTGGAACATTATTATTTATTTCAATTAAAATCTGTTTTTGAGTATATGTCCTACTTGGGTTCTTCAACTCGTACTTTTCTAGATATTTTCGCTCCTGCGACTTTGATGACCAAAGCTTGTTGTGCAGGATTTTTTTACATAATATCATGTGTGAATATGTCAGCATGAAGCTAGTAGCAAGTGTCTTCTCCTACATGGGAGATTTGCAGTTGCGAGCCTTCCTTTCATTTATGAGGAATCAGATTGAGTGGCATCTAGCCATGAAATCAGCAAAAGCTAACGAGGAGAGAATAGCATTGTGGGTCGGAGCCAAACCAGGGATGGTTTAAGAAATCAGATGTGAGTTTAAGTTGTTCCTAAGCACTCCAGAAATCATAGAACAACCAGACACCTATAGGAAAAGGATTGTGAGAATCTGCCTCAACCTGTATGCAAATATGAAAAGTCGAGCGCTAGCGGGATGTCTCAAGCGCACAGAGGCCTGTAGCATTGAGTTACAAGAAGGGGATCCTTCTGAGTAAAGGAACTTTTTGGCTTATGTTACACAAGTGCTTGAGTATTCTCGGATTGTGCAGACATTGGGGGCATTTTGGATTGGCCTTAGATTCAAATTTCCTTTGATTTGGTTGTCAATAGAGGAGTATCATTCGGACTACCACCTATGTGACTACGAAGAGGAATCTTAGCCATGATAGTTGATGGCCATTCAAGGGTTCAGAGCTCCGGGCGAAGACACTTTTGGTGCATACAATTCCGCATACTTGTATCGAGGGTATAGTAGGAGGAGCTGAGATTCTATATGAGGACATGTAGTTGCTTCAGTCAGGGGGGGATGTTGGGTGTGGTTTCTTACCTATTTTCTGCACATTCTTTCTCCAATTTTGACCCTTCTTTCCTCTAGGCCTATGACTTTACTTGACCAAATTCCCTGTTTTCTCACCTTTATAACCTATTCTATTGTTATGTTACTTTGACATATTTTACTATGTAATGCAATGATTTATTCCTTTTTGTGTCTAACTGGGAGAGTATTGAAGAAGTATTTTGGGAAGCTCTTATTATTTTCAGGTGATGGCTCACGAGAACAAAGCTATGAACCAGACAGGCAGCATAGATTAACAAGAAATAATGGTATAATAGCTCAATGTTACACATTGGATGATGTTACACGATGTTACACATTGGATTTTGTGATAGGTTGATGTTACACATTGGATGTTGTTACAGCATGCTGTTATACTACACGTTGATACCAGAATCCACTGTTACGCCAAAAGTGTTGTCGTCGGTGATGCCATGAAATCCCAAACCATTATTCACTTGATGTTGTTGCACCAAAGCTGGAAAATGTGGGTATTATTCCACATAACAGCTGTTGGCAGTAGGGATTGTTTATTTTGGAAGCAACAGACCCAAGCAGTTGCAATCCTAACTACCGTGTATTTGTATTTAGAGATAGGTTGTAACTACTTTTATTTTTTATCAGCATGAGAATCGTGAGATTCTCATGACTGATCTATTTTCTAATTTCGAGATGTAATAAATATAAACGAACTTGACTTTTCATGTACAAGGATACGCATATAGAAAAGTATTGTTACTCTGCTTCTATAATTTTGAGTTTGTTTTTAATATTAATCAGAGCAATGATGTTGTTACTGCTCTTCAGTTTATTCGTTAATTACTGTTGTGTTACTCCTGCGCCCTGTTGAGGAGGAAGGGCCCCCCTCTTTGGCAAGGATTGCAGTGGTAGAGGTAGTGTACATTCTAGTTTAGCTAATTGATTTATGGTTTCTCGTTGTTGTTGTAAAAATCGTGGATTACATCCGCTATTGTTTCTATTTTTATTATGTTGTTACACTGAGTTAATCAACATAATGGTAGTAACCAACTGGAGTAGATATTACTTCCTGTGTGGCACGCCTTTACTTTAATAGTTGCGAAGTGTGATTAATTCGGTAGACTGTTTTTATTTCTACATGAATGGTTTGATTCAGCAATTTAGTTCAGCCACACCTTTTACTTTTTTTTGCATTTTCTTATTCTTGGTTGTGGTGTATTGGCACATACGGTGAAAACTCCATTGAAATAGCAAGACCTACCCTGGGTTGACAATTAAATGTTGCAGTCTCGGTCAATTAGGACTGATTAAAACAAAACTACAGTGTGCCTTTGTCGTCTATGTTTGATCTTCCTTGCAGGTATTCATCCACAATGGTGTAGAGAGGATAGAACTTGGAATTGAGAAGATTGAAAACGACATTGACGGATGTTAGCATCAGAGTGAGGTAGGTCCTTTATATTCCTTTGTATTTTCTGATACAAACTAGGAAAGTTTGCACATTTTTCTAGTTTGTTGCTAGATCCTCCCATAGGACTAGAGGGATCGCTTCTGTCCACAAAAATGATTTCTTGCATAACGCACCATGATAGCAAATATAATATTTAGAGCTACCAAGAAAATATTTCGAGACCCTGTTCAATGCATCCCAATGATTACATCCAACATTAGCCATGAATCAACCCAAGGCTCCCGCTCTGTGGGCAATGTTTGATATTGTACAAACGACGGCATACATAAAACTACCAGTTGCACTAGAATATGTAACATAAGCCATATCCTCCATATTTTTAAGTAATTTAGGATAATGATCAACTTCTTAGTTTCCACGGAAATTGGAATACTTAATGGTTTTCAATGTGACGCAAATACATTTTAGAATACAATTTACATACTTTCTATGGCTCAACAAAAGTCTTTTATTTCATATGTTTCTATAGATATCCATGGTGAAGATATATTTTCAACTTCTAAGTCATTCATATCAAATCGTGCTAAAAATTGAGACTTCAAATCAAAAATCACATATTTACTATTACAAAAGAATATCATATCAATTACATATAAAGTTATAACAAGGAAATAATCAACATCTTGTTTGTAATACACATAATGATATAATTTGGATCTCATAAATATTAATCCCAAACCAAAAGAATCAAAATTTTGGTACCATATATTGGGAGACTATTTTATACAACATAATAAATTTTTAACCTGTAAACTAATAACTCTTTACCTTTTTCAACATAGTTCTCTAGTTTTGTTATATAGATCTCCTCCTTCAAATCACGATGTAGGATTGCAATTTTAACATCCGTTTGTTTTAGCTCCAAATCAAAGGAAACTACTAAAAATAATAGGAACATAATATTTGTTGACTTGGAAACTGAGGAAAATATCTCACCAAAATATATCCCTTCAACCTGGGAGTATCCTTTTTCAACGAACTTTTCCTTATGCTTTTCAACACTACCATCTAAATTGATGTTCCTTTTGAACAACCATTCACATTTAATGGGCTTTCAAGAATCGACAAGTGGGACCAAGTCCCATACATCACTCTTTCTTAGTGCAACCATTTCCTCGTCCATGACTAATATTCAAGTTTCCTTTCCTACATCTCATTACCTCTTTCATGGTTCTAGGATCATTGGTGTTAGAAAATAAAGCAAATATGAATTTGATATCATAAGGGCTATAATTATACTTATCTAATTTCCTTATTTTCCAAGTGGCTTTCCTTAAGTTTGAGCTAGATTTTCTTCCTCCACTTTTGAACACTCTAAAACCCCCTCCTCATCAAGTCCTTCATGAACTTCTTATCCACTTTCTAATTTATCTTTCTTGGTCTTGGGTGGTCATTGAACCCCTAACTTCTTCTCATCCTATTCATAAAGTTATCACCTAAAAAATGATCACCTAGCCATTTCTAACTAGGTGGATCAAAATACACCATGTAGAATTAATTTAACCATAGTAAAATCACTTTTACCATAGGAAATAATTTAGTAAACCATTTTTATTAAATTCTTTATGATTAAAATTTTAAAAACCCCATGAAAATAATTGAATAAATCATTATTTGTTTAATTTTCTCTACGAATAATTATTAAATCATTATTTGATAATTATTCCTTGTCACATTTGACTAAATCACCTTGGAATAATTAAATAAATTACTATTTATTTATTAGTCTTTAATGTTATTTTTGGAATAATTGTTAAATCACTATTTAATAATTATTTTGAATTCATACCTTCCTTAATCCTCACAAAGTGAGTAATAAATCATTTTATTTCTTAATTACTTCAACCATTTTCCAAATAAATATATTTGACCATTTTGAATATTTTTCAATCTCCAAAAAAAATAATATGGTATTCCTAATGGTTATATTGTGATTTGGTCAATAATCTTTTATTATTTTCCATTTCCTAATCTAACCCAATAATTTATTATAAATAAGAGGGTTTCCTATTCATTCTTCACCATGATCACTATCATCGTCATCACTATCGTCTTCTCACATTCAATCTCCCACTTAAGTTCCATCTCGTTTTTGGGTTTTTTCTGCATATTAAGAGAGAGAAATTGATCCCTGAAGTACAAGGACATCAAAGGACCCATCCCACGAAGGGGGTTTGCAGACCCATTTTGTAGATCTCCTTCACAAGGTGTTTCAATAATAATATTATTTATTCAAAGCTTTTATTGGGTTATTACATTGGGTATTTCTTGTTGTTCTATGTTTTGGGTTGCATATGATCTTTTTAATGTAGGGTTTTCTTATTTTGTCATTGTAGATCTGAAGCGTAAATAGCCATATCTTGATGTTAGGGTCACTTGTCACAAGTAACTTAAGTGAAGTGTTTTTCGTATACCTTTATGAAATCTTTACACTAATAAATGGTGACTCCACTGGGTCTTTAGCTACATTTGTCATCAACAAATGGTGACTAATTTGTTGTATTAATTCAAATCCTTGGCGACTATCATTTAAGAAATATTTCATGTTTTTTCAGCTATTTTTAGCCTCTCAATTTCTATTTTTAGATCTACTTAGTTTTCTGGAAAAAAAAATGGTTTATGTTGGTTTTCTGCATGTCACAGGTACCATACGAGCAGGAGATGGCACAGTCTGGGTGAGATATACTGACCGAGGGTTGTGGGAGAAAAAAAACACTTTTTGGACAATTTTCTGCATTTTGAAACAAACTTTTTGGCCCATTTTCTACATTCCAATGCACTTTTCATGTCAAAATCTGCATTCTGCCATTTTTAAAAACAAGATATCATAATTTTTCAAATTTGTTGACTATGTTGCGTGTGTACTGGCAAGGGTTTTTGTTCTTTCCATATTCACCCCTAGGCCAAGATTTTCTTAGTAATTTATCATTGAGGAAGGGAAAATCCCCCTAGTGTTTAGAGTACACCTCCATCATTTAGGAAGAGATTTGTTGAGTTGAGGAGTATAGGGTATAACACTTTCAACCACTGATTTCCAAGGTTTTCTCCACTATTTTACAACCCTTTTGGATAGGTTTCTTCATCATTTTACTCCTTTATATTTTATAGTTTCCTTCGGGCCCCTTCAAATCCCCTTGAGTGTCCTACATTTTTGGAGCTTCTTTCCTATCCTTTGCAACATTTTTCACCTCTGATTTATGTTGTTTATCTGCACCATTTATAGCAGATTAGTGCCTTTATATCACAGTCCCTTGGACTTGATATCCTTTGGCCATTTATGTGTATTTGAGTTTCTTGTTTGCCATCTATTTCTTAGTTTCTTGATAGCCTTCTTGGGTGGGGTTTTGTGTGCTTGGATTTGTTGTTCATTTTACTATCCATTTTCAAGATTATTTATAGTTTTTCAACACTTTATTTTTAGTAGCACATGGCATCATAAAACATGCTAAATTAACTCATCCACTTGATGCATCATTTTCATACACTCACACCCTGAGCAAACGTGAGCTTGGTTAACACTACCAAGCTAAGACTTGAAACACTACACCTTAATAATTCAACACGCATAGATTATGCCCACTTGGGCATAATGGCCAAACGATATGTGTAGTTAGGTGTAGGATTGGTGGGATAGGCTTCCAATAACACCCATCGATCACTTACATTGAGACATAGAAGTTGACATATTAGGGAGCTTAAAATCCTTCATCATCCCATGGTCCAAAGTCAGAGTGCATCAGAAACTTGATTCAAAGGGGGTTAGGCTAGGTCATTGTGCAAGTAGTTCTCCTCGAGGCTACCCAACCCATGGCAGGGAATTGCGTGTAGTGGTTGATCACCAAGAAGCTAAAGTCTTGACCACCCACATGGGATGAAGGTAACTGTAGTGACCAATCATAAGAAAACACCATATAGGACTGGCAGTGGGTAGCAATTGGTTCTCTACCCCACCTTTCTCTAAGCAACTATGCTTGTGAGCATCAGAATCCTTCATGCAAGAAGTCTTTTATAAGGCCATATGAAACAATATTTAGGACTTTTTTTAGGATTTAGATCACCTATACGCTAGAGGTCATTGTTTCTTTACTAAAACTTGTTTTCTTGAATTACAGTAGCATATTAATATAGTCATTTTACACTTGGCATCACTGCACTAGGTGTTTACTTATTATTTGTTGCTCTTTTTCTCCTATCATCACCCTTTAGTCTATTGAGTCATCTTTTTCTAGAAATAATTGCGCCCCCTTGTTATAGACATTTTTGTGCCTTACATCTATAAGCATGAAATGTCCATAATCTAAGGGATCCAAAGTCCCTAAACATGTTGTTCCTACCCCTAGAGGAACAAGGCTAACAAACCACAGCAATTCACAGAAGTTCTCCACCAGAAACTGCTCAAAAACAAGTCAATCCAGGATCAATTCAGAGGCTCCACTAGCTGTCTGCGCTGAAATGCAAAGTCTGCGCTGGCTACCTGCACTGCAACGCAGGTAGAAGCACTACCAGGGTGCGCTGAGCGGGAATTGACAAATGGAAAGTTCATTCAACGAGGTGTCAAGACCCTGGAAGCTTCCAGAACCTTCCTCAATGACACTTGCCTCAGTGAATTCGACTAGTGAGGAGTAAGAGGTTCCCAACCTCCAAGTGGAAGCAAGAACCTCCAAGTGGAAACAAGAACTGACAGAGGGAGAGGACACTAGTCAGGTCTCAAGCTGACTCATCCTCTCTCCAAACATCTATATATGGATCTCTCCTCCATGAGATCTAGAGGTTGGAATTTTGTTATTGCAAAGAATTGTCATTGGTTTGAGGTTGGAATCATTGGGTGCTTAATGCTTTGAAGGAAGGTGAAGATAGGAATTTCATTTGCTGGGAAGGAGATGCTGGATTGGAGCCCTTTGGGTTGTATCTCTTCCTGAACCTTGTTATTCATCAATAAAGCTATCTTGGTTTCTCCTATATGTTGATGTGTCTTTGATGTATGATTGCATTAGTATGTTTAGTTTATTTCTAATCCTGAACTAGTTATGAATATGAATCTATGTCTTTGTGTAGTGTTCTCTTCTTGTGATCTTGCAGGAACCTGTTGAAGCTGGGCGAGCGAGAAGGCAAGTAGCTGGGAACTCTCAAAGAGAAGAGAAACCGGATCGAGGGACAAACGGAAGACACCGGTTAGTCCATCCATCTCTCTTCATTCTTAATTCATAAAGGAAGAATACTAGAATAGTTGTCTCTGTTTGTTGCTAAGGCACTGTCACACCTTAGGTGGATAGGATCGTCCTGCATAGGCATTTTTCCCCACAACAAATTGGTGACTCCGCTGGGGAGATCTGTTTAGTCATTTTATTTGTGTCTCTATCATTGTTTGTTTCATAGACTCAACAGCAACAATCGAACTGCATCTGCTATTCTCGGATGCAAAGTAGACAGCTGCTGCTTTGATCCAATCACTGGATTTGTCTATGATCTGAACAATGGACTCACAAATGATTTGATGATCCTTTGTGATAGATCTTAGCCCTCCTTCAAAGCATCCCTTTGATTGTACCTTGCTTGTTGCTTTTATTTGGCCTGAAACCATAGATTAATCAGCAAACTGTGACCTAGAACCCAGTAAGGAACTCTCGTTTCTCCTTCAGCGCAGACTCTGTGAAGAGGTTCTGCATTTCAACGCAGGTCCCGTGAAGGCTACCTGCGCTGAATGTCAAAACCTCTGTGTTGGGAGTGCGCTGATCCAGTTTAGGCCTTGTGCAGCTGGGGTTCTCTGCTCTGTTTTGCCTTGTTTTGATCTCTGATTTTTGCTGCCTGTAACCAGCATAGGTACCTGTCTGATAACTCCTTTTCACTGCTTAAATTCCGCCTCCTTTTGTACAAAAAGACTGTGAGTGTTTTTATGTGTTTGTGGCGTCATTTACAGTTTTCCTTTGCAAGAGTGAAATAGTCATCCTGTAGCCCTTGATTCAGATCTGTTGATTGTGATCTTAGGAGAGAGTTCATTGGCTGTTTACAGTTGATTATACATTCATTTTTGCTTTTGGTTTGAGTTTGTCTCTTTTAAGTGTCGAAACAAGTGTTCATTTCGAAAGTCGTAAAGTGTTGTATTCTCTTCTACCCTTTCTGATTTCGAAAAAGTAAACTTGTTTGTATTTGTCATTTAAAAGCAAATTCAAAGTTGTACAAAAAGCTTTCTTTTTAGGCATCAATATTAAGAGAGCGGAAAACAAACACCTGCATTGTGCATTTGCATCTTGATAGTTTGCATGCTTGATTTAGGAAAAGTGCATTTAGAGTGTGCTAATTGCTCTTTGAGAAAAGATGGTGTCTTTCTTTTCCCTTTGTTGCTAGGATTTTCATTGTTGAAAAAGAGATAAAACTTGCTTATCATCTTTAGACTGCATTTAGGAATTGTATCATACATCTCGTGGTGATCCAAAAAGGCAAACTTCTAAGAAATATCAACCTAAAATAAATTGAATGAACTTAACAACGCTTTGTAACATAACGCACAACATAGAGGTCTAGGCTAGAGACGTGTTCCGGCGTCGTAAAACCTGGTGACTGTCGATCTCGCTGATGGTTGGGTGATTCCTCCTGAGGGACGATAGCGCCAGTGCGGATTGTGCTCCCACGTACCGTCGAGTATATATTGGGAGACCCCTATAGGCATAAAACCTTTATCCTTAGGAAGCCGTGTCGGTCGCCCTACTGATCGCAATGCACTGAACACAGCATTTGGGAAGATTGACCGCCCGTACCTTAAAAAGTATTCTGCGGTTTTGCGAAAAGTTTGGCACACCCTCTACCTAGAACTCCAAAGCAGTTCCTTTTGGCCTTTTTCAGACTCTATAACGGAAAAAGTCCATCCGAGCATTTGTCACTTTGGGCTCGTTAAAACATCGAAGGAGACTAGAGTCATCTTTAGCTTTTTCTCGACTCTTTAAAATTGAAAAAGCAAGTTGTGTCTAAGCGTCGTTAAAATTTATTTTAAACGGAATAATCATCACCATTCCCTCGTTGATCTTCAAAGTTAGTCTCCTTTCATCGTAAGTTCTTGTAGAATCGCTAGAAAATCTCTTGGATAGACTAGATATGTCTGAACAACCGTCGACATCCAGGACTGTGTCATCTGACACAGCAGCGGCAGAGCCTCCTGTTGCTACCCCAACGATGTTCGATGGTACACCATCTGTCCCGGCAAGTTATCAACAACAAGCCGGAGTCCCATCAGGGACTACTTCGACGACATGGTTAGTTCCTATTTCTTCATCCGGATTATCATCTGGAATTTCTTATGTTGAAACTCAACAAATTGATCCAATGTGTCTTCAAAGGCCAATCTGCCCTTTAAGTACTGGATTGACACCATATGGAGGGCAATATGCTTTTTCATTGTTCCCTCCCGGAGAACAACCATATGGGAGTTTACAACAAAGTTCAGGTCAAACTGGAATTACATCCAGCGGTTGGGTACCAATACTGCCTCAGCAACCAAGGGTTGCATATTCAATGCAACCAGTCCACCCTGTGTCGAATATTCCCACTATACCTGGTATGGTGATTGCGTCGCAAGTACAAGCGCTACCTGTTGTATGTCAACCCCAAGTTTCTCAGGTTGTAATACAACAACCTCTTGTCTCGACAACTCAATCACAAGCTCAGGTTAGTGCCTCCTTATCTGGAGCGACTCAGGCTCAAACAAGTACTATGACTCCTCATCTTGGTCAATCATCCAGTATTGGACAACAGCACATGGTCCAACAACCAGGGCTGGTTCAATCTCAACAACCGCAATTCCAGCAATCATATCAAGGACCTGAACGACAAGTCTTTGTAAGTAATGGGCAACTTCATTTCCAAAGCAGTTATCAACAACCATACTATAATGGTTATGCCCATCAACCTTGTCAAAGTTGCCAGCATCAAATACATTATGCTGGTATGCAAAGACCCACTGCTCAGGCGATTCCATCTTATCCTGGGTATGCTTCGCCTAACCTGAATCAACAGTTGCCCTTTGTAGCAACTCTAGAATCACCAGATCTAAACCGGCTGACGAATGATCCAATTGCTTATGCCCCTTGGTGGCCAGCGATTCCGCATAAACTTCCGTCAGATATTCCTAAATTTAATGGAAATCCGGGTGAAGATCCGTCGAATCATGTGATGACATTTCATCTGTGGTGTTCATCAAACACCCTGAATGATGATTCGATAAGACTTCGCCTTTTACAGAGGACGTTAACGGGTCCAGCGGCAAAATGGTATATTGAATTGCCTAGAGCTTCGTTCGACAATTTCAGTACCTTAGCCACGACTTTCTTAACCCATTTTCAATTACCGATAAGGTATGAAACGGGAACAGAACTCCTAACCAATTTCAAACAGACAACGGCCACTCACATATCTGATCATATACATGAGTGGCAAGGATAATTTTAGGGGCGAATGTTCGCCCTTTGGCGAAATTAAGGGGTTTTAAATTTTTAGTGGGCGAATATTTTGTATCATAGTACATTTTTACAAATCACCTCAAATAGCCCACCTTATTTTAAGGGAGAGGGTAAAAAAGGTAAATTTAGCCCTTGAAATTAGGACTTACAACCTTCCATTCACCCATTTTCAAGAATAGGTTTTATTTAAGTGAATCCATTCGCCCATTTTCAAGAATAGGTTTTATTTAAGTGAATCCTATGGTCCAAATACCATATTTATAAAATAGGTATGGTAAATTAATAAAAATATAAATAAATGAGAGGTATGGTAAATAAATAAAACATTTTTTATATTTACTCCATAAGTCACCTTATATACATGTAACGGTGTAAACAAATAAAAATATAAGTAAAGTGGAGGTATGGTAAATAAATAAAACGTATTTTTATACTTACTCAAACGGTATGGTAAATAAATAAAAATATAAATAAACTAGACGTATCGTAAATAAATAAAACCTCTTTTTATATTTAGTCCATAACCCTCGTTCTATTTATGAAGCCTCAAGAAAGAGGTTTTATTTAAGTGAATCTTATGGGTCAAATACCATATTTGTAAAAGAGGTATGGTAAATTAATAAAAATATAAATAAACGAGAGGTATCGTAAACAAATAAAACATTTTTTTTATATTTACTCCATAAGTCACCTTATTTACGAACACTCAAAAAATGGGTTATATTTAGGTGAAACCTATGGCCAAAATACTATGGGACAAATACCATGGACTAGATTGTTATTAATACCATGCAAAAAACCATTATTAACCCTAATATTAGAATTAATAAAAATAAAAATGGCACATGGTATTGACCCATGGTATTCACCAAAATGGCACATGGTATTGACCCATGGTATTCACCTGGAATGTAGCCTATTTAAATGGGAGAATTAAACCAGCATGTAGCCTATGCTAAGATTCACTAGGACTTTACAAAGTTTTATTATTTAGTGAAAGACTCGGGAAGATCTTACAAGATTTTATAATTGAGTAAAATATTCGCCATGCCTGGTGAGAGATTCGCCAAAATATTATATATACATATTATATTATTGATAAAATCACCTTCCATTTTTCCTATATACCATGGAGATTCGCCCATTTATTATATTTATAAATTTAGGGGGGGTTCTTAAAATTTTCACTGATGAGTGGCGAAGTCGTCGTAGGATGGTAAAAACGTACGTTCCCGATCAGCTATTAGCTGAATGATTTATCAAGTCGTTACTTCCTGCCATAACGGAAGATGTGGCAAAGGGGGGAGTCGTAACGAAAGAGCAAGTTATCGCTCATGCGCAATATCTAGACTTGGTCTATACTCAGTCTGGCACGCTCTACGACAAAATACCTGACGCCCCTAGACCGGAATTCTCAATTCCTGCTCCTCCTAAATCAAACAATGACTCTCACGCCGGCGATGGCGTGATTGGCACGACAAACGAGAAATCGACAAAGGCTACGTCCAAGAAAGCTCGTAAGATTTCATATCAAAATGCAAAAGATGAACTTCTTGCCTCAGAAGTAAATGCCATGTCGACCGACAAGGGCAAAAAACTGAAGCAACCAGGGGGAAAGAAGAAAAAGAAAGGGAGGAAAAAGAAGCAGGATGAGTCATCTCCTGAAAAAGCTTCTGCAAACCCTTCTGGGCAAAGGAAACCCCTTTTCGGGTGTCAAATATGCGATGAGGACCATTGGACGAATGAATGTCCATACAAAGCTGAGCTTAAAAGATTCTTTAAGAGTTCGAAAACCTCAGCAGTATTGACTGATCCGTTTCCAAACCCGGGAACCAAACTGGTTGCTAATCAAAATGCTTCCCGATCCCAAGTGCTTATGTTGTCTATCTCAAAGTAGAAAAATGATGCTTTGACAAGGAATAAAGATTACGAGAATCCACAGCTGTCGAATAACAAGGCTAATAAACAACCTAGTAGTTCGACAACAACTTTGACCAAAGTTGTGCCACCCATCATTCCTGAACCAATGATAAAGTCGCCAAAGGGAGTAGTACACAAATCGAAATTTAATCCTAGTGCAAAAGTAGCACAGAATTATAATATAATAGAGGACCTGACCCAATCGTCGTCCGCTATGTCGACACTTGAGGTACCGCAAAATTGCCCCTCCCAAGAGCATGCTTTATTATCAGCAATAGGTGGGATTGGCCCAAGGGTTTCCAATCTTGTGGCCTTTGATCATAAAGGATATGACCCTCAATTACCAGCTCAACTAGCTTTCCTTATTCAAGTGAAAGCCCTCAACAAAACTGTTCATCGAACAATTATTGATGAGGGGGCATCTACGTGTATTATGTCGATGAGTTGCTGGAAAAATTTAGGCTCACCACCCTTGTCGAGATCGTCAACGACGTTAAAAGCATTTGATGGACGATCATACACTCCATACGGGATTTTAAGTAACTTGCAAGTTGAACTAGGGGGCAAAACAGTAGGAATTGATGTTGAAGTAATTGATGGAAACCTCGATTACAACATCCTACTGGGAAGGCCCTGGATATATGCCATGGCCGCAGTTGTGTCGACCTACTTCAGGAAGATTGCATTTCCCTTTCAAGGAGGAATTACAGTCGTCGACCAACAAACTTTCCTCCCCGACAGTTCACAAGTTACGGGAAGCATTCCAATGATCCATGGAAGCAATCATTCGCTTCAAAATATTGGAGTAGGTCTCCTAAAAGACCTTGCCTTAATGGGTACTTTTGCCCTACCGCCTGCGAGTAACCTGGCGGAAGTGGCCACAGTGGAAACCTACAATATGAAATCTTCTATATCCAATGGATTCCAAAGATTCCTGAACATTTTGTCAGCATGCATCATCGCCATTTTAGAAATATTGTAGCAATCAATTTTTTGGGCCTGGGGGGCAACCCCAAATCAACGCTCATCAAGCGTTTGGATAGATAGATCTAAAGAATATGGTACCCCTTCAGATCCTTGGTCGCAAGTGCATGTCACCGACGAAGGAATTGTCCAATCAATGGTAATTGACGGGGCACCATGGAATGATTCCCACCATCATTCCCTTCTCCCGGATTGTGGAGAAGATACTCAAGATGACCTTTATCATCCTTCAGTTTTCGATTTTCTATCAAATACTGTAAATACAGTGGGCTTCGAGGACGGTTCTTATCTCGTGTCAACCTCGTTAAAAAATGAAACAAGGACTCATGAGGATATTTCTTTTACTGTGTCAACCTCATTAAAAAATGAAACAAATCCCCTTTTCAAATCTCAAAGGTAAACCTTCATTCCAACCACCAAGTTGAATGCAATGAAGCTTGGGGGGCATGCACCTCGATTTGCGTTATTATGCTGGGGGCATGCAAACTTATCATCGAGCAGTTTTAGCACACAATTCATGCTCGTTAAAAAATAAACGCAAGATTCGAGCAGTTTTAGCACATAGTTCATGCTCGTTAAAAAATAAACATAAGACTGAGCAGTGTTTTTCCGCGTTTAAGCTCATTAAAAAATGAACCATCTTCCGGTAAATAACCACTGTGAATATAACATTATCAGCCATTAAAGCCTTGGTCGTGCTTGCACCGTCACCTCCACTTTTCCATTGGCTGATCGTTCACCTCCATATGATTGTTTACCCATTTTGAGGAACAGCTGCGAAGAGTGATTTCACTAGCCATCCTTGTGACACTGCCGTGATTGGAAAATTCCAACCTGTACCTGGAATCAGCTGCTAACCCGTTTTATCACTCGTTCCTCAAAAGACGAGTCTTCTTTAAGCTCTTTTCATCTGACTTGTAAAATATGAAAAGATTGCCGAGTTTTGGCCTTCCAGCTCGTTAAAGCGACCGAAAGTGCTATCCCTCCTCTAGATTTTAATCTTTTTGGACCTGAGGGATTATTGCACAAAAAGATCGAGCGCTTGTTTTGTTCGGCTCGTTAAAACTATCGAAAACTCATCCCTTCTGTATTGTTTTATACTTTTTCGGACTTAAGGGATTAGATGACGAAAAAGGACTTTCGGAGTTGACTTTACGTACCTTTTCAGACTCTCTAAAAATGAAAAGGACCGAGTTATCTTTGTTGTTAGACTCGTTAAAAGCATTAAATAGCGACAAACTTGTCTTTAGACGAGAACGAGTTTCACTATCGCTAGGCTCGTTAAAACATAGCGATGGGTTTGCCCAAAGGGCAAATTATAGAACAAGCATATGTTATTCTCCTCAAGCTTGACAAAAATAAAGAGGTACTGGTCAACAATGACTGGGGAAAAATTGGGAAGAAACTCAAAGAACTTTATTGGTAGCAAGTCGCTCTTGAACATGACACTTCCACTCCGTGCTTGAGTCGGGTTGGGTTGTTTCATTCACCGGTCGCATCACCATGGTCTCGCCATACCATCCACCTTTGGGGTAAATGCTACCAATCCATCACACAAGTGTCGCCGATATGTTCAAGAGAAGTCATCCAGAGAAGTCAACCGTGTCCCATCCACTACCATACATTATCCTTCATCCTTTCATGACCGCCACCCTGAACCATATATCATCAGATCGTTTTCACCTCCATCAAAATCATTTGCTCTGTTCCGTGTCACTGATGTGGGATACATCAAGGCCCTCCTTTGACGGATCGCTTCTTGTTGACATCAGCTCATTATCCAAGAAGTTGATCTAGGAACAACCCCTTCAGTACTTTGAAGCTTGCATACCTCAATGGCAAGTTTCTCACTTCCGGCGACAGGTATACATCAAGGACCTTCGACCGAAAGATTTTGCGTGGTGTTCGACGCCAAGTCCTTTATTCACACCACGTGAATTGTACTGCAGTACCTTGAGGGTCATTATCATTATCGGTGATTCCTCTCGCGCTTGTTAACGGTTTACCTCATTGACCGGTAATCAAGCGATGTCTTTCCATGTTCGACTTCAGAACATCTCTCACATGGATCGACTTGTACTTAGAGTGAAGATCGAACGAGTTTGAAGACCCCAGATCTAGTTTCATCCATCCGGGCTACGATATATATTCAGGAAAGATAAAGACATTGACATGTACATCATTGCAACAGATAATCATCCTACACAAAGGATGATAATTTCATCAAAATTATCAGTCTAGCATCAGACGATTGTCTGTTCTATGTACAGAAAAATGAATTTATAAAGTTGATCATGGGAATGCCCGCCTCAGCTAGATCATGAAAACAGTATGAAAAATAATGTATTGTATTGTATCTTATTACAGGTCTCCTCCCAGCATTGGATGAACTTCAGATCCTCCTAATAAAGCATTTCACCCGATAAACGGCCTCATACTTTAGGGGGCAACTGTTATAGACATTTTTGTGCCTTACAGCTATAAGCATGAAATGTCCATAATCTAAGGGATCCAAAGTCCCTAAACATGTTGTTCCTACCCCTAGAGGAACAAGGCTAACAAACCACAGCAATTCACAGAAGTTCTCCACCAGAAACTGCTCAAAAACAAGTCAATCCAGGATCAATTCAGAGGCTCCACTAGCTGTCTGCGCTGAAATGCAAAGTCTGCACTGGCTACCTGCACTGTAACGCAGGTAGAAGCACTACCAGGGTGCACTGAGTGGGAATTGACAAATGGCAAGTTCATTCAACGCGGTGTCAAGACCCTGGAAGCTTCTAGAACCTTCCTCAATGACACTTGCCTCAGTGAATTCGACTAGTGAGGAGTAAGAGGTTCCCAACCTCCAAGTGGAAGCAAGAACCTCCAAGTGGAAACAAGAACTGACAGAGGGAGAGGACACTAGTTAGGTCTCAAGCTGACTCATCCTCTCTCCAAACATCTATATATGGATCTCTCCTCCATGAGATCTAGAGGCTGGAATTTTGTTATTGCAAAGAATTGCTGTTGGTTTGAGGTTGGAATCATTGGGTGCTTAATGCTTTGAAGGAAGGTGAAGATAGGAATTTCATTTGCTGGGAAGGAGATGCTGGATTGGAGCCCTCTGGGTTGTATCTCTTCCTGAACCTTGTTATTCATCAATAAAGCTATCTTGGTTTCTCCTATATGTTGATGTGTCTTTGATGTATGATTGCATTAGTATGTTTAGTTTATTTCTAATCCTGAACTAGTTATGAATATGAATCTATGTCTTTGTGTAGTGTTCTCTTCTTGTGATCTTGCAGGAACCTGTTGAAGCTGGGCGAGCGAGAATGCAAGTAGCTGGGAACTCTCAAAGAGAAGAGAAACCGGATCGAGGGACAAACGGAAGACACCGGTTAGTCCATCCATCTCTCTTCATTCTTAATTCATAAAGGAAGAATACTAGAATAGCTGTCTCTGTTTGTTGCTAAGGCACTGTCACACCTTAGGTGGATAGGATCGTCCTGCATAGGCATTTTTCCCCACAACACCCCTAGGTGTTTGTCGCAAAGACTTTGTGGCCTTCAACCCCAGTTTCCTTTAGGACATCTTACTCCTCCCCGTCGATTTTGAGTTCATCCTCCTAGTCCTTCATTGAGTCACCATATTAACTCTAGCTCTTCTAATTCATCTAGTGTTTCCTCTAATTCCACGTCCTCCCAACCCCTTACCACCACCATGTCAAGCACCAACATGGGTGCGAGAAACCCAGGTGGTAGCCATGGAAAACCCATAGGCGAAACCTTTATCGATATGGACACAGCCCCCCATTTCTCCCCTATATAGCTCATTTGAGCCTTCTTGATTTCAGCCAGCCCATCAACAACCCTCTTATCCATGACCCCAGTTGGCTTGATATGCCTCTAAAAATTCCTTCTGACATCCCCAAGGTCGAAGGTAATCCTAGACAAGAGGTTTTCATCTAATTCCATCGCTCATTTCATATGCGTTGTTCATCTAATTCCATCACAGAAGACTCCATTCATATTCATCTTTTCAAACGTACCCTTACTAGAGTTGCTTCCAAGTGGTATATGGACCAATTCCATACCTCCCATTCCAACTTTGTGACTCTCGTTAATTTTTTTTTTTCATACTTCTAGTTACCCCTATGATATGATACCAGAACTAAAATCTTAACCTCTTTCCATGAAACTTTTACCACCCACCTATCTGACCATGTTCAAGAATGGTGAAGAAAAAGAAGCATGTGTAGATCCCTGGAGTTTGAAGAATTTGTCTATATGGATTGGTTCCTTAGATCGATTTTGGCCCCCATAGGTAAATATGTCTCCTCCCACTTCCTAGTCTAAGGAAGAAGTGCTCCAAGTAGCTTTGAAATATGAATTGATCTATAAACAGTTAGGATATGTTTATACTATCCTTCCTGGTCTACCTTGGTCTGGTGTTTCTAATGCATCGGGGGCATCTCATGTCGTAGATGGTATCATTGGATCTATCTCACACCCTCCACCTTCACCATATCCTATACCTTCGATGATTTATGGTCAACCTCAGGGGGGGACCAGTTCCGCTTACACCTAACCCCCTCCCAATCCTTCACATGGCAACACTTATCAAAGTATAATCACATCATATGTATATCCCCATCCGCATCATTTGATGTCAGAGCCAACTGTTGCTCCACCTGATTATTCCAATGTTTCCGCCAATTCTTTCTACCCATATGCACCACCTAGCTCTCCATCCCCACCGGAACTAGCACCCCAACCTCCCATGCCTCCTCCACCTCTCCCACAACAACAACCACCTCCTCAAGGTAGAGTGTATGCTCAGTAGAGTGCAACCAATCCTACCAACCCCAAGTGAAGGAATAAGGGGAAAGGTAGATGGAACCGGGCATCTCAAGGTAACCAAGGAAACCAAGGTCCACCACCTAATTCCCCTAAGGGTGACCAGCCTAATCCTGCAACCCAGAAATAGGGTGAACAACCCAAGCAAAACAAGGCTCTTTGTACGAATAAACCTTGTGTCTAAAGGACCTCAGCCCATTTCTCCATCTCCTCCCCTTCCTCCTTCATCAAAACTGGTCGTGCTTACAAATCCTTTTCCCCATCAAGGATATGTAGTTTCCCAACCCATAGAGGGTAATGTAGCTCCTCAACCTTCACAATTTGGCCAGAACAATTACCAGACCCTCATGATGAATTCCAACAAAGCCAACCTTCAAAATTAGTCACATCAATATGATAAACCCCCTACCAAATCAACGACTGATACTCGACCCAAAGTTTCCACTGAGCCTTTGTCATCACCAAATGGCACCTTACATATCCCTCTACCTAAAATCTAGGTTCCCCACAATATCCCCAAAGATCCATTATGTCTAAATGTTTCTTCTCCCAAAGCCACCCATACCTATAGCATAGTCAATGACTTGGCGTAGTCTCCTGCTACCATGTCAATGTTGGAAGTCCTCTAGCATGCACATCCCAACGAGAACCTCTACTATCTACTTTAGGATTTGTGGTTCCCTCTAACGATCTTATGATTTTATTTGACATTGACAAAGAAAAACATCCTCCCCTTCCTTCATCAGCTTCCTTTCAAATACCAGTCTCCATAAAAAATTCCACAGTCCAGTGGTGTATCATAGACAAAGGCGCGTTTGTCAGAAACTTGATCCTCTTGACCTATCCCCATCCACCATCACTCTTCATGATTTAGACGATCATCCCTCGCAACCCCTTATTTTATATCACAATTGTACTATCATCGTTTTTGGCAAGTTGGTTTTGATTGATATTGAATTCATTTATGCCTCCTTAGATTACAACATTCTCCTGGACTTTATTTACACATATGCCATGTCTGTTGTTGCATCTACTTTCTTTCACAAGATGTGCTTTCCTCACAATGGAAACATCGTCATTATAGATCAATTGATTTACTATGACCCTTAGTCTCGGGCCTCTCCTTAGACCACTATCTCATCAATGACTCACGATAAGACTATCACTTCCTTTATTGATGTGTCTCCTGGAGTCTATAAACATTCCGTGCTACTTGGAGCTTATTATGGCCCACCACCTACCCTTTCTAAGCCTATCTCATCTAGTATTTGCATGCTTCAAGTGTCACATAACACCAACAAACGGTCAAGTACACCTTCACAATAGTTAGCCCCTTTGCAACCTATTTCTCCCAATTCAACCCATCCTTTAGGTACAATTCCTCAAGGCCCATTTCCTTCTACTGGTATCTCTCCTAGTCCATTTCAGCTCAGAACCGTTCCCCCCGGTCTTAACTATCCCGAAGCAGTTCCCCGAGGTCATTATCCCTCACATCAAATACCTTTCTTTTTCCCACCACCATGAATATTTTCTATACCTGTTATGGCTACATTGCTAGCATTACCTTGTGGATCTAAGTCTCGTACATTGATCCTTCCGCAAACACTCCTCCCAATCAACTCAAATATTACATAAATTTTACCCTGGTTCAACTTGTCGTTCCTTCCCCTTCATTTGCTTCATTTCCACAAAAACCTCAACAGGAAGCCACTCCTATTGCGAAAGCATTTGGTGAGGAGGGGAAATCCCAAAAAAAGGGACCCAAAGACAAGGCATCCCAACCAACTCCCACTCCTCCTAAACCTCCAAAGCCTACTCCCCCATGAGCTTTGTGTGATTTTGTTGGGCATGCCACCAATAATTTCTTGAACTCCCTCATATTAAGAATGTGGTCTCTAATACCTTTTCTGACTCTAACATTCTTGAGGTTCATGTCACCTTACCTGAGTCAGCTAAAAATAGCATTTCCTTACGCAGGAATCACCCTTGTGCTTTGTGTGATAACTATGGTATTATTCCCATCATTATCCCTGTCTCGAATATTTTCGTGATACACTTCAAGTGCTTCATGAGTTATATGTCACCCGTAGTGAATCTCCCTCCCCTCTACTTGCATAACTTGGCCCCATTGTTGTGTCTGAATAGGAGGTTTCCCAAACCACCATTCTGATTCGCCCTCATGTACGAAGAGGAATATTAGCCACGACAGTTGATGGCCATTCAAGGGTTCAAAGCTCCAGGCGAAGACACTATTGGTTTCTACAATTTCACAGACTTGCATCAGGGGTATAGTAGGAGGAGCTCAGATCCTGCATGGGGACCTGCAGTTTCTTCAGTCGGGGGGAGATGTTGGGTGTGGCTTTTTACCTATTTTTTTCACATTCTTTCCCCAATTTTGACCCTTCTTTCCTCTAGGCCTATGACTTTACTTGACCAAATCCCCTGTTTTCTCACCTTTATAACCTATTCTACTATTATGTTACTTTGCCATATTTTACTGAGTAATGTGATGATTTATTCCTTTTTGTGCCTAACTGGGAGAGTATTGAAGAAGGTGGGAATCTCTTCTTCTTTTCAGGTGATGGCTCGTGAGAACAAAGATATGAAGCGGACGTGCAACATGGATTAACTACAGAGAATGGTAGAACAACTCGTTGTTACACATTCAATGTTGTTGCAGGATGTTGTTACACATTGGATATTGTGACAGGTTGTTGTTACATATTGGACGATATTATAGCTTGCTGTTACACGACACGCTGATATAAGAATCCGTTGTTACGCCAAAAGTGTTGTCGCCAGTGATGCCATAACAACCTGAACCATTATTCACTCGATGTTCTTGTGTTGAAGCTGGCAAATGTGGGTACTATTCCACATAACAACTAGCAGCAGTAGGGACTGTTTATTTTGGAAGAAATAGACCCAAATGTTTGCAATCCTAACTATTGTGTATTTGTATTTAGAAATAGGTTGTAACTACTTTTATTTTTTATCAGCATGAGAATCGTGAGATTCTCATGACTAATCTATTTTCTAATTTCGAGATGTAATAACTATAAAAGAACTCGATTTTTCATGTACAAGGATACGACATATAAAAAAGTATTGTTACACTGCTTCTATAATTCTGTGTTTATTTTTAATATTAATCAGCACAATGACGTTGTTACTGCTCTCCACTTGATTCATTAATTTCTTTTGTTTTACTCCTGTGCACTGCTGAGGAGGAAGGGCCCTCCTCTTTGGCAGGGATTGCAGTGATAGAGGTAGTGTACATTCTAATTTAGATAATTGATTTATGGTTTCTCGTTTTTGTTGTACAAATTGTGGATTACATTCGTTGTTGTTTCTATTTATATTATGATGTTACACTAAGTTAATCAACAGAATAGTAGTAACCAGTTGGAGTAGACATTAGTTCCTGTGTGGCGTGCCTTTACTTTAATAGTTGCGAAGTGTGATTAATTCTATAGTGTGTTTTTATTTCTACATGAATGGTTTGATTCAGCAATTTAGTTCAGTGACACCTTTTACTGTTTTATGCATTTTCTTGTTCTTGGTTGTGGTGTAGGGGCACAGACACTGCAAACTCCATTGAAACATCAAGACCTACCCTGGGTTGACAATTAAATGTTGCAATCTCGGTTAATTAGGATTGATTAAAAAAGCACTATAGTATGCCTTTGTCGTCTATGTTTGATCTTCCTTGCAAGTATTCATCCACAATGGCGTAGAGAGGATTGAACTTGGAATTGAGAAGATTGAAAACGACATTGACGGGTGTTAGCATCAGAGTGAGGTAGGTCCTTTATATTCCTTTGTATTTTCTGATACAAACTAGGAAAGTTTGCACATATTTGTCTAATTTGTTGCTAGATCCTCCCATTGGACTAGAGGGATCACTTCTGTCCACAAAAATGATTTCTTGCACAACACACCATGATAGAAAATATAATATTTAGAGCTACCAAGAAAATATTTCAAGACCCTGTTCAATGCAACCCAATGTTTATATCCAACATTAGCCATGAATCAACTCAAGGCTCCCACTCTGTGGGCAATGTTTGATGCTGTACAAGCTGTGGCATACATAAAACTACCAGTTGCACTAGAATATGTAACATAAGCCATATCCTCCATATTTTTAAGTAAGTTAGGATAATGATCAACTTCTTAGTTTCCATAGAAATTGGAATACTTAATGGTTTTCAATGTGACGCAAATACATTTTAGAATACAATTTACATACTTTCTATGGCTCAACAAAAGTCTTTTATTTCATATGTTTCTATAGATATCCATGGTGAAGATATATTTTCAACTTCTAAGTCATTCATATCAAATTGTGCTAAAATTTGAGACTTCAAATCAAAAATCACATATTTACTATTACCAAAGAATATCATATCAATTACATATAAAGTTATAACAAGGAAATGATCAGCATCTTGTTTGTAATACACATAATGATATAATTTGGATCTCATAAATATTAATCCCAAAACAAAAGAATAAAATTTTTGGTACCATGCATTGGGAGACAATTTTATACCACAAAATAAATTTTTAACTTGTAAACTAATAACTCTTTACCTTTTTCAACATAGTTCTCTAGTTTTGTTAGATAGATCTCCTCCTTCAAATCACGATGTAGGATTGCAATTTTAACATCCATTTGTTTTATCTCCAAATCAAAGAACACTACTAAAAATAATAGGAACCTAATAGTTGTTGACTTTGAAACCAAGGAAAATATCTCAAAAAAATATATCCCTTCAACTTGGGAGTATCCTCTTTCAACAGAATTTTCCTTATGCTTTTCAATACTACCATCTAAATTGAAATTCCTTTTGAACAACCATTCACATTTAGTGGGTTTGCAAGCATCGAAATTGGGACCAAGTCCCATACATCACTCTTTCTTAGTGCAACCATTTCCTCGTCCATGACTAATATTCAAGTCTCCTTTCCTACAACTCATTGCCTCTTTCATGGTTCTAGGATCATTGGTGTTAGAAAATAAAGAAAATATGAATTTGATATCATAAGGGCTATAATTATACCTATCTAATTTCCTTATATTCCAAGTGGCTCTCCTTAAGTTTGAACTAGATTTTCTTCCTCCACATTTGAACACTCTAAACCCCCCTCCTCATCAAGTCCTTCATGAACTTCTTATCCACTTTCTAATTTATCTTTCTTGGTCTTGGGTGGTCATTGAACCCCTAACTTCTTCTCATCCTATTCATAATGTTATCACCTAAAAAATAATCACCTAGCCATTTCTAACTAGGTGGATTGAAATACACCATGTCAAAATTAATTTTACCATAGTAAAATCACTTTCACCATAGGAAGTAATCTAGTAAACTAGTTTTATTAAATTATTTATGATTGAAATTGAAAAACCCCATGAGAATAATTGAATAAATCATTATTTGTTTAATTTTCTCTATGAATAATTATTAGATCATTATTTGATAATTATTCCTTATCACATTTGAATAAATCACCTTGGAATAATTAAATAAATTACTCTTTATTTATTAGTATTTAATGTTATTTTTGGAATAATTGTTAAATCACTATTTAATCATTATTTTGAATTCATACATTCCTTTACCCTCGCAAAGTGATTAATAAATCATTTTATTTGTTAATTACTTCAACCATTTTCCAAATAAATATATTTGACCATTTTGAATATTTTTTCCCTCTCCAAAAAATATAATATGGTATTCCTAACAGTTATATTGTGATTTGGACAATAATATTTTATTATTTTCCATTTCCTAATCTAACCCAATAATTTATTATAGATAAAATGGTTTCTTATTCATTCTTCACCATGATCACTATCATCGTCATCACTATCATCTTCTCACATTCGATCTCCCACTTAAGTTCCATCTCTTTTTGGGTTTTTTCTGCATATTAAGAGAGAGAAATTGATCCCTAAAGCACAAGGACATCAAAGGACCCATCCCACGAAGGTGGTTTGCAGACCCATTTTTTAGATCTTGTTGAAATATGGCAACAAAAATATTAACAATGTAAACTTTGAAACGGGACCTGATAATGTTACCCGTTTGGTAGAGATAGCAAAAAAGTGACCCGATTTTGAAAATGGGTGATGCAGAACACACATGTTCTTTTAGAGCATAGTTTTTGGCACTTTAAATTTTTTTATGTACATTGCGTTTTAGAATGCTAGTGATTTTCATGTTGATTTAAAAAAGTGGTAATTCTACATCAGGCCCTTTTTTTAAAAGACCTATTTTTTTCCTTTAAATTTTCTAATGTATGAAATGTAAATAATTATTTTCTAAATTCATTAATTTTTTAAGTGGTCTTCTTCTTCATATTTTCTTGTTTTTATTTTCTTTTTATTTTTTTGTAGTGAGGTTTTTATTGTTTTGCATATTTAAAGAAGAAGGTCGATATTTTGAATTTTTGATATTCTACATAATTATACATCGTTAATTAATTTTTCAATACACATGAAACAATTGTCTCTAAAAAATAATAATTTTTAACAATTGACATAAAATAACCATTTTTAACATAAATATAACTAAATGTCTAATACACGTTTTGATAATTTTTTGTAATTTTTTGCTAAAAATGACATGTCAAAATCACATTTTTTATAGGAAAATTTTAACTAAAAATGGTTAAATAATAGTTTTTTTATGAGTTTCATGTAAAAATAATAATAATATTCACTGTTCTTTTCAAAAAATAATGATTAACATAAAAATTAATGAGAAAATCACATAATACAAATATTGAACACATAACAACCTTAATTGAGTGTTTATTCTTCTCATAAAATGTCAAAGTCAAAACATTACAAGTATAACTAATTAATAGTTACAAAAGATGAGCTTGATTTCCAAGCATAACTTAAATTTAATCAACAATGTCACGTAATCCAAACTCTTCGTCCTATAGAGTTTCATCATTGTCTTCTTCCACAATATTTCCTGCTTCATTTTGCTCGTTTTCCTCTTCTAATGGATCTTTGATGTTTACGAATCTCCCAATGTATGCCTTTCCAATCATTCCGTGTAATGGTAGTTGGGGTTCCTTTGCCCTTTTTGCCACACGTGATTCACTAAAGTCCCCTTTCTTCAACCCAATTTCTTGCATTGCATCTGGAAGAAATTGAAGAGCATTAATTCTTTGCTGAATAAAATTGCATTGTATTGGATCTTTTTCAATAGCAATGCAATTTCTTCTTTTTTGAAGGCAACATGCTAGTGTTGTACCTAATTATCAAGCACAAAAGAAATAATGAAGTAAATTAGTACACCGACATAAAAATTAAGAAATAACATATTGAAATTCAATTCCATATAATAAAACTTACCTGAGCCAGAAAATAAATCCAAAACCCAATCTCCTTCATTTGAACATATGTCTATAAGCTAGTTAATCAATAACTGTGGTTTTTGATAAATGTTAACTATCTCTCCTTTTGCTTCTTTGTCTTCATATGTTAGTTTTCTCACAACAGCATCATAAGTTAGTATTTGGCTGTGACTCTTTCCATCTACCCAATTAAAAATCATAGACATATAGCTATCATCTTTTGCCCAACTATCAATATGGATGAACTCACAATCATTTATAAATAGTTGATCTTCACAGTTAAGAAGCTTTCACTTTTGCCTGTAACATGAAAGAGTAAAAGTTCAATTAACTTCTACATAAATGAATTCTTTAACATTAATCAAATATTCATTTTAAACGTCTTACCATGTAAGCTGCATCCTTGAATTTATTTTCCTTTTGAATCTTGACAATAATAATAATGTCGGCGGCCCAACAACCCGCGGGGGTGGTGGGGCCCCGTGAGCCGACATGGGGCAGAGTGTGGGGTGATTCCTAGAATCACCCCACCACCCCCACGCGTTGTTGGGCCACCAATGTGGGGCGGAGGGCGGGGTGATTCCGGGAATCACCCTGCCACCCCCGCGGGCTGTTGGGCTGCTGGGGTGGGGTGGAGGTCGGGGTGATTCCCAGAATCAACTCACAACCCCTTGGGCCATTGTTCTGTCGGGGTGGGGTGGAGGGCGGGATGATTCCCGGAATCACCCTACCATCCCCACGAGCCATTAGGCCGCCGGGGCAGGGTGGAGGGCAGGGTGATTCCCGGAATCACCTCGCCACCCCCGCGGGCCGTTGGGTTGCTGGGGTGGGGCGGAGGGCCCCCGCGGGTCATTGGGCTGCTAGGGTGGGGCAAAGGTTGGGGAGATTCTTGGAATCACCCCGCCCCCCACCCTCCTCCCCTCGTAGTCTATTGGGCCACTAGGGTGGGGTGGAGGGCGGGGTGATTCCCGGAATCACCCTACCACCCCCGCGAGCCGTTGGGCCGCCGAGATGGGGCCGATGGGCCACCAGGTTGGCGTGGAGGGCGGGGTGAATCACACTGCCACCCGCGCGGGTCGTTGGGCCTCTGGGGTGGGGCGAAGGGCGGGGTGATTCTAGGAATCACCTCACCACCCCACAAGCCATTGGGTTGCGGGGTGTGGCGGAGGATGAGGTGATTCCCAGAATCACCCCGCCACCCCCGTGAATCGTTGGACCGCCGGGTGGGGCAGACGGCGGGGTGATTCCCCGAATCACCCCACCACCCCCACAGGTCGTTGGGCCACCAGGGTGGGGCGGAGAGCAGGGTGATTCCCGGAATCACCCAGCCACCCCGCGGGTCATTGGGTCGTCGGATTGGGGCAGAGGGCGAGGTGATTCCTGGAATCACCCCGCCACCCCCGCGGGCCGTTGGGTCGCCAGGGTGGGAAGCCTCTGCCGCACCCTGGCAGCCCAATGACCCACAAGGATCGGAATCACCCCGCCACCCCCAGCCTCCGCCCCACCACTGGCGACCCAACGGCTCGCGGGGGTGGCAGGGTGATTCCGGGAATCACTCCGCCACCCCCATGGGCCGTTGGGCCATCGAGGTGGGGCGGAGGCTGTCCGAAACCCTACGCCCCACCCCGACAACCCAACGGCCCACATGGGTGGCGAGGTGATTTTGGGAATCACCCCACCACCCCCAGCCTCTGCCCCACCCCAGTGGCACAACGACCCGTGGGGGTGGTGGGGCGATTCTGGGAATCACCCCGCCAACCCCGTGGGCCATTGGGACGCTAAGGTGGGGAGGAGGGCGGGGTGATTCCTGGAATCACCACACCACCCTCATGGGCCGTTGGGCCACCAGGGTGGGGAGAAGGCTATCTGCATCCCTCCACCCCACCCCGAAGGCTCAAGGGTCCACAAGGATGACGAGGTGATTCTCAGAATCGTACTGCCACCTCAGCGGGCTGTTGGGCCGCCGGCGTGATGCGAAGGGTGGAATGTTTCCTGGAATCACCCCGCCACCCACGCAGGCCATTGGGCCACGGGAGTGGGGCTGAGGCTATCTGCAGGCCTCCGCCCCACCCCGCAGGCCGTTGAGTGGCGAGGTGATTCCCGAAATCACCCCTCCACCCTCGCGGGCTACTGGGCCGCCGAGGTGGGGTGGAGGCTGTCCGCAACCCTCTGCCCCACCCTAGAAACCCAACGACCCGCGGGGGTGGTTGGGTGATTCCTGGAATTGCCCCGCCACCTTCGCGGGTCGTTCGGTCGCTGTGGTGGGGCGGAGGGCAGGGTGATTCCCAGAATCACCCAGCCACCCCCGCGGGTCGTTGGGACGCCGAGGTGGGGCGAAGGTTGTTGGTGGCGAGGTGATTATCGAAATCACCCCACTACTCCCGTGAGCTATTGGGCCGCTGGGGTGGGGTGGAGGCTGTCCACAGCACTCCACCCTGCCCCTACGGGCCATTAGGCTGTCGGGATGGGGAGAAGGTTGTACGCAGCCCTCCGCCCCACCCCGACTACCCAACGGCCCGTGGGGGTGGCAGGGCGATTCCAGACAGCCCTCTACCCCACCTGGGCGACCCAACAGCCTGCGGGGGTGATCGGGTGATTCTGAGGTTATATAATTTTAATTATTTCAGATCCCATTATTTTATCTTTATGGTCATTACTAAACCATGTTGAATTTATACCTAGGAAAGAAAAATGTTATTCTACCGAAATCATTGGTGTGTTTTTTTCCTCATAAACAACTGTTTTTTTGCACATAAAAATTCGGTTTTACTAACATTTTTTTTAAATGTTGAAAATTGACCCTAAAAAAAAACCATCATTCTAGTATCAACACTTTTCGTTTTCAGGGTGTTTTTTGCATGAAAATTTCGTTTTCACTGCCATTTTTAAAACATGTTCAAAATTGACCCTAAAAAAAAACCGTCATTCCAGTATACACACTTTTCGTTTTTAGCACTGTTTTTGATGTTTTTTCGAGGTTTTTTGTCAGAGTTCCCATTTTTAGTTTATATTTCCCGTTTCAAAGTTTACATTTTTTATTCCAATTTAATTTGTCCTTGAATTAAATTGTAAATTAAAATCGAATTTAGTCTTAACAACTACTTGAAAATAATTAATTTATTTATTTTAAATTAATTAGTTGGAGAAATTCAAGTTAGAAGTCTTTCTGAAGTCATGCAAGAGTTATCCATTAAATTAAGGAGATAAGACTGAGTTATATTTGAGTTGTAATTATTTAACTCAGTTTATTGAGTTAAGTCCAGTTAAATTAGTTCCAAACTGTTTGAGGAACTAATAGTGAGTTAACAGTCAGTTGATGCATTAATGCACTCAACTAGTGCTACTCCAATTAACTGAAGATTCCCTCATCAGAAACTCACACATGTCTATTCTAAGAAAGATCCAGTTGAGATAAATGTTCAAGGAGAGTGTACTATCAGTTGCATGTGTTTTCTCAAGGAGAAAATTCATGCATGCAGTCAAGGATTCATCCTTGACGATTGCCTAATTTTGAAGGATTGGTTATCCACTTGGTAAAGGAGAATCATCCACAAGGAATAGTGAAAGGAAATAGGAGCTTGGAGGGCAGAGAGGAAGGTTGGAGAGAAGCCAAAATTACCTATGAGCATCTGTGAGGATTGTACTGAGAGCTAGCTAGCTGTGAGAGCTAAGGCTTTGTATATTTCCTATGTATTTCCACCATGTATGATAATACAATAGTGTGGGGTTTTTAGCTGAGGCTTTCCCCAAAAGTATTTTCATGTGTATTGTGTTATTGATTCTTCTTCTTCTGGTTATATTGTTCAACTCAATCTTTAAGCTTCCGCAAATTGATAGTAGAAGTAGGTTATAGTATTCTTCTTTGATTTATATTGCATTATCGGGTTAACCTACACATATTTTCTACAAATCTCCTTCACAAGGTGTTTCAATAATAATAATATTTATTCAAAGCTTTTATTGGGTTATTACAATGGGTATTTCTTGTTGTTCTACGTTTTGGGTTGCATATGATCCTTTTAATGTAGGGCTTTCTTATTTTTTCATTGTAGATCTGAAGCATAAATATCCATATCTTAATGTTAGGTTCGCTTGTCACCAATAACTTAAGTGAAGTGTTTTTGGTATACCTTTATGAAATCTTTACACTAACAAATGGCGACTCCACTAGGTCTTTAGCTACATTTGTCATCAACAAATGGTGGCTAATTTGTTGTAGTAATTCAAATCCTTGGTGACTATCATTTAAGAAATATTTCATGTTTTTCAGTTATTTTTATCCTCTCGATATCTCTTTTTAGATCTACTTAGTTTTCTGGAAAAAAATTGGTTTATGTTGGTTTTCTACATCTTTCTGCATGTCACAGGTACCAAACGTGCAGGAGATGGCACAATCTAGGTAAGATATACTGACCGAGGGTTGTGGGAGAAAAACACACTTTTTGGACCATTTTCTACATTCTGAAACGCACTTTTTTGCCCATTTTCTACATTCCAATACACTTTTCAGGTCAGAATCTGCATTCTGTCATTTTTAAAAAAAGATATCATAATTTGTCAAATTTGTCGACTATGTTGCATGTGTACTAGGAAGGGTTTTTGTTCTTTCCAAATTCACCTGTAGGCCTAAATTCTCTTAGTAATTGATCATTGAGGAAGGGAAAATCCCCCTAGGGTTTAGAGTACACCTCCATCATTTAGGAAGAGATTTGTTGAGTTGAGGAGTATAGGGAGAAACACTTTCAACCACTAATTTCCAAGGTTTTTTCCACTATTTTACAACACTTTTGGATAGGTTTCTTCATCATTTTACTCCTTTATATTTTTGTGTTTCCTTCGGGCGCCTTCAAATCCCCTTGAGCGTCCTACATTTTTGGAGCTTCTTGCCTATCCTTTGCAACATTTGTCACCTCTGATTTATGTTGATTGTATACACCATTTACAGCAGACTAGTGTATTTATATCACAGTCCCTTGGACATGATATCCTTTGGCCATTTATGTGTATTTTAGTTTGTTGTTTGCCATCTATTTCTTAGTTACTTGATAGCCTTCTTGGGTGGGGGTTTGTGTGATTGGATTTGTTGATCATTTTACTGTCCATTTTCAAAATTATTTATAGTTTTTTCAACACTTTGTTTTCACCAGCACGTGGCATCATACAACATGCTCAATTAACTCATCCACTTGACACATCATTTTCATACACTCACACCCTGAGAAAACGTGAGCTTGGTTAACACTACCAAGCTAAGACTTGAAACACTACACCTTAATAGTTCAACAAACATAGATTATGCCCACTTGGGCATAAGGGCCAAACGATATGTGTAGTTAGGTGTAGGATCGGTGGGATAGGCTTCCAATAACACCCATAAATCACTTACATTGAGACATAGAAGTTAACATATTAGGGAGCTTAAAATCCTTCATCATCCCATGGTCCAAAGTCAGAGTGCATCAAAAACTTGATTTAGAGGGGGTTAGGCTAGGTCATTGTGCGAGTAGTTCTCCTCGAGGCTACCCAACCTGTGGCAGGGAATCGCGTGCAGTGGTTGACTACCAAGAAGCTCAAGTCTCAACCACCCCCATGGGATGAAGGTAACCGTAGTGACCAATCATAAGAAAACACCATATAGGACTGGCAGTGGGTAGCAGTTGATTCTCTACCCCACCTTTCTCTAAACATCCATGCTTGCAAGGATCAAAATCCTTCAAGTAAGAAGTCTTTTAGAAGGCCATTTGAAACAATATTTAGGACTTGTTTTAGGATTTAGATCACCTATATGCTAGAGGTCATTGTTTCTTTAATAAAACTTGTTTGCTTGAATTAGAGTAGCATATTAATATAGTTATTTTACACTTGGCATCACTGCACTAGGTGTTTACTTGTTTTTTGTTGCTCTTTTTCTCCTATCATCACCCTTTAGTCTATTGAGTCATCCTTTTCTAGACATAATTGCACCCCCTAGGTATTTGTCGCAAAGACTTTGTGGCCTTCACCCCCAGTTTCCTTTAAGACATCTTACTCCTCCTGTCGAGTTTGAGTTCATCCTCCTAGTCCTCCATTGAGTCCCCATATTGACTTTAGTTCTTCTAATTCATCTAGTGTTTCAACTAATTCCACGTCCTCCCAACCCCTTACCACCACCATGTCAAGCACCAACATGGGTGTGATAAACCTAGGTGGTAACCATGGTAACCCCATAGGAGAAACCTCTATCGCTATGGACACCAACCCCCCATTTCTCCCCTATATAGCTCGTTTGAGCCTTCTTGATTTCAACCAGCCCATCAACAACCCTCTTCCCCATGACCCCAATTGGCTTGTTATGCCTATCAAACTTCCTTCTGACATCCCCAAGTTTGAAGGTAATCCTAGGAGTTGTGGTTCCATATAACAATCTTATGATTTTCTTTGATGTTGACAAAGCAGAACATCCTCCCCTTCCTTCATCTGTTTCCTTTCAAATACAAGTCTCCATAAAAAATGCCACGATCCAGCAGTGTATCATAGATGAAGTTGCCTCGACCTATGTGATCGATGCAAGTGTTTGTAAGAAACTCGGTTCTCTTGACCTATCCCCATCCACCATCACTCTTCATGCTTTGGACGGTCATCCCTCACAACCCCTCAATTTATATCACAACTGTCCTGTCATCATTTTTGGCAAGTCAGTCTTGATTGATATTGAATTCATTGATTCCCCCTTATATTACAACATTCTCTTGGATTGTATTTACACATATGCCATGTTTGTTGTTGCATCTACTTTCTTTCGCAAGATGTGCTTTCCTCACAATGGAAACATCGTCATTATCGATCAGTTCACTTACTATGACCCTTAGTCTCAAGCCTCTCCTTAGACCATTATCTCATCAATGACTTGCAATAAGACTATCACTTCCTTTATCAATGTGTCTCCTCGAGTCTATAAACATTCTGTGTTGCTTGGAGCTTATTATGGGCCACCACCTACCCTTTCTAAGCCTATCTCATCTACTGTTTGCATGCTTCAAGTGTCATAGACCTTGAACAAATGGTCAGATACGCCTTCACAATAGTTAGCCCCTTTGCAAACTCTTTCTCCAAACTCAACCCATCCTTTAGGTACAATTCCTCAAGGCCCATTTCCTTCTACTGGTATCTCTCTTGGTCCTTTTCAACTCAGAACCGTTCCCCTGGGTCTTAACTATCTTGAAGCAGTTTGCCTAGGTCATTATCCCTCACATCGGATACCTTTCTTTTTCCCACCACCAGGAATATTTTCTATCCCTGTTATGGCTACATTGAGTCTACCTAGCATTACCTTGCGGATCTCAGTCTCATACATTGATCCTCCCGTAAACAATTCCCCCAATCAACTCAAACATTACACAAATTTGACCCTAGTTCAACTTGTTGTTCCTTCCCCTTCATTTGCTTCATTTCCACAAAAACCTCAACAGGAAGCCACTCCTATTGCGAAAGCATTTTGTGAGGAGGGGAAATCCCAAAAGAAGGGACCCAAAGACAAGGCATCCCAACCGACTCCCACTCCTCCTAAACCGCCAAAGCCTACTCCCCCATGAGCTTTGTGTGATGTTGTTGGACATGCCACCAATAATTTCCTGAACTCCCTCATATTGAGAATGTGGTCTCTAATACCTTTCCTGACTCTAACATTCCTAAGTTTCATGTCACCTTACCTGAGTCAGCTAAAAATAGCATATCCTTACGCACGAATCACCCTTATGATTTGTGTGATAACTATGGCCATTATTCCCATCATTATCCCCGTCTCCAATATTTTCGTGATACACCTCAAGTGCTTCATAAGTTATATGTCGCCCGTAGTGAATCTCCCTCTCCTCTACTTGCATAACTTGGCCCCATTGTTGTGTCTAAATAGGAGGTTTCCCAACCCACCATTGTGATTCCCCCTCCTGTACGAAGAGGAATCTTAGCCACGACAGTTGATGGCCATTCAAGGGTTCAGAGCTCCAGGCGAAGACACTAATGGTGCCTAAAATTTCACAGACTTGCATAGGGGGTACAGTAGGAGGAGCTGAGATTCTGCATGGGGACATGTAGTTGCATCAGTTGGGGGGAGATGTTGGGTGTGGTTTTTTACCTAGGTGTGGTTTTTTTACCTATTTTCTACACATTCCTTCCCCAATTTTGACCCTTCTTTCCTCAAGGCCTATGACTTTACTTGACCAATTCCCTTGTTTTCTCACCTTTATAACCTATTCTACTATTATATTACTTCGCCATATTTTACTAAGTAATGCGATGATTTATTCCTTTTTGTGCCTAACTGAGAGAGTATTGAAGAAGTATTTTGGGAAGCTCTTCTTCTTTTCAGGTGATGGCTCGCAAGAAAAAAGCTATGAAGTGGACAGGCAACACGGATTAACTACAGAGAATGGTAGAACAACTCGTTATTACACATTGGATGTTGTTATAGGATGTTGTTACACATTGGATGTTGTGACAGGTTGTTGTTACATATTGGATGTTGTTACACTACATGCCGATACAAGAATCCATTGTTACACCGAAGTGTTGTCGCCAGCGATGCCATGACATCCCAAACCATTATTCACTCGATGTTGTTGCACCAAAGCTGGTAAATGTGGGTACTATTCCACATAACAGCTGTCGACAGTAGGGATTGTTTATTTTGGAACAAACAGACCCAAGTGGTTGCAATCCTAACTACTATGTATTTGTATTTAGAAATAGGTTGTAACTACTTTTATTTTTTATCAACATGAGAATCGTGAGATTCTCATGACTAGTCTATTTTCTAATTTCGGGATGTAATAACTATAAAGGAACTCGATTTTTCATGTACAAGGATACAACATATAGAAAAGTATTGTTACTCTGCTTCTATAATTTAGAGTTTATTTTTAATATTAATCAGCACAATGATGTTGTTACTGCTCTTTAGTTGATTCGTTAATTACTTTTGTGTTACTCTTGCACCCTGCTAAGGAGGAAGGGCCCTCCTCTTTGGCAAGGATTGCAGTGATAGAGGTAGTGTACATTCTAGTTTAGCTAATTGATTTATGGTTTCTCATTGTTGTTGTACAAATCATGGATTACATTCATTGTTGTTTATATTTATATTATGTTGTTACACTAACTTAATCAACAAAATGGTAGTAACCAGCTGGAGTAGATATTAGTTCCTGTGTGGTGCGCCTTTACTTTAATAGTTGAGAAGTGTGATTAATTTTGTAGAGTGTTTTTATATCTACATGAATGGTTTGATTCGGCAATTTAGTTCAGCGACACCTTTTATTATTTTCTACATTTTCTTATTCTTGGTTGTGGTGTATCGGCATAGATAGTGCAAACTCCATTGAAACAGCAAGACCTACCCTGGGTTGACAATTAAATGTTGCAATCTTAGTCAATTAGGATTGATTAAAACAGCACTAAGTATGCCTTTGTCGTTTATGTTTGATCTTCCTTGTAGGTATTCATCCACAATAGTGTAGAGATGATTGAACTTAGAATTGAGAAGATTGAAAACAACATTGACTGACGGGTGTTAGAATCAGAGTGAGGTAGGTCCTTTATATTCCTTTGTATTTTCTGATACAAACTAGGAAAGTTTGCACATATTTGTCTAATTTGTTGCTAGATCCTCCCATAGGACTAGAGGGATCGCTTCTGTCCACAAAAATGATTTCTTACACAACACACCATGATAACAAATATAAAATTTAGAGCTACCAAGAAAATATTTGGAGACCATGTTCAATGCAACCCAATGTTTACATCCAACATTAGCCATGAATCAACTCAAGGCTCCCACTGTGTGGGCAATGTTTGATATTGTACAAACTATGGCATACATAAAACTACCAGTTGCACTAGAATATGTAACATAAGCCATATCCTCCATATTTTTAAGTAATTTAGGATAACGATCAACTTCTTAGTTTCCACATAAATTGGAATACTTAATGGTTTTCAATGCGACGCAAATATATTTCAGAATACAATTTACATACTTTATATAGCTCAACAAAAGTCTTTTATTTCATATGTTTCTATAGATATCCATGGTGAAGATATATTTTCTACTTCTAAGTCCTTCATACCAAATTGTGCTAACATTTGAGACTTCAAATCAAAAATCAGATATTTACTATAACCAATGAATATCATATCAATTACATATAAAGTTATAACAAGGATATGATCAGCATCTTGTTTGTAATACACATAATGATATAATAATGATCTCGTAAATATTAATCCCAAAACGAAAGAATAAAAATTTTGGTACCATATATTGGGAGACTATTTTATACCACATAATAAATTTTTAACTTGTAAACTAATAGCTCTTTACCTTTTTCAACATAGTTCTCTAATTTTGTTATATAGATCCCCTCCTTCAAATCACGATGTAGGATTGCAATTTTAACATCTGTTTGTTTTATCTCCAAATCAAAGGACACTACTAAAAATAGTACGAACCTAATAGTTGTTGACTTGGAAACTGAGGAAAATATCTCACCAAAATATACCCCTTCAACCTGGGAGTATCATTTTTCAACGAACGTTTCCTTATGCTTTTCAACACTACCGTCTAAATTGATATTCATTTTGAACAACCATTCACATTTAATGGGTTTGCAAGCATAGAGAATTGGGACCAAGTCCCATACATCATTCTTTCTTAGTGCAACCATTTCCTCGTCCATGACTAATATTCAAGTCTCCTTTCCTACATCTCATTACCTCTTTCATGGTTCTAGGATCATTAGTGTTAGGGAATAAAGAAAATATGAATTTGATATCATAAGGGCTATAATTATACCTATCTAATTTCCTTATTTTCCAAGTGGCTCTCCTTAAGTTTGAGCTATATTTTCTTCCTCCACTTTTGAACACTCTAAACCCCCCTCCTCATCAAGTCCTTCATGAACTTCTTATCCACTTTCTAATTTATCTTTCTTGGTCTTGGGTGGTCATTGAACCCCTAACTTCTTCTCATCCTATTCATAATTTTATCACCTAAAAAATGATCACCTAGCCATTTCTAACTAGGTGGATCGAAATACACCATGTAGAATTAATTTTACCATAGTAAAATCACTGTCACCATAGGAAATAATTTAGTAAACCATTTTTATTAAATTATTTATGATTAAAATTAAAAACCCCATGAGAATAATTGAATAAATAATTATTTGTTTAATTTTCTCTAGGAATAATTATTAAATCATTTTATGATAATTATTCCTTGTCACATTTGACTAAATCACCTTGGAATAATTAAATAAATTACTGTTTATTTATTAGTCTTTAATGTTATTTTTGGAATAATTGTTAAATCAATATTTAATAATTATTTTGAATTCATAGTGATCTGAAAATCACCCTTGAGTAACCTCAGTTAAATAATTTATGAATGAAGGTATTACAGACTCATGTGCTAGTGTGTGTCTATGTTATTTTAGGCAACGGATTGATCAGATCACAAAATACACTGACACTGGAAATATGCAAAACAACAAGAGAAACACAGTAAGCAAATACAAGAACACAACAAATTAATAAGGAGTTCACCCTATCCTCCCGGGCTACGTCTCTAGTCCAGCTTTCAGTGGTGGCCTTCTTTTATTGTGTCTTTAAAGTAGATATTTACAATGAGGAGCTCAATTTGAGTCTCCTGAAACAGAAATGATGCTTGGTAGGGTGGTTCTTGGATTCCCCAGGCCACTAGAGTACACAGACTCTTTTCCTATCCAAGTCTTGACCTCTCTGGTCTTTAATGGAAGGAGCCCAATGTGGTGCTCAATTCCCGACAGATCCTCTCCAGGATCGCTTGAACCTCTCAAGATTTATGTCTGCTTGATGCTGCCTTATGCTGCAAGTCAGCTCGGCTCTGTGTCTTTCTGCTTCTTGCTTTACTATCTCTTATGTCTCTGTTTCCTTTTTTCTCCTCTCTTCTGTTTTTTGTTCTCCGTGTGTTCATGGCTTAAAGCCACTCGATCTCACGACTGCTCGCTTCCCCTTCTGCCCCCGTCGGATCGCCTGTTGTTGCTCGATTGGAGTTCCTTGTCTCTGCGTCTTCATCAACGACTAACAGGGAGTGGCCACTTGTCTTCTTTCGAACTGCACCAGCTCTTCCTCGTCGGTTTAGTTTTTCGGTTACACTGTGGAATGAGTCATCCGCCACCTCAGTGGTCAAATCGGACGTCAAACTTCTCTATGTCGCGGCTTAATTCCCCTATCAATTCCAGTTTCTCCATCAGGCGCAATTTCTACCATCAAATCTGGAGGCCCCAGATCCTACGACATTCACTCATTTCGCACGGTTGACTTGCTCGACCATTAGCGTGCGATGAGCGGCAGTTTTCTCTCTCCTCTGCCTGCCACGCATCGGGCGCTGAATAGAATCGCTCACTTTCGGCCAAATCCGCTTACTGCCCAAGGGTGCCCTCGATATACCACCAGTTTTGGAGCGCGGGTCCCGCCTTTAACCTTTAGTTCTTTCCCCACAGTTTTCCCGGCTTCCATGCGACTGAGCGCTTCGGGGCTTTCCTTCTTGAGGATTTTTGCCCAACATAATCATGCATTAGAAATGCCCTCTGTTTCCCAATCCGGGCTTCCCAATGGCTAGTTTTTCCTCCTGTGCAATCTCGATGGGCCTCGGTCAATACACTTTGACCGCGGTCCTCATCGTTCCTCGTTGGCTGCCAACTACCACTGTCCAGAGGTCTTCTTGATCACTCTATGCTCATAAATCTTTAAAGTCTGTCCTGTTTTGATACAGTCATGGTGCTTTGATTATTCTTCATGGATCCAATTCGAATCACGGCCTTCCCTCTGAAAAAGATTTTGGACCACCAAAATTTGGTTTTCAAGCATCGACTAAGTGAGGGTACAATTTTCTCACTTGTCCAATCTCTATCCACTTTGCACTACTCGGATTTGAACCCTTGAACCCAATTCAGAGGTACTCAACATCTCCCCTGCGCGTCGTCCTCACCTTCCTATCTAGAACTGTGTCTTCCTGCAATTCATTAAGATATTCAGGTAGCAGGTCATCAATAGAAGGCAATTGACTCTTCTCTTCGGGATCCTCAATCAGTGAGGGTTCAAACAATCTCAAGCAATTTGCATTTACAACTGAGTAGATGGCATGTAAGCTAGCAGATCAAGGTGAAAAGCATTCTCACCAATCTTCTCAAGTATTTTGAAAGGTCCATACCTGATAGGCTTTAGCTTTTTACCTTCACCTTGCATCTTGCCCTTGCTGATATACAACTAGACTTGGTCACCAACTTGGAAACTATGCTCCATCCGATGCTTGTCATGCCTTGCCTTGTATTTGGCTTGGCTCTTTTCCAGCTATTCCTGTACTGCCTGGTGGACCTCCTGGATTTATTCAATGAACATAGTTGCCCTGTCAACATCACTGTGTCCCTCAACTGTGGCATCTTTACCAAAGACAAAATCGAAAGGAGACCTTGGTGTGAAACTAAAATAGGTCTCAAAAGGAGATCTCTGTGTAGAAGAACGTTTTTCTCTGTTGTAAGCATGTTGCACATAACACAAATGTTCATCCCAAAGCTTAGGATGTTTACTACAATATCCTCTGAGTAATTGGATCACTGTCCTATTAACTACTTCTGTTTGGCCATCAGTTTGTGGATGAAAAGTGGTGCTTTTCTTCAGTTTGGTGTCCATCAATTCCCACAGACTTGATCAAAACTTTCCCACAAATCGGATGTCTCGATCAGATACAATGGAAGTGGGTAGTCTAAAATGAACCCATACATGTTCAAAGAACAATTTTTCAGTTTGTTCAGCTGTAATATGTTTATTACAGGGTATCAAAATACACATTTTGCTGAACCTATCCACAACAACATACAGATAATCATGACCTTTCCTAGATTTAGGCAGTCCTCCAACAAAATCCATGGAAACACTTTCCCAAGGGTGAGAAAGAACTGGTAGTGGAGTGTACAAGCCTAGTTTTCTATTGTTGGGCTTGCTTTTAGCACACATAGTACACCCTCTTACATATCTAGAAACTGTCTCATTCATTTTTGGCCAATAACAAAACATTTGTAGCTGTGCAACTGTTTTACTTACCCCGAAGTGACCTGATATTAGAGAAGTATGTGCTTCTAGAATTATCTTTACTCTTTCAGTTTGTGGAATGCATAACTTCCCACAATGGTATAAGATTCGGTCCTTCACATGATAGTCCAATTCTTATACTCTTCTTCCTTGACTTAAAGTTGCATATACATATTTAAAGTCTATATCTTGAGCATATTGTTCAATGTAGCTTTCATGTAGCACATAATTATGCTTAAGTATAGTAGATGCATTTATAATTGGTCTAGATAACATGTCTGCAACTTTATTATCTATGCCCTTGTTATATCTGATGACTAAATGAAACTGTTGTAGAAAAGCCATCCATCTGTAGTGTCTTGATTGCTGCAACTTAGTTTGGGAGTGTAGATATTGAAGTGGTTGATGATCGGTATGTATTACTGTCTCTTTTCCCATTAAGTAATGTTTCCACTTTTTCACACTCTGAACTAATGCATACAATTCTTTATCATATGTAGGATAGTTAACTACTGCAGGATTAAAAGTCTCAGAATGATAACATATGGGTTTACCGTGTTGTGTCAACACTGCTCCCATGGCATAGTCACTGGCATCTATTTGGATCTCAAATGGTCTTTGAAGATCAAGTAGTTCTAGTACAGGTGTTGTACTAATCTTCTCTTTCAAGGTGTCGAAGGCTTTCTGATGTTTGCCTCCCCACTGAAACACCTTGCTCAATCCTGTTAAAGCATGTAAGGGAGCTTCAATCAAGGAAAAGTTAGAAATAAACTTTCTCCAATATTGTGCCAACCCTAAGAAACTTCTCACTTCGGTAGTAGACTTGGGTTTAGGCCAGTTCACAATGACTGCCACTTTAGAGGGATCTATCTTCAGTTCACCACCCCCTACTATATGACCCAAATAATTCAGAGATGTTTTGCCAAATTCACATTTTGAGAGTTTAACATAAAGTTTTTCTCTTTTCAAAAAATCTAGTGTCTGCTTAACATGCTTTAAGTGTTCTTCCCATGTTTTGCTAAATATCATAATGTCATCCAGATACACAATAACAAAATCATCAAGAAAAGGTCTAAGTACATCATTCATTAATCTCATGAAAGTAGCAGGAGCATTAGTTAAGCCAAAAGGCATAACCAACCACTCACACAATCCATGCTTTGTTTTGAAAGCAGTCTTCCATGCATCTTGCTCTACAACTCTGACCTGATGGTATCCACTATGAAAGTCTACCTTGGAGAAATAAACAGCTTCCTTCAATTGATCCAAAAGATCATCTATGTGAGGAAGGGGATAACGATTTTTTATTGTTATCTTATTCAATGCTCGGTAGTCAATTCACATTCTCCACGAGCCATCTTTCTTTCTCACCAAAATGATTGGTGACCCACATGGTGATGTGCTAGGTCTGATGAACCCTTTCTCAAGCAACCCCTGCACCTGCTTCTTGATTTTAGCATTCTCTAAAGAAGATAACCTGTACATTCCAATATTAGGCAATGGATCATCTTGCTGCAAAATAATATCATGTACTATTTCCTTTTTGGGTGGCAGACCTTTAGGTTCTTGAAACAATATATCATACTCTGAAACAACCTTTTCTAAATCAGCTTGATGTTTAGCATTACAGCCCTCAAATACATTGGCTTTTTCAGGTTTCTTTTCCTTTACAACCATCAGTAAGAATTGTTTGCATGAATTTATCATTCTTTTCATCTGCCCTGAGTTTATGAGAGTATAATTATTCTTGAGCTTATGAGCTCTTACAAAGTATTTGATTCCATCTTTGAAAAGCAGATACTTGTTCTCAGCTCTATAGAAAATAGCTTTCCTATCATACAAGTAAGGACTTCCTAAAACAATTCCACATATATCCAAAGTAATTATGTCTAACTCAACCTCATCTACAAATGTTGACCCAAAAGAAAACTTGAGTTTGCACTGTCTAGTCACTTGTAGTTGTGCTTTATCATTCAACCATCCTAATTGGTATGGTTTCTTGTGAGGTGTAGTTGCTAATCCCAACTTCTTCACAATTGCTTCAGAAATTAAATTTACTTGTGAGCCACTATCAAACAAAGTATCAATCTTTTGATGTTTGGAAATAACTTGAATATGGAAAAGCTCATGTCTTTTTCTCTCATTTTCTTCATCAATAATAGATTGTGCAGAATTACTAGTAGATGCTTCAGAATTCTTACCTTTTATACTTGTGGCTGCAATGGTTGTTTCATCTCCCGAGTCTGACCCCAAATCTTTTTGAATAGCTGCAGCAGTCTTCTTCTTCTTGCCCTCGAACTTCTTAAGTCTCAACTCTGGATGCAGAATCCAACAATGCTCATCATCATGCCCATCCTTTTTGCAGTGAGTGCATGAGGCTTTGCTTTTCTGTGCAGTATTAGCCTTCCTTGTTTTCCACTTCTGCTTTCTTTTCTCCTTGCTCTTGCTTGCATTGGGTTGGGATGGTCCCCCAACTTTTGGATTTCCATTCTTTCCTCTAGCTTCTAGATGAGTAGCTTGTACAGATACCTCATCTATACTAGTGGGATTAAACATGAGGATGGTATGCCTCATGTAGTTATGTATACCACCAATGTACTTCAACAGAGTCTCTAGTGAGTCTAATGAGATTCCTAGAATCAATGCTCTTTTTCTAAATTCTTGAATGTACCCTTGCACACTTTGCCCTTTCAACTATCGAAGAGTTTGCCAACTCATCATGGCTTGTTGCATGTAGGCCAATGGATAGAACTGCTTTTTGATTGCAAAAACAAATTCACTCCAGACATAGATAGTCTTACCATGTCTCTTTATGTCAGCTTGGGTCCTACCTTCCCACCAAACCAAGGCATTGCCTCCTAGGCGTAGGCTTGCCAGCTGAATCTTGCTCTTGTCTAAGTCGATGTTCTGTACTCTGCAATAAACATCAATTTGTCTAATCCAATTGTCCAACTTTTCTGCATTTAACTCTCCATCATATATAGGTAGATCAAATTTAACATCTAGTTTGATCAAAGATGGTTTCTTTTTGTGTTCAGGGCTGTTAGGAGGTGTGAGAAAGCTTTCCTATTTCCCTTTTCCTTTTGAGTGGTCATGGAAGTGAGACTCATCTTCTCCTTTGTCTTGCTTGAAGCCTGATGAATCTTCCTCCTTATGTTTTCTAAAGTCCCTAAACATTTCCTCTACCATGGAATTTATGGCTAGGAAACTATCTATGAATTGAGGGTCTGGTCCTACAGAACCTTCTTATGACATTGTCTTCTGAGGATAGACTCTCCCAATTTCAAGATTAGTTTCAACCAACTCTCCTTCTCCTAACTTGAGCTTTGATCTAGTTAGCATTCAACAGCTAAACCAACACAAGCTTGTCTAACCTTAACAACCTAGAGATTTGATACCACTTGATCTGAAAATCACCCTTGAGTGACCTTAGTTAAATAATTTATGAATGAAGGTATTATAGACTCATGTGTTGGTGTATTTCTATGTTATTTTAGGCAACGGATCGATCAGATTGCAAAATACACAAACACTGGAAATATGGAAAACAACAAGAGAAACATAGTAAGCAAATACAAGAACACATCAAATTAATAAGTTGTTCACCCTATCCTCCCAGGCTACGTCTCTGGTCCAGCTTTCAATGGTGGCCTTCTTTTATTGTGTCTTTAAAGCGGAGATTTACAATGAGGAGCTCAATTTGAGTCTCCTGAAACAGAAATGATGTTTGGAAGGGTGGTTCTTAGATTCCCCAAGCCACTAGAGTACACAGACTCTTTTCCTATCCAAGTCTTGACCTCTCTGGTCTTTAATGGAAGGAGCCCAATGTGGTGCTCAATTCTCGACAGATCCTCTCTAGGATCACTTGAACTTCTCAAGCTTTCTGTCTACTCGATGTTGCCTTATGATGTAGGTCAGCTCGGCTCTATGTCTTTCTGCTTCTTGCTTTACTGTCTCTTCTATCTCTGTTTCCTTCTTTCTCCTCTCTTCTGTGTTCTGTTCTCCATGTGTTCATGGCTTAAAGCCACTCGGTCTCACGACTGCTCGCTTACCGTTCCACCCCCGTCGGATCGCATGTTGCTACTCGCTTGGAGTTCCCTGTCTCTGCATCTTCATCAACAGCTCACAGGGAGTGGCCACTTGTCCTCTTTCGAACTGTGCCAGCTCTTCCTCGTCGGTTTGGTTTTTTGGTTACACTATGGAGCGAGTCATCTGCCACCTCAGTAGTCAAATCGGACTTCAAACTTCTCTATGTCGCGGCTTAATTCCCCTGTCAATATCGATTTCTCCATCGGGCGCAATTTCCACCATCAGATCTGGAGACCCCAGATCCTACAACATTCGCTCATTTCGCGCGGTTTACTTGCTCGACGGTTAGCATGTGATGAGCGACAGTTTTCTCTCTCCTCCACCTGCCATGCATCGGCATCGAATGGAATCGCTCACTTTCGTCCAAATCCGCTTACCGCCCAAGGGTGCCCCTGATATACCACCGGTTTTGAAGCGCGGGTCCTGCCTTTAGCCTTTAGCACTTTCCCCACGGTTTTCCCGGCTTCCATGTGACCGAGTGCTTCAAGGCTTTCCTTCTCGAGGGGTTTTGCCCTAAGCGCTAATCGTGCATCAGAAATGCCCTCTGTTTCCTGATCCGGGCTTCCCAATGGCCAGTTTTGCCTCCTGCGCAGTCTCCATGGGCCTCGGTCAGCGTGCTTTGACCGAGGTCCTCGTCGTTCCTCATTGGCTGCCAACTGCCACTGTCCAGAGGTCTTCCTGATCGCTTTGTGCTCATAAACCTTTGAAGTCTGTCTTGTTTTGATACAGTCATGGTGCTTTGATTATTCTTCATGGATCCAATTCGGATCACATACCTTCCTTAATCCTCTCAAAGTGATTAATAAATCATTTTATTTGTTAATTACTTCAACCATTTTCCAAATAAATATATTTGACCATTTTGAATATTTTTTCCCTCTCCAAAAAATATAATATGGTATTCCTAATAGTTATATTGTGATTTTGTCAATAATATTTTATTATTTTCCATTTCCTAATCTAACCCAATAATTTATTATAAATAAGAGGGTTTCCTATTCATTCTTCACCATGATCACTATCATTGTCATCACTATCGTCTTCTCACATTCAATCTCCCACTTAAGCTCCATCTTGTTTTTGGGTTTTTTCTGCATATTAAGAGAGAGAAATTGATCCCTTAAGCACAAGGACATAAAAGGACCCATCCCACGAAGGGGGTTTGCAGACCCATTTTTGTAGACCTCCTTCACAAGGTGTTTCAATAATAATATTATTTATTCAAAGCTTTTATTGGGTTATTACGATGGGTATTTATTGTTGTTCTATGTTTTGGGTTGCATACGATCTTTTTAATGTAGGGTTTTCTTATTTTGTCATTGTAGATCTGAAGCATAAATAGCCATATCTTGATGTTAGGGTCGCTTGTCACCATTAACTTAAGTGAAGTGTTTTTGGTATACCTTTATGAAATATTTACACTAACAAATGGTGACCCCACTGGGTCTTTAGCTACATTTGTCATCAACAAATGGTGACTAATTTGTTGTAGTAATTCAAATCCTTGGCGACTATCATTTAAGAAATATTTCGTGTTTTTTCAACTATTTTTAGCCTCTCAATTTCTATTTTTATATCTAATTAGTTTTCTGGAAAAAAAAATTGGTTTATGTTGGTTTTCTGCATCTTTATGCAAGTCACAGGTACTAGACGAGCAAGATATGGCACAATCTGGGTGAGATATACCGACTGAGGGTTGTGGGATAAAAACACACTTTTTGGACCATTTTCTGCATTCTGAAACGCACTTTTTGGCCCATTTTCTACATTCCAATGCACTTTTCAGGTCAAAATCTACATTTAAAAAAAACGATATCATAATTTTTCAAATTTGTCGACTATGTTGTGTGTGTACTTGGAAGGGTTTTTTTCTTTCCAAATTCACCCCTAGGCCAAGATTCTCTTAGTAATTTATCATTGAGGAAGGGAAAATCCCCCTAGGGTTTAGAGTACACCTCCATCATTTAGGAAGAGATTTGTTGAGTTGAGGAGTATAGGGTATAACAATTTCAACCACTGATTTTCAAGGTTTTTTCCACTATTTTACAACCCCTTTAGATAGGTTTCTTCACCATTTTACTCCTTTATATTTTAGTGTTTCCTTCGGGCCCCTTCAATTCCCCTTGAGCGTTTTACATTTTTGGAGCTTCTTGCCTATCCTTTGCAACATGTTTCACCTCTGATTTATGTTGTTTGTCGGCACCATCTACAGCAGATTAGTTCCTTTAGATCACAGTCCCTTGGACATGATATCCTTTGGCCATTTATGTGTATTTGAGTTTCTTGTTGGCCATCTCTTTCTTAGTTTCTTGGTAGCCTTCTTGTGTGGGGGTTTTTGGGCTTGGATTTTTTGTTCATTTTACTGTCCATTTTCAAAATTATTTATAGTTTTTTCAACACTTTGTTTTCAGCAACATGTGGCATCATATAACATGCTCAATTAACTCATCCACTTGACACATCATTTTCATACACTCACACCCTGAGCAAACGTGAGCTTGGTTAACACTACCAAGCTAAGACTTCAAACACTACACCTTAATAGTTCAACACAAATATTATGCCCACTTGGGCATAAGGGCCAAACGATATGTGTAGTTAGGTGTAGGATCAGTGGGATAGGCTTCCAATAACACCCATCAATCACTTCCATTAAGACAACGAAGTTAACATATTAGGGAGCTTAAAATCCTTCATCATCCCATGGTCCAAAGTCAGAGTGCATCAAAAACTTGATTCAGAGGGGGTTAGGCTAGGTCATTGTGCGAGTAGTTCTCCTCGAGGCTACCCAAACCGTGGCAGGGAATCGCGTGCAGTGGTTGATTACCAAGAAGCTCAAGTCTCAACCAACCCCATGGGATGAAGGTAACCGTAGTGACCAATCATAAGAAAACACCATATAGGACTGGCAATGGGTAGCAGTTGATTCTCTACCCCACCTTTCTCTAAACATCCATGCTTGTGAGGATCAAAATCCTTCAAGCAAGAAGTCTTTTAGAAGGCCATTTCAAACAATATTTAGAACTTGTTTTAGGATTTAGATCACCTATATGCTAGAGGTCATTGTTTCTTTAATAAAACTCGTTTGCTTGAATTAGAGTAGCATATTAATATAGTTATTTTACACTTGTTATCACTGCACTATGTGTTTACTTGTTGTTTGTTGCTCTTTTTCTCCTATCATCACCCTTTAGTCTATTGAGTCATCTTTTTCTAGACATGATTGTGCCCCCTAGGTGTTTGTCACAAAAACTTTGTGGCCTTCACCCCCAGTTTCCTTTAGGACATCTTAGTCCTTCCCGTCGAGTTTGAGTTCATCCTCCTAGTCCTCCATTGAGTCCCCATATTGACTCTAGTTCTTCTAAATCATCTAGTGTTTCCTCTAACTCCATGTCCTCCAAACCCCTTACCACCACCATGTCAAGCACCAATGTGGGCGCAAGAAACCTAGGTGGTAACCATGATAACCCCATAGGAGAAACCTCTATTGGTGTGGAAACCAACCCCCTGTTTCTCCCCTATATATCTCATTTGAACCTTCTTGATTTCAGCCAGCCCATCAACAACCCTCTTCTCCATGACCCCAATTGGCCTACTATGCCTATCAAAATTCCTTCTGACATCCCCAAGTTCGAAGTTAATCCTGGAGAAGAGGTGTTCAACTAATTCCATCACTCATTTCATATGTGTTGTTCATCTAATTCCATCACAGAAGACTCCATTCATATTCATCTTTTCCAACGTACCCTTACTGGAGTTGTTGCCAAGTGGTATGTGGAACAATTGCATACCTCCCCTTCCACCTTTGTGACTCTCGTCAAATAATTTTTTTCATACTTCTAGTTACCCCTCTGATATGATACCAGTACTAAAACCTTAACCTCTTTCCATGAAACTTCTGCCACCCACCTATCTAACCATGTTCAAGAATTGTGGATAAGGAGAAGCATGTGTAGAGCCCTGGAGTTTGAAGACCGTGTCTATATGGATTGGTTCTTTATATCGATTCTGGTCCCCATAGGTAAATATGTCTCCTCCCACTTCCCTATTCTAAGGAAGAAGTGATCGAAGTAGCTTTGAAATATGACTTGATCTATGAACAGTTAGGACATGTTTATACTGTCCTTCCTAATCTGCCTCGGTCTAGTGTTTCTAATGCATCAAGGGCATCTCATGTCGCAGATGGTATCGTTGGATCTATCTCACACCCTCCACCTTCACCATATCCTATACCTTCAATGATTTATGGTCAACCTCAGGGGGGGACAAGTTCCTCTTACACCTACCCACCTCCCAATCCTTCACATGGCAACACTTATCAAAGTATAATCACGTCATACATATGTCCCCATCTGCATCATTTGATGTCAGAGCTAACTGTTTCTCCACCTGATTATTCCAATGTTTCCGCCAATTCTTTCTACCCATATGCACCGCCAGTTCTCCAGCCCCACCGAAACCAACGCCCCAACCTCCCATGCCTCCTCCACCTCTCCCACAAAAACAACCACCTCCTCAAGGTAGAGTGTATGCTCAGTAGAGTGCAACCAATCCTGCCAACCCCAATTGAAGGAATAAGGGGAAAGGTAACTGGAACCAAGCATCTCAAGGTAACCAAGGAAACCAAGGTCCACCACCTAATTCCCCTAAGGGTGACCAGCCTAATCCTGCAACCCAGCCACAGGGCAGACAACCCAAATCCTTTTCGCCATCAAGGATATGTAGCTGCCCAACCCACAGAGAGTAATGTAGCTCCTCAACCTTCACAATTTGGCTAGAACAATTACCAGACCCTCATGATGAATTCCAACAAAGTCAACCTTCAAAATTAGTCGCACCAATATGATAAGCCCCCTACCAAATCAACGATTGATACCTAACCCAAAGTTTCCACTGAGCCTTTGTCATCACCAAATTGCACCTTACATATCCCTCTACCAAAAATCTAGGTTCCCGACAATATCCCCAAAGATCCATTATGTCTAAATGTTGCTTCTTCTAAATCCACCCATACCTATAGCATAGTCAATCACTTGGCGCAGTCTCCTGCTACCATGTCAATGTTGTAAGTCCTCCAAATGTGCACATCCCAACGCAAAGCTCTACTATCTGCTTTAGGAGTTGTGGTTCCCTCTAACGATCTTGTGATTTTCTTTGACGTTGACAAAGCAAAACATCCTCCCCTTCCTTCATCAGTTTCCTTTCAAATACCAATCTCCATAAAAAATGCCACGGTCCAGCGGTGTATCATAGACAAAGGTGCCTCAACCTATGCGATGGACGCAAGTGTTTGTAAGAAACTTGGTTCTCTTGACCTATCCCCATCCACCATTACTCTTCATGCTTTGGAGGGTCATCCCTCGCAACCCCTCAGTTTATATCACAACTGTCCTATCATCATTTTTGGCAAGTTGGTCTTGATTGATATTGAATTCATTGATGCCCCCTTAGATTACAAGATTCTCTTGGATTGTATTTGCAGATATGCCATGTTTGTTGTTACATCTACTTTCTTTCACAAGAAGTGATTTCCTCATAATGGAAACAATGTCACTATTGATCAGTTGACTTACTATGACCCTTAGTCTCAGGCCTCTCCTTAGACCACTATCTCATCAATGACTCGCAATAAGTCTATCACTTCCTTTATCGATGTGTCTCCTAGAGTCTATAAACATTCTGCGTTGCTTGGAGCTTATTATGGCCCACCACCTACCCTTTCTAAGCCTCTCTCATCTAGTGTTTGCATGCTTCAAGTGTTACAGACCACCAACAAACAGTCAGGTACGCCTTCACAATAGTTAGCCCCTTTGTAACCTCTTTCTCCAAACTCAACCCATCCTTTAGGTACAATTCCTCAAGGCCCATTTCCTTCTACTGGTATCTCTCTTGGTACTTTTCAACTTAGAACCGTTCCCCCGGGTCTTAACTATCCTGAAGCAGTTCCCCCAGGTAATTATCCCTCACATCAGATACCTTTCTTTTTTCCCACCACCAAGAATATTTTCTATCTCTGTTATGGCTACATTGAGTCTACCTATCATTACCTTGTGTATCTCAGTCTCGTACATTGATCCTCCCGCAAACACTCCTCCCATTCAACTCAAATATTACAAAAATTTGACCCTAGTTCAACTTGTTGTTCCTTCCCCTTCCTTTTCTTCTTTTCCACAATAACCTCAACAGGAAGCCACTCCTATTGCAAAAGAATTTGGTGAGGATGGGAAATCCCAAAAAAGGGACCCAAAGACAAGGCATCCCGACCAACTCCCACTCCTCCTAAACCTCCAAAGCCTACTCCCCCATGAGCTTTGTGTGATTTTGTTGGGCATGCCACCAATAATTTCCTAAACTCCCTCATATTAGGAATGTTTTCTCTGATACCTTTCCTGACTCTAACATTCTTGAGGTTCATTTCACCTTACCTGAGTCAGCTAAAAATAGCATATCCTTACGCATGAATCACCCTTGTGCTTTGTGTGATAACTATGGCCATTATTCCCATCATTATCCCTGTCTCGAATATTTTCATGATACACTTCAAGTGCTTCATGAGTTATATGTCACCCGTAGTGAATCTCCCTCCCCTCTACTTGCATAACTTGGCCCCATTGTTGCGTCTGAATAGGAGGTTTCCCAACCCATCATTGTGATTCCCCCTCCTGATGTTGAGATGATAGATAGTTCTGCCCCTATTATCTACCCGTCTTCATCCATGGGATCAATCTATTGGGACTATCTTGACATTTCTTATTGTGATTCAGTCGAACCTTCTTCAGCGAATACTTCAGTCGCAACATCAGTATATGTTAATTACACTAGTCATCCATCCACCCTTTTTGACGATGCACATGTGAACCTTGTCTCTCATGAAGATGCCTCAACTAGTTATTCTTCTTCATGTGGTATCTCTTCCTCTCGTCCTCCCATCTTTCATTCTAATGAATACATCATGGAAACCGTGACCACCCCTAACTATCCTTGGGATGATATGCACCACCATGTGTACTTCCTTCCATAGCGAATCCATGACCAATATGTTGTGGAATCCAAAGACTTCATCCATGGTGATGTTGATTGGTTTAAAAATACCATTCATGCACTATATTCTTTTGAAGAAGGAAACCTTGCTAACATCTCCCATACCATCAAAATTAACATTTCGAATAAACCAGGGATTTAATAAAATATCAACTTGGGGGCATAATGCACCCCAGAAGAAATTGATGCTTACACTAAGTTATTCAAAGAATTATGTGATGTTTTCGCTTGGTCTTATTCTGAGATGCCAAACTTGATCCAACCCTAGTTGAACATCACATCAACACTTGGTCAATGCCATTCCTTTCTGCCAAAAGAAAAATCCTATTCATCCTTCCAAACGCGATGCTATCAAAGTTGAAATCGATAAGCTCAAGCATGATGGTTTCATTTATCCCGTTGAATACACCACATGAGTGTCCAATCCTATTCCCATCCTAAAAAAGCAAGGCACCATTCATGTCTGCACAGAATTTCACAAGTTGAACAAATATTGTCCCAAAGAAACTTTCCCATACCTTTTATAGACCAAATCATTGATGCGTGTGTGGGGCATGAGGTTGTTTCCTTTATGGATGGATTCTTTGTATATAACCAAATACGTATCCATCATGTTAATCAACTTAAAACTACATTCACTAATCTGTGGGGAACTTTTTCTTATATGGTCATTCCTTTCAGTTTAAATAATGCAAGGGCCACTTTTTAGCGTGCCATTTCCTACTATTTTCATGACCTGGCTCATAGTTTCCTTGCATATCCAGACGATCTCACCACTAATTCCAAACTTCAATCGCAACATCTCACAGATTTTCATACTATTTTCCTCTGATGTCGCAAGTATAGCATTTTCCTTAATCCCCTCAAGTGTGTCTTTTGCATTCTAATTGACAATATTTTGGGCTTCCTTGTGTCCAAATATGTTATTAATCTCGACCCTCTCAAAGTTAAAGCCATTCTCAAGCTCCCTCCCCCTTGAAACCTACATTAGTTACAAAGCCAACTTTCTTTGCCTATTTATCCCTGACTATACCACCACTGCTCTTGGATTCCTAAGACTCCTTTGCTCCAAAATTCCTTTTTTTTGGATGACCAACCTCAAAAGTCTGTTGATACCCTCAAGTGTGCCCTCACTTCTGATCCCTTGATTAGTCCACTTGGTTTCGAAAGGGACTTCATATTGTATATCTCAGCCTCTACCTATTTGGTTGTCGGGGTCCTAATACAAGAAGATGTGATTGAGAATGAATGCATCATTTATTATGCCAGTAAAAACCTTAACGGTCCCTCTATGTCCTATTCCCATGAAGAAAAGTTGTCCCTAGCCATTGTGTTCTTTGTTCAGAAATTACGTCATTATATCCTTACATGTACCACCAAGTTTGTGACTAATTCCAACCCCAAGGCCTTCCCCTTGAGTCAAAGAATCATTAATGGGAAGTATGCTCATTGGATATTTTCCCTTCAAGAAATCGATCTAGAATTTGTCACACCTAAGATTAAGAAAGGTTTAGCTCTCACTGAACTCATTTTTGAATTTCCTACAGATGCACCCAATCTGTCAGTAAATGATGACCTTCTAGATGAACACTTGTTCGCTATAACCTCATATGATCCTTGGTATGGAAATATTCTCACCTATTTCTGAAGCCAAAAATTCTCCCCCCATCTTACTTGTGATGATCGATGGCGTATTTGATATCAAGCCCCTCACTACCTCCTCATTGGTGATAATCTTTATCGTCGCGGTGTCGATACTGTCCTCCATCATTTTCTCACTCATGTTGAAGATGAGCAAGTGCTCAATGCCTGTCACAGTGGCGTTTGTGGTGGTCATCTCTCCAGAATGGCCATTGCCCAGAAAATCATGTGCATTGGATACTTTTTGCCTTCTCTCTTTAGAGATTGCATTGAGGCAGTAAAACACTACACCAATTATCAATTATACGCCCTTAAGGCTCGAGATCCACCTGCTCCCCTCCATCATGTCATCATAGTCGGTCCTTTTTGTAAATGGGTTATTGACTTTATGGAGTGTTGACCCCCATCTGAAAATAGCCATAAGTATATTATCGTGGTCCTTAACTATTTCACAAAATGGGTTGAAGCCATGCCCACATTCAATAACACCATAGTTGTTGAAACCATATTCTTCTTTAACCATGTTATCACTTGATTTGGAGTTTTAAAGAAATTGGTTTCCGAAGATGAGATATGGCATGAGCTATCCTCATTGTTGGGCTTTGAACACCAATATTCATCGTCTTATTACCCCCTAAGAAATGGCCAAGTTGAAGTTGTCAATAATATTCTTAAAACTATGCTTCGGCGGATGGTTAATAAACACAAGACCAACTATAATCTTATGTTTTTCTCTGCATTGTGGGCCTATAGAACCTCTATCAGAATCGCCACAAGGTTCGCCCCTTTCCACCTTATTTTCATATAGAAGGTAATCTTAACAATCAAGTGTGAAATCCCCTCCCTCCACCTTTTTGTTGAACTTCTCTCGGGCACCCAACATTTAGAACAAAGACTTGTCATGCTTGAGTGTGCCAATGAAGATCATTGTGTTGCATTGCAAACCATTGAAGTAGCTAAAAAGCGGACCAAAGCTCAGTATGAGCGCAAAGTCCACCCTCGTACCTTTCACGAAGGAAATATTTTTCTTATCTATGACCAAACTCATGATGTCCTGGGGCATGGGAAGTTTAAACCATTATGGCTCGATAGTTACATCATTCATAAGTGTTTGGGACAGGAAGCATACATGTTAGACGGTCTAGAATGAAAAATCCTTCCTAATCTTCATATCCACTCTAGCTAAAGAAATTTTACCCATAGCATTTCCCATTGAAATTCATGTACTTTTATCTTTTATACATTTAGGTAGATTTCATCCCCCATCATCTCATTCATTGTCTTCTTGTGTCTTTCAGATGGATCCATCACCCACACCTCATATCGCTTATGTCGATGGTGCGAGTTGCTTCTCCGAGAATCTAGCCTTGGTAGCTTGGTCCATTTTCACCCCTTTGCATTCGTTAGTCCACTCCAACAATGTTTGTATTGGCTCTGCCACCCATAAACAAGTTTAATATGATACAGTGACAGGTTTGTTAGCCGATTTCATTGCTCATCGCATCCTTCACCTTCTGGTTTTTCTTGATTCCTTGCTACTTGTTATGCAATTGAACCATGTTTATCATGTGTGTAATCCTATCCTATTTAGAAAATATCTACTAGTTAAGATTTTGGCACGTGAATTTGAATCAATTTCATTCAATCATGTTCTTAGAGCCCAAAATAACTATGTAGTACCACTGCAAATAACATTATAGATTGGCATTTATCACATGCATATATAAGAAGACATCCATAACATAAACAAATGGTGAACCACATCATCAAAATGTGTTTGGAGTCCACTACTCTAAATACATATGGCATGCTCATAGCATGCTATAACCATAAATGCAAAAATGGGGGGCACCTATGCCCCTACATATACTCATCATCCTCTGGAGGATCTCTTGATAGTAGGGGCAGATGCTCAAAACCATTATTTGAGCACTTGGAACACAATGCCTCTCCACAAACACATCAATCTAGGGGGAATCATTCCCACCCAATTAGTCCCCTCCATCATCACATGTTGGGGTGTAGTATCTCATGCTTGGGGGTATGATGTCACCCATGGATACAATTTGACTTGAACAATATAAGTATTGGCCTAAACCCCTGTGGGTGAGGTGAAGATGTCCCTGTACTCTTCCACGACCTTCTCCATCTATTGTTGTTGTGCGGAGGAGCCCTACCTCGAGGTTGTGGATGTGGCCACAATATTATTCTTGCCATGAGGACGAATCATAAAGAAGATAAATTTCCCGGTCTGGGAAATGATCTTGTTGCATTGCTTTGTAGAGATCAAAGAGATGGAAGTAGGGAGTGCTACCTCTGGTATCATGTATAACTTATTTCCCAAATAAATAATAGCAGTGTGAGGCCTAGACTCATACACACCATTACACTTCCACAAGTATGGTTGGCCTAATAATACATCTCAAAATTCAAGAGGAGCAACATCACATAGTACCTCACCTGTGAAGGGCTTGATGTTGGAGGGAAGGTGATATTGTTGGTTGACGCGGAGATCTCACCCTTGGTGAAGTGTTGTTGGGAAAAGTATCCAATTCGGAATGCCCCTATCCCACTCTAAGGTGTGATAGTGCCTTAGCAACAAACAAGGAAACTTATTTGAGTATTCTTCTTTATGAAATGTAAATGAGGAAGAAGGATCTAACTAACCTGTGTCTTCCGCTAGTTGGTCAATCCAAATCACTCCTCTCTTCAGTAGCTCCCAGCTTCTTGCTCCTTCACCGGCCCAGCTTCACCGAATTCCTGCAAGATCACAAGAGAGAGAAACTACACAAAGATACAGATATACATTCATAAAAAGCTCAAGATCAGATTAAGCTAAACATGTAAGCATAACAAAACATCATTGGTACACAACATGTAGGAGAAACTCAAATAGTTTATTGATAGAATAAGAAAGTCCAAGAGGAGATACAACCAAGTGAGTTCCGATCCAGCATCTACCTCCCAGCAAAGGAATCCCTTCCTCTCCTCCAACAAAGCATAAATCACCCAATGTACTAATCTCAATCTCAAACCAACAACAATTCTCTGCAAAGTACAAAATTCCAGCCTCCTGAACCTCTGGGTGAGAGATCCATATATAGATGTAAGCAGAGAGGATGAGTCAGCTTATGTTTTGACTTATGGCTTCTCTCCGTCAGTTCTTGCTTCCACTTGGAGGTGTAGAGCCTCTTACTCATCACTAGTCGAATTCATTGAGGCAAGTGTCATTGGAGAAGATTCTGGAAGCTTCCAGGGTCTTTCCACTTCGTTGAATGAGCTTGCCATTTGTCATTTCCTGCTTAGCGCACCCTGGTAGTGCTTCCACCTGCGTTGCAGTGCACCTAGCCAGTGTAGTCTCTGCATTTCAACGCAGGCAGCTAGTGGAGCCTCTGAATTGATCCTGAATTGACTATTTCTGAGTGGTTTTTGGTGGAGAACTTCTGGGAGAAGCTGTCATTGGTTGACCTTGTTCCTTTAGGAGCTGTAACAACATCTTTAGGGACTTTGGATCCCTTGAATTATGGACATTTCATGCTTATAGTTGTAAGGCACAAAAATGTCTATAACAGTTGCCCCCTAAAGTATGAGGCCGTTTATCGGGTGAAATGCTTTATTAGGAGGATCCGAAGTTCATTCAATGTTGGGAGGAGACCTGTAATAAGATACAATACCATACATTATTTTTCATATTGTTTTCATGATCTAGCTGAGGCGGGCATTCCCATGCTCAGCTTTATAAATTCATTTCTATGTACATAGGACAGACAATTGTCTGATGATAGACTGATGATCCTGCTGAAATCATCATCCTTTGGTAGGATGATTGTCTGTGCTGCAATGCTGTACATGTCAATGTCTTTATTTTTCCTGAATATATATCGCAGCCCGGATGGATGAAACTAGATCCGGGCTCTTCAAACTCGTTTAATCTTCACTCTAAGTACAAGTCGATCCATGTGAGAAATGTTCTGAAGTCGAACATGGAAAGACATCGCTTGATTACCAGTCAATGAGGTAAACTGTTAACAAGCGCGAGAGGAATCACCGATAATGATAATGACCCTCAAGGTACTGCAGTACAATTCACATGGTGTGAATAAAGGACTTGGCGTCGAACACCACACAAAATCTTTCGGTCGAAGGTCATTGATGTATACCTGTCGCCGGAAGTGAGAAACTTGCCATTGAGGCATGCAAGCTTCAAAGTACTGAAGGGGGTGTCCCTAGATCAACTTCTTGGATAATGAGCTGATGTCGACAAGAAGTGATCCGTCAAAGGAGGGCCTTAATGTGTCCCACATCAGTGACACGGAACGGAGCAAATGATTTTGATGGAGGTGAAAACGATCTGATGATATATGGTTCAGGGTGGCGGTCATGAAAGAATGAAGGATAATGTATGGTAGTGGATGGGACACGGTTGACTTCTCTGGATGACTTCTCTTGAACATATCGGCGACACTTATGTGATGGATTGGTAGCATTTACCCCAAAGATGGATGGTGTGGCGAGACCATGGCGATGTGACCGGTGAATGAAACAACCCAACCCGACTCAGGCACGGAGTGGAAGTGTCATGTTCAAGAGCGACTTGCTACCAATAAAGTTCTTTGAGTTTCTTCCCAATTTTTCCCCAGTGATTGTTGACCAGTACCTCTTTATTTTTGTCAAGCTTGAGGAGGATAACATATGCTTGTTCTATAATTTGCCCTTCAGGCAAACCCATCGCTATGTTTTAACGAGCCTAGCGATAGTGAAACTCGTTCTCGTCTAAAGACAAGTTTGTCGCTATTTAATGTTTTTAATGAGTCTAACGACAAAGATAACTCGGTCCTTTTCATTTTTAGAGAGTCTGAAAAGGTACGTGAAGTTAACTCCGAAAGTCCTTTTTCGTCATCTAATCCCTTAAGTCCGAAAAAGTATAAAACAATACAGAAGGGATGAATTTTCGATAGTTTTAACGAGCCGAACAAAACAAGCGCTCGATCTTTTTGTGCAATAATCCCTCAGGTCCAAAAAGATTAAAATCTAGAGGAGGGATAGCACTTCCGATCGCTTTAACGAGCTGGAAGGCCAAAACTCGACAATCTTTTCATATTTTACGAGTCAGATGAAAAGAGCTTAAAGAAGACTCGTCTTTTGAGGAACGAGTGATAAAACGGGTTAGCAGCTGATTCCAGGTAAGGGTTGGAATTTTCCAATCATGGCAATGTCACAAGGATGGCTAGTGAAATCACTCTTCGCAGCTGTTCCTCAAAATGGGTAAATAATCAATATGGAGGTGAATGATCGGCCAATGGAAAAGTGGAGGTGACGGTGCAAACACGACCAAGGCTTTAATGGCTGATAATGTTACATTCACGGTGGTTATTTACCGGAGGGTAGTTCATTTTTTAACAAGCTTAAACGCGGAAAAACACTGCTCGGTCTTATGTTTATTTTTTAACGAGCATGAACTATGTGCTAAAACTGCTCGATCTTATGTTTGCATGCCCCCAGCATAATAACGCAAATCGAGGTGCATGCCCCCCCCAAGCTTCATTGCATTCAACTCGGTGGTTGGAATGAAGGTTTACCTTTGAGATTTGAAAAGGGGATTTGTTTCATTTTTTAATGAGGTTGACACAGTAAAAGAACTATCCTCATGACTCCTTGTTTCATTTTTTAACGAGGTTGACACGAGATAAGAACCATCCTCGAAATCTAAATCCATTAGATATAGAAACTTTCATATTCCACTGTGGCCACTTCCGCTAGATTACTCGGAGGTGGTAAGGCAAAAGTACCCATTAAGGTAGGGTCTTTTAGGAGACCTACTCTGATATTTTGGAGCGAATGATTGCTTCCATGGATCATTGGAATGCTTCCAGTAACTTGAGAACCATTAGGGAGGAAGTTTTGCTGATCGACGATTGTAATCCCTCCTTGAAAGGGAAATGCAATCTTTCTGAAATAGGTCGACACAACAACTGCCATGGCATATATCCATGGTCTTCCTACTAGGATGTTGTAATCAAGATTCCCATCGATGACTTCAACATCTATTTCTACTGTTTTTCCCTCTAGTTCAACTTTCAAGTTATTTAGGATATCATATGGGGTATATGTCCTTCCGTCGAATGCTTTTAACGTCATCGCAGACCGCAACAAGGTTGGAGATCCTAAAGTTTTCCAGCAACTCATCGACATAATACATGTAGATGCCCCCTCATCAATTATTGTTCGATGAACAGTTTTGTTGATGGCTTTCACTTGAATAAGGAAAGCTAGTTGAGCTGGTAACTGAGGGTCATATCCTTTATGATTAAAGGCCACAAGATTGGAATCTATTGGGTCAATCCCACCTATTGCTGATAATAAAGCTTGCTCTTGGGAGAGGCAATTTTGCGGTACCTCAAATGTCGACATAGCGGACGGCGATTGGGCCAGGTCCTCTATTATATTATAATTTTGTGCTATTTTTGCACAAGGATTAAATGTCGATTTGTGCACTACTCCCTTTGGCGACTTTATCATTTGTTCATGAATGATGGGTGGCACAACTTTGGTCAAAGTTGTTGTCGAACTACTAGGTTGTTCATTAGCCTTGTTATTCGACACCTGTGGATTCCCGTAATCTTTATTCCTTGCCAAAGCATCATTTTGCTGCTTTGAGATAGACAACATAAGCACTTGGGATCGGGAAGCATTTTGATTAGCAACCAGTTTGGTTCCCGGGCTTGGAAACGGATCAGTCAATACTGCTAAGGTTTTTGAACTCTTAAAGAGTTTCTTAACTTCAGCTATATGTGGACAATCTCTCGTCCAATGATCCTCATCACATATATGACACCCCGCAGGGGGTTTCCTTTTTCTCCCTTTCTTTTTCTTCTTGCCCCCTGGTTGCTTCAGTTGTTTGCCCTTGTCGGTTGACACGGCATTTACTTCCGAGGCAAGAAGTTCCTCATTTGCATTTTGACTGGAAATCTTACGGGCCTTTTTAGATGTAGCCTTTGTCGATTTCGTGTCTGTCGCGCCAATCACGCCATCGATGGCATGAGAGTCATGGTTCGATTTAGGAGAAGGAGGAATTGAGAATTCCGGTCTAGGGGCATCAGGTATTTTGTCGTAGAGCGTGCCAGACTGAGTATAGACCAAGTCCAGATATTGCGCACGAGCGATAACTTGCTCTTCCGTTACGACTCCCCCTTTTGCCACATCTTCCGTGATGGAAGGTAATAATGACTTGATAAACCATTCAGCTAATAGCTGATCGGGAACGTACGTTTTTACCATCCTGCGACGACGTCGCCACTCATGTATATGATCAGATATGTGAGTGGTCGTTGTCTGCTTGAAGTTGGTAAGGAGTTCTGTTCTCGTTTCATACCTTATTGGTAATTGAAAATGGGTTAAGAAAGTCGTGGCTAAGGTACTGAAGTTGTCGAACGAAGCTCTAGGCAATTCAATATACCATTTTGCTGCTAGACCCGTTAACGTCCTCTGAAAAAGGCGAAGCTTAATCGAATCATCGTTTAGGGTGTTTGATGAACACCACAGATGAAATGTCATCACATGATTCGACGGATCTTCACCCGGATTTCCATTAAATTTAGGAATATCTGACGGAAGTTTATGTGGAATCGCTGGCCACCAAGGGACACAAGCAATTGGATCATTCGTCAGCCGGTTTAGATATGGTAATTCTAGAGTTGCTACAAAGGGCAACTATTGATTCAGGTTAGGCGAAGCATACCCAGGATAAGATGGAATCGCCTAAGCAATGGGTCTTTGCATACCAGCATAATGTTTTTGATGTTGGAAACTTTGACAAGGTTGATGGGCATAACCACTATAATATGGTTGTTGATAACCGCTTTGGAAATGCGATTGCCCATTACTTACAAAGACTTGTCGCTCAGGTCCTTGATATGATTGCTGGAATGGGGGTTGTTGAGTTTGAACCAGCTCTGGTTGTTGAACCATTTGCTGTTGACCAATACTGGATGATTGACCAAGATGAGGAGTCACAGTACTTGTTTGATCCTGAGTCGCTCCAGATAAGGAGGCACTAACCTGAGGTTGTGATTGAGTCGTTGAGACAAGAGGCTGTTGTATTGCAACCTGAGAAACTTGGGATTGACATACAACAGGTGATGCCTGTACTTGCGATGCAGTCACCATAGCAAGTATAGTGGGAGTATTCGACACAGGGTGGACTAGTTGCATTGAATATACAACCCTTGGTTGCTGAGGCAGTATTGGTACCCAACTGCTGGATGTAATTCCAGTTTGACCTGAACTTTGTTGTAAACTCTCATATGGTTGTTCTCTGGGAGGGAACAATGAAAAGGCATACTGCCCTCCATATGGTGGCAATCCAGTACTTAAAGGGTAGATTGGCCTTTGAAGACACATTGGATCAATTTGTTGAGTTTCAACATAAGAAATACCAGATGATAATCCGGATGAAGAAATAGGAACTAACCATGTCATCGAAGAAGTCCCTGATGGGACTCCGGCTTGTTGTTGATAACTTGCCGGGACAGATGGTATACCATTGAACATCGTTGGAGTAGCAGTAGGAGGCTGTGCCACTGCTTTGTCGGACGACACGGTCCTGGATGTCGACGGTTGTTCAGACATATCTAGTCTATCCAAAAGATTTCCTAGCGATTCTACAAGAACTTGTGATGAACGGAGACTAACTTCGAAGATCAACGAGGGAAAGGTGATGATTATTCCGTTTAAAATAAATTTTACGACGCTTGGACACAACTTGTTTTTTCAATTTTAAAGAGTCGAGAAAAAAATAAAAGATGACTCTAGTCTCCTTCGATTTTTAATGAGCCTGAAGTGACAAGTGCTCAGATGGACCTTTTCCGTTAAGGAGTCTGAAAAGGAACGAAAGGGACTGCTCTGGAGTTCTAGGTAGAGGGTGTGCCAAACCAATCGCAAAACCGCAGAATACTTTTTAAGGTACGGGCGGTCAATCTTCCCGAATGCTGTGTTCAGTGCATTGCGATCAGTAGGGCGACCGACACGGCTTCCTATGGATAAAGGTTTTATTCCTATAGGGGTCTCCCAATATATACTCGACGGTACGTGGGAGCACAATCCGTACTGGCGCTATCGTCTCTCAGGAGGAATCACCCAACCATCAGCGAGATCGACAGTCACCAGGTTTTATGACGCCGGAACACGTCTCTAGCCTAGACCTCTATGTTGTGCGTTAAGTTACGAAGCGTTGTTAAGTTCATTCAATTTATTTTAGGTTGATATTTCTTAGAAGTTTTCCTTTTTGGATCAACACGAGATGTATGATACAATTCCTAAATGCAGTCTAAAGATGATAAGCAAGCTTTTATATCTTTTCAACAATGAAAATCCTAGATACAAGGGGAAAAGAAAGACACAATCTTTTCTCAAAGAGCATAGAGCACACTGTAAATGCACTTTTCCCTAAATCAAACCATACAAACTATCAATATGCAAATGCACAAATGCATGTATTTGTTTTCGCTTTCTTAATATTGATGCCTAAAAAGAAAGCTGTTGTACAAATTTGAATTCGATTTCAAGTGAAAACATAAACAAGTTCCTTTTTCGAAATCAAAAAGACGATTACGACACTTTATGATTTACTTGTTTCGACACTAGAAATGCATAAATTCAAACCAAAAGACAAAAGTAAAAGCTTAATCAATTGTGAACAGCAAACAAACTCACTCCTAAGATCAAAACGACACTTACGACAGGTCTAGATCTAAGGGCGACAGTATGACTAGTTTACTTTTGTAATGGGAAACTGCAAATGATGTAACAAATACACAAAGAACAAATACAGTTTCTTTATACAACTGAGGCGGAATTGAGGCAAAGAAAAGGGGTTTTAGATAGGTACACTGACTGATAATAGGCTGCAAGAAACAGAGATAAAACTAAGCAAAAGGAAGCAGGGAACCACAGCTGCACAAGGCAAGGGCTGATCAGCGCACCCTCAGCACAGAGAAACTGAACTTCAGCGCAGGTAGCCTTCACGGGACCTGCATTGAAATGCAGAACCTCTTCACAGAGTCTGCGCTGAAGCAGAAACGAGAGTTGTTTCTGGGTTCTGGGTCACGGTTTGCAGTTTAATCTACAGTTTTTGGTCGGATAAAAGCTATCAATTAGGTACAATTAGGAGGATGATTTAAAGGAGGACTAAGATCTATCACAAAGGGCTATTAGAGCACTTGTGGATCAGTTTGTTCAGATCATAAAAACAGGCCCAATGAGTGGACTAGAGTGGTAGATCTCTACTTTGCACTTGAAAATGGAAAATGCATTTCGATTCGGCACTCCTGAGTTTATGAGAAGAACAACAATAGAAACAAAAATAAACTAACAAGATACTTTCCCCAGTGGAGTCGCCAATTTGTTGTTGGGAAAAGTATCCAATTCGGAATGCCCCTATCCCACTCTAAGGTGTGATAGTGCCTTAGCAACAAACAAGGAAACTTATTTGAGTATTCTTCTTTATGAAATGTAAATGAGGAAGAAGGATCTAACTAACCTGTGTCTTCCGCTAGTTGGTCAATCCAAATCACTCCTCTCTTCAGTAGCTCCCAGCTTCTTGCTCCTTCACCGGCCCAGCTTCACCGAATTCCTGCAAGATCACAAGAGAGAGAAACTACACAAAGATACAGATATACATTCATAAAAAGCTCAAGATCAGATTAAGCTAAACATGTAAGCATGACAAAACATCATTGGTACACAGCATGTAGGAGAAACTCAAATAGTTTATTGATAGAATAAGAAAGTCCAAGAGGAGATACAACCAAGTGAGTTCCGATCCAGCATCTACCTCCCAGCAAAGGAATCCCTTCCTCTCCTCCAACAAATCATAAATCACCCAATGTACTAATCTCAATCTCAAACCAACAACAATTCTCTGCAAAGTACAAAATTCCAGTCTCCTAAACCTCTGGGTGAGAGATCCATATATAGATGTAAGCAGAGAGGATGAGTCAGCTTATGTTTTGACTTGTGGCTTCTCTCTGTCAGTTCTTGCTTCCACTTGGAGGTGTAGAGCCTCTTACTCATCACTAGTCGAATTCATTGAGGCAAGTGTCATTGTAGAAGATTCTGGAAGCTTCCAGGGTCTTTCCACTTCGTTGAATGAGCTTGCCATTTGTCATTTACCGCTCAGCGCACCCTGGTAGTGCTTCCACCTGCGTTGCAGTGCACCTAGCCAGTGTAGTCTCTGCATTTCAACGCAGGCAGCTAGTGGAGCCTCTAAATTGATCCTGAATTGACTATTTCTGAGTGGTTTTTGGTGGAGAACTTCTGGGAGAAGCTGTCATTGGTTGACCTTGTTCCTTTAGGAGCTGTAACAACATCTTTAGGGACTTTGGATCCCTTGAATTATGGACATTTCATGCTTATAGTTGTAAGGCACAAAAATGTCTATAACATAAAGCCACCCAATGGTGTAAGGATACGGGTATGGTGTGGTCGGTAGGCCCAACCGCTTAACGAATTCTACTAAAATGAGGTTCTTTTGGCTCCTGTAGTCGACAATGAACTACAACGGAGAACCCTTCACCCACAACTATGAGTGGAAGATTTGGTCCCCCTTCTCTGGATCTTGGTGGTGGCAATGATGGCACTAGGCTCCGCATCAATAATCTATTTCTCTTATTCATTCCCTTTGTCAATTTTTGACTCAAAGTTCGAACATTCATCTGATTTGGAAGCCTTTAGCTTGGCCACCAGTGACCACTTGGCTCAGCACTCACTTATGTTGCGAGTAGGGCTCTTATGGAGCTCACACCATTTCCTTGTGTCCTTCTTTGTCTTCATGGTGTTTTTCTTTTCTTGCATCTTCGATTAGTTGTCTTGAGTTGCCCTGACTTGGCTGTGTCCTTTGTTATATGGTTTGGGGGCACCTTTCCCTTGCCTCGGATTTGCAGAACCAACGTCTTGCTTCTTCTATTTAAATTTCTGCTCAATTTTGACAGTGTATCAATATGCAGTGCCGAGGAGATGTCTAAGAAATCCATCTCATTGGATCTACTTGTGTAGACAACCACAGTACTTGAGCACCAAATACCGCTCAGAATCCTTGATATCTAGCTTCATGCGAAGGGTATGGAAAATATTTGTGAACTCCAGCACATCTTGGTCCCTTCATTGCCATAGTGTGATCCACTTTATGTATTTATCTGCATAGCTCTCGATAGGATAATATTGTTCCTTGATAACTTCTCGAAAAGAATTCCAAGTGGGTGTAGCTGAAAACAATGAGGATTCCCTCTCATCCTTTTGTTCATAGTAGGCTTCCCATCAGTCATTGACATGTGGAGTGGATTTGAGGAGTGAAAAAGTAATCTTTTCCTAACTGGAAAAGTCATGAACCGAAAATATCCTTCCAATAGATTTAACCATCTATCTAAAACGTTTGCATCTATTTTGCCTTCAAATATATGAATGTCAAAGTTAAATTGTACCTTAAAAGGAGTGGCACCTCCAGAGTGGATGTTGGATGAAGATGTGTCTCATGTGAGTAATTGCCAAAGGATCTAGGAAAAGTTATCCATCATTGTGTTCCTCTGTCTCTGAAGGGCTTCCTCAAGCAATATTTTGAAAGGATCTTTTGACCCCTCTTCTTTCTTTTCTTTCGCCATGTGAGGTTTTCGAGGTTTGTGAGGGTGGTCTTGCAAAGGTTCACCCAGTTTGAGCCCTAACTCCTTATACCCTAACCTTGTTGGGGACATGCAAATAAAAAAAGATAAAGAGCAGACCGCTTTGATACCACTGATCCAGACTCATGCAAGAATGAAAAAAATATAGATATACATATAAACATAGAAATGCAGTAGAAATAAAACTTCATTTCATTAATATCAAAGAACTGAAATATGCTTACATACAAAATGGAAATAAACTAGCTCGGGCGATGGTAGCTTATCTCTAAGAAGATATGTGATGGCTACATGCCTCTCAACTATGTTACAATGAGGCTTGAGGGCCTTTTTGTTATTGAACAATAATGGAAATCCCTAAACAACCAAAACCTTAACCCCAGGAGATGAAACGCCAAGTGTTTGTGAGCCCCATTGGGGTTAGTTCCTGAGGTCGTAACTTGGTCATATGATCTTTGTTTGGTGCGTACAATACCTTATTGGAAATATCTCTTTGAGTACTATAGTATTTACCGCAAGAAGTCCAAGGACCTATTGCGGACCTCAAAAAAATGTCGTTTAGTGGGTCAAAACAATTTCAAAAGTTTAGGACCCGCAAAACTGTAAAAAATAGTAAATTTTGTTATAATCAAGGAAACGAACAAAAATGATTGGTGATCTAGGTGGAATAGTGGGTGCCCGCCAATAACCACCGAGAGCACTCCTCCCCCCATAGGAATAAATGGTCCCCATTGTGTGCAGACACTCCATGAGGTGAGGAAATTTCTGTTGAACCTGGTCCCTAGTGAACCACTTACCCTGCTAAAGGAGTTTGCATGTTTTGACAACTCGATATAGTTGGATCCTCTGCTGGAAAGTTTCCTTAATATATGTGTCCATGATCTTGTAAGTTGTGGCCTACTCTATGCAACTTGGGTTGAGCTCTATTGGTGTCAACTGCTCTGCAGCGTCAGATGTGTCCAACAATGGAGTAAAGTATGGTCACAACCGGTCCACAACGAATACTGGGTGAGGACCAAGGAATAGTAGAATGATGAGCTTGAAGCAATTGTCCCCTATAGCCTTAGTGATTATGTACGACACATATCGAAGTGAGTGAAGCTTGCGGTGGGGCCCAGGGAGGCACTCATTCTGTAAATGTAACCAAAATTTGTCACCCACCTGGAACTTATGTGGAACTTGATGTTGATCATGATGCTAGTTGTACCTAGCATTGGCTCTGTCCAATATGATATGTACCTACTGGCGAATGTGATAAATGTGCTCAATGAAGTTGTTAGCTTGTTTAGCCTCAAACTGTACATGGGCCAATTTGCTTGAGTAGCTGCAAATGGGATGACCACATCAATGGCATTTAGTGGTTGGAATCCCAACCCCACCTAAAAAGGGTTGTGGTTAGTGGAGCTATGGAGAGATCTGTTGTAGTTTTTATGGACATAGGGGAGGCTTTCATCCCATGTGTGTGGATGCTTCGAGTTGTACATGTGCAAAATGTGCGCAATCATCATATTGACAACCTTTGTTTGGCAATCAGTTTGGGGGTGGAAGGTCGTGGACTTAGTGATATTGGTATCTAACATCGACCAGAGGATTGATCAAAATTTACTCAGGAATATGTTGTCCTAATCTGAGATAATGGACTATGGGATCCCAAAATGTACCCACACTCATTCAAATAAGAGCTTATCAGTGGCTTTATTGTGATACTCTTCTTGCAGGCTACCAGAATGGCCATCTTAGAGAATTTTTCGACGACCATGAACACGTAGTCATTTCCATGCTTAGTAAAAGGAGGGCCCGACATGTAATCAATGGAGATGGATTCCCAAGGCCAACTAGGAGTAGATAGAGGAGTATATAGGCCTTGGTTTTTTATTTTTGGTTTTGAAATGGTGCAGGCAGTGCAGGATCTGATGTACTTCCTAACATCCTGTCGACGGTTCGGCCAATAAAAATACTTCTACAACACTATCACTATTTTATTTACCCCAAAGTGTCTAGCGACTCGACTGTAGTGTGATTCCAAAATCATATTGGCACGCTCACTTGTAGGAACATAGAGGTGTCCCATGTGGCATAACAGTGAGCCTTAGAGGTCAAAATATGGAACTTTCTTGCCTTCCAGGAGCATCTGGTAGGTGTCGCCAAATTCTGGATCGCTCTTGTAAATATGCGGCCACCCCGAAGTCTCGTGTCTGCAATATTCGAGCACAATGATCAGTGCCATGACCAGTGGTCTGCTGAGATAGTTTATAACATGATTTCTTTTCTTCCATTTTTTCACTTGATGTTCAAATTGAATCGTTGCAGATATGTGGACTATTTCTGATGGTGATTGTTCTGCAACTGCCCTTGTGTTTGTATGAACTGCAGGGGTCGTTGATATTTGTGGATGTTTGTTTACTTCCGCAAAATGAAATGCTTCCATTGTCGACAGGCCTGCACAATAGAATACATATCTTTGTCATAAGCGGGATACTTTCAGACTATATCTAAAAGTGTCTCACTGTGATATGCCACCGGATGCCCCTATTAGGTAGGAACTGCACCAATAGCATAGTCAAAGGCGTCTGTCTTAATTTCAAATGGTTGTTGTAGCTCTGGTAATGTGAGAACTAGTGTAGAGAAGAGGTGATGCTTCAACTCAACAAATGCCTTCTGTTGGAATTCATACCAAAAAAACTTTGATTTCGCTCTGCCCTTGGTGACTTGACTCAAAGGCCAAGTGATATGAGATACTCTGAACACGAACCTACAATAGAAATTTGCAAGACCCAGAAAGTTGTGGAACTCTGTTATAGTGGTTGGGGTTGGACAATCTTGAATAACTTGTAACTTGGCTAGGTCCAAATGCACAACCTGCTCATTAATGATGTACCCTAGATATTGAACTTGGGTGATACCAAAAGTGCATTTCTCCAAATTCGCACACAATTTGTGTTTTCAAGAGGTTTGGAGGACCTGTCAGATATGGTGTATGTGCTCTTCCCAACTCCAGTTAAATATTAGGATTTCATCTAAGTACACTACCATGAGCGAGATGGTAAAGGGCCACAATATGTCATCCTTCATCCGCATGAAGATTGTGGGGGGCTTTGTCAACCTAAAAGGCATGACCATCCATTCAAAAAGGCCCTCCTTGGATTTCAAGACAGTCTTCCACACACTGGAGGGTTCAATTAGTACCTGGTGGTACTCGGACTTCAAGTCAATCTTGCTAAAATATTTGTCCCCCTTGAGATGGTTAAGAAGTTCATTTATCCATGGGATTGGATACCTATTCTAGATAGTGATCTTATGCAACACCTGATAGTCAATACAAATTCTCCAGGTGCCATCTTTTTTCTATACAACCACAATCAGGCTTCAACAAGGTGATGAACTTAGCCTGATGTGCCTTTTATTCAAAAGCTCTTGATTCTGCCTCTTAATTTCATCATTCTCCAAAATAGAGTGTATGTAGATCGATCTGTTGGGTAGTGGTGCCCCTATGGTCAAATAGATGGAGTGCGCAACCATACAGTGTAGGGGTACCCCTATGGGTGAGGTGAATATGTCCCTGTACTCTTCCATGATCTTTTCCATTTGTTGTTGTCGTTCGGAGGAGCCCTACCTGGAGGTTGTGGATGTGGCCACAACCTTCTTCTTTCCATGAGGATGAATCATAATAATGACAAATTTCCCAGTCTAGGAAATAATCTTGTTGCATTGCTTCACAGAGATCAAAGAGATGATGGTAGGAAGTGCTACCTCTGATATCCTATATAACTTATTTCCAAAATAAACAATTACAGTGTGAGGCCTAGACTCATACACAGCATGATGCTTCCATAAGTATGGTTGGCGTAATAATACATCACAAACCTAAAGAGGAGCATCATCACACAATACCTCATTTGTGAATGGATTGATGTTGTAGGGAAGGTGGCACTGTTGGATGACACAGAGATATCTCCCTTAATGAAGACACCCAATGATGTATGACTGCAAGTGTGGTGTGGTCAGTATGCCTAAATGATTCACAACATCTATTGAAATGAGATTCTTTTGGCTCCCACTGTCGATAATGAATTAGAGTGGAGAACCCTTCACCCACATTTGTGAGTGGAAGAGTTTCTCCCCCTCCTCTAGATCTTCAGGTTCAACCTTCTAGATATTGGTGGCGGAAATGGTGGAACTGGGCTCTACATCAATAATCTTCCTCCCTTTGTCATTCCCCTTATCGGTTTCTGACTCAAAGTCAAAATATGCATCTGATTCAGAAGTCTTTAGCTCAACCACTAGTGACTGCTTGGCTTGACACTCACTTGTGTTGAGTGGGGCTCTTATGGAACTCACACCATTTCCTTGTGTCCTTCTTTGTCTTCATGGTGTTTTTCTTTTCTTGCAGCTTTGCGGGTTGTCCTAGGTTGCCTCGCCTTGCCTTTGTCCTTTGTTTTACGCTTTGGGGGTGCCTTTCCCTTGCTTCAAATTCACAGATCCAAAGTCTCGCTTCTTCTGTTTAAATTTATTCTCGATTTTGACAGTGTATCGATAGGTGGTGCTAGGTGAGGACATGTCTAGGAACTCCATCTCATCTTGGATGTACTCGTGTATACATCCACAGTACTTGAGCACCAAATGCCGCTCAAAATCCTTGATACCTAGCTTCCTGCAAAGGGTATGGAAAACATTTGTGAACTCTGGCACATCATGGTCCCTTCTCTATTGTATCATGATCCACTTTATGTACTTATCTTCATATTTCATGATTGGGTAATATTTTTCTTGATGGCATCTCGGAAAGAATGCCTAGCGAGTGCAGCTGAAAACAAAGAGATTCCCTCTCGTCCTTTTGTTCAAAGTAGGTTTCCCACGAGTCCTTAACATGTGGGGCAGATTTAAGGAGTGAAAAAAGTAATATTTTCTTGATTGGAAAAGTCATGAATCGAAAAATATCCTTCCAATATATTTAACCATCTATCTACGGTGTCTGCATCTATATGGCTTCCAAATATGAGAATGTCAAAGTTAACTTGTACCTTAAAAAGTGTGGCACCTCCAGAGTGGCTACCTGTGGGTAGTTGTTGAAGGATTTGGGAAAATTTATCCATCATCGCATGCCTCTATCGCTTGAGGGATTCATCGAGCAATATTTTTAAAGGATCTTTGGCCCCCTCATCTTTAGGGGTTCAAAATAACTCTGGAATTTTAGGACCCAAAAAAGTACTAAAAATAGTAAATTTTTCTATAATCAAGTAAATGGATGAAACTGACTCAAGGTCTAGGTGGAATAGGCGAGTGACCATCAATATCCACCTAGATCAATCATCCCCCCTTAGGAAGAAATGGTCCCCATTGCATGTATAGCATCCATGAGGTGAGGAAGTTGTTGTTGAACCTGGTCCCTAGTGAACCACTTGTCATGGTGAAGGAGTTGGCCTACTTTGACAACTGGATATAGATGGATCCTATGTTGGCGAGTTTTCTTAATTTGTGTTTCCATTATCCTATCAGCTATGGCCTACTCAATGCAACTTGGGCTAAGCTCTGTTTGTGTCAGTTGCTCCGTGACGTCAAATGTGTCCAACAATGGAGGAATGTATGGTCGCAACCAGTCCACATTGAATATTGGGTGTAGACCAAGGAATTGTGGAATACTAAGGGTCGTACTGGGTGATGGTCTACAAACCATATTGGAGCAGGTAAATCTTGCGGTGAGGCCCAACGAGGTGCTCCGTCTGCAAATGTAACAAAACTTTGTCGCCCACCTAGAACTTGTGTGGCACTTGATGTTGACCATAACGCTACTTGTACTTAGCATTGGATCTTTCCAATATGTCATGGACTTGCTGGTGGATGTGCTAAATGCACTCAATGAAGTTGTTAGCCTCATCAGCTTCGGACTAGGCATGGGTTGAATCTGCCTGAGTAGCTGCAAATGGTATGGCCACATCAATGGGACATAGTGGATGGAATCCCAACCCCACTTGAAAAGGTTTGTGGCTAGTGGAGCTATGGAGAACTCTATTGTAGTTGTGCTCAGCATATGGGAGGATTTTATCCCATGTGCATGCATGCTTCAAGTGGTACATGCGCAAAATGTGCACAATCATCCTGTTGACAACCTCTTTTTGTCCATTAATTTGGAGGTGGAAGGTCATGGACTTAGTGAGCTTAGTATCCAACATCGACAAGAGGCTTAACCAAAATGTACTCAGGAATATATTTTCCTGATTTGAGATAATGGGTTGTGGGATCCCAAAATTTACACACACTCGTTCAAAGAAGAGATTAGCAGTGGCTTTTGTTGTGATAATCTTCTTGCAAGTCACCAGAATGATCATCTTATAGAATTTATCGATGACCATAACACACAGTTGTTGCCATGCTTAGTAGAAGGAAGACCTGACATCTAATCCACAGAGATGGACTCCCAAGGCTGACTAGGAGTAGGAAAAGGAGTATATAGGCCTTTCTTCTGGATTGTTGGTTGGGAAATGGCTCAAACAGTGGAGGATATTATGTACTTCACACATCATGTCAAAGGTTCAGCCAATAAAAATACTTCTACAACATTGACATTGTTTTCTCTACCCCGAAGTGTCCAACGACCCAACTGTAGTGTGCTTCCCAAATCATCTTGGCATGCTCACTTGTAAGAACACATAGGTGTCCCATGAAGCATAGTAGTGCACCCTGGAGGTGAAAATATGGAACTTGTTTTCCTTCTAGGAGCATCTGGTAGGTGTCGCCAAATTCTAGATTGCTCTTGTAAAGCTGCGACCACCCCAAAGTCTCATGTCCACAACAGTCGAGCATAGTGGTTAGCGCTATGACCGGTGGTCGGATGAGATAGTTTGCAACATTATTGGTGCTTCCCTTTTTGTACTTAATCTTCAAATGGAACTGTTGTAGATATGTGGACCATTTCTGATGGTGATCAATCTGCAACTTCCCATGTGTCTGTATGAACTACAGGGGTCGGTGATTTATGTGGATGATCATTTCCTTCCCAAAAATGTAATGCTTCCATTGTCGGCATGCTTGCAAAATAGAATACATCTCTTTTTCATAAGTAGGATACTTTAAGACTTTATCCTGAAAGTGTCTCACTATGATATGACACTGGATGCCCTGACTGGTTAAGAGCTGCACCAATAGCATAATCAGTGGTGTCTGTCTCAATTTCAAATGGTTCTTGTAGATATAGTAATGTGAGCATTGGTGTAGAGAAGAGGTGATGCTTCAACTCAACAAATTCCTTTTGTTGGAATTCAAACCAAAAGAAATTTTCTTTCACTCCTCCCTTGATGACTTGACTCAAAGTCCAAGTGATATGAGAGAACCCCAACATGAACTTGCGATAGAAATTTGCAAGACTCAAAAAATTTTGAAACTCTGGTAGAGTCGTTGGGGTTGGCCAATATCGAGTAATTGCATCTTGGCTTAGCCCACATGCACACCCTACTCATTAATGATGTGCCCTAGATATTGAACCTAAGTCATACCCAAAGTGCATTTCTCCAAATTGGCACACAATTTTTACTGTCGCAGGGTTTGGATGACCTGTCGAATATGGTGTATGTGATCTTCCCAACTCTGATTGAATATCAAGATGTCATCCAGGTACACTACCATGAATGAGTTGGTAAATCACTGTAATATGTCTTCCATCAACCGCTTAAAGGTTGCAAGGGCATTCATCAACCCAAAAGGCATGACCAGCCATTCGAAAAGGCCCACCTTGGATTTGAAGGTAGTATTCCACACATTGTAGGGTTCAATTGGTACCTGGGGGTACCCATACTTCAAGTCAATCTTGTTGAAATATTTGGGCCCCTTGAGCTAGTCCAAAAGGTCATCAATCCATGAGATTGGATACCTATTTCGAACATTGATCTTATTCAGCCCCCAATAGTCAATATAAAGTCTCCAAGTGCCATCTTTCTTTTATACCAACACCATCAAGCTTCCACAAGGTGATGAACTTGGCCTGATGTGGCCTTTCTGCAATAGCTCCTGAATCTGCCTCTTAATTACATCGTTCTCCAGACCATAGCATCGATAGATCAGTCTTTTGGGTAGCGGTGAGTCCGGGGTCAGATCGATGGAGTTCTTGACCTGACAGTGTATGGGAACCCCTGTGGGTTAGGTGAAGATGTCCCTATACTCTTCCATGACATTGTCCATCTGTTGTTGTCATGCAAAGGAGCCTTGCCTGAAGGTTGTGGATGTGGCCACAGTCTTCTTATTTCCCTGAGGATGAATCATAAGGAAGATCAATTTCCTGGTATGGGAAATGATATTGTTGCATTGCTTCACAGATATAAAAGAGATGGTGGTAGGCGGTGCTACCTCCGATATCCTGTAACTTATTGCCCAAAGAAATAATGACAGTGCGAGGCCTAGAATCATACACAACATGTTGCTTCCAGAAATATGGTTAGCCTAATAATAATTAACAAACTTCAAGAGGAGAATCATCACACAATACCTCATTTGTGAAGGGATTGATGTTGTAGGGAAAGGCATCATTGTTGGCTGACATGGAGATCTCGCCCTTGGTGAAGCCACCTAATGGTGTATGGTTGTGGGTGTGGTGTGGTTGGTAGGCCCAATTGCTTCACAACCTCTGCTGAAATGAGGTTATTTTACCTCACACTATTGAGAATGAAATGTAGTGGAGAACCCTTCACCCACGTATGTGAGTGGAAGAGCCACTCTCTCCCCTCTAGATCTTTGGGCTTAACCTTCTCAATCTTAGTGGTGGAAATGGTGGCACTAGTCTCTGCATCAATAATATGCTTCTCTTTGTCATTCCCCTTGTCAATTTATGTCTCACAGTCAGTACATGAATTTGATTCAGAATCCTTCATCTCGGCCACCAGTGACTTCTTGGCTTAGCACTCACTTGCTTTCTGAGTGGGGCTCTTATGGAACTCACAGCATTTCCCTATGTCCTTCTTCGTCTTCGTGGTGTTTTTCTTTGCTTGCGGCTTCGACGGGCTATCCTAGGTCACCCCACGTTGGATTTGTCCTTTGTTCTGCAGTTTGGGGGAACCCTTCCTTGCTTCATATTTGCAAATCCAAAGTCTTGCTTCTCCTATTTAAATTTATCCTTGATCTTAACAACATATCGATATGCAAAGCCAAGCAAGGAGATGTCCAGGAACTCCATCGCATCCTAGATGTACTTGTGTAGACAGTTGCAATACTTGAGCACCAAATGCTGCTCAAAATCCTTGATCCCTAGCTTCGTACGAAGGGTATGGAAAATATTTGTTAACTCTGGAACATCTTGGTCCCTTCCTTGCTGCAGAGTGGTCCAATTTATGTATTTATCTTCATAGCTCCCGACAGAGTAATATTATTCCTTTATGGCATCTCAGAAAGAATTCTAAGTGGGTGCGGCAGAAAAATGTGAGGATTCCCTCTTTTCCTTTTGTTCACATTAGGTTTCCCACCATTCCTTAACATGTGGGGTGAATTTGAGGAGCGCAAAAGCAATCTTTTCCAAATTGGAAAATTCATGAACAGAAAAATATCCTTCCAACATATTCAACCATCTATCTACAACAACTGCATCTATCTCGCCTTCAAATATGGGAAGGTCAATGTTAACTTGTAACTTAAAAGAAGAGGCACCTCCAGAGTGGTTGTTGGATGAATATGCATCGCCTATGGGTAGCCGCCAAAGGATATGGGAAAATTTCTCAATTATCGTGCTCCTAACACTCGAGGACTTCCTCAAGCAATATTTTGAAAGTATCTCCTGTCCCCTCATCTTTCATTTCGTCTGCCATGGGACGACGTCGAGGTTTCCGAGGCTGGTCTTGAAAAGTTTCAACTAGTTCGAGCCCTAAATCCTTATACTCTGATCTCGTTGGGGACATGCAAAGAAAAAAAAATAAAGAGAAAACCGCTCTGATACCACTGAGCTGGACTTATGTAGGAATGCAAGAAAATACAGATATAAACATAAACATAGAAATGTAGCTGAAATAAAACCTCATTTCATTAATATCAAAGAATTGAAATATGTTTACATAAAGACTAGAAATAAACTAGCTCGAGCGATGGTAGCTTATCTAGGAGAAGAGATATCGCAGCTACATGCCTATGAACTATGTTACAATTGTTGTAAAAAGTAACTATGTTTGGTCTTCAATAATGTACTTGAGTCATTATGTAATGTACTTTTCAAACAAATAAATAAAAGAATTTTTATTATTATTGTTGTGACTTATTAAAGCATGGGTTTCATGCTTGGGTCACCATGTTTTAGGTCAAAGTCCCCATTTAGGACTTCTAGGATTTATTCTGAGTCTATAGAATTATTTCACATTTAAAGAGACCCTTCTTGGGCTTTTGAATCATGTAAAAAGGTTAAGTATTGAGTCAAATGTGAATTATGTAACCTCCACACCATGTCGGCCTAAGAGAAGATCAAGTCAGCTTAAGGACCCATTCAACCCCGCAAGAAGCCTATAAAAGGAAGGAATTTGAATTCATTTGGAGCATCACATCTCATTCTCTCTCTACTGGGCAGAACTGCAAAATATATTTGTTGGGAAGGAGTACGAAGTAGGAAGCTGGGAAAGCCTGTTGATAGAAAGCTGAAGTGAATGTGAGTTTGGGGGATTCTAAGGAATCGGGGAAAATCAAAATTTTGGTGGTGATCTCTCTCTGTTTCGTGCTCTGGATTGGGAGAATGAAGTCTTCCAATTTGGACTATTGTCGGACACTATTAGCTACTGCATAGCCGAAGTTGTTGGGAAGAGGTCAATCTTATGTAGGTTGACTTAGTGTGGACGGAAGGTCTAGTCAAGGTCTAGGGTTAAGAGTCTCAAAGAATACTATTGAAAGGAATAATTACTTTGACTAGTTTTTCCCCTTAAGGGGGGTTTTGGCCTGGCATGTGCCTACATCTTGTGTTCATTGTTTTATGTGTTGATTCTTTTGGTAATTGCTTGATGAACTAAGGAAAGAAGATATAAAGAATCGTAATAATAAGAAACATCACAAGTAATTGTCAAAATCAAGAAAATATTTACTGCCTTTCTGATTTTCCAACATGGTATCAGAGCTTTGCTGAAGAAAGAAGAAAAGAAGGACGATCCATTCATAGGCACTATGTCAGGGAAGGAGACTATCATTGAGGTGTAGGTAAATTATTAGTGCGGGCACAAACAATTCCTCTAGCCCGAGAGAGTGGGTCTAGCCACAAATAAACAATCTATGGAAAATCTCCTTAATCTAGAATCAATTAAGAGGGCCTACCTCTTAGAACGCTATTCCGCTTGGTGATGATCCTGCTTCCTCACTCCAGCTATCTTTCGTTTCCTTCCTTCGAATACCTGAAACAAGAAAACAACAACAAACGTGATATCATACAATATTGTATTCGGCCTACTGAATAGGTCAAGGAACATTAAGCCATAAATATGTAAAATGACACTTCATGTAGGAAATCAATCAATAGTTGCATTTATATAAATCAAAAAGAGATTACAACCAGTTCCTTGACATTGCTGGTCTCCTCCTATGTATCCGGGTTCCCACACTTCTGCTAGCACTTCATGGATAGCCCCAACAATGGAAGTTTTAAGGCCTCTTTCCCTCTATTCTCAAACCAAACCAAAAACACACTATTCTCTCTCAAACATACACTAGAAAGCTACAAGCTATAGATGACTTGCTGATCATTCAAACTCACTCCAAAAACTAGTTTAGCTTGGCAAAAGAGAAGTTTATATATCTTGGATGGATGGGATATGGTTCCTCTCATCATGGGAGAAGGTCTTATCTCTTGAGTTTGTTCCATCCTAATAGGGGAAAGGAGCCCAAACTAACTTCCTCAACTCCATCCAGCCCAACCATCTACCATACTTCCATTATCAAGCTTCTAGACATGGAAGCTTCGGCTCCATATTTAAAAAACCTTCCAAAAGAGGATCGGCGCGACTGGAAAAGGGCTCAGTCGCTCCATACGGCACGAGGGCTAGTTTTAATCTCTACAAATCGGCACGAGGAAATTGGTCAGTAGCGTCGATCTTGTGAACTGGGATAAAAGGAAGACTCTTGGGAAATGATGCAAAGGGGAATTATCTACTCATGAAGAGGGACATACTGGGAGTTTCTTCATGATGGAAAATCATGTTGGGTTCACTGTAGAGGTCCTCCAGGATTGTGGACAGGGATTACAGGGACAGTGGCAAAATGTTGTGTAACAGATGCCCCCTAAAGCGTGAAGGCTGAACTAGAGTGAGGGGTGAAATTCTTTATAAGTGGAAGCGGGGAACCAGAGTTCATCATCGAAAAACCTGTGAGAAAGCATAGATACATATACATCACTAAAAACTCTGAATACTGATACATGAATCATGGTATGGATGCAGCCATCCATAAATTATCATGTAAAATGGATCCAAGGCATGGGCACAGCCATACAATAGAAAGGATCATATTGAAACCAAGGTATGGTCACAACTATCCAATAATGAGAAGGATCACGTATAACAACTCATGGTATGGTCGCAGCCATCCATCTGAAAGAGACATGTATATCAACAAGATCATGTCACATCGCCTCGCAACCTGGACTCGTGTAATCTGAGCCTAAGGTCTTGCGCTCCAAATGACCGGATCAAAGTACAAATCCGAACATGTGAATGAATGTATTGAAGTCAAACATGCTAGAAAATCGCTTGATTATCGGTCAATGATGTGAACCGTTAACAAGCACGAGAGAAACCACCAATAGTGACAATGGCTCTCAAGGTACCAACAACACAATTCACAGAATGTGAATAACGGAACTAAAGTCAAACAGCTGCGAAATCACCCGATCAAAAGCTAATGATGTGAGCTTATCGTTGAGTGCGAAGAACTTTCCATTAGGGCATGCAAGCTCTAAGGTACTAGAAGGGAGCCTCTCGGTAAACTTCCTGGATAATGAGTTGAAGTCGACAGGAAGTGACCGTGTCGAAGGAGGGCCATGATGTATCCCACATCATCAACATGAGACAAAGGGATGAAAATGATTTCAGATAATACAAAGAATCAGGAGTAAGTGTAATTGCAGAGGGATTAACTCTTGAACATATCAGCAACACAATTCCAGAGTTTGGAAGTTGTTGGATCCATAGGATCGGTGGTCATGATGACGTGGCAGAGATCAAATGCAAGGCAAAAATGAACGGACCAACCAAGGAAATTAATTATGAAAAGGAGGATATCCCAACCTGACATGAAGCAGAAAGTGTCACATTCAAGAGTGAGTTACCAACACGACTGATATAATTTTCCGCCACCATTTCTGGCAGGTGCCCCAATTATTTTTATCGCAAGCTTGAAGGGGATAGCATGTGCTTGCACTGTAAGTTCATTCTTCGGACGAATTCGACCTAGTAAGTTTAATGAGCCCTAGGAAGGAGAAGCTCACGTTCGTCATGGTGATGAATCCAATGTCATTTAATGTTTTAACGAGTCTAACAAAGGTCTAACTCAATATCTTTTTAATGTTTAGAGAATTTGAAAAAGACATGAAAAAGAAAACTCCACATGGTCCCTTTTCATACATTTGTGTCTCTCAAGCACGAAAAGGTAGAAAATGATACTTGAGAGAGCCGCTTAACCCTTTCAGTCAAGGAGTACCTTTTTCGTAAATAGTTCATCCCAGCCAGAAAAGGGGGTAAATGTATACTAGGCGAATGACATTTCGTAGCCTTTAACGAGTTCAAAAAAACAAGAGTTCGTCAATATTTTCATGTTTAAAGAGTCGGAAAAGATCTTGAAAGCGGGCCCCCCATTTTTATTCTCTTTTATGAGTCAAAAAGGGAAAAATACTCTGTGATCTTTTCCTTTGAGTTTTACAAGTCGAGAAAAGAGATGAAACATGACTCCAGTACCATCATCGATAATCAGTCAGTTGTCGCTGCACAAAAAGGTAAATGCATTATCCAACTTTTGAGGCAAAACAAGTAAAAAATACTTTAAAACCCAGATATTTCATGAAAAAATGAATAAAAGGAGGAAAAAGTAATTATTTTTTACCATTTACCATTTTACCTTTGTGTGAAGAGCTTTTTACCCACTTGTGCCCTAATTTTTCTGCAACAGGTTGCGGGAGATCCGGGAGGTCATTCATCGAGCCGTCAATTGCAGGTAAGAGCCAACACCTTAAGTTCCATTTTCATACTTATTTCACCTATTTTTAACCATTTTTTGGATTTCATGAGGAGGTTTTGTCAAAAAAAAGTTGCCCTTGGTCGACACGATTTCCAAGCACGAAATTGCACTAATCAGGGGTTGCTAAAACTGTCAACCACATCGTCAGCGCCACTGTTTTTAAAATAGTCGCGTTGATGTCGTGAACAAAATTTTTTCATGTTTTTGCTCAATTTGTCCGTTTGAATCCAAATTTCTCTGGCCAAAGATGTTTATTGACTTGATTATATGGTTTTCGCAGGGAAAAAAGTGTGAAAAATGATGGATTGGAAGGAATGCGAGCATGAGGATATTGACACTCAAGCAATGGCTGACCCAAATTTCTTGGATGCTTTGAGGAATTGTGGGCTACTCAAATTCTTCCTTACACCAGGTCTACGGGCTCAACTCGAATTGCTACGGTATCTTATCAGTCTCTGGGACGTGAATCAGGAAATTTTCTTGATTAGTGCCCAAGAGCTGGAGTTGGAAACTTCAGACATTTATTTCATCACAGGACTGTCCCGGAGAGGGGAGCCATTCAATCTATATGGGTCCAGGCCGATTGGGGAAAGTGTGACCATGCTACTTGCAGAACATTCCCAGAAGCAATTAAATCAAAAAGTGGCAAGATCAAGATTATGATTGTTCGGGATCTTGTGCTGAGAGTTTTACTGTTAACCATCAACGGAGTGGTTGGGGCCCAAGCGTAGCATGAGACCAACAAGTCAAAGTTTCAGTATGCTATCGACTGTACGTCACCCACTATTTTTAATTGGGAGGAAGCTATGAAAGTCAACATGAATCGATAGCTATCAAAAGCTAAGGTGGGAAACCTGAAGCAGTCTTTCTATGGGTCTGTGCTAGTGACCTTCTTCCTTGAGCGGGTTCCGTTGTTCCACTAACAGCTAGCTGAGGTGGAACCGCCAATGCCACGAGACCTACGGATGGTCCATTGGAGTGCGTTGATGCCCAGGATTACTGGGGCCCAACAGATGTCCTATAATCCCACCTTTTTCTTGTGGATATGACGACAGTTGATCGTAGTGGAGGATTGGCCTTATAATAGTACTGACTTCCACGGAGATCCAGATATGCTGCTCCTAGAGGGGGCGGATTATGATGATGGAGGTAAAAACAAACAATTTTAATTTTGGATGTTTTTATTTTTTTTGAGATATATGTGTTTATGACATTTCAATTTTATGGATGCAGATATTGGACCAGAATGCCCTGCCGGAATGTCCTCGACCGCCAGACGCATTGCTCGACAGTTTGAGGTCACTCCTTATCAGGAGGGAAGCAACAATGAGGAGGATATCACGCAAAATCTCGAGGGATTAACCCATGGGATCCCAGAGTATGCCCGGATGGGTGATGTCTCATGCCAATATCAGAGGCATATGGTGGGGGTATCCGATCGGATCCACCAACTACTGACTCACGTAGTCCGAGCAGTTACATGCTACCATGAGCATCATGTTGTTTAGTGCATAGGTCTAGCATTCCACATTTTTGAGGCCTGCGAGCCACGGATGTATAAGGCTTGCGAGTCATCTATGTATTTTGAACACACATTATTTATTGGGGTTTTGATGTATGACAAACATTACACACACACACACACACACACACACACACACACACACACACACACACATATATATATATATGTTGCACTTCCTTGCTTACTATGGTACAAATGTTTTGTATTTTGAGTTTTACATGTTTCGCAAATGTCTATCCAACACATAATTAGCTAATGCATATGTTAATGTATTCATATGTCTAGGAATATGATGATATGTAATGTAATCAAAATTTCTCTCTAGTAGATGAATACGTAGATACATTCTCAATATCTGAGGGTTTCTGATGGAATATTGCCCATTGAGTTGAAGAACAACAAGCTGTGAATCAAGGTTGACAACCAATTCCCGGATGCCAAGAGCGATAGCTTCTGACAACAATTTGATAACTGTGCTATACTCAGCAATGTTATTAGTTGTTCGACCTAGACAAATACCTTGAAGATCAATCACCTCACCATGGGGGTCATAAATGGACCATGTCGTGAATGATAGATTCCGAGTACTACAAAAACCACCATTAGCGAAACCGATGTGAGGAGACACCGACATCTGCAAAGCAGGTAGAAACATAATAAGCGGGAAAGTTGCTTGCAAAACAACACACCAAACCACACTGTACAAAAACAAATATCGCACTATTGTACAAAAGTAACCATGAAAGATGACCTAAGCATAGTACTTTTTGAGAGAGGCCATGCTTGGACTCGGGTAATCAATAAACACAAATGAAAACCAGTCTAAGTTTTATCATTGTCATGACGAGTAAGCATCGACTTGGCCAAATAATAGAGTAGAACTCATATAAGGTTGTGCCCCCATGGCCCCTGGGCGAGGGAGGGTTAAGAGTGATAAGATGACAACCCCATTGCAATAATGGGCAATCAGTAAAAACTCGTGGAGATAGAAAAAACATAAATCTATGAAGAGATAAAGGTGCCCTCAATTGAAAGATCTTGACAATGTCAGGAGAAACCGACATGTCAATAGGCAACGGAGAACAGAACCTCTCAAGGCACATAGACATGACCGCCGGGGAAGAACCAAGCCATGGATGATAATACATGTCGAGACATGAACTCAAAATAGGACGATCAAAGGATACCGAAGGCGAAGCTGAAACAATTTCCACGTAATCAATTTCAGCGGGACTTAACGGCATAACCTCGCCCCATGAATCAATAAGATCCAGTGAAGGAATGACCCAAGGATCAGACTTGACCGAAATCATGTTGACAGAGGTAACATGAGGAGGTGGGAGTGGAAATATGCCCATCAAGGCAGGATCTTTAAAGAGTCCTGCCCCCACACTCTCATAAGGAGCACCAGTGTGCTTGACATACGAAACATTGTCATCTGAGGAGGAAGAGGTAAAGAAGGACAGTTGGTCGACTGTGACTATCTTCCCTTGATGGGGAAAATGAATCACACGGAAAAGGGAGGAGGCTATAGCATGCATGGCATGGGTCCAGCTCCATCTGAGTAGAAGATTGTAGTTAAGATTAGCGTCAACGATCTCTACTTCAACGTGTACCATCTTTCCATCCAAAGTAATGGCAAGGTTGGGAAGGACACCGAATGGTCGCGAATCGCGCTTGTTAAAAGCTTCCATAGTGTTAGGGGACTGGTTCAGAGTAGGAGAACTTATTTCCTTCCAACAAGTGACAGATATGATGTAGGTAGAAGAACCTTCATCGATGATGGTCCTATGAATGGTTTTATCATTTATGATTACCTAAATGAGAAAGGAAATATGATTAGGTAAATCCGGAACTTGGTTTTCCAGGTCAAAACAGATGAGCTTAGAGTTAGCTAGATCAATACCCCCAATAGCCGATAGTAACGACTTCCGCTGAGAAGGACAGCTTTGAAGGACCTCAAGAGCAAACATAAATGATGGCACTTGAGCCAAATCTTCAACAATGTTATAATGTTGAGCAGCTCGAGCACTAGGATTGTACAAGGACTTTTGAAGCACACCTCGAGAAGGTGGTCGAATGGCCGAATCAGGATTAGGTCGCTCTATATGGAGAGGACCAAAACTGGAATGGGAAAAAGAAGAAGGGGTACCTTCTTTCTCTTTCCCTGCTGATGGGGTAGGAGTTTTATAGTCTTTTGACCTGGTAGCCACGTTGATCGGGGTACTCATCATGAACCCTTGTGAACCAGAGGAAGCAGATGACTGAGGCTGGTCTCCCATTTGAGTCTGCTGGGACGGAAAGGGCTCTTTCAGGACAGCTGGGGTCCCTTTGAGAAAACGACTAACTTCAGACTGTCTGGGAAAATCCTTAGTATAGTTATCCTCCTCATAGATGAGGCATGGATACTTGGGTTTCCGTTGGGAAGCATCACCAACAGACGACTTAGAAGGACCCTATTTTGGGGCATCGGCTTTACCCTTGCCTTTGCATTTCTTCTTACCTTTAGAGGATTTATCCGTTGCGATAGACTGAACAATGTGAACCTCCGAGGTTTTACTAGGGCCAGATGAATTGCAAGGGGAATCATTGGGAGTAGTGTTGGACACCGACTTCTGTTTGGAAGAAGATTTTACAGGGGTCTGAGTCACTAAACCAATTACTCCATCAACAGGATGGGTAGCCGAAGACTTAGATGTCGTAAGATCAGATGATGGTTTGGGCGCATCGAGTAACACATCATATAATGTGCCAGATTATGAATAGATGAGGTCTAGATACTGGGCACATGCTATTGATTGTTCCTCAGTGACGCATCCACCCATAGCAATGTCCTTAGCAATTTTTTTGATAAATGATTTGGTGAACCACCCTGTCAACAAATGATTAGCAATTTCAAACTTAATAAGATAACGCCTACGTCTCCATTCATGGATGTGATCAGAGATGTTAGTCGGAGTGTCTTGCTTGAGCGACGTTAACAAATGGGTGCCAGTTTCATAGCGAACTGACAGCTGGAAATGTGTGAGAAAGGCCATGGCGAGAGTGTTAAAGTCGTGATAGGTATTTCGGGGTAGCTCAATATACCATTTGGCTGTAGCCCCTGTAAGAGTTCATTGGAAAAGATGAAGACGAATGGAATCATCAATATAGGAATTCGAGGAGCACCAGAGGTGATATGTCATCACATGGGCTTGAGGATCCTCTTTCGCTTTTCCTTTAAACTTGGACAATCACTCGAAATCTTGGACGGAACTGGAGGCCAGTATGGTGAATGAAGAATCGGGTCATTCGTGAGTCTAAACACAACTGACAACTCCAGTGTAGCCAAGAATGGAAATTGGGTATTGAAAGGAATTTGAGGTCGATAAGGGGGCCCATCCCTGCTGTTAAGTATTTTGTCCCCATAGTTAATGATTTTGTCCATAAGGCATTTAATTTTGCCCCCATTGTAGGTTACCTTGCCCGTAGGGAGGATTCTAACCTTGAAATCCTTGAAACTATCTGGCTAGAGGTTGTTGATAAGCAACATACGGGTTAAAAGGTTGTTGAGCCTGCTGGCCTTAGACATAAGGATTTTTCCCCTAATGTCCCTGAGCATAAGGGTTTTGGACCTACTACCCCTAGACGTAAGGATTCTGCACTTGCTGCCCTTGGACATAAGGATTTTAGACTTGTTGTCCTTGGAAAAAAGGAGGTTGAACCTATTGCCCTTGGACGTAAGGATTTTTCACCTGCTGTTGTAGGACTTGAACTTGGCCTTGCCCTTGCAAGGGTTGACCCTATTGATATGAGTATAAGGGTTGCTGCTACCTGGGTTGACCTTGTTGCTGCATGGGCTAACCTTGTGGCTGTAAAGGTTGTCCCTGTGGCTGCAAAGGTTGACCTTGCAAAGGCAGAGGCTAGGAGGATTATGGCGGATACTGCATTTGCAGCTGCATGGTTTGTTGCAACTATTGCAAGGTTTTCACCTGCGGTTGTTGTAGTTGTCCTTGCTACAACATCATCTGGCCTTGTTGTTTCATGGATGGACCTTGTTGCAATGAGGGTTGGCCTTGCTGCTACATGGATGGCCCTTACTACAATGAAGGTTCCCCTTGCTGCTGCAGGAGCTATCCTTGTTGCCGCAAAGGTACCTGAACAGTTCCCAGAATGACACCTTGAAAGTTCTCAAACTGCATCTAGCCATACCCATCGAGTGCGGCAGATGGACCAGGATGGGCATAAGGTCCAGGCTGAGAGATGTATGGTGGATTAGCCATCAGTTGTGAACCATATGGAACATAAGGAGGTTGGTACTGACCTTGAGCCATATTGGGCTGCTGGTACTAGACGTGACTTGACCCAGACTTACCAACATTAGGTTGTTGGTACTGGACATTACTTGATCCAGCAGGATTTGAAATGGCACCCTAAGAGGGCTGGTTCATACCAACCAAGATAGCTTATGAACCACTCACATTGGTTGTACTAGAAATCATAGACACATTCGAACTGTGCCCCCCAGGCGGTGGCACAGCCTGCCCACTTACTAGAGGGATCGAAGAACTGTCAGCGACATGACTCGAGATCATCGGTTGAACCGAATGAGTTACTTGTACCAACGAAACAAGAGGATTTGGAATGGTGGGTTGCACCGGGACTAAAGTAACTGTAGAAATCACCATTTGTTGAGAAGTCGGGTTTTGAATGAACGGACTTGTGGTAGGCATAGCGTCAGATTCCCAAATAGGGTTGTGATATAGTGATGAGGCAATAGGCATTCTTGAAACCAATTGAGCTAAAGTCACGTAATTACGAGGTAACTCATGATGAACACTAGTTGGAATGCTTCTCGTGTAAGGGAAACCTTCAGGAGGGAAAGGATATTCCTGTTCCTCGACTGTGCGTGGAGTGGAATCCTCCGAATGACTCGGAGAGGAGAATGGAATTTCGCCTTCTAATTCCATGGGTGAAAATAGGCGACGACGGACTACCAAAGATGTTCGAGGGGACAATTCTAAAGGAATACCCGGCTGATCGTACAGATTGTATGGATGCTACAGTGATATCACAATAGGATCAAACAAAGGATTTGAAGGATAAACAACCAGTCCAAGCTGACCTTCAAAAGTCAGTGGACTCTCAGGAGTCTGGATAGGATTATCCAGAGATTCCGGACCAATGTCAGAAAGTGACCCAGTATCTGAAGGGGGGGGACGAGATGACAAAGGTTGAATACTTAGAACAATTCCAAGCTCAACACCTTGGTCCTCAAGCGGCTGTGGAAATTTAGAAAGAGGCTCCTCAGACAATCTTTTATACAGAGGAGAGGAAGGCGAACCAGTTGGTTCAACCACGATGATTTTGTCTCAAATAACTAGAAAAGAGATTGATTTCAAGGGCTTTAAAATGTATTTAAAGGTACACTCACAATGTGGTCTAAAAAATACTAATAGGGATGTTATAAGATCGTGGGAAAAAAAAAAATTAAGACACAAAAACAAATTGGTGCTCTTTCATGTTTTAAGAGTTGAGAAAGAAGCAAAGGTGACTCTATCACTTTCAGTTTGAAACGAGCTGGAAAGGACAAGCGCTCAAGTGATATTTTATATTTAGAGAGTCAAAAAGATCAAAATGACTACTCAGGATGATCTAGGCAAAAAGGATTACCAGGTAGTCGTGAACTGCAGAATCCTTCCTGATGAACGAAGAAGTATGGGCAGGCAATATCCCTGAATGTTGTGTTTGGTGTATCACATTTACAAGGTGGAAGACTCGGCTTCCTATGGATAAAGGATTACAACCTAGTGGGGTCTCCCTTTCTATACTCGATGGTATGGGAAACACAAGTCCGTGCTAGTGTTGTCTAGTGTCGAAGCGAACGACGACTACTAGGTTTTAAGATGTCAGAACACGTCTCTAGACTAGACCTTTCAAAATGTGATCGTTAGATTTCAAATGCGCCTTAGGTTAATTGAGTACGTTTTAGAGTTGATCTTGAAATTATGTCTCGTTTTTTAGGCCTTATCAATGTAACTCGAAAAACACCTCTATGCAGCTAAATGGGACAAGACCCTTTCAATTCGATGAATTGTCTACACTAATGAGACTAGAAAACACACTCAAATGCAACAAAACAAGCAATTGAAAGCAAAATGTCTTTTTCACTATTTCTCTTTTGAAAAAAAAATGATGAAATAAAAACTCTTTCCAATTCCTAACTTTCCTATCACATGCACTTCAAGTAGTCCTTTCACTAGTAAAGAGAATTCATTTCTTTTCCAATGCAAGTGACGATGCAACTCTAGCCTTGAATGATGCTAACTAACGTAACATATTTTTTCAGCAAACTAGAATTATGTATTTTTCAATGAAATGACGGAATGAATCTTTCACAAACACTTCTCACTTCAATGAAACATTTCCAATACAATCAATCATGAGCAAACACAAAGCACAAAAGAGAATTCCTTTCAAACCAGTGAAGTAAAAATCCAACCAATAACAAGATTAGCAATGTGATCTATGCCCAAAAAGAGACGCTCAATTGACAAACGAAACTTTTCAAACTTGTTAAATGGAAATCAAAGCAACAAAAGGACTAATCAAACAAAATGCAAGGAGAAAATTTGACTATCGACTTGACTTTCTGAGCACGCAAATAGGTGAATAGATGACGGCCTAGATTCCCTAGGGTTATAAACCATCCAAGAACTCAATGAACCAAGTGGAGAAAATGAAAATCAACCAAGCATACAAACCAAGATAAAAGAGCTTTCTAGCCAAGAAGAACACAGTCAAAAAAAGCTGAGAGATAGAAAATAGAAGGGAAAGACATACTGGCTATGATCTAGGGTAAACCCTGATCTCCACCTACAAGAATTGGCACGACTACCTAACTGACAACAAGTGCTAGAAGTGGGTCGGTGTAACTGTTTTTGAGAAACTCCTGCTGATCGGCACGACTTTCAGAAAAATAAACACGCTAACCGAGGATTCAAGGAAAAAATAAAAAATTTCAAAGGTTAAGACCAGACTTGCCACTATAAATTTCAAGCTCAGAGCAGTAAACCAAGAAAATTAGAGAACACTAAAGGGAAACAATGATACTAGAAAAGTTCACACAAAACCATAAAATGACAATCAATCAAACATAAGGATTGGCTCTCTAGTATGGTTGCCAATTTGTGGTGCAAGTAAATTCTTAGTGCAGACACAAACAATTCCTCTAGACCGAGAGAGCAGTTCTAGCCACAAACAAACAATCTATGGAAAATATCCTTAAGCTAGAATCAATTAAGAGGGCCTACCTCTTAAAATGCTATTCTGCTTGGTGATGATCCTCCTTCCTCACTCCAGCTATCTTCCATTTCCTTCCTTCAAATACCTGAAACAAGTAAACAACAACAACAACAAATGTGATAGCATACAATATTATATTCATCCTACTTAATATGTCAAGGAACATTAAGCCATAAATATGTAAAATCACACTTCATGTAGGAAATCAATCAATAGTTTCATTTATATAAATCAGAAAGAGATTACAACTGGTGCCTTGATGTTGTTGGTCTCCTCCAATGTATCCGGGTTCCCACACTTCTACTAGCACTTCATGGGTAGCCCCAACGATGGAAGTTTTAAGGCCTCTTTCCCTTTAGTCTCAAACAAAACCAAAAACACATTCTTCTCTCTCAAACATACACTAGAAAGCTACAAGCTATAGATGATTTGCTGGTCATTCAAACTCACTCCAAAAACTAGTTTAGCTTGGGAAAAGAGAGGTTTATATATCTTGGATGGATGGGAGATGGTTCCTCTCTTCATGGGATAAGGTATTATCTCTTGAGTTTGTTCCATCCTAATAGGGGAAAGGAGCCCAAAATGACTTCCTCGGCTCCATCCGGCCCAACCATCTACCAGACTTCTGTTACGAAGCTTCTAGACATGGAAGCTTCGGCTCCATATTTAAAAAACCTTCCAAAAGAGGATCGGTGCGAATGGAAAAGGGCTTAGTCACTCCGTACGGCGTGAGGACTAGTTTTAATCTCTGCAAATCAAGACGAGGAGGAAACTGGTCAGTAGCGTCGGTCTTGTGAATTGGGATAAAAGGAAGACTCTTGGAAAATGGTGCAAAGGGGAATTATCTATTCATGAAGAGGGACATAATGAGAGTTTCTTCATGATGGAAAATCATGTTGGGTTCACTGCAGAGGTTCTCCAGGATCGTGTACGGGGAGTACAAGGGCATTGGAAAAATGTTGTGTAACAATCATATTCAAGGAAGATGCCTAACTCTATCAAGGGGGAGATCAAGCTTGAAGGAGAGTCTAACTTCATATCTTGGAAGAAGAGGATTGACGTAATCCTTGAGAAGAACAAGGTGCTAGAATTGGTTAAAGGAAATGTGAAGAAGCCTACAGAAGAAGCCAGTGATGCCGACAAAGTTAAATTCAGGGATCTAGAATTGGTGGCTATGACTCTGATGGTATAAGGGATAAAATATAATCTTGTCCCATTCATAGCTAACATCAATCATGCTCAGGATTTGTATGAAGCGTTGTCGAAGTTGTTCACTATTAAGAACATTGGTTAAGTAGCAAGTTTGAAGAATGAGCTGAGGACTACAAAGATGACTAAAGATGATACTATGGAAACCTTCTTTGTGAATATAGATAGACTTTGGGATGATCTCTTGGCCATTAATGAGATTGTTCTGAAAAACGATAAGTATCTCATGCCTTTTTAGTTTTGGGCTCATGCATTCATTTAGTTTTGATTATGTTAAATACTAATCAACATTCTCCCTCTATTGTCTTGATTAGGGAAAACATCCACAAGGAGGATCTCTCAAGACAAGGTTAGTCAAGAAACAAAGGTATGCTTTGAATTCATTGATTGAAAATATTATTCATTTGATGATCTATTACTAACCCTGATATGACTAGTAGTATTGAATCCTATTGATTCTTGTTTGGGTGATTCATCTATTGATAAATCTACCCACCCCACTCTTATGTGATTTGGTAAAACCCTAGACAGGTTCTGGAAAATCCTAACTGAAGGGTATGCTGTTTTGAATGTCTGAAACCATAAACTAATTAGGGATATTATGAACTTCTAGTTGAAGTCTTTATTGATGATTTCATATTTGCGATTTTGGTATGATCGGGAAATCCTAACTTGTTAGGATGGAATGATAAGATCTAAACTCCCGGAACATTTGAAGTTTTGGTAATATAGGGTTTTCTATGTTTCCACATTGGAACCCTAGCTCATTGGGGTTTGGTGGAATGTGTGTTCTACATTGGAACCCTAGCTCATTGGGGTTTCATGGATGTGTTCTACATGGGATCCATAGCTCATTGGGTTTTTTTGGAATATGTGTTCTACATTGGAACCCTAGCTCATTAGGGTTTGGTGGAATATGTGAGTAAGACCCTTATATTGTCTTAGAATCGATTTACTTGGTATGTGTGTGTTGTCTTATCAAACCCTAGTATAATCAATATGTTTGTGTGTCTAACTCTTATTGATATTTGTGAAGGTGGGTGTGACTATCTCATGATATGAAATGTATTTGAATGGTGATGAAATCTAGGCATATAGAGATATGTCCTTTTGGTTTAATCCCTAACTTGGTCTAGGTAATATGTATTAATGTTATTGGACATATGGTATGCTTATATATGGTTATCAATTCCTAGATATGTTTGTTGACCTAGTCATTGATGGTCATGAGTCTTAGGATTTAATGAAAGTTCTTCTCTAAGATTCTAGGATGATTCTATCTGGAAATCTAGGGTGTTGTAGCCAAACCTTAGTGAAGTTAAAATTGCCTAGTATGTGAGATATAAAAATCTTGAATCTATTATATTATTGAAATTGAAAAATATAGGGTTTAACAGTTAAATCCTAGTAGTGACATTATCTAGTGTGAAATATAACAATATGAGATCTATGTATTTAATGATTGTTGATATTGTGGAATTCTAGGGTTTGGTAATTAAACCTTAGTCAAAGTAAACTCTCTAAAATATGATGATTTGAGATTTGTATAAATTTTGGTGAATTTGGGAATCCTAGGGTTTTGGAGTTGAACCTTAGCTGAAGTATAAATATTTGATGAATGTTATCTATATGATAACTTGAAATGTGTGAGAGATTCGTTGAAATTTGAATTTTGGTTGAGTTTGATGATTTCTCAGAAATCTATGGTTTGCAAACTAACCCTAGTGGTAGTTGGTCATGTTAGTGACTGTTTGATGGTTGATTGAAAATATAGGGGTTGGACTAACCCTAGTGGAAGTTGTTCAAGTCAATGACTAAGTTGTGATTGACTTTGATGGATTTGTATGAAATTCCTAGTGAGAAGTCGAACATAAATGTTTTGAATGGTTGTTAGTGGATCTATATTTGTGTGGATGGTTTCTAGGGTTTGTTATATGTTGTAGTAAGGTATTTCATACCTTTGGAAAACATATTGAAACCCTATATGGAATGAGTGTTATTATGAAGTAGTTTAGGGTGTATGATAAATTCCCTAGCAAGATGTTGAAGAGTATATGTCTCTTGTCTATAAATAAGTTTGGGTATCTGATATGAATAAAGTTGAAATGCTTCCGTGTCTTTGATATGGCTAACATCATGCTTCTATAGTTTTGGTTGTATTTTCTCCCTAAGCTGTGCAGGTACACAGTCTTCAACTTGGTGAAGATGCTCGATGTGACAAGAAAGTTGTGCAAGTACACAATCTTCAACTTGGTGAAGATTCTCGATGTGACAAGTAACTTGTGTTGGTACACAATCTTCAACTTGGTGAAGATGCTCGATGTGACAATCATGATGGTGTTGATGATAACTCAGATGAAATGGTTGGAAGCCACGAAAAGATTCTCCTATGTCGAAAAAGAAGAAGTTGATCTCCCGGAGGAAGCATGAATAGAAGAGATCTCCCTAAGATTAAGAGGGTGTCTAGATAAAGAAGTGCTTCCTGTTTGAGAGGGAGTGTCAAATATGGTTCTCTACTTCATGTATCATGCACTAGACTAGGACTAATAGTTGTAAGTCTAAGTGAAAGCCATGAACAGGAAAAGGAAATTGGAGAATGAATTTTGAAGTGTTTCTGAAAAAAGGAAAGCAGGATCTCACTGAAGAATATGTTGTTGCATATGAAGTAGGAAGAAAAATGTATGATTGAGGAATCTTTTGTCAAATATTTGTTGATAGTCCTACTATAGAAAGTTGAGAAGCAACATTTGTTGCCTGCAAGACCCCAGAGGTTTGTATTTGGTTATGTACATGAAAAAGTATATTATTAATTGGGGTTGTGTTTGTACAAGTGAATCTCTCAAAGGAAAGCATGTTGGTTACCAATCAGGTTGATTGGGAGAGAGTGGTTATTCTTGATCTGATAGATCAAGGGGTGTTGAGGCTTTGTGAGTGAAGCATTACCTCGAAGGACATCTGGTCGGCACATTGTGTTGATGTCTAGAAGTTGGAAAGGTGGTGTTGATCATAGAGCTCTGTTTTGGATACACACCTGGATTTTTCGGTTGGTGGTTAGTAAGTAAGCCTAATAGTACCTAGAGGGGCTGAAAGCTTGAGTCCACCTTAGTCCCACTTGGATAGATTTCCTTGGTTAGGAATCTAGTCCATGGCATTGTGGTGCCTAAATTGTTGAGAGACTAGTTAGATAGATTTCCCTGGTTAGGAATCAAGTCCATGGCATTGCGGTGCCTAAATTTCTTCATGGTTCATATTGTAGAAATTCCCACTGTAGATCACCTGATAATGCAATATACTAAAGAAAAATACTAGATCTACTTCTACAATCAAACTTTGTGGAAGCTTAATCAATTTGAGCTAGATCAAAAATAACACATATAACGGAGAAGAAGATATCATACACATGAAACACAGAAGAATACTTTGGGGAAAGCCTCAGCTAAAAACCTCGATCTCTGTATTATCATACAAGTGGAAACATGTCCAGATTACACAAAGCTTTAGCTCACAAGCTATCCAACTCTCAGTACAATCCCTCTGTTGCTCATAGACAGTCAAAGGCTTCTCACAAACCTTCTCCTTTGCCCTCCAAGCCTCCTATTTCCTTGCGCAGTTTCTCCTGGGGTCCAATGCTACCACCTATGTGAATTTACCTCTCACACTGCTCACTAAACTCAGAAGTAGTTGCGCAATCCTGAAGGAGATAATTCCTTCTACATGGATGAGTTTCCTTTAAAAGAAAATTTCTCCAACTGATAGTACATTGTCCCTTCCTTTAATCTCAACTCGGTCTTTCTCTGAACTGACATGCATTGGTTATTTATGAGAGAATATTCAGTTATCTGGAGAACACTAGTTGCATGCATGCATGCATTAACTAACTGAACTCACAATAAATTCCTCCAACTGTTCAAAACTAATTTAACTGGACTTAACTCAGTTAACTGAGCTAACTAATTACAACTCAAATACAACTCATCCTTATCTCCTTAATTAAGGGATAACTTCCTCAATCAAAGGGATAATTGTTGCATGTCTTCACAAAGACTTCATGTTTGATTTTCTCCAACTAATTAACTCAAGATGGATTAATTAATTATTTTACAAACAGCTGCTAAGATCAAATTCGAATTTTAATTCTCAATTTTAGTTCAGGGACTAACTAAAATTGGAATCTATCCCGAAATTTTATTTATAGCAATGCTATTTTTAGCATTTCTATTTTATCATTCATTGTTGTTATATCCAACACTGGTACCTGAGATGCTATTTATAGCATTTCTATTTTTAGAATTTCTTGTTGCCATTTTCAACACTCCCTCTCAACAAGAAAGGCATTCAACTCGAACTGATCCTGAACCTTTGGAATGTTCTGCATGCAACACTTCTCCTAGTGTTGTTGCTCCAGTAACTCTAGAAACAAAAAATATCCAACCTAAATCAAAATGATGCCTCTGTCATCAAAGCCTCTGACTACTATCACCTCTGTCGACTTAAAACTCTCCACCTCTGTGCTCTTCAGTATCTGACTGCTCTAGCCTCTGTCATTTTGATCTCTGACTGCATCAATCACACTGATTCCTGGTGCTGCATATGTGCTGCTGCTAGTCCTATCTCCCATCACACATCCGCACTGCTCCTCCTCTCATCATGTTGCATCGTGTTGCCCACTGCTGCACTGCAACTCAGTTACTGAGAAGTACGTAACTGATCTCCCAACTGACCTCCCTATTGGGCTAGAAACATCCTCTGATGTTGAAGCTTCCTCTGCCGCTCCATCCGCAAAAGTCTCTACCCACTCAGCCAGTCCTGCTACTCCTCATCGGGGCTTCCATAACAAGGTCTAATCAAAGAGGCTGGGTACCTCAATGATCCTACCCCTATTCTAGCCTTCTTGGGATTGTCACTCCACATCGCCCCACCTCCAACCTGGACGTATGGATGCATGTGATCCCTCTGCCCACTTGGCTTGAAATTTCCCCCTACTGGAGGTCTCTGCATGAGTGGATGCCTCCACTCGATCTCCTCTCGACTTCTCTAGTTGTGGCTGCTCCACAACTTCCTGAAGTTGCTTCACCAATTTTGGCTCCTCCATAATTGTCTGAGACTTCTTCTGGTACTACATGTTGAGAGGTAATGTACTCTCCATCTCAACCACCAAGTCTCCAACAGTTGCCTTACTCCTCAAGGCTTTGCATGCATCTTGAACCTCAAGAGCATATAGGTTCTTGACTCGTGAACCGATTTTCTTCACCTGTCTCGTGGTGACGTGTCTAAGGAAAACCTTTCCCTTACTGAAGACTACATCATAGCCTTTGTCTTCTAGCATTGTGATCAATACCAAGTTTTTCCTCAGTCCTGGCACATACTTCACATCTATCAAGGTAATGCGAACTGGTGGGTCCCAGTATTGCAGCAATAATGTTGCAACTCCTGGGACTCCCTTCTTTAATTTTATCAACTCGGTAGTTCATAACAAACTTGGAAGCGACGGTGTTGTATGCACAAGTACTAGCTCTTGCCGCAGCTGTCACTTGGTCAGCTGGCACAAGTCCGCTAGGAGCATAAGCCAACCTTTATGAGCTCTGAGAAGAATCTTTTTAACTGATGGATGGAAGCTAACTCGAAGGAAGCTAATCTATTTGCAGAAAGAAACTGAAAAGCTAAAAGCAAACGCAAACCCTAGCAAACCCTAATTTTACCAGCTAGCTCTACTGATGCAAGAAAGAGGATGCAAGCTACTGGGAGAGATGCCATTGACTTCTAAGAAGATGAAATGCAGGTATCTAAACTACTTCTACAGTAAAATTTGAAGGAGCCATCTTTTTGTATTTTTGAATAAGTTGTCAGCATTGTCATGCATGCGATTTAACTGTTTTTTACTGTGCAGAGGTGGATTGGCGGGAGGAAATACTTGGAGGAGGTCAGGAAGGTTCAGAGAGGGTCTAAGGGGTCCCTAACACCCTTCCAGAGAGTTTCACAGAGTTTGGCTATCAAGAAACCTCATTCGTGAGCTTCTACAAGAAGTCTGCAGGGGTTCTACAGGATGTTCTGGAATTTCTACAGGATGTCTACGATTTTCTACAGGATGTTCAAAAATGGGATTTTGGAGGATGGATGGAGGAAGAAAGATGAAGGAGTGGGTATGGAGTTGAGATAGGGGTGTGAGGAGGTCCAGGACTTGGGGAATGGAGCTGAGGAGTGGCAAGGATGGATAGATTTGTTCAAGGAGGAGTGGAGCAATGTTGCACACAACAAGTATGGGAATTAGGGAAAAGTGAGAAAATGGCAAATGTGAGGCGAGAATCCAAGTGGAGGATGGAGTAGATGGGATTGATGGAGTATGGGCAGATAGAGAAGTGGTACGGGTTCTCTGCAAGTTGTTTCTCCAACTGAACCAATGAAGACTTGGAAAAATCAAAGACCTAGTTACGTTGACCTAATCTGATCTAGCTAACAGTAAAGAGAATGAACAGAAGTTTACTTGCAATGAAACCATGTATAAAAACTATGCAACGAAGCAATCAAGAATCTGAACATGTAACCAACTTCTGCAAACAAAAATCGAACACTAATGATTGCATGGGGAAGCAAAGATAGTGTTTTTGGTGGCAACAAGGTCACCTTGATCCCAACTCCTGATCCCACTGAGGGAGAGGTGAAATCAGAGGTGCTTGATGGCCTTTTTCTGAAGATCTTCTCTGTTATTAACCTATCAAATCAACTTAAAACATGAGCAACTATTTCTATCAGCAAAAATGAACTAAATAACCAAATCAGATTGTAACCTACTAGCAGAAATTAATTAAAGACAGCAGAAAAACATATGACAGTACATTGAGGAGGCCCTGGCACTTGGGTTGGGCCCAACCCCAAGAGCTACAGGCTCCTAAAAGAAGCTCAGATCTGAAGCAGAATAAACTAAACTCCATTATTCAGAAAATAACCATATCATAGCAATGTTTATAGCAAAGGCTCCACAAATGAGCAAAAAATAGAGCAGCACTAGAGTGCTAACCTACTGCCTAAAAGAATGACTAAAACATGACTATAAATCGAACTACAAACTAGCTAACTTCTGCCTACAAAGTGACTAATTGAAATGAGGCCCTAAGCCCTCTTATTTATACAAATTGAGGACCCCAACATCCCTCCCAAACTTTAGGAACTCGGTTGCCAAAACTTGTAGTTAACAGCACTTTTACTAGCACTTGCTCGGCTGCCCTTGTGATAATTGATTTGGTGACCCTTGAACTCCGAGCTGATGGTGGAGAATTCGAGGTAAGGGCCCATAAATGAAGGGGAAACCTTCCTACAAATCCTCTTCCTTGTTCTTCCACGAATTTGGCTGCCAAGTGCTCATTAAAACCTTTGATTTTGTCTCAAAATTGACAAAAAATATGCACAAAGCACCCATTAGACTTGTTGGCACAATGACTAACCCAATTCACTCTATTAGCATAAATATAATCAAAAACATGCAATAAACTAATGAGAATGGTGGATTAAGTCGAATTAGGAGGTTGAATGAGCCCATATAATTATCCATTTTCGGGGATCATCACGAACTCCATGCTCCCTCTAAAAAACAACTGTGCCTACTCTTGAGACACTATACTTTTCATCATTACCCATCACTATGAGTATCTGGAGATCTTTCTCCTCCATGGTACTAAACAAACTCTTATCACCGGTCATGTGGAATGAAGCTCCACTGTCAAGAAACCAACCACATCCCACCATGGATGAAACCATGCATGCGAAGAGGGTGAAATCCAACTCGAACTGTGAGGCCAATGCCTCACCTTCAGATCCTTCCTTGGATCCCATATTGAATTTCTTCAGTGGAAAATTTGTAGCAAAATGGCCCACCTCATGACAATGAAAGCATCACACTTTTGATTTGTCAAACTTCTTCCCACCATAGGAAGAACTCGATTTGGGATGAGAATCCTTCTCCTTCCCTTTCTTTGCCTTACTCTCTAAGGCACAATTTTCTTCATCCTCCTTGGATGAAGAACCATCTCTGGTGCTTCTTCTTATCTCCTCCTGCATCAGATCCGACCAAAGTCGTTCCAAATCTGGTAGTTTTTCTCTTCCATTTACCGAGTCTTGGTAGTTATGCCAGCTCTTACGAAGACCGAGGAGAGCAAGACTCACCATGTCATCGACAACTGTCGTGATCCCTACACTTCCAAGCTCATCCCTGCAGGTGGTGAGCTTGTTCAGATATGTAGAGATCGTGTCGCCCTTTTCACACTTGATTTTCTGAAGCTTGTCTTTCAGCACCAGCTTCCTCTGATCGTTGTTGTTCTTATATAGATCTTTCAATGTTTTCCACATTGAAAACAATGTCTCCTTCCCATGGAGGCTCGGGACAATGTGGTCTCGAATTCCCTCCAGGAGGATTCTCCTCGCTCTAGCCACACATTTCTTCCATTCCGCCAATTCTGTAGCATTAGCCGCTGTTAGCTTTGGGACTTCTTGATTAATGAATTCCTTTAGACCGTTGTCCTCTAATACTGCTTCCATGTGATCCTTTCAGGCTATATAATTCGAGCTGCCATCAAGGGCATACTCAAGTCTTAAACCGTTGAACGCCATTGGTGAAATTTGAGATGTGATAATAATTCAATTTCCATAATCATGAACTTCAAACTTCGAACTTCTCCCTTCTTTGTATATTGTTCTTCGCTTTGATGACCTTTGCTCCGATACCATGTAGAAATTCCCCCTGTAGATCACCTGATAATGCAATATACTAAAGCGAAATACTGGATCTACTTCTACAATCAAACTTTGCGGAAGCTTAATCAATTTGAGCTAGATCAATCAAAACACATATAACAGAGAAGAAGAAATCATACACATGAAACACATAAGAATACTTTGGGGAAAGCCTCAGCTAAAAACCCTGATCTCTGTATTATCATACAAGTGGAAATATGTCTGGATTACACAAAGCTTTAGCTCACAAGCTATCCAGCTCTCAGTATAATCCCTCTGCTGCTCATAGACAGTCAAAGGCTTCTCAAAAACCTTCTCCTCTGCCCTCCAAGCCTCCTATTTCCTTGCACAGTTTCTCCTGGGGTCCAATGCTACCACCTGTGTGAATTTACCTCTCACACTACTCACTAAACTCAGAAGTAACTGCATGGATGAGTTTCCTTTATAGGAAAATTCCCCCAACTAATAGTAAATTGTCCCTTCCTTTAATCTCAAATGGGTATTTCTCTGAACTGACATGCATTGGTTATTTATGAGAGAATATTCAATTATCTGGAGAACACTAGTTGCATGCATGCATGCATTAACTGATTAAACTCACAATTAGTTCCTCCAACTGTTTGGAACTAATTTAACTGGACTTAACTCAGTTAACTGAGCTAACTAATTACAACTCAAATACAACTCATCCTTATCTCCTTAATTAAGGGATAACTTCCTCAATCAAAGGGATAACTATTGCATGTATTCACAAAGACTTCATGTTTGATTTTCTCCAACTAATTAACTCAAGATGAATTAATTAATTATTTTACAAGCAGCTGCTAAGATCAAATTCGAATTTTAATTCTCAATTTTAGTTCAGGGACTAACTAAAATTGGAATCTATCCCGAAATGCTATTTATAGAAATGTTATTTTTAGCATTTCTATTTTATCTTTCCTTGTTGCTATATCCAACACTGGTGCCTGAGTTGCTATTTATAGCAATGCTATTTATAGAATTTCTATTTTTAGCATTTCTTGTTGCCATTTTCAACACATATAGTTTGAGATCTTCCATTGTATATGTACATCATGAATACATCCCTAGTTAAGAGGGAGTGTTAGAAAAAGTAATTATGTTTGATCTTCAATAATTTCCTTGAGTCATTACGTAATGTACTTGTCAAAACAATAAAGAAAAGAATGTTTATTATTATTGTTGTGACTTATTAAAGCATGGGTTTCATGCTTGGGTCACTATGTTTTAGGTCAAAGTCCCCATTGAGGAATTCTAGGATTTATTCTGAGTCTATAGAATTATTGTACATTTAAAGAGACCCTTCTTGGGCTTTTGAATCATGTAAAAAGGTTAAGTATTGAGTCAAATATTAATTATCTAACCTCCACACCATGTCAGCCTAAGAGAAGATCAAGTTAGCCTAAAGACCCATTTGACCCCACAAGAAGACTATAAAAGAAAGGCCATCAAGTTCATTTGGAGCATCACATCCCGTTCTATCTCTACTGGGAAGAAGTGAGAAAACATGTTTTCTAGGCAGAAGTGTGAAGTAGGAAGCTAAGAAAGTCTGTTGACGGGATGCCGAAGTGAATGCGAGTTTGGGAGAGTCTAAGGAGTTAAGGAAAATTGAAATTTTGGTGGTGGTCTCTCTCTATTTTGTGCTTTGGATTGGGAGAACGAAGTATTCCAAGTTGGACTGCTGCCAAAAGTTGTTAGCTACTGCATAATCGAATTTGTTGGGAAGAGGTCAATCTTCTGGAGGTTGACTTGGTGTGGAGGGAATGTCTGGTCAAGATCTAGGGTGAAGAGTCTCAAAGAATACTATTGAAAGGAAGAATTACTTTGATTGAGTTTTCCCCTGGCACATGCCTACATCTTGTGTTCATTGTTTTATGTGTTTCTTCTTTTGGTAATTGCTTGATGAACTAAAGAAAGAAGATATAAAGTTGTAATAATAAGAAACATCACAAGTTATTGTCAAGATCAAGAAAATATTTACTGCCTTTTTTATTTTCCAACAACAATGAGGCTCAAGGGCATTTTTATTATTGAACAACAAGGGAAAACCCTAAACAACCAAAATCCTAACCCCATGAGATGAAACGCCAAGACTTTGTGGGCCCCGTTGGGGTTATTTGGGCAACCAACTTCCCAGGGCCGTAACTTGGTCATATGATCTTCGTTTGGCATGTACGATACCTCATTGGAAATATATCTTTGATTAATACCCCCTACATATGGCTATCAACAATTGTGGACCTCAAAAAAATGTCGTTTAGGGGGTCAAAACCTCTATACAAATTCAGGAACTGAAAAACTGCTAAAATAAGTAAATGCTGCTATAATCAAGGAAACATATGAAACTAATTGGAGATCTAGGTGGAATATGTGGGTGGCCACAAATATCCACCTGGATCAGTCCTCCCCCTTAGGAAACAATGGCACCCTTTCTGTGCAAAGGCTCCATGAGGTGAGAAAATTTTTGTTGAACCTAGCCCCTGGTGAACCACTTGCCCTGGTGAAGGAGTTGGAATACTTTTACAACTAGGTATAGTTGGATCCTCTACTGGTGAGTGTTCTTAATCTGTGTGTCCATGATCCTATCAGTTATGGCCTTCTCAATGTAACTTGGGTTGAGCTATGTTGGTGTCAACGGCTCCGCAACAACGGATGTGTCTAGTAATGGAGGAAAGTATGGTCGCAACCGATCCACATTGAATACTGGGTGCAGACCAAGGAACGTTGGAATGCTAAGCTTTAAGGCATTGTCCCCTACAGCCTTGGTGATGATGTAAGGTTCATATTGGAGCCATAAAATCTTGTTTTGAGGCCTAACGAGGCGCTCCTTCTGCAAATGTAACTAGACTTTATTGCCCACCTGGAATTTGTGTGGCACTCAATGTTGATCCTGATGCTACTTGTACTTAGCATTAGCTTTGTCCAATATGTCATGGAAATGCTAGAAAATGCGTTGAATGCGCTCAATGAAGCTGTTAGCCTGATCAAATTCAGATTGGACATAGGTTGAATCTGCTCGAATAGTTGCAAATGGTATGGCCACATCAATGGGACATAGTGGTTGGAATCCCAACTCCACCTAAAATGGTTATGGCCAGTGGAGCTATGGAGAGCTCTATTGTAGTTGTGTTGGACATAGGGGAAGCTTTGATCCCATGTGCGTGGATTCTTTGAGTTGTATATGCACAAAAATTGCACAATCATCTTGTTGACAACCTCTGTTTGGCCATCAGTTTGGGGGTGGAAGGTCGTGGACTTAGTGAGCTTGGTATCCGAAATCGACCAGAGGCTTGACCAAAATGTACTCAGGAATCTGTTTTCCTGATTTGAGATAATGTATTGTGGGATCCAAAATGTACGCACACTCGTTCAAAGAAGATTTTAGCAATGGCTTCTGATGTGATACTCTTCTTGCAGGCTACCATAATGGCCATCTTAGAGAATCTGTCGACGACCCTGAACACTCAGTCCTTGTCATGCTTAGTAGAAGGAAGGCCCAACATGTAATCCATAGAGATGGATTCCCAAGGACGACTAGGAGTAGGAAGAGGAGTATATAGATCTTGCTTCTTGATTGTGTGTTCGGAAATGGTGTAGGCAGTGCGGGATCTGATGTACTTCCCAACATCCTGTCAAAGTTTCGACCAATAAAAATACTTCTGCAACACTGCCACTATTTTGTTTACCCCGAAGTGTCCACTGACCTGACTGTAGTGCGCTTCCCAAATCATCTTGGCACACTCGCTTGTAGGAACACAGAGGTGTCCCATGTGGCATAAAAATGTACCCTAGAGGTGAAAATTTGGAACTGGGTTGCCTTCCAAGAGCATTTGGTAGGTGTCGTTGAATTATGGATCGCTCTTGTAAATATGTACCCCCCCCCCGAAAATCTCGTGTCCATAAGATTTGAGCACAGTGGTCAATGCCATGACTGGTGGTCAGCTGAGACAGTTTGCAACATTATTGGCTTGTGTTGTCAGGTTGTGTAGGTTCTAATTTTGGCAGCTAGAGATAGGATTGGAGCATCCAAGCCAAAGAAGGAACGAAACATACGACAGATTCCAAGTAATTTTCGTCCCCTCATCTACTAACTTTAAGGAAAACATTGGGTCATTTGTCATTATGTTGTTCTAGGTTAGCCATCAGACCTAGGGGAGATATTTTTGTCCGGGGTCATAAATATCTCATAACACACAATATCTGAGGAAATTCATAGTCTCATTCTTAGTGATAGCAACACCAATCCACACCATAATAACAAGTGACAATAGTTTCCAGTGGGGAAGCGTCAGTAGAGGGCCTTTGAGGAGCTAAAGAAGAAGATTAGTCAAGAACTAGTTCTGACATTACCAAACTTGCAACAACCCTTTGAAGTGTATACAAATGTGAGTGGGTATGCTATGGGAGTGGTCTTGATGCAGGAAGGAAGGCATGTATGCTACCATTCTGAAGTATTTTAAGGGGAAGTCCTTAACTACCCTACCTACGAGAAGGAGCTATATGCCCTGGTGCAAGCTGTAAAGAAGTGGAAGCATTATCTAATGGTAGAAGCGATATAAATCCACATAGATCATGTTATGCTCTTGACTTACAAGAAATCTAGAATACCATAAATATGAAGAAATATAGCCCAGAACACAGAATTATCACATGAAATGAGAAAAACTGCAAAGTATTTTATTATTCAGAAACAGATTCAATGTTCACTTGCCTATTCGAGGGGGCAACCTCCAGTAGAGAAGATCTCAATTACAATAAGACTTGATTATATTTCCCTTACTAAATAAGAATATTTATAGCTAAATGACATCGAAAACCCTAAATATTAGTGGTCCCTTGCATAACACGGGTTAACCACTTTATTTATTAACTATGGCACATTTACAACTAAATGTGGTCCCTTTTCTCTAATGCAGGTCAACCAATTAAAATTATTAATGCGGGATTTAATGACTCTCTAACTAACTATGACTATGACTTAGCCCATTGAGCTTATTACATAAATAAAGGGGTTAGAGTTGGACCATAACATGCCCTCCCCCATCAAAAGCAGTCTTGTCCTCAAGGCCGCAGTTGTGGAAATTGCTGAAGAATAGTGGTTGGTTCCCAAGTCGCATCTTCTAGAGAGGTGTATTTCCACTTGATGAGGACTTACTTGATCATGCGGCTGCGAAGATGTCTTTCACGAGTATCAAGGGCTTGTTCTAGTCGGAGCCAAAGTGAGCCTTCCTCATCCAATTTAGGTAGACTTGTTTGAACTCTGCAATTGTTCTTCACCACTTTCTTGAGGCATGATACATGGAAGAGCATATGGATTTTTGAAGTAGGTGGCAAGGCCAGTTTGTAGGTGACTGCTCCTATGCGCTGAAGTATTTGATAAGGTCCATAGAATTTTGGTGCTAGTTTCTAGCAACCCTTTTCTTTGAGAGATGTTTTCTTATATGGTTTGAGTTGCAGCAATACCTTATCCCCTTCTTGAAATGTGCACTCGGAATGATGTTGGTTTGCATGTTGCTTCATTCGGTTTTGAGATTAATGTAGATTATCTTTGAGACGAGCTATCATGGGGGCATGGTTTCATAGGAGATGATCAACAACTTGTACTTTAGAACATCCATGGATATAAGAAATAGGTGAAGGTGGGAGTTGGCCATACACGGCTTCATATGGAGTCATCTTGGTGGCTTCATGATAGTTAGTATTATACCACAATTCAGCGAAAGGTAGCCATTATACCCATTGATGCTACTTTTCTGAAGTGAAGAACCTTAGATATGTCTCCAAACATTTGTTGACTGCTTCTATTTGACCATCGGTTTGGGGATAATAGGCGGTACTTAGTTGGAGTTGCATGCCCTGTAGCTTGAAAATGTCTTGCCAAAATTTTTTGGTGAAAGTGGGGTCGTGATCAGACACAATGGAAGTCAACATGCCATGCATTTTGAAGATCTGGTCCAAGAAAACTTGACCCACCAAAGTGGGGGTAAATGGGTGTGGTAGAGTGAAAAAATGAGCATATTTAGAAAGTCTGTCCACAACCACCATGATGACTAATTTTTTTCCTGACTTTAGGAGACCAGTGATGAAATCCATGGAAACATCCATCCAGGCAAAGGTAGGGAGTGGAAATGGTTGTAAGGTTCTAGGTAACTTGATTGTTTCCCCTTTGTTCCATTGGCACACATCACATTCAACTACAAAAGTAAGAATGTCATTTTTCATGCCAGTCCAAAAGAAATAATGATGTGCACAAGCATAAGTCTTCTGAAAGCTTGAATTTCCTACAATTGGAGATGAGTGCAGCTCGTCCAAGATGCAGGTTTTGAGGGTGGATGTCGGTGATATAACTACTCGATCCTTGTAGCAAAGAATCTCATCCCTCCAAGAGTAGTGGGCTAAGGAATTAGTATCTTCTCTCAAGTTATTAATGAGTTTGGAAAGAGAGGAGTGGGAGAACCATTCCTTGTGTGCCTCTTCAATCCAATTTGGTATGGGTAGAGAGATTGATAACAGAGTGCTCTCATCGTCAAATTGGCGTGATCAAGCATCAACCACTACATTGTCACACCCTTTCTTTTAAATTATCTCATAATCATGTCCCAACATTTTTGCAAGCCATTTATTTTGTTGTGGCAATGATAGATGTTGCTGCGAAAAATATTTTAGGCTTTTATGGTCTGTCCGGATTTGGAAAAATCCCCCCAACAAGTATGGTTGTCAGTTGTCTACTGCATGTAATATGGCCATCATTTCTTTCACATAAGTAGATTGAACCAAATTTTTGTCATTGAGTTGTTAGCTAGTGAAAACCAATGGTCTACCTTCCTACATTAATACAACGCCAATAACGGTACCGGAAGCATCACATTCAATCACAAAAAATTTGGTGAAGTCTGGTAGGGCCAATACGAGAGTGGAGCACATGCCCTGTTTGAGAGCCAAGAAGGCTTGTTGAGCTGCATCATTCCAGAGAAATGAACTTTTCTTGAGAATATTAGTGAGGGATCTAGCAATGTGACCATAATTGCAAACAAATTTGCGATAGTAGCCAGTGAGACCCAAGAATCCCCTCAAACTCTTCAAGGTTTTTGGTTGGGGCCAATATTGCATTGCCTGAATCTTTTTCGAATCAACCCTCACTCCTTCACGACCCACAATGTCTCCCAAATACTCGAATTCTTCCATGCCAAAAGAGAACTTGGATAATTTGACAAATAATTTGTGATCTCGAAGTAGTTGCAATATATGTTCTACATGTTGAATATGTTTGTCCTAGGTTATGTTGTAGATGAAAATGTCAGCAAAGAAGATCAGGACAAATTTTCAAAGATATGGTTTCAACATGTGGTTCATGAGGCTTTAAAAAATAGATAGAGCATTAAAGAGACCAAATGGCATGACAAGGAATTCATAATGGACTTCATGAGTTCTGAAGGCAGTCTTGGGAATCTTCATGCGTATTTGGTCATAGCCTGAGCGGAGGTCTAGCTTGGCAAAGAATTGAGCACCATATAGTTCATCAAGCAGATCATCAACAACCTCAATAGAAAATGTGTCCTTGATAGTGAGCTTGTTGAGGGCCTGAAAGTATGGACACATGCACCATTCTCCATCTGTCCTTAGAACCATGACCACTAGAGATTAATAAGGACTAATGCTTGGATGAATAACACCAACTTTGAGGAGTTCCTTGATGATTTTTTCAATTTCATTATTTTGGGAAAAAGGATATTCGTATGGGTGGACATTAGGCGGCTGGGCCCCCGGGACCAAAGGGATGCTATGATCATGTTCATCCCTAGAGGGTGGAAGATCTTTAGGTTTGTCAAAGAGCCGTTGGTGGCGATCTAAGACATGTTACATCTCAGGATGAATATGAGGAGTAGTGGATTCAATGGCCTGGATGGCATTAAATTGGGCAACTACTTCATGATGGCCCTTTTTAAAAATATTCTCCATTCAATGCGAGTTGATGATAGTAGGATCACCTGCCTGGAGTCCCCTTAATGTATGAATGTGGTCATTCGACTTAAAGCTCATATATAGTTGGAAATCCATTATGATAGGACCCAGTGTGCGAAGCCATTCAGCACCCAGGACAATGTCACAGCCACCCATTTCAATAGCAAACATGTGGGTCTTTAGCTGGTAGTCTCCCATCTGAAGCTTAATATTTTCACAACGGCCTTCACATTTCATGGTCACCCCATCAGCGATAAGGAATTGGAAATCGGATACTGCCCACATAAAGCAATGAACAACTTTTGTGACTCTCTTATGGATAAAGTTATGATTGCTACCACTATCAACCAATACCACTACTCGTCGATGTTTAATAAAGCCTTAGATTTTGAGAGTTTGAGATGAAGAAATGCCAGCCAAGGCATGTAGTGAGATAATCGGCTCATCTGGCATAGTTGTGAAATCATTGTCGGTTTGGGTTTCCCCGACTTCATCATCAGGCACCTCTAGGGATGGAGTTTCCTCTACTAAGCTATTATCAATAGCACCAATTGGAAAGAATTTTGGTTCCTTGCTTTATGTTTAGGGGAGTACTTGTCATCACAGTAGTAGCACAATCCTTGTTTTCTTCTTTCGGCCATTTCTGTTGGTGACACCTTTTGGACCTTAAGTGTTTAGGTGGGGCCCTCAGCCTCGGTGGGACACGCCTTGGCAATTTAGACGATGGGACTGGGAATTTAATGCAATTTCCACATCTAAGGCCTTGTTGCATGCATCCAACCAAGTAGTTGGGTGGTGCATCCGAACATGGGCTTGGATGGCTTCTTTTAGGCCACTGATGAAACAATACAAGTAGAATTCATCTCCTAGACTATCAATTCTAATGGCCAATTGATCAAAGGCTGCAATGTAGTCCGTTACAGTACCTATTTGTCGGAGCTTAGTGAGACGATCCAAAAAAATAGATTCTCGGTCAAAGCGATCACATATGGTTTTTGAGAACATGTGCCAAGTTAATCTCCCTGGATAACATTTCTTATGCCACTGGCACCATTTCCATCTCTTTTGGTCCAAGTAAAGGGCTCCCACATGTAGTTTAGTTTCATCTTCGCAAATGTCATTAAGGGAGAAATAATGTTCCATTTATGCTACTCATACTGTAGGGTTAGAGCCATCAAATTTGTACATGTCCAGCTTGGGTGTCCGGTGGTTGGAATGGTGGTGATTTCCATGGATTCGAATGTGATGGCTAGATTCTCCTTCTATGTGTGCATCAACATTAGGCTCCTCCCAATGAGAATTTGTTATAAGTTATGTTATTCGTGAGAGTTGTGTGTTCATATTGTCCATATTGTGCTTCTTCGAACCTTTTTTCAAGGTGTTCGACCCTCTCAGAAGCCATAACTTGAGATCTGGTACCTAGCATTCACCACCTCGGTCAATTACTTAAGAGTAGTCTTCTTGGAAAGAGGGCGACCTTGGGAGTCTAATGGTGTGGGTCACTTGAAGTCACGTTAGAAAAAAAAATTGGGACTGCCGGAAAATTGGGGGCGTACAAGTGAATGGTACCATTGCGACCAGCTTGTCATCCTGATGCTTATGGGCTAAGTCTCTTACAAGCGTCCCAGGATGGTATCAGACTTTTTTGTTACTTCGAAAGGAGTTTTACTCCTTGCTGATAAATACTACAGTGGTCGAATTCCAGAAAGCTTGATGATTGCTCAATGTCCTGCGAAAATCAGACCTGGAATGTAGTAACAGAAACCCCAAGGTCTTGGTCCTGCCAAATGTGCTATGAAAATCTTATTTGGACTATGGCGGCCAAAACCCTCACTGCACAAACATTCTAATCTGCATTGTGAAAACCCCAACTTCTAAATTTGAGTTGTATGCCAGCGGAAAAACCCTAATCATTGGATCTGATCTGGAAGATAATGTAGAGGGTGATCTTCAGATAGTAGAGGGAACTATGTTCACAAAGGAGTGTAAGGTGCTACAGATCGCGATATATGTAGGGGTCCAACAATAGTACTCGGCCCAATATTTCAGGGTGCTAACTAAGGAGGATCGGTCATACCCTTAGCTGTACTACCTGACTACCCTATTGTACGTGCAAGTAATGTCCCCGAGTGTTGTTCTCAGTGTACTGTAACAGCAATACGATCTAAGGTTAGGTTTCAAGCAAGCCTAGGGGGATTCTGATATACCCGAGGGTACCTGGAAGTACATTCCATGCGTGGTTTTGTCTAATGTGCTACTACTCGAAGGGGTACCTGGAAGTACATTCCATGCATCGTTTTGTCTAATGTGCTACTACTCGAAGGGGTACCCACAGGGGTTACAAGGGAGTCCAACAAGTGTGACCACCTCTTGTAGTTCTTGCATGGATGGCTCCCCAAATCCGCAAGTTTATGCACTCAACGACATATCCCGTGGTTTAAAGACATTGGAACACATCTCTAGCCTAAAAAAAAAACTGCGAAAATCGAAGGAACAACTGGCCTTGGAAAGTGCTTTAATACCACTTGTTATGCTCTTGACCTGTGAGAAATCTAGAATACCATAAATACGAAGAAATATAGCCCAGAACACAAAATTACCACATGAAATGAGAAAACCACAAAGTATTTTATTCTTCAGAAACATATTCAATGCTCACTTGCCTCTTAGAGGGGGCAACCTCCAATAGAGCAGAGCTCAATTACAATAAGACTTGAGGATCTTTCCCTTACTAACTAAGACTATTTATAACTAAATTACATCCAAAATCCTAACTACTAGTGGTCCCTTGCATAACACAGGCTAACCACTTCATTTATTAACTATCGTTTGTTTACAACTAACTATGGTCCCTTTTCTCTAATGTGGGTCAACCACTTGCAATTATTAATGTGGGATTTATTGAATCTCTAACTAACTATGACTCTAACTTGACCTATTGGCCTTATTGCATAAATAAAGGGGTTAGGGTTGGACCCTAACATATCACCAACTGCTACAATACCTATAGGCCTAGAGTAAGCTACAACAAACCAAACATTACAAGTGGATGGGCTTTCTACAACAATTTCATTTGGTGATCAAGTATAAGAATGGAAGAACAAACAAGTTGGCTAACATGCTCTTAAGGCCACCCACATCAAATATCACCACTTTCAGGATTATTATGCACATGGAGCCACATTCACCCATGATGCATAGAAAGAGGTGTATTTAGAGGATAGGACTTTAAGGAAGTGTTTCAACAGTTACATAGTCAAAGTCATGTACATGGTGGCGACAACATCTTTGACTACCATCTCCAGGATGGGTTACTCTGTAGGTTGAATAAGCTATGTGTTCCTAAATGTGAGCTATTGTAGTTGCTTAGAGAAGCTCACATCTTCAAGGTTGCAAGGCACTTTGGTGTAGAGAAGACCATGGAAAACTTGCAAAGGTATGTGTATTGGCACAAGATGTAAGAGTAGGTAGGTAGATTCATAAGAGGATGCATGCTTTTTTGTACCAACAAGCCTAGAAATAGGAAACAGGGTCTATATCATCCCTTACCTGTACGCATTCGTCCTTGGGAAATCATTTCCATGGACTTTTTTGGAGGTTTACCAACAACCAGGAAGGGACATGACTACCTGTTCATGGTAGTTGATAGGTTCAACAATATGTGTATTTTGATGCCTTGTAAAAATACTATCAGTGGGAAAGAAGCAAAGAACATGTTCTTTGGACACGTTTGGGTGCACTTTGGGATACCAAGGAGCATTGTTTCAGACAGGGACACAAAATTTCTCAATTTATTTTGGACTACATTGTGGGAGAAGATGGACACAAAGTTGAAGAGATCTACAACATTCCATCCACAGATAGATGGATAGATAGAAGTAGTCAACAAGACTTTAGTGCAACTTTTGAGGGGATACAACCAAAAGCATCCAAATACCTGGGATGAAAATCCGCTATATATACAACATTCTTACAATAGAGAAGTTCACACTTATACTATAAAGTCCCCATTAGAAACTTGTTCTAGATATTTTCTACCTTCACCTTTTGACATTTCATATGGGTAGCAAGCAGAAGTGAGGGAAGATCTTGCAGGAGATGCGTTGAGGGATAAAAAATTATAGAGAATATCACGCAGATCCATATATAGGTACAAGAGACATTGCATAAGTTACAAGAGAAATATAAGGCCATAGATGATCAACATAGAACAAAGAAATCGTTTAAGGTGGGAGACATAGTATGGCTACAATTGAACAAGTAGAAGTTATATGGGCCTAGTAAGAAAATTAAGGCTCTATAATATGGTCCCTTCAAGATACTGGAAAAGGTGGACAATAATTTCTGTTGACTCACTTGCCATGATATATGTGTATTTACTCAGTTGTGAATGTAGAGAATCTAAAACATTATGACCCTTCCATGCTAGATCAGGAAGAGGAATAAGTCATACATTTTGTGGATGATTTGGCACTAGATGCTCAAGAAAAGTTGACAAAAGATACAGTTTTGTAGAATAGGTCCATAAACACATGACAATAGAAGAATGACCTTTGGAATATTGGGTTGAAAGGACAACTTACATGGAAAGCTAAATGGTACACCCGAGAGAAAGTGGAGGAAATTTTTCCTCACCTCATTTAGTAGAATCTTTTAGGGACCAAAAGCCTCCAAAAATGGGGAGGTGTGATCTATATTGGATAATTATACTTTTTGTCATCCATATCCATGCTTTTAGAGCGGAAAAGGTGGAGGAATAAACTCAAAGGATCATTTTTACTGGTGGGACCCAATTTGGAAAAATAGGGTCTAAAACATTCTAGGAGCGTTTTGAGGAATCAAATCAGATGTTTTTTGGGGTGAAAATTTTTCACTTTAGAGTCACACCTTTTTTACATATCTTACACATAGAGACGTTTCCAATGACGCAACAATTGTTTCAATCAGAGTCCGTATGCAAAAATTATGCCACTTAAAAGTCGACCTTCTTGTTTTCAACACCATAATCCAAGAGGATGTCATGTCAACCCCCATTATTCATGAAAAAGGGGCTAGACACATGATTATGATGAAGAAGACTCTATAAGAGTCTATATTGTAACTTTGATCAAGTGTTGAGGTAGTAAAACCTAACCACTAATAGGCTATTGGGTTGTAATATAACCGAGCCACTAGGAGGAAAATAGGTTTCATTCTTTCAAGTGCATTTGTTCCATTGCTCAGAAAAAATAGCCGAGAGGGATAGGAGATAGAGTACACATAGAGGATTGGTGTATTGTGGTAGCCCACATTCCACAAACCATACTTATTTGTACTCACAACCATATTTTCATTCAAAGAAAGAGAGTCATGCAATCTCACCTTCCAGCTGGGTTTTTCTCCTGAAAGGGTTTCCCAAGTCATATCTTATGTCAAATGTGTGTGTGAAATTTTATTTCATTGTTCTCCATTTTCTGCATAATTTTAATTTTCATGCATATGTTATTGACAATAATCTATAGATCTATAAATCTAAAGAGAAATAAAATCGTAATGATGTAGATTCTGGATTTTTAAGAAAAAATTTATCAGATTTTTTGTGACAAACTATCTAATGGAATATCCACAATAGTTTATATATCAGAAACAATGTGTAGTCTCTTTGTCTACTATGGAAGAAAAATACCGGGGAGCTATTAATGTAGGAATAGAAGTCGTTTGAGTTCATCAACTCATGGGAGAGCTTAGGTTCACTTTTAATTAAGACTCCACCACTATTTATTGTGACGATTAGATTGCAATTTAGGTTGTTGGCAATCATGTTACACATAGTATGATGAAGCATATCAAACTTCATGCTCACTACTTACAAAGTTGGTTCAAGAGAAGGTTGTCACTCTTGTATATTCCAGGATAGATGATCAGATTGTTATTATCTTTACAAATCCATTGTTTAAACCTATGTTCATTAAGCTATAAGACATGCTTGCGCTTCATGAAGCTGTAATTTTGGGAGGGGAGTGTCATTTTGGCATAATTTCACTTCTTGAATCTCCATAGTGTTATGCTAATGGGGGTGCGTTGGAACGAATTGTTATGTTTGTTCATCACCATTGGAGCTTCCAAAGATATTTAGTCAAATGATCAACTAATTTGATACATTTAGTTGAAGGAATGACTATAGTTGAGTGGTCAACTACTGAAGCAGTCAATTGAGTGTTTGGCGGGTGGTGAAATAACATATTAGCAAACTTTCAGTCAAGTGGTTGACTTATGGGACCATCGAATAAGTGGTCAAAGGAATCAACTAAATGGTTGAGTTGAATTGAGTAGTCCACTAGCTAACAAAAAACGAGTCCACTAGAACAATCAACTAGTCAACAAACAATGTGTACTCCACGAAATAGTTGGAAATGTCAATACTCATTTGTGGATTGAATCTTCCACAATTCAAGGAAGTTAGTTAGATTTGGACACTATAAATAAAGGACCCCATGGCTCAAATCAATAAGATGTATCATGGAACTCATTATTGTTTCATTATCATGAATTGTGATATTCTGATCATAATGTGTTGTGCCTAAGTGTTGCAACGATATCTTTAGACACCGCCCATCATCTTGGCTCATAATTAATCTTATATCTATTTCTTTTAGATTTTGTTTTTTGTTCTAAGTTCTAAGGTTCAATCCCCGACATGTTCTTAATATTTTTATAACCTTAATTCAAACTCATCCTAATTAAACCAAAAGGAAATTGAAGTAGGCTAGCTAAAGTTGGTAACCACATTTCATAATTAATAGAAGTGGAGGGAACATTACTAAGGACTTTACGATCCATTATTTGTTTACATTTTCTATGATCCCCTTAAATCCTATGTGTCAAGGACAAGGTTTTTTAATCTAATTTTAGTTTGAGTGGGAGATTTTGCAAAGGGAAATTTTGTAGGTTTCTATTTAGAGGCTCTTACCTTTATACCCTTCACCCAACTCAAGACCCATCACAGTTGGCTTCAAATGCTCTTTTCCTTTCTATTTAGATGTTTTGAAACATACATTATTGATAGGAATAAGGCAACAAGTACTCAAACAACTTTTATTTTGAGTCAGCATTTCAATTCTCTCTTTAAAAATGGCCTAAACATGTGAACATTGCCAAAAAAAAAAAAATCTATAAAAACTTTCATTATGGTGTTTGTAGAATACCAATATAAATGAGGTTTTGAATGCCCCTTATAAGCTAGGTTGAAAATAGCATTTTCAAAGTGCATGTAACTTGCATCATGCATGTTTACAATGTAAATTGCTTAAAGCCATATAATCATTATTTACATGTAAGCGATCTTGCTTAAATCTCATGTATCTTCTTTTTGTTATATCATAATTCATGTGACATAAGACCTTTTTTTTTCACATTCGGATTTATTTTTTCTATATTATATTATTTATAAGTTTTTAATACAATAACCATTTTTTATTGTTTTTTTAGCAATTAAGTTACTTATAAACTTACAAAATTATGTTATTTATATTCGTCATTACATTTATGATTATATTATTTTATAATATTAAATTATTATAAAATTGTAAAAATTATGATAAATTTATTATTGCAATTTATATCTCTATAATTTTTCTAAATTTTTTATATTTTGATTATTTTTAAACATTTTTCTAATCAAATTTATGTAAATTTGTACGAATAACAAAATTTAACTATAAAATCTACATAATAATACTCTATAGATTTTTCACAACACTTAATCTATTTTTAAGTTAAAAATATATTTTAAATATAAAAAAACCAATATCTCATCAAAAATAATATCACTGATTTCGGATTAATAAAAGGTTAAAAGATAAGATAGTCAAAAATAATATCACTGATTTCGGATTAAAAAAAGTTAAAAGATAAGATAGTTAAATTGCAGCATTTTATAAAATTACAAAAGCTGTAAATATATTACATACAACTTCGAAAATGGTACAATTTAATCCCCTTAAATGAAAGTTCTAAATATATTCTATACATTTTCAACCTCTTAAATATATTCTATAAGTGTGGCTAAGTGGACCCATTGAACCAATGCCATGAATATAATTGAGACACCCACCTTCTATTGTCAACCCCATAAGGTGAAAGAATGTGGTTCCAAAAGCCTCCCCACACGGTGAAGCAATCTGGCCCACAAGAAAAACCATGTAATAAGGCAAAGTGAATAAAATACCGTGTTTGCAAAAGCTTCCCACTAGTTGAGGGTGCAGGTGAAGCAATAAATTGGTCCACATGATAACTGAAGTTATAAAGCAAATGAATAAAAGATCTCTTAAGCATGATCACATGGCGTACTCATTGATTTATAAATATACAAATCAAAACTCCATGTCACTCGAAACATCTACGAAAAAACCAACAATACACAACTCTTGAGCGTTTGGATGGAAAAGTGGGTATAGAAATCTAATTTATTTATTGAGTGGAGGTTTATTCTATAATTTAGTAGGAAAGAGATGTGTTTATAATTTAGTAGGAAAGAGATGTGTTTATTTGTAAGTATGTTAATTTTTAAAATAATAATTAAAATTGTCTTTTGTTCAAGTGGTTATGATTGTGGAATGAAAATTTTGGATTCTAATTTTGTACTACTTTCCACTGTTACGGGGTGTATAATAGACATGTAAAATCGAAAATGAGAAAGTCCTACCAAGCTTAACAAATAAATTATATTTTAAATAAATTAAAAAACGATATAGAAATCTAATTTATTTATTGAGTCGGGTTTTAACAAAAAAATATATATTTTAAATAAAAAAAATAAAAAATGATATAGAAATCTAATTTATTTATTGAGTCGAGTTTTATTCTACAATCTAGTAGGAAAGAGATGTGTAAATTTGTAATTATGTTACCCTCTAAAATAATAATTAAAATTAAAAATTATGTTTCAAATAAACTTTAAAAAATGAATATGTTGTAATGTAATTAGAAGTAAAAAAAATGTGTGAGTAAGATGTTTAAATCTTATAATTTGGTTATTGATAAAATATTTTAATACAAATTAATATTGACATATACATAAAAATATGTTAATAATAAGAAATCATTTTAATTTGTGTCATAAATGTGTGGATGTACATGTAAAATATTTTGATGTCAATTGCCTATATAATATTTATCATTAAAAAAAAAATGTATATATCATAAAAAAAAATTAAGTTTTTATGGTTAAAACTTTTATTTGATCCTATATCTCTTTTATTTAGCATTCAAAAATACAATTTCAACAATAACACATTGAATTTTACATTCTAAAGAAATTTGCAAGTGAAGAAATTTAATCCTTCTCAACTCATATTAGATATGTACTTAAAATTGATGTATGCTAGTAATTATGACATTTAGCTTTAAATTAATTAATTGATTCATTTATCCAAAATATACTTTAAAACATGACAAAAATATAATTAACCATATATATGTATGTGTATATAATTTTTTAATTTAATAATAATAATTAAAATTACATAAAAACATCAAATTCACATGGATAGTTTTACCTAATTTATAAATTAAAGTTTCACATTTATAAATTAAATAAGTTTTATAAATTTATAGAGTAACATACAAATTTTAAAATACTAAAAAACTTTAGAAACCAAAAACAAAATAACCAGCTTCTCGTTAATATAATTAAAATATTTGTATTGTGATCGGCCAAGTACGTCCCGTCAAATCATCACCTTTGTAATTTTCCTTGTCAATGTTTGTCTATAAATATATTGTGGGTGTACCCATTATAGCACTCCACTTTCCATGTTATCATCATCAATCTTATCCCAACATTTTGAGTGTATCTTCCGATTCTCTTCCATCTTTTTCTAAATAATAATAATTATACAAGGGGATACTCACCAAGAAACAAATAAAAATGATTGAAGTTTATTTTTCACACGACTTCATAGAGAAAAATATTAAGAAAATACCAAAATTGACTCCAAATTTATTTTCATTTATTTAATTAATTTAATGAATTTCTGTATTCAAATTTCTGATAAATCACATTTGTTGTTTTCAAAAACGTCATTAAAAAAAATCTTTTATGTGATTTCTACTGAATTTTTTTGCTTAATCAAATGAAATCAAAGTATTAACATCCATGACCATTTGTACAATAAAAATATTATATTAATTTAATTCCTTTATTTTGTAAGTTTATTTTTCACATTAACTTTATAAAATTAGGAGTGCCAAAAACATTAATAAAATATAACCAATATAATATATGGAAGTGATACTTACTTAAAAACTAATAAAATTTATTGGAAATTTATTTATCACATTAAGTTAATGAAATCAAAGTATGAATGTAACATCCCTATGCATAAAATATCAATTAACGAAATAGTAATTCTTTTTAAAGAAAATTACGAATTAGTTTCAACAACTAATTCTTGTATCCATAGCGCTGTCAATTAAGAATGGCAGACAGGGGGCGCCTGTGGTGGCTTAAAAATGGGAACTGAAGCCACCTGCTTTTCTAGACGGTTTCGAGAAAGACAACCGCCAGATTAACTGCGAGCGAGTCATCACTTCATGTAGGGGGCTTTAATGAGATTATGAAAAAACCCAATCCCCGAGCAAACTCCGGAACTGTTTTCTTGATGAGGAACGGTTCCTTGGGTGTTATGCCTGTTATATATTAGTGTCCATCGCTGAACCACGGAGGGAAAAAGGCTGCATAAATTCGTATCAAATTAGCCGAGTGTTATCTGCGTGATTGGAGGGAGCTGGGACAGAACCTCATGCTAAGAGGAGGCAGCCATTGAAGAACTAAGGCCTCACCTCGAAACATTCAAATACATCAAAAGGTTAAGCTGTAGGAAGATCTTGTTCAGGTAGCGGCTCTCCGACCCAAGCAATTATTGTAATTTAATGTATCTGTTCACTGTGAAAGCTGCAAGGGTGAGGACAGAGTTGCGGTTATGAGAGTTTGAAGCTAGACCAAGAGACACAAATTTGTTTCTTTCAGTCACAAGGGGTAGGTATTGCGGATTTCATGCTTGAAATCACACTCAAGGTAAGTCCAAAATTATGCACACTCTTTTTAAAGAGGTGGTGATATGAGCAAGTAATGGAAATTGCTATGCAAAGAATTTGCCGATGCAAATGATAAGTCTATGGTGCCTTTCTTTTGAAAAATCTGCGTTGTCTATGAACATATAAGTTTATGCATCCTGAAGGCATAATATTAGAATCTCACTTTAAAGTTCTTAGGCATTAAAATATTGCAGAGATATAAGTCCTCTTGAAAGTATTGGTTGATTAGTTTATGCACAGTAAAAACTAAGTAGTTTTGTGATTTTCTTGAGAGTGTTAAAAGCTAAGTAGCTTTATTATTTCTTGGGATAAATTACACAAGGTTCTTACTAAGAACCCAAAATATCCTCTTGAGAAGAGATGTATAGGACATATAAAGTTCTTGAGGAGATTGTTGTTTTATATTTTCTTGGCAAAGAAAATGTATTAGGACATGTAAATAAAGATTATATATTCCTCTTGGTAAAGAGAATAGGGTTTTTACTTGAATAACCTAAAGAAGGTTTTTACCTAAATAACCTTAGTATGAATAATCTAATATATTACTACATGTAGATTAAGGTTATATATTCCTCTTGTAAAGAAAATATATTACCGCATGTAGATAAATATTGATTTTATATATATTTTCTTGGTAGAGAAAATATATTACTACATGTAGTTAAAGGTTGTTATTCCTATATATAGGAAAAGATGGTTATTATATATATTGCAACATTAAAAGATAAGGAACATTTATTGTCTTTATATAACATGCATATGTGTTTATGTAAGAAAAGATAGGATGAATTCTCTTTTCTTAAAAAGGTATTTCGTAGTCTTTTCTTTCCTTTCCTGGAAGTGAATATAGATTAAAGAGGGTAGTTTGTGATATATTCTCATGGGTAGTGATATCTCTTGAAAAACAATACTTGGTTATGAGAAAAATATGCATTAGTATGAATAAGTATTGTGAAAAGTAGAACAAGAGTTTACTGGAATATATGTACTAGTTAACTAGTATATTATGCGTGCTCATGCATGTGTGAAAGATATTAAAGAATCTCTTAGAGGTTGATCATTGTTTGAATAATATTGTGACTAATCTTGTTGCCAAGATTGTTGATGACTGCATTGACAGGAAACGATGGCAGATGGTGCCAAGGAAGGTGATGTTTAACATTATGACAGGAAAAAGACTATTCGTTCATGCAGATGAAGTCAAGCTGCAGTATTGCCCATTGCTAGAACAATTATGCCACAAGGAACTTTGCATGTGGCGGTATGTAAATAAAAGATTACATGTAAATTGTATTAGCTTGTAGCTAGTTATGTGACAACCAAATGATAACTTATTGTAATGATTTTATAACAATGGTTAAGGGATGGAATCCCTTATAAGCCATTGAGTGAGGGGTGAAAACCCTCACGAGCGTTTAATAAGAAGATTAAACGTTTGCTGGTTTTCACCCTACGGGGTTTCCAGGGTATTTCCGTGTTCAATGGTGTGATTGATGTGATTGCCTTTTGTGTCAGATGGATGATGTTGAATCCTTGATGTTGATGGTTCTTTATTAGATTGTATGATTATCTAATATGTTAAGGTTATCAAGAAATGGATGCATGGATTCATGAGACAGTTTATGTTATTTCAGTGATGATTAAAGATTATGCAATGCTTATGAAACTTACTATCTTTGATGGCAATTTACTTGCACCAATGAATATTATATTTAATGGTTAATAATGAATTGAGGAGTTGTGAATTGGTTAATTACTTGTGGTAATTTGTACGAAAAATTCTAACTCCCTACTTTTGCCTGCGAGGTTATCGGGGTATGTGACAAGTGGTATCAGAGCTAAAGGTTGCAGTACTGGCACCTTTGGGAATTGGTAAGCGAAAAGGATATTGAGGTACGCCATCAGTAGGCATTAACTCAGGTACGAGTTTAATCATTCACATATTCATTATGTAGTACACTACTTTTGGCATGATAGGTGTGATTCCTGTTTATAACTTCTTTGAGAAGTAAATAATAAGTTGTTGCATAACTACGTTCATAACGTTGGATTCCTGATGAGGATAAAAGATAATGAAACTTTTGTCGCACTTACAAACAAAATTGAACACTCATTACACGTAAGAACAATATTGAACACTCATTGAGGAAAGTGACAATCAACTACCAACTTTTGATTTGCACAAATGACAATAACAATAATGCATTTATTGAACTAGATCGAAATTACAATGAACAAAACTTAATGAGCCAATGCATGAATATAAATCAGGGGGGGACATCCTTGAATAGGATGAAAAATTATTTTAAAAAGGACATTAGAAGAACCCCTTTAGATATTGAAAACATACAATGAGTCAAGTAGCGAGACTTGAGTGTCATAACTAACTTTTGATTTAGCCTTGTCATGGATGCATGAAGGTGATTGGTAGTTGAGATTGGTTAGTGTTGTATGACTAAACCATAGAACGTATATGCATTAATTGAATTGGACTAAGATTTCTACAAATCGTAAACAAGTGAAGTTGATTAATGTCACATGCATGGAATGTGTGTGTGAAGATTCTTACTCTCTCTGTGCTATAGTCCAGTTGTGCATGAGAAGAGTTCTTAATTTTATTCACCATGAGAATGCATGATGAATAGTATATGCTTATGTCTTAATAGATTTAATGATGATTACCCTCTAATTAAGTGGAATTCATTAGCATGGTATGTGTTTATCATTACTTGTTGAGAGGTAAAAATCATTGGAGCCTCGATTTAATGATGGTTGAATTTATCTCCACTATGGGAATGATGAATTTCTTATGCATGTTGCATTCCAGTGTGAACTTAATTGTAGAGGCATGTTCAGTGGGTAACATTTCTAGGACCCATTCACGGTATAACTACATGTGATAATTATCCATTAATAGACTACCTGTGTTAATACAGTTGTCAGTGAACTCTAACTACCTTCCCCAACCATAGATGCTTCCAAAGGAAAAGGAAGCAAGGAGAAGGAAGAAGACCATGCTGTAGGGACAGACGGAGATGGGAAAAAGAAAATCGCTACGTCTGGTAATGACCAGGTAGAGCAAGCTTTGAGTGTCAGAATCTTGCAGAGACTCTAAGTCTGGGGATGACTACGTAACACTCGATGTGCATGTGAGTATTAAGGAGTTGGAAAATGATAACTATAATGTGTTGATGTAATTATTTTCATAATGTCTCCTTGAAGTCATTATTCTGAAAGGGACACATAGTACTGTATGATAGTTGTTGCATCTAGCATCAAGTGGTAACTCTGGTGCGTGTGTGACACTTAGGAGATTATGCTTCTAATTGCATAAGTAGAGCCATTGCTTCCGGTAAGGGTGGTTTAACTTGTTGGTTATGCATGTTGATCCAAGGATAAGATAAGTGTCTTGTTAACTTTCTTGAAGAACATGTATGAATGTTTTATATGATTTCTTAGTATAGAAAGTATTTGAATGCATGCAATAAAAGAATGGTTCTTTTATAGATTTTCTTGGTAAAGAAAATGTGCTAAGGCATGCAGTTAAGGATTGATTATTTTGTATGTTTTCTTGGTAAAGAAAACAGGTAGTTCCTATTAGAAAGACTCCACGTGAGTCTTGTGTGTGAAATGCGTGTCTCTTGTCTATAAAATCCTTGCTAAATATAGCTAAAGTATCTTCTTGAGAAAAGAGGATGAGGTATATAAATGTCTTGAGGACATAGCATGGAAGGTGGCCAAGTTTGCTTGAATTAAAATATGTATCTTTATTTGATAAAAGCTTCTTGGAAAATATATATATATATATGCTAATTGCATTATGCTTCTAGTTAGTTTCTAAGTCCTAGTGAAATGATTATGCATTACATGCATGATAAAAGATAACTAAGGATGTGCTTCTAGGCACATAGATATTCATCCCTAATTTCTTGAGGAAAGAGTATACTACATATATACATAAATATAGTCTCATCCTAAGAGTATGCATACTTCATGTAGAAGATGCAGGATTTTATGAGAATTTTCTTGAAAATAAAAATAGAGGTTCTTTCCTTAAAGACACATTAGAATAGTGTTCATACAAGAACCAAAATCCTTACTTGTTTCATGAAACGAACTATGTGCATTGAAGTAAGGTAATTGTGTTAGGAGAACACATGTTGCATATTGGTAGCTATTGTGACTTTGAAATTGTAAGTCAGTGTGTACTTAGAGAAAGTGGTCATGCTAGCTTCCTTGAAAATAATAATCTCTTGGAGAGATTGTCTTGTTGGATGAACTGTGTCGATTGCTTGATTTTGATACATAAAGAATAAGTAAAACCTTGTTTTTGTATCTTGATTTGTATGCCTAAAGATAGATATCTTTAATAATTTCTTGAAAGGGAATCTTGAGAAATCCTCACATCGGAAGATAGAGAAATGAGGATTAAAATGACTTCCTTTAAGAAAGAGGTATGTGGTTTGTCATATGAATGATGGTGGTCTTCTAGTGAAGGGAATAAGTGTTGCATACATTAAAGTAGGGCTTATATGATAAGCAATAGTATGCACAAAGATTAGTCATTGTGACATAAGAGTTATGTTCTTGTATGTTAGAGGAATTATGTTTAATTACACTAACAATGCATGACTAAAGCTAGCCACAGTAAACGTAAGATAATACTCCATTAATGATGATTTGAATTGGAACAACAGACTATGGCAAAATTGGGAATGCTGAGAGTATTAACTCAACTGTTGTTGACATTTATACATTAATGAGTATTTGCATATGCTTTTATACATGAAAATATTGTACGCATGAACATTCTTGGAAATGGAATAGGTGTTAACTGATGCATATTTATAACTAACGTTGCTGATGGGATTAAGTAGTGGTAGCTTAACGGCAACAAGAAAACTCATCACATAAATTGCTGCAATATGAAATGCAATTATAAATGAGAAAGAATGATGTTATATGATATGCATGAATTATGTTATTTGGAAAATTTGCATGCATACAACGTGTATGATGGATATGTTTCCCATCAATCTTGATGTTGTGGACCCATGATGAGGGGTTAAGTGTAAATGCATGGTATACATGCATGTCTGTTGTGCTAATGATAATGTTCATATGGTTCATTGTGTAAATTACTTTGAGAAAGAGATGGAAAAAGAGAAATATTCATGCTATGTCTGGTTGGGATCAGATGGCATAAGAGGAAAGAATTTCCTGTGTACGCTACGTCTGGTTAGGATCAGATAGCGTTTACTGGCGAGACCAGTGTAATTGCGGTCGAGTAGGACCTGCAAGTGCTTGGGTTGATGGCAATACCTGCCCGGAGGGGTTGATGGTACTTGTCTGCCCGGAGTTGGGTTGATGGCAGCTACCTGCCCGGAAGGGTTGATGGTACTTGTCTGCCCAGATCTCCTCTCCCTAGAATTCTTGAGCTGGTTGGCCAGTGGGATTCTATGTTAGACCTGGTAAGGTCTCTATCGAAGAAACTGTCTGGATGTGAAAATGACTCGGTTTGGTTATGGAAACCAGTTTCCATGGGTTGGGAATTCTTTAGCCCATTGTGGTTTCATGGCTAAAGGAATTAACTAATCAGCTATATGTTATGTTAGAAATAAATTTTACATATAGTTGTGCGAAATGTGTTATGCACTTTTAACAGGAAATGAGTTTAATGTTCAATAAGGAGTAATTGGAAAAAAAAAAAAAAAAAAAAAAAAAAAAACTTAACTCCTTTATTGTATTATTGATGTTGCGAACATCTTAGTGGGAGCTAAGACAGTTTTTGCTTGATGCAATGATTGACTGTTTTGATGATTAGAGAATTATGTGCTCTTTTGGTACTTCTCGAGGTACTTTGTGGATGTCTTTGGTAAGAATTCGTTCAGTATGCACGTGGAACGGTGATTTATCATTTGATGATTAGTATTAGTGCTCTTTAAGTACTTATAAAAGTACTGTGATTTAGAAAGCATCTAACATTGCAATTGATTGCTAGTCAAAAGTATTTCTTTTGACTCAAAATATAGTGACTAATGTGATTGAATTATTAGTCATATATTACAGGAGTTACTTACCAGGGAAGGTTGAAGAGTTGTCCAACCACTATTAAATGTTTACATGAAGGTATTCATGATTTTCAAGAACAGATGGTAAGTAATGGTAAGTAGATACAGAGAATTGTTATCATGAATGAATAAGGGCCACGTGGTGGCGATTAGAAGTTTCATATTTTTGCAACTATTGATGCTTATAACTAATGATATTTCTTATGACTATATCATTACTATTTTTGTTTGTCGTCTTTTCTTGGAATGGAATCGCTGATTTCAAGAGGAAAGGATCACATTTTGTGTGGTTTAGATGGTATCACGATGAGTAAAATCGCAAGTTCTCAATGAAAGAAAAACACCGAGGACGGTGTTCCTGTTAAGGGGGGGAGTATGTAACATCCCTATGCATAAAATATCAATTAACGAAATAGTAATTCTTTTTAAAGAAAATTACGAATTAGTTTCAACAACTAATTCTTGTATCCATAGCGCTGTCAATTAAGAATGGCAGACAGGGGGCGCGTGTGGTGGCTTAAAAATGGGAACTGAAGCCACCTGCTTTTCTAGACGGTTTCGAGAAAGACAACCGCCAGATTAACTGCGAGCGAGTCATCACTTCATGTAGGGGGCTTTAATGAGATTATGAAAAAACCCAATCCCCGAGCAAACTCCGGAACTGTTTTCTTGATGAGGAACGGTTCCTTGGGTGTTATGCCTGTTATATATTAGTGTCCATCGCTGAACCACGGAGGGAAAAAGGCTGCATAAATTCGTATCAAATTAGCCGAGTGTTATCTGCGTGATTGGAGGGAGCTGGGACAGAACCTCATGCTAAGAGGAGGCAGCCATTGAAGAACTAAGGCCTCACCTCGAAACATTCAAATACATCAAAAGGTTAAGCTGTAGGAAGATCTTGTTCAGGTAGCGGCTCTCCGACCCAAGCAATTATTGTAATTTAATGTATCTGTTCACTGTGAAAGCTGCAAGGGTGAGGACAGAGTTGCGGTTATGAGAGTTTGAAGCTAGACCAAGAGACACAAATTTGTTTCTTTCAGTCACGAGGGGTAGGTATTGCGGATTTCATGCTTGAAATCACACTCAAGGTAAGTCCAAAATTATGCACACTCTTTTTAAAGAGGTGGTGATATGAGCAAGTAATGGAAATTGCTATGCAAAGAATTTGCCGATGCAAATGATAAGTCTATGGTGCCTTTCTTTTGAAAAATCTGCGTTGTCTATGAACATATAAGTTTATGCATCCTGAAGGCATAATATTAGAATCTCACTTTAAAGTTCTTAGGCATTAAAATATTGCAGAGATATAAGTCCTCTTGAAAGTATTGGTTGATTAGTTTATGCACAGTAAAAACTAAGTAGTTTTGTGATTTTCTTGAGAGTGTTAAAAGCTAAGTAGCTTTATTATTTCTTGGGATAAATTACACAAGGTTCTTACTAAGAACCCAAAATATCCTCTTGAGAAGAGATGTATAGGACATATAAAGTTCTTGAGGAGATTGTTGTTTTATATTTTCTTGGCAAAGAAAATGTATTAGGACATGTAAATAAAGATTATATATTCCTCTTGGTAAAGAGAATAGGGTTTTTACTTGAATAACCTAAAGAAGGTTTTTACCTAAATAACCTTAGTATGAATAATCTAATATATTACTACATGTAGATTAAGGTTATATATTCCTCTTGTAAAGAAAATATATTACCGCATGTAGATAAATATTGATTTTATATATATTTTCTTGGTAGAGAAAATATATTACTACATGTAGTTAAAGGTTGTTATTCCTATATATAGGAAAAGATGGTTATTATATATATATGCAACATTAAAAGATAAGGAACATTTATTGTCTTTATATAACATGCATATGTGTTTATGTAAGAAAAGATAGGATGAATTCTCTTTTCTTAAAAAGGTATTTCGTAGTCTTTTCTTTCCTTTCCTGGAAGTGAATATAGATTAAAGAGGGTAGTTTGTGATATATTCTCATGGGTAGTGATATCTCTTGAAAAACAATACTGGTTATGAGAAAAATATGCATTAGTATGAATAAGTATTGTGAAAAGTAGAACAAGAGTTTACTAGTATATTATGCGTGCTCATGCATGTGTGAAAGATATTAAAGAATCTCTTAGAGGTTGATCATTGTTTGAATAATATTGTGACTAATCTTGTTGCCAAGATTGTTGATGACTGCATTGACAGGAAACGATGGCAGATGGTGCCAAGGAAGGTGATGTTTAACATTATGACAGGAAAAAGACTATTCGTTCATGCAGATGAAGTCAAGCTGCAGTATTGCCCATTGCTAGAACAATTATGCCACAAGGAACTTTGCATGTGGCGGTATGTAAATAAAAGATTACATGTAAATTGTATTAGCTTGTAGCTAGTTATGTGACAACCAAATGATAACTTATTGTAATGATTTTATAACAATGGTTAAGGGATGGAATCCCTTATAAGCCATTGAGTGAGGGGTGAAAACCCTCACGAGCGTTTAATAAGAAGATTAAACGTTTGTTGGTTTTCACCCTACGGGGTTTCCAGGGTATTTCCGTGTTCAATGGTGTGATTGATGTGATTGCCTTTTGTGTCAGATGGATGATGTTGAATCCTTGATGTTGATGGTTCTTTATTAGATTGTATGATTATCTAATATGTTAAGGTTATCAAGAAATGGATGCATGGATTCATGAGACAGTTTATGTTATTTCAGTGATGATTAAAGATTATGCAATGCTTATGAAACTTACTATCTTTGATGGCAATTTACTTGCACCAATGAATATTATATTTAATGGTTAATAATGAATTGAGGAGTTGTGAATTGGTTAATTACTTGTGGTAATTTGTACGAAAAATTCTAACTCCCTACTTTTGCCTGCGAGGTTATCGGGGTATGTGACAATGAACATCCATGACCACATGTATAATAGAAAATATAATGTTATTTTAATTTCTTTATTTTGAAAGTTACAAATATTATTATTTTGTGTTGAGGATAGATCATTTTGAAATTGTAGTATTATTTTGGTAGTTTAATTTATAGAAGAAATGATTTTTTTTCATTATATTTTTTGGTTAATTTTAATCAAAATAGAATAAACATTTTTTAAAATTTAAATTTAAATTTGAATATTTTAGAAAAATTTCAGAATGTTAAATCTATTTGTACATTTAAAAATATATTTTAAACAACAAAAAACTTGCCGGATTTTGATTTCAATTAAAAAACTATTTCTTTTATAAATTAAACTACACTTTATTTTCATAATTTTTTTATATTAAATAATTAAACAACACAATTACCTATAATGATATTTATGATCGCCGACCTTCATAATTTATGGTCATAATTCATTGTTGTAGAGTGGTTGACAGCTCTAAAGATTAATACCATTATTTATGAGGCGCGTCATTAACGGACGCGTCTTTCGGTCCCGCGATGCTGAGAAAGTACATGGACGCTTCTTTGGGCCGTGTGACAGATGGCAAGGTAAATCGATTATTTTTATTTTTGTGTGTAGCTAAAACAAGAGAAATTCAGAAAGAAAATGAGGAAGAGAAAAGAGTCTTAATTAATTTAACCAAATTTACAATCCGCCAAAGTTGAAGTAGAAACATTTCCATATTTGTTTACCTTTAATGCGTAAATAATTATTAAAAAATAAATATGTTATAATTAATCATACAATTTCTCAATTTATTTAAAATTACTTATTTACAACCTGCCCAAGTTAAAGTAGAAACATTTCCATATTTGTTTACCTTTAATGTGTAAATAATTATTAAAAATAAATATGTTTTAATTTAATCATATCATTTCTCAAATTATTTAAAATTACTTTTGAATATATAAAGGATTCTGTGTGTACAAAATTTCGAAAACGTTTTGATTTCACAAAGTTAAAAGCTAGGCAAAATATGAAAGTAAGAAAACAAAATTTAATGACCATTAACATCTTATTGATTATATGAACAAAAGCATTCCAGGTATTCTTGATTGTGTTCATACATTGGGTTTTGCATATCATATGCCATTTGCCGGGAAGTTGTCATAGGATGGATCTCTCTGTAACATCCCCAAAACTATATGAAACCCAAAATTTGTTTTTATTAAATTCAATGAAACAAAATTTGTTTTTATTAAATCAAATTAAATATCAGAGATAATAGATTGGTAGTGAAACTAATAAAATGCAAAGAACAATAAACTAAAGCCAACCATGGAACCAAAACTTGTATATTTCTAGGGCACAGTAAATGAAACTATGGGTTTAATATTGTAACTCAAAATCCCACAAGAAAATTCCATAGCAGGTATAAAAAGACCCTCAAATTATTTTGCATACAAGTTATTTTGTATGCTTAGGTTGTAAACTCAAATTATAAATTTTGCAGTTTAAATTTATCACTTATAAGCTCTGAAATAGTTTCACCGAAGTCAGTTAAAAATAGAAATCAGTCAAAATCTAAGACGTAGAAATTGATCAAAATTTAAGATCTAGAGATAGAAACGCTCATCGATGGATTAGGAGCAGGGTTGGAATTTGAGGGGCATTTTGCCCGTCTGAGACCATTTTACCGGTAAAATACGTTGAATTTTTTTAAATGACTCTCTGACCTGACGTGTTTGGAAAGATGCAGAACGTATTTTTGACGGTTAGGGGTTTTTTGAAAACGTTCATATGTCATATTCAAAAAAATGACACCTTTCCATTCCAACTTGGAACACTATAATAAATCGATAATGGTCTTATCTCACAAATAAACTTTAGAAAAACCCAGGTGCTTTCGGAGGATGATTATGAAGAACTGATAAAATTAGAATGCAGTTTCCTCGACTTTATTTTACATAAATGGTCGGTTGAAAGATATTATTTATGACCATCTCATTATTCAGAGCTATTTTACAGCTCGGTTGTTATTAAGTATTTTATTTTTTCTTTTTTCTTTTTTAATTAAGTATTGTATTTTTAATTTTTTTATTGTATAAATTAATTAAGTAGGTTAAAAATTCTTTCCAATTTTAAATAATTAAAATTTAATAAATATAATTAAAAAAATTAGTGTTGTTTTTATGGTGTTTTAGTTAAAATATACTGAAATATATTCAGTGAATTTAGTGAATTGCTTTCTATAATATTTTAATATTTTTTGTCTAATTTTTTCTTTTTCTTTTTAATATATTGGGAAAAATGATTATAATTCAGTGGTGAAATTCACATTGGGGACAATCATCACTAGCAACTATCCATAATGCAGGTTGAATCATCATGGTTTCACTGGCATCTATCCATAATGCAGGTTGACTCGTCATTGTTATTCAAGAAAAAACACTCCCTGGAATTACCCTACTAGTAGTCCAAGTTTGACTTTCACTCTTACCAAATATCTCTTAGTCTTGGCCTATTAAGCTATTTCCTTACATTCTATGAAATCAAAATCCTAGCCAAACAAAAGCAATTTTAAGACATACCATAGAACTAATTTTGATATTATCAACAATTCCAATTTATACACCCAATTCTTTTAAAAATTTGTAAGAAGCGTGTGTATATTTAACTATTAGAGTGGTTTATGTTTTACTCTATCCATCACCAACAAGGTGTGTTACTTAAACACATACTTGTAATACGTTCAAGTAAAACAAAACCTAATTTATTAATTGTACAATACCATCAAAATGTAACCAGTCTAAAACATCACTGGAAACTATTTATTAATTTATTAGAATTAATAAATGTAGAAACGGTGTTGAAGAACTCAATTGTAAACATGATAATGTAGACATCTTACCTTGGAAACCTTTTTTTTGACAAAACCTTCTAGAAATGATCTTTGTTTGGCTCTTTTATACTTTAGGAATTATTACAGATAGAAACTATAAACTTATAGATAACAATTTTGGATATTTTTATTCCTAGGCTTCACATTCTTTGGCTTTCTCTATTTTCTTTTGTGCCATTAATATTGCAAGATTTCAATTTTCCATGGGTAAATCTATTTAGGCCCTTTTTCACCTTTCATTGATTTGCTTTCTTGTTGATGAGTGGACCATGCCAATTGAAGAGAGCTCTCAAGTGAATTCAAATATGCACACACATAGAAAGTGAAACATATTTTTATTAAAGTAGGAATTGAGATATTTACAACTTGCACAAAAGAACCTAAAGCCTAAGGACACACAACTAGGAAAATGGATTTGAGACCATTCAATAAAGGTTATTACCTACTCTCCTTAAATATATGTCTACAAAACTAAGTGACCAATAAGCATCTAGTCTAAGAGAGACTTTATATCAAATAATTTCACACACACACACACAGTATATATATTCCCACAACACAACAAATTTGGCTTGGTTTGAAATGTTTTGTTCATGATGATATCTCTTCAGATGCTCAATCTTAATATGATTGAATTCCCGTAAGTGTCACCTAGAAGGTACAAGGGGAAGAAAACATATATATTTCGTACTCCTTAGAAGGAATGTCGTTCAATAACTCACAATTCGTTCATTTAAGGGTAAGTTGGATTAGAGTCCAAGTCCAAATAGTTTCCTTGAAATCCAATGCATATGTATCTATCTCTTATGCAAACATCATTAGAATTCTCACTTGAATGAATCAAACAATCAATCCATGAGTGTGTTAGGCATCATTGAACTTACATAGGTAAAAGAACAAAAACTCTTCCTTGTCACAATGATTTTGGACCACAATCTTGCTTGTTCCCACTTGCTCTCCCTAAGTGTATTGGCCACCCACCTTTATTGGATTGTTTGGGCGAGAGGTCTGTCACAGTGTCACCGACTCACCACTCACTTATGAAACTTATCCTATGTCACAATATCACCTATGGAATAGTGGAAGTGTCGCTTCGACTACAATCTACACCATATATCAAGTGTCTCAACATATCACTTAAAAGATTTGAAAGATATGACTCATGAAGCTTATGAAATACTAAAAAAATTTTAATACATTGTACTTACTTGACTACAAACTCTCCATGGTGGATCATCACATTGATTCCATGTGATTATGATTGTGGAGAGGATGCAGAGGATAGTCCATCTCATACTTTTACTTTTTTGGTCATCTTATATGTCCCATAAGATCTCCTTAGTAATATCATGTTATGGCATGTCTGAGTCAAGGCCATTTGATTTCAGAGTTATGGAGATTTTATTGTGAGTGTTCCATATAATTTCAAACCAATTTTGAGAATTCAATAAGTCATTTATGTGTTATGGTCATTTTGTCTTTTCTCTTCTTATGATAGATATGTGTTTATAATGAAACCTTTATTAGTTAAGGGTTAATTTATTATCAAAACATTACCTTTGGAAGGGCAAAATTTTAAACATAATGTTTCTTGAAGGGTAGCGTAAAGACCTACAACGTTAAAAAAAATTGTACGATTGGTAAAGAGAAATCCAAATTCCAACCCTGATCAGGAGCTTCCACAAGCTTCAGAGTTGTTCCTAGAAAAAACCAGTACTTGAAATGTCACCTTTAGCGCCCAAAATGCTCAAAAGTACCTAAAGATGCTCCTAATGGTTTTGAAATGTTTGTATTGACTCGAAGCTCCCAGGAGCCTGGGTATCAGCTCTAGCATGGTTGGAGATGTATCAATGTAATTGGATAAAATTTATTTATATTTTAAAAAAGGTTTGAACTTTAATAGAGATATTTGATCTTTATGAAACTTAAGAAATTAGAAATTAAGATAGATTTAGATTGGTATTATGATAGGGATGTAATGATAATAGTTAAATCTAAATCTTATATCATCATTATTTATATATTTTTGCAAATATATATTTTTAATTAATTTTTTATATATATTTAAAAAATTAATTAAAAAATAAAATTATTATTGTTATTGTTATTTTTAAATAAATATTTATAGAGAAATTTGAAATTTGAACCTTGAATTTTAGAATTTATATAATATATCACAAAATCATTGCCAATTAAACTAAGTACCATGAGCTTATACTTTTAATTTTTTATTTTAATATTATTTATTTATTTATTAAAATATAGTAATTTAAAAATAAAAAATCAATAACCGAAAATGACCATTTCTTCTATTTGTTAGACTATGCCAATGTTAATTATGATTATATATTTTATTATATTATAAAAATAATTGAGAACATATATAGTTTTTAATCAATTTTTTTCATGAAACAAGTTTAAACCTAAATATTTAAATAAAATTGAAATTTCAACATTAAAACAATATCAATTTATATTTTTAATATTAAAATTAATTATATAAAATTATTGAAGCAATTAGAGGATTTTTCTTTTTCTTTTTTCAGCAAGAATTTTAATTTTACAATATATTTTTTTTATGATCATGAATTTTAGTTTTTTAAAATGAATTTTTAAATATATAAATAAATTTAATTCTACCATACAAATTTTATATAATCATAAATTTTAATTGTTTAAAATAAATTTTTAAATATATACATAAACTTGATATTATTATTCTACCGGTTTTTACAAATTACAATATTAAACAATTCCTATTAAATTTTAAGCACTCCAAAAAAACAAAAATATCTATTAAACTACGGAACATTTTATAACTATACTTTTTAGAAATTTATTTTCTTAAATTTTTAATATAAAACACAAAACCATTATATACAAACATACACTTTAAATATTATTACTTTTAAATATTAAAATTTAGTCTCAAAAACATTTTACAGTTTTATATTTTAATTATAAATAATATGAACAACCATTAAATAATCTCAGCGACCACAAAATTTGAAGTATTCCATTAATTATTATTGGTTACCTGATGTAATTATGCTATTGCCATCACTAAAATAAGCATTGATATATGAAAGTTGGTAGAATAATAATAAGTATTTCTAAATTGGTAGAAGAATAATAATAATCATTGCTATTGCACATAGTTAGGTGTCTCTGCTAAATTGTATATATATATAGTAATTTACATAAAATTATTACAACTTAACCAATGGCTTTCCTCTATCAATGACTTTCTTATTAATTTAACCACTTAAAATCATTACAACCCCATCAATAACTTTATTATTAATTTAACCGCTTAGATTCTTTGGACTGTTCGGAGAAGTCAAGTTTGGCATGTGCATGCAATTTTGTCGTCTAGATATGCACATTGCGCAGGAACAAATTAAAATTTAGTGAATCAATACTCCGCCCTGCATTCCCCTCTTCCCCCAACAAAGTCAAAACCATTATTTTAAAGATTATTTTCTCCTTTCACTTCAATGGCGATGGATGATAGGTCCAGGTTCGTCTCATATTCTAAATTAATTCAGTTGCCTCGGCGACTAATTAATCTCAGACCTCACCAACTCAAAATAAAATAAAAAAATAAAATAAGACGTAATCACATATATTGGGTTGGATGGATATTAGATCTTAAAAAGAGGAATCCTTGGCGCACTCAAATTTGCTAATAAATTCTTGAGATGAGCTGTATGACGGTTCCACAACCTGCAATTATGTCCCGGATACTTAACATGAAAATATTAGAAAACAAAAAGCCCAATTGTTATTACGTTTATGAGGCGGTGGGGAAGAAAGGAAGAAGGTTGGTTTGTTTATATTGGATTGGTGCAAAATCAATATTTGGACCAACTATTTTAATGGCTGGGAATCCTTCTGTGAATGTAAGGAGTCGACCTTGCTATTCAGACCTTAGAAACTGATAAATACTCTCAGACCACTTCTCGTTCAGGTTTTTTGGCGTCACGGTCTACTTCACATCAACTGAATAGAAAAAGCAACGTCCCATCGACCGACTCTGAAAAGGGACATTTCTGGAATATCCTACAGACAAAGCCTGGAAAACGTGACCATGCTTATCTTCTTTTGGGATCTGTCAAAGTCCACTCACACTGCGTGGATTTTATACTTTTGAGATCGTTTGATCTGGTGGAAATCCGGAGGAATCTGGAAATTTACAGGTTCCCGAGTAGCCATCAGCCTCATGTTTTTTACTTTTGTGATTGTTTGATCCAGTAGAAATCCGGATGAATCTGGAAATTTTACAGGAAATCCGGATGAATCTAAAAATTTTACAGGTTCTGGAGTAGCCATCCGCCTCATGTGAAGGAATTTGCACTGGATTAAGAATTATTAAACCACTGTTTCAAACATGTACTGGCCAAAGAAATAACGAAATGTCTAAGATCCAAAAATCAGTTTCGACAGGCGAAAGCTCGGCTCCAACCTTCGACCTTAGCGCTGTTGCGGCGGGTCCCAATGGAGCTCAGGTACCCCATCTCATCCTCGTCGACACTTTTCAGCGTTCGAATTGAAATTATTCATAGCAATATCTTCTTGATTTTTAACATTTCCACAAATGTTTTCTCTGCTTATTTTCTCTTTGGCATCTCTGCAATTTTCACTTCCTACTTGAAACCTTTGCTCGAATGTACCTCCCTTTTAAGCTTTTCTAATCTTTGTTTAAGTTTTTATGTTCCTAAATGCAGCTAGATTCTGAATTTGACTGCTAATAGGCGTTTTCAACGAAAATAAAAGTTTCAGTGAAACCTTTGCTCGAATGTACCAAGCTTTTATGCTTTTTAAATCTTTGTTGAAGTTTTTCTATTCCTAAATGCATTTCGATTTTGAATTTGATTGCTAATAAGCATTTTCAACGAAAATAAAAGTTTTCAGTGAAACCTTTGCTCGAATGTACCTCCCTCTTAAGCTTTTTAATCTTTTCTTAAGTTTTTCTGTTCTTAAATGCAGCTCGATTCTGAATTTAATTGGTAATAGGTTTTTCAATGAAAATAAAAGTTTCAGTGAAACGTTTGCTCGAATGTACCTCCTTTTAAGCCTTTTTAATGTTTGTTTAAGTTTTTGTGTTCCTAAATGCAGCTCGATTCTGAATTTGATTGCTAATAGGCGTTTTAAAATAAAAGTTTCAGTAAACGTCGAAGGCTATAGAAATCTTGAAATTAAGATTCACGAAATCTTTGTGGTTATTTATGGAGCAAGGGTATAAAATTTGTTTCTTTGAATGCACGAATTGATTCAACCCAACATTTGTGCATCAATATGCAGGTGACCTGCACAAACAGTTCATACCGCCTTACGGCCAAGATTATTGAAATTAAAGATGTGAAGAAGACGGCATTTGGAAGCGAAGTTAAAAGACTTTCGTTCAAGTTAAAAGCGGAGGGCATTTCACAGCGATCTCGAGAGGTATTCCACTTTCGGCTCTCATTTTAATCTCCTTAGGACACTGCAGTTTAATGAAATCTTGTCTTCACCTGATAAGCGTGCCGTGCCGTGCCGACCTTCGTAACAGGCAGCGTTGCCAAAAATGTCTGTGCTGCCTTGTACACCCTGTTTCAGGGTGGAACTTTGCAAAATATCGAAGTTGCACAATAGACAATTATGGCAAATCTGTATGGCTTCCACATAACTTCCGTGTTTGCATTTAAGGATCTGATTTGATTCGATTCTTCTCATTCAAGAAAGGAAAAAAAAAAATAGACATAAAGAATAAGTGAATAGTACGTATAGCCACAAAGAGTCTGATTTGACTATATGGAATATATATTTAGCTAACTTACACTGTTATTTTCGGTTAGCGTTATTTGCTAGGTTATCTCGTCATAAATAGGTGGGGTAGTATATGCTCGTCATAAATGGGTGGGGTATAAATGGGTGGGGTAGTATATGCTCACTGTCTGATAATGTATTTGTTTTGACCGTGAGTATATACTACCTCACATTTATGACTGGATAGCTTAGCCCTTATCTTCCGGGCCAAAAAAAATCGCCTTCTTGACATTCTTATTTTCACGGCCAAAATAAAGTAAATAAATAATAACATTTTTTATTAAAGGAAGAATTCAATTTTGAATTTTAGGCCACTTTAGTTCCAGTTCTAATTATTTTCCCGGTCAAAATAAAATAAATAAATAATAGCATTTTTTTATTGCTCAGGTAATTTCAAATCTGAATCTTAGGCCACTTTAGTTCCTATTCTAATCATTTTAACAAATAATGTTCACTGTTATGAAAAAAATTGAGTTATATTTGAAGGGCAAATCACTTGTTATAGAGAATTTATCTCCCAAATTCTATCCCTATTTTTGAGCAAATTTTTCTTTTCTTTTTTATTTTTATTTTATTTTTTATTATAAAAAATGTGTTTTGAACTTTAACTTACTTTGTTGTATTTTTATTTTATTTTTTTTATTATTAAAAATATGTTTTGAACTTTAACTTACTTTGTTGGAGGAATGTTATTTGACAATACAAATTAAAATGCATTATATAGAATGTTATATGGTAATGTTAAAAATTTAAGTAAAAGTGTATTTTTCTATCTTACTTTTTTAAAGTTGATATTCTTCTTTATTTTAGTTTTTTTATCCTTTTACTTTAAAAATTAATTATCACCATTAATTATGAAGGTAACAAATTCTCTAAAGTTGAATCCAATATCTTTCTTTTGTCTTAAAAGGTCATTTGGGGCTATATTTCATTTGGGTCTAAAGAGAAAGTTCATATTAGTAGTTATTAATTGTAAATTAATTATTAATGCCATCATAACACATTCATGCCATCTCATATCAATTCTTTTCACCAATAAAATGATAAAAAATAATATTTTAATATTTAAAAAAATAAAACATAATAGGTGAACATTTATACTCAGAAAAAATAATATAAAATCAAATATAAATCAATTGTTATGGTCTTTATATTCAATATAAACTAATAAAGTACAAAAAAAAAAGCCAGTCTAAATAATATAGAAAATGTTTTTTTTTTTTTTTTTTTCATAATTTAAAGCAAGATTGTGATATTTTATTGCATAAACTTTAAAATGCACTTTTGGGTGCATAAATGTATTCAACACCCTAAAAGTCTAACCAAGACAATCCAACTTTTCAAACTAAATGATTTCTAGCTATGTATTCAACACCCTAAAAGACTACCCAAGACAATCAAACTTTGCAAATTAAATTTTTTTTAGCTCCCTACGATCAGGTGGTGAATTCCAAAGACATGAAAGGTGTGTATTTGGTCTCGTCCTCTTGTGAGACTCCCTACATTGGGGAATTGGGCATTCAATCAATCAAAGGATTCAGGAACATGCGGCTGACATAAAACACTGTAGGACTAGCTTCTGAGCATGCTGGAAAGACTAAGCACTACATTAATATTGAGGATTCCCATGTTCTTGATAATATTAATCACTTTCATCTCCTAAGTTTAGGGAGACCATTGACATTGAGAAAATGTCAAAAACCTAAGTAGGGATGATGGTTGGTTGGAAAGTTATTCATTGTTGGAACCCCTCTCTTTATTCTTAAATTGTTTTTTATTTTTATTTTTATTATCTAATAATTATTTGGACAATAATTATTGTAATAACAAAAAATATTTTAATATAGCAAAAATGATATTCATCTCTATGTTAAATAATAAATAAATTAGTATTTCTATTAAATGTTTTAAGTTTTCATCTCTATGTTAAATAATAAATAAATTAGTATTTATGTTAAATGTTTTAAGTTTTATGAATTTTAATTTTATATTTCTTTTGATTGCTCTCTATTTATTTATTATTCTTTGACTTTTGGTTAATCTTTTTACTTTTTTGTTTTTATTGATTAAAATAAATAAATGATTTTTTTAAAACTTTGGTAGGATTACATCTTGATCATGTCCAACTTCTCACCCAGATTGGGAGATAGCACAAGATTTGAAGCAATTGCCATTTGAGCTATCCAAGTGGAGAAATAAATAAATAAATTTAGAAATAATAATAAAATAATAATAAATATTTTCTAATTTTCTTTTGAGTTTTATTTTTATTTTTTAGTATTATTTCCTATTTTTAGGGGTTTTTCATTATTTTTATTTTTTAGTTTGAACTTTTTTAGTTTTGCATTATCTATTGCATCTCTACTATTTATTAGTTCTATAGTTCATATCTCCATCTATATCCATTGAATGGTTAGAAACTAATAAACTTTAAAATCTATATGTGATTTTGTTTAGAAAATATTTGATATAAATCATGAATCACATAAGTCTGCATTTTCATGACTTAAACTTATGTGTTTTAAAAATCTCTATCAAGTTGTGCCTACAATTGACCAGAGAAAATTACCAAAAAATAATCATTTTGTCCATTACACTACATAATAAAAAAACCATTTATCTAAAATAAATAAGCAAGGTTCTTCCTTACTGTTCGCTATGAAATAGAAAATATTTTTATCAATATCCTTTTTTGTCCAAAAAAATATGAAACTTTGAAACACAACAAACAATTCCCAACATTGATATACAAATTAGAAAAACTAGGGAAAAAAAAAAACATAAACTTAATTCTATATTATATATTTAATACAGAATTATCAAGTTTTTTCCCGGTGAATTCATAATCCTCATATCCTAATCCACTCCTCTCTCTTCCTTTAAAGAGATACTCAAAATTTATCCACTAATATACTCTCTAAAATACACTGGTTCAATTTACTTTCATCGTCCAATTCCGAACAAAAAAATGTAATGTGATTGGACCAATGCACGTCTCGTCAAATCATCACCGATCTTTGCATATTTATTAATGTGTCCTGTCAGTGTTTTTGACATAGCAATTATGACACTCCACACATAACAAGAAACTAAATTTATAATTCCCCTCCTTCCAATGGTTCAATTTACTTTGATCCTCCCATTTCTAAAAAAAAATGTACAAAATTAATTAATAACCAAAAACAATATTATCTTACCGTCAAGGAGGGGAGGACCTCCCTCCAATGGTTCAATTTATTTTGATCCTCGATTCCTCAAAAAAATGTACAAAATTAATTGATAACCAAAAACAATATTACAATATAGTTAAAATAAAATATTATTTTGATTCTCCGATTCCTCAAAAAAATTGTACAAAATTAATTGATAACCAAAAACAATATTACAATATAGTTGAAATAAAATATTATTCAAAAATGTGATTAGACGAATATCATCGCTTCACTTTGCATTTTTTTTTTACATATTTTTAATGCGTCTTGTCAATGTTGGTGTAAATATATAGTTGACCTAGGAATTATGGTACTCCACTTCCATGTGATCATCAATCTTATTCCAAGATGCTTTTAATGAACATTTAGTTTTTCTACAACCTTTTTTAATTAATTAGGCCGACAAGCCCATATAACCTCAGATTTTACAGCTGGCCTCACATTTTAGGCCCCACATACTCTGCCGTGGGGAAGAATATAAACGGCAGTAAAGTAAAAGTAGTGAATCGAAAAATTTGTTTTGTTTTTCCGAACTACACTCCCAGCCGTGAAAGGCAGTGGGGTCATTACAAAAATAAATAAATTATTCTGATTATTGTGAACCTTAATCCATTGTTCGGTAAAATCATGTTTCAGGAGCAAATGTGATAAAGGTGGGAAGATTTTCTAAATATTATTAACTTAACACAAATGCATTAAACCAGACAACAAATATTTTTGGTAAATTTAATACAATAATATTATTTCAAATCAAAATACTTTTTTTAAATTCAGTTGTTAAATTAACTTAACACAAATGCAGTAAACCAGACAACAATTATTTTTAGTAAATTTAATACAATAATATTATTTCAAATCAAAATACAATTTTTTAAATTCAACCGTTCTGATTTAACAATCCTATCCGTCTCTGATTACATTTTTTAGAACAATTATTAATAATAATAATTACACCTAAAATGTTCCTTTGCAACTGTTCACCTCTGACCATCTACCTTACCTTTTGCTTATTGAGTGACACCTGTCTTGAATCTCGATGGACTCCGTTCTGCAAGTTACAATACGACGCCGACAACATGTCGAGCCCAATTGTGTGTTACAAAGGCGGGAACACGATCTTCAGATTACCTCGCCAGGGGCCAGGGGTCCTTTCACTTCATTAGCGACCATCGGAGCAACTTCCAAAAGAGAGAGAAGCTTATTGTCGTGGTTCTCCCTCCGCGAAACCGTAGTCACGGCACCCCCGCACCAACACCCTCTCAAGATTTGTGTTATTAGAAGCAATCCATGTTTCCACTGCTTCATAGAAACACCAGGATAGATTGGCAAACCACTCTCTCCCTTCTTCAACGATTGTCTGTTATACCGCTTGTTGATAAACAATTTACACATGAACTGTTACCAAGTCTTCCATGGGAAAAAATTAATGGTGTATACTTTTAAGACAACATTGAATTATGAACTCAAATTCACAATTCGAAGCCCAACTGGCAGGCTGGAACTAGTGCTTGCCATTTTAAATATTTGGACACATTTGAAAATTCATGTCATAAGTGTTGAATCAGCCCCGGGTTATGGTTATCTTTTCATTGAGTTTAGTTACAAAGAAACAGACTTGAATGGAATTTCAAATTAATTTTGTACTGAATAACAACGAGACCCCAACTTATGAATGGATACACAGAATTAGGTAATTTTGGTTTGTCATCGTCCAAGCCTAGTGGCCTGCTTGTCTTCTTAATTTGGACTTTCCTTTGAACTTGGGTTTGGGGCAAATGCAATACCAGTTGTTAGCTGCTCCAAAGTTAATGGCTATCTGTTTTTCATACTGTTCTGTTTTTCTAGGCTTTAATGTAATTATATCTTATTTCTCTCAAAAAGCACCTTCCTTACTTCCTCCAGGCCCGATCAATTTCATGTCCTTCACCGAGTCTTGCATATCGAAATTCTAAACTATTAATTCCTTATAAAATAAATAGGATTCCATAAGGAAAATATTTATGTTTCAAATTTCAATAATTATTTTATACTTCCGTTACATAATCAAGTTAGAGTATTTATCAATTAATATATTACTTTATTTTTAATAAACCTAAATATCTTTTTTCAAATAAAATGTAATTTATTCTTAAAAAGAAAAATTACAAATTATATATATATATATATATATAATTAATTTGAATAATTATTTTATAAAATAATTTGAATAATTATTTTATACTCGTCACAAAATAAAGTTACAATATTTATATATAATTTTATTGTTGGCATTATCTTAATTTGTATGTTATATTTAATTAACAAAAGAATAATATTATGTAGAATGAATTTTTAAATATTGAATTTTTATATAACAATATTATAGCCAACATAATATTATAGCGAATCAATTGCGAGAAAGATAATCTCAACAAAATAACATTAATTTGTATATTACATTAAAAAAAACAAAAATTACTAAAAACTTAACATATGCAAAAAGCACTTTAACTGAAAGTTCCAGATACTATTGTCAATGATGTATAGCCTGGGTGATTGGGAGGGCTTAATGATAATCTCCCCACCCGAGTTCCACCTCTAATAACATTATATGACTATGTTGAATAAATTTGAAAAAGGATTCTACATACGGCTAAGCCATGTTTGAAAAAAAGGGAAAAAAAGTTCCAGCTACTACTTCCAAGGCCAAAAAAACGTCTAGAAATTGATTTTGCAATTGCATTTAGGTTTAATAAGTATTGGGAATCAAGTATTGGGAATCTTTTAATAACTATTTGGCTACCTGGATTTTGCAATTGCATTTAGGTTTAATAAGTATTGGGAATCTTTTAATAACTATTTGGCTACCTGGATTTTGCAATTGCATTTAGGTTTAATAAGTATTGGGAATCTTTTAATAACTATTTGGCTACCTGGCTTTTGCAATTGCATTTAGGTTTAATAAGAGGTGGCAGTATTGGGAATCTTTTAATAACTATTTGGCTAGCTGGATTTTGCAATTGCATATAGGATGGCTCTGTGGTTGACACATGTAATGGCTATGAGGACAACATTGTGACCAGAGTATCAAGATTCACGTGCATATTAAAACGGGTGGTTATGGTTGACAACATTATGACCAGAGTATCAAGATTCAGGTGGTTATGGTTGACAACATTATGACCAGAGTATCAAGATTCAAGTACATATTAAAACCGATGGTTATGGTTGTTTATCAGCAGTATAAGCAGTCCAGATCAGTCCATTGCTTGACAACAGCATGAGCATTATAGTCATTTGGTGCAGATTAGTCAAGTGCAAGTTAAAACCGATGGTTATGGTTGTTTGTCAGCACTATAAGCATTATGATCAGTCCATTGCTTGACAACAGCAGGAGCATTATGGTCAATTGGTGCAGATTAGTTATTTGTTTCTAAATTTAGTCACGGTTGAAAGCATAATCATTTTTATAAATTGATTTGCTAGGGTAAGACATGTCTCGTGTACATAGTAGGATGTAGCACTAGTGATTTAATGTCTTGATTATAATGTATTTTGAAATAATATGGTCAATCCAAGGAAACATGAAGGTATAGAGTGTTGGATTCATTCATACTCACTTTTATAGTTGGGAAAGTACATATTACATCAATTTAGTTTTAGGTATTATTTTATTCACTATGATTATGTTTATTTTTTCATGAGAAATATTTTTATATTTTATAGAAACTAAGTAGGTTTATTCACAGTAAATTCAACATATCACATGTTGTAATGTGTTGGTTATGGGTGGTTTTAGAAAATGACAATTTCCATAATATTCACAATGAGAATTCGAGAGGAGTAGTAGGAGTGGTTGTTGGTTGGCATTATATTTCTCAAATTATTGTTATTTTTTATTTTTATTTTATTTTTATTATTATTATTATTATTTTTAATTTTGTTAATATAAGTTATATATAAATTGTAATTAGAAAATTTATATAAAATAAAAATATGTGGTCGTAATATAAAATTGAATTACATTGAAAATAATTTGCTTGTTTAAAGTTTGAAAATAATTTAGTTTTTTAAGATGATCTTTCCATATTTCTATTCCTTGGATGTATCTTTGCACCTAAAAGGGCGATTCCTAGTTATATGAAGGTGACACTGATGGAAACCAATAAAAAACTTGGTAACTTATTTTGTTAATGTAATTAAAGTATTAACCTGAGGCCTGCTATTTAATTTATTTATTTTAAAAATTATAAATATTATTATTTGTAGTGTAATTAAAGTATTAACATGAGTCTTGTTATTTAATTTTTTTTTTTGAAAATATAAATATTATAATTTTCTACTAAAAATTAATTAATTTGATTAGATAATCATTGTCCTTCTCAATATTAAAAAATAATTATAATAAATATACAAAGGTGATATGATGAGAAGATGAATAAAAATCATGGTAATTTATTTCTCAGAAATCAAAGTATTAAGATGAGAAATTATATTTTAATTCCTTTATTTTGGAAGTTACAAATATTATTATTTTCCATTAAGGATTAATTTGATTAGATAATTATTGTCTTTTTTCGAACATTAATATTCTATTACTTCTTTGAGTTATAAGAGGTGTTGTACACTTCAATATGGAAACAATGTTGTAAAACCAGCCTAGATCCATCATAAATCTAGATCTATAAAGCACCTAAATCCATGTTAACTCTAGATCTATCAGGCGCTAAGAGGGATCAAATGTCTTAAGGTGCAAACCTCTTTTTGAGTGCAAAACTTGATGAAAGGTTTGCACAAGCGCCGAGAGGGATCAAATATCTCGAGGTGCAAACCTCTTTTTTGCATGCAAAACATGAGGAAAGGTTTGCACCTTGAGATATTTGATCCCTCTCTCTCCATCTTCCTTATCACTCCCTCTCTCTCTCTCCACCTTTCTTTCTCTATGTCTTTCTTCTTACCTCCCTCTCTCTCCCCCTCCAACTCCATCTCTCTTTCCCTCCCTCTCCACTCTCTCGCATCCTCTCTCTCTTCCTTCCTCTCTCACCTCTCTTTCTCTCTCTCGTCACCCTCCAACTCTGTTACTGTATCCCTCGCTCTCACCTTCTATCCCCTCTTCTCTCCATCTCTCCTTCTTTCTCTTTATCTCACCCCCAAACATACACACACTCTCTTCACATCTCTCTCCACTTCTCACTCTCTATGTCTTTCTTCTTCCTTCCCTATCCCCCTCGAAATCCATCTCTCTATCCCTCCCTCTCCTCCTATCTCACTCCCTCTCTCCTCCTCTCTCTCATCCTTCATCTCTCTCCATTTCTCTCCTACCTCCCTCTCTCTTCCACCATCACTCTCTCTCTCTCTCCAACTATGTTCCTATATCCATCCCTTTCTCCTTCTCTCTCCTTCTCTCCGTCTCTCCTTCTTTGTCTCTTTATCTCACCCCTAAACATACACACCCTCTCTCAATCTCTCCCTTGTCACTCCCTCTCTCTATCCACTTTCACTCTCTATGTCTTTCTTCTTCCCTCCCTCTCTCCCCCTCCAACCCCATCTCTCTATACCCCCCTCTCTCCTCCTGTCTCTCTCATACTTCCTCTCTCCCTTTCTCTCCTACCTCCCTCTCTCTTCCCCCCCCTCTCTCTCTCTCTCCCCACCCCTCCTATCCTTCCCCCCTCCCTCCTTCTCTCTTTCCCCCATCAATCTTTATGTTTCCCTCTCCCTCTCTTACCCTTCTCTACCTCTCTCACTCCTCTCCCTCTCTCTTTCTCTCTTCATTCCTCCTCTCCCCTCTCCTTCAATTTATCTCCATCTCTTCCTTGTCACTCCCCTATCTTTCCACCTCTGTCACTCTATGTATTTGTTCTTCCCTCCCATATATATCTAGATTTTAATATATATCTTGATATATTAATATATTATAATATAAAATTTTGATATTGTATTAATCCAAAGTTATTAAATGTAATACTATTAATATTATAATATGTTAATATGAATATTAGATTTAATAATAATAATAATAATAATCTTTTAATATTAATATTAGGGTTAATAATTTTTTTTTTGCATTTACCATACCTCTAGTTTATTTATATTTTTATTTATTTACCATTGTATTTGGCACATAGGCTTGGTATATAATTAGATGTTGATTTTTAATCATATTTGATATATTTTTATTTCTAAACCCTTTTATATTTTAAATTTATATCTTGTTTATGCATAATAATAATTAGATTGATTTTTAAATAAGATGGACATTAGATTAAAAATGTTAAATTTAAGCATTACATGTTTACGTTTTTACGCTACCCTCATATTGGGATGTAGAGCGTCTCTAGGTGCAATGAACCTAGTATTACAGGATTGTTCGGGACTGTTGTAAAATGTTATGTATGTTGAAGATAATGGAGAATATATAAATATCGAGATATTTGGTTCACTAAAGCCTTAGATTAGGAATTAGTTCCTACTTCTTAGGAAGTTGTTCGAACTTCCCTAGATGTGTGAACACTATATATATTTTTGATTGTAAGATGATTTTATGTAGAACATTCTGTTAGAGGCAGTCTCCAGGTGGAGCTCTTCACTTGTGAGCTGTCCAATTCATCAATAAAGTTGATTCTTCAGTTTTTAACATGGTATCAGAGTTGCAGGTTTGAGAGGGCATGTGAATCCCCAAATGAGGAGTTGATGTGAAGAAAGTTGACATGGTGAGAAGGCAGAGAAGAAGCACATTCTTTTTAATCTAATTCACAATTATCATCACTCTTTTTGAAGGAAAGAGAGCGCTGACCATCACAAATTTGAAGGGTAAACAAGCGATGATTGCCATTTCCCTTACAATATTCGGTCAATCGCTCCCTAATATCGCGGATTTGCGAACAAAGATCGTGATAGTCTGTAAAATGAAATGTTGTGACTGCATTCTGTGGATAGCCGCCATGGGTAGACTGCTTGCATAGGGAGGCCGAGCGGAGGAGTCAGCTGTGGGTCAAGCATTGTGTTGTGGTTGACAGAGGAGTGACCCATGTAATCAGCGTGGTGCAGCAGAAGAGGAGCCTAGATCAGGGCATGTGTTTGATCTGAGCCTGAGTGGGTGTCGACGCTGGCAAGGGAACAGAGGCCCAGAACTGCGTGGAAGGTTATGCATGTTAAGATCCGCTGCAATCTGTTGGAGAAAGGAGGTAGATGTGACAGTGTGGAGGTAGAGGTTGTTGTGGAGGTTGAGGAAGTTGAGTTTGCATATGGCTCTGCCATAACAACCACAAGAGGAAAGATCTTGCACGCAAAGCGTTCAAAGCGCGGAGGGTCAGGTTCGAGCAACACCGATTCAGATTTGGGTTCAGAGGAGGTCGATCATAGGAGTCTTGGTGTGAGGTGTTGGAGCCTGCCTCCATTGCGTGCTGGCTGCGTGGTGCTGCTCCAGGTGGGTGTTGCATGCTGCTCCACTTGTGAGGCCAAGGATGGCCATTTACAGGCACGAACCCACAATTGCCTAACTAGAAGGTAAACTTTTGAGGACAAAAAACGGTGGTGTTGGGACACTGTGTAAGGCTCTCACTATTGTTTTCCTTTAAAAAAATTATTGGGGTTTCATTTTTTTGTTTAAAAGTTCGCGGGCATATGCATTCAGAAAGGGGAAGTTTTTTTTTTTTTTTGAAAACAATGATTTTTTTGTTTTTTATTAAAAAAAACAAAGGGGCTCCCTTTTTAATTGAAGTTTTTTGAATTGGGGCAAAAAAAAAAAATCTTAGGCTTGCGTTTTGAGATTGCTCTTCAAATTTTGGATAGATCTAGTTTGCTGGAGGTCATTTGTTTTTGTCAAGATGAACAATTAGATGGCAGAGGTCTATTTGAATGACAACAATAAGCTCAATGGTTCCAATTACTCCAATTGGAAGTTTAACTTGCAGACCCTGTTGGAGGGGTAAAACGCATGGACGATCTCAAATGGTGATGAGTTGAAGCTGACCCTAGCCACAAGTGGAACGAAAGCAACAATCCAAGAACGAGAAAAGAGGGAGAACAAGGCAAAGGTACTGCTCAAATTGTCTATGGAAGATTGCATTATTCCTCACATTCGAGATTGTAAAGCTACAACAAACATTTGGACAACTCTCAAAGACTTGTACGAGATCAAGAACACAAATCGCCTGTTGTTTCTAAAGAGCAAGATTCTCTCCATTAAAATAGAGGAGAATGAATCAGCAGCGACATTCATCTCTCGTATCAAGGAGCTTAAGACTAAGCTAGGCGACATTGATGAAACAGTATCAGACACTGATTTGGTCATGATTACCATGAATGGTATGATTGATGACTATCAGATGTTCATCACTGGGTTGAATGTGAGAGAAAAAGTCCCCAAGTTTGAAGAATTGACAGGGATCCTAATGCAAGAGGAGGAAAGCAGATGACCCTGAAACCCCAGAGCTCAGATCTTGCCCTAATGGCAAAGAAGAAGCCCTTCAAAGGAAAGACAAATGCAGCACACAAAAGCGGAGGAACCCCACAAAGAAAGCCACCTCCATCTCAAGGTATGTCTCCAAACAGAAGTGATTCAGGACCAAAATGTTTTTATTGTGGTAAATTTGGTCATATGGCTAAACATTGTCGGAAGAAGAAGTTTGATGAAGGTCAACAAAGACACAAGAAGCATGCAGGCCATTTGGCTGATGCAGATTAGAATTCGAATATCAAATTGTTTGTATCTGATTCTGCGCTGTCAATTAAGGAGGATGAAGCAGAAATCTGGTTCGTGGACTCAGGAGCCTCCTCCCATATGACAGGTAAGAGGCAATGGTTTAAAAATTTCAGAGAATCCATCGCCGGTACAGAGGTCTACCTTAGAGACGATACAGGGTATGAAATCAAGGGATATGGTGACCGTGTCGTACTACCTAATGGAAACATTAGGCATATTCATGATGTTATGTATATACCCAGGATAAAAAAGAACTTGATTTATGTATCTAGAATAACATATCAGGGTCTTCAGGTAGAGTTCTTTAAATCTTATTGTGTAATTAAAGACATGCTGGATCGGATGAAGTCCATTGCAATAGGTGTACGTGTAGGAGGATTGTATAAACTGGATGGCAGAAGTGCGTCACATCAAACGTTGGCATAAGAGATTTGGACATATAAACTTCAGTGACCTACTACTTCTTCAGAAAAAAAGGTATGATTTATGGTCATCCTATTTTGAATAGTATGCATGTTGACTGTGAAGCATGTTCCCTTGGTAAATTACATAGAGATGAATTTCTTGGTATTGTTGATAGGAAGCAGAGGGATATACTTGAACTTGTACACGCTGATCTATGTGGGCCAATGAAGACAAGGTCGTTAGGAGGGGCCTACTATTTTCTTATTTTTGTTGATGAATGTACAAGGTTCACCTAGGTATATTTCCTCAGGTAGAAGAGTCATGCTTTTAAATACTTCAAGCAATTTAGAAGTATGATTGAGAAGCAAACATGAAAGTTCATGAAAATTCTTCGCTCAAACCATGGTGGAGAATTCGAGAAGGGCGACTTCATCAAATACTGCAAAGAACAAGGAATACAGTAGCAGTTCACAACACCTTACACTCAACAAAACGAGGTTGCAGAAAGGAAAAATAGAACCCTCGTGGAGTGCGTATGCAGTATGTTGAAAGGTAAGAATCTGACCAATGGCTTTTGGGTAGACGCTGTAAACACTGCAGTGTATCTTAAGAATAGGAGTCCTACTAAGTGTTTGGATTATAAAACTCCTTTCGAAGCATTGTTTGGCTTCAAGCCTGCAGTAAGTCATCTTAGAGTTTTTGGATGCAATGCTTTTTCTCATTGATCTGATAATCACCCTATGAGTGACCTCAGCGAAGATTTATTAAACAGAAGGTATTACAGACCCATGTGTTGGTGTGTGTTCTGTGTTATTGAACAACGGATCGATCAGATTGCTAATACACAGAAAATAAATGGAAAGATAGCAGAGAAATACAGTAAGCAACACAAAGACAAGCAATTTTTAATAAGGAGTTCACCCTATTCTCCAGGGCTACGTCTTTGGTCTAGCTTTAGTGGTTGCCTTGTTTTATTATGTCTTTGAGCAGAGAAATTATAATACAGGGACTCAATATGAGTTCTCTTGAAGCAGATTTTGCTGGGTAGGGTGGTTTTTGGATTCCCCAAGCCACTTGGAGTACACAGACTCTTGTTCTTCCTACCAGCTCTGTGACCCTCGGTCTACAGTGGAAAGAGACAACTGTGATGCTCAATCCGGACAGATTCCTCTATGGGAAGGCTTGATTCTTCAAGCTCTTTGGTGCTCGATGCTGCCCGTGGTCAGCTCGGCCCTCTATCTCCTCTGCTTGGCTTTACTGCTCTCTGTGCTCAGTCCTCCTCTCAGGGTTCACTGTTCACTGTCTCTCTTGGTCGCTTGGACTCTTCGATCTCTCTTCTGATCTCTCGTTCACTGTCTCTGTTCATGGCTTTAGCCATTCGACCTCCACACCTGTTCGTTTCCTCTCCCGCCTGTGTCGATTCGCCTGTCGCCTGTGTGCTTGGAATTCTTGTTCGGCGTCAGCATAAACGCTCAGGAAGTAGCCACGTGTCTCCATCGGAACTGCGCTAGCCCGCTCGTTGATTCATTGCTTTCTCCACCGTGGCAGTCGACGGATCTCAAATCCCCTTAAATTGCGCCTTAATTCCCTGTCAATTCCGCTCTATTTATCAGACGCAATCTCAGCCGTCTGATCTGGGCTCCTCTAGATCCAACGTCATTCGCACGTCGAACGCGGTTGACTTGCTCGACCGATAACGCGCGATCACGACGGTTTTTCTCTCACCTCCGCTGCCACGCGTCGATTGCTGAGGGTGATCGCTCCGTTTCTTTCCAAAACCTCTTACCGTTCAAGGGCACCCCGGGTAAAACTGCTGGTTTCCAGGTCGTGGGTCCCACCTTCGTACGATGGTGCTTTTTCGCTTTTTCGCCCACGTTCCTCTGGCTCCCAACGTGACCGAGTGCTTAAGCCCTACCATTTCGGCCCTGTTTGCCTAGCGATGCACGTCAGTGCATCGAAAATCAGCGCCTTTTCCCATTCCGGGGCTCCTAGGGGCTATTTCGACCTCCTGCGTCGTCTCCATGGGCTTCGGTCAATGCGCTTTGATCGAGGTCCTCGTCATTCCACGCCGGCTGCCATGGCCACTGGTTCAGGGTGTTTTCGATTGCTTGTTTTGGATTCTTCAAGGGTTTGTCTCGTCCCGATATAGTCATAGTCTTATGACAGTTGTTTATGGATCTGATTCAGATCACGGCCTCCCAACTGAAAAGCTTTTGGACCACCAAAAGTTGGTTTTCTTCAAGCATCGACTAAGTGAGGAAACTGCTGTCTCACTTGTCCAATCTCAATCCACTTCGCACTGCTCGGCTTCGAAACTTTAAGCCCAATTATGAGGTATTCCACCTGTCCACTGCGCGTCATCCTTACCTTCCTGTCCAGCACTGTATCTTCCTGCAACTCATTAAGATATTCAAGTAGTAGGTCATCAAAAAAAGGCAATTGACTCTGCTCTTCAGGGTCCTCAATCATTGAAGGTTCAAACAACCTCAAGCAATATGCGTTCATGACTGAGTAGATATGCATGTAAGCTGGCAGATCAAGGCGAAAAGCATTCTCACCAATCTCCTCAAGTATCCTGAAGGGTCCATACCTGATAGGTTTTAGCTTCTTACCTTCACCTTGCATCTTGTCCTCGCTGATATACAGCCAGACTCGGTCTCCAACTTGAAAACTATGCTCCATTCGATGCTTATCATGCCTAGCCTTATACTTCGCTTGGCTCTTTTCTCGCTGTTCCTGTACTGCCTGGTGGATCTCCTGGATCTGTTCAATGAACCTAGTTGCTTTGTCCACATCACTGTGTCCATCAACCATGGTATCTTTACCAAAGAGAAAATCCAAGGGAGACCTTGGTATGAAACCAAAGTAGGTCTCAAAAGGAGATCTCTGGGTAGAAGAGTGTTTGGCTCTATTGTAAGCATGCTGCACATAACACAGGTGTTCATCCCAAAGCTCAAGGTGTTTGCTGCAATATCATCTCAGTAACTCGATCACTGTCCTGTTAACTACTTCTGTCTAGCCATCTGTTTGTGGATGAAAAGTTGTGCTTTTCTTTAATTTGGTGTCCATTAGTTCCCACATACTAGACCAAAACTTCCCCACAAATTGGGTGTCTATCAGATATAATAGAAGTGGGTAATCCAAAATGAACCCATATATGTTCAAAGAATAATTTTGCAGTTTGTTCACCTGTAATCTGTTTACTATAGGGTATCAAAATACACATTTTGCTGAACCTATCCACAACAACATATAGATAATCATGACCTTTCCTAGATTTAGGCAGTCCTCCAACAAAATCCATGGAAATGCTTTCCCAAGGGTGAGAAGGAACTGGTAATGGAGTGTATAAGCCTAGTTTTTTGTTACTGGGCTTGCTTTTAGCACACATAGCACACCCCTTTACATATCTAGACATTGTCTCACTCATTCTTGGCCAATAACAGAATCTTTGCACCTGTGCAATTGTTTTACTTATCCCAAAGTGACCTGATATCAGAGAAGTGTGTGCTTCCCTAATTATCTTTGCTCTCTCAGTTTGTGGAATGCAGAGTTTCCCACAATGGTATAAGAGTCGGTCCTTTACATGATAGTCCAATTCTTCTACTCTTTTGCCTTGACTCAAAGTTGCATATACATCTTTAAAGTCCATATCCTGGGCATACTGTTCTATGTAGCTTTCATGTAGCACAGAATTATGCTTAAGTATGGTAGATGCATTTATAATGGGTCTAGATAACATGTCTACAACCTTGTTATGTATGCCCTTTTTATATCTGATGACTAAATGAAACTGTTGTAGAAAACCCATCCATCTGTAATGTCTTGATTGTTGCAACTTAGTTTGGGAGTGTAGATATTGAAGTGGCTAATGATCAGTATGTATTACTGTTTCTTTGCCCATTAAGTAATGTTTCCATTTTTTCACTCTGAACTAATGCATACAATTCTTTATCATAGGTAGGATAGTTAACTACTGCAGGATTAAAAGTCTCAGAATGATAACATATGGGTTTACCGTGCTGTGTCAACATTGCTCCCATGGCATAGTCACTGGCATCAGTTTGGATCTCAAATGGTCTTTGTAGATCTGGCAGTGCTAGTACATGTGTTGTACTAATTTTTTGTTTCAAGGTGTCGAAGGCTTTCTGCTGTTTGCCTCCACACTGAAACACCTTGTTCAATCCTGTCAAAGCATGTAAGGGAGCCACAATTGAGGAGAAATTTGAAATGAACTTCCTCCAATACTGTACTGCTCCTAAGAAGCTTCTCACTTCTGTAGCAGACTTGGGTTTAGGCCAGTTTACAATCACTGCCACTTTAGAGGGATCTATTTTCAATTCACCTCCCCCTCCTATATGACCCAAATAATTTAGAAAGGTTTTGCCAAATTCACATTTAAAGAGTTTAACATAAAGTTTTTACTTTTCAAAACATTTAATGTCTGCTTAACATGCTTTAAATGTTCTTCCCACATTTTACTAAAAATCAAAATGTCATCCAGATACACAATAACAAAATCATCAAGAAAAGGTCTGAGCACATCATTCATTAATATCATAAAAGTAGCAGGGGCATTGGTCAAACCAAAAGGCATAACCAACCATTCATACAATCCCTGATTTGTTTTGAAAGCAGTCTTCCATGCATCTTGCTCTGCAACTCTGACCTGATGGTATCCCCTATGCAAGTCCATCTTGGTGAAATAAACAACGTCCTTCAATTGATCTAAAAGATCATCTATGCGAGGAAGGGGATAACGATTTTTTATTGTTATTTTATTCAGTGCTCGGTAATCAATGCACATTCTCCACGATCCATCTTTCTTTCTCACCAAAACGATTGGTTACCCACATGGTGATGTGCTAGGCCTGATGAACCCTTTCTCGAGAAACCCCTGCACCTGCCTCTTGATTTCAGCATTCTCTAAAGAAGATAACCTGTACATCCCAATGTTAGGCAAAGGAACATCTTGCTGCAAAATAATATCATGTTCTATTCCCTTTTTGGGTGGCAGACCTTGAGGTTCTTGAAACAAGACATCATACTCTGAAACAATCTTTTCTATATCAGCTTGCTGATAAGAATTACAGCCCTCAAATACATTGGTTTTATCAGTTTTATTTTCCTTTACAACCATTAGTAAGAACTGTTTGCATGAATTTATCATTCTTTTCATCTGTCCTGAGTTTATGAGAGTATAATTATTCTTGAACTTATGAGTTCTTACAAAGTATTTGATTCCATCTTTAACAAGTAGATACTTGTTCTCAGCGCTATAGAAAATAGCATTTCTATCATACAAGTAAAGACTTCCTAAGACAATTCCACATATATTCAAAGGAATTACATCTAACTCAACCTCATCTACAAATGTTGACCCAAAAGAAAACTTGAGTTTGCACTGTCTAGTCACTTGTATTTGTGCTTTATCATTCAACCATCCTAATGGGTATGGTTTCTTATGAGGTGTAGTTGCTAATCCCAATTTCTTTACAATTGCTTTAGAAATCAGATTTACTTGTGAGCCACTATCAAACAAAGTATCAATCTTTTGATATTTGGAAACAACTCGAATATGGAAAAGCTCACGCCTTCTTCTCTCATGTTCTTCATCAATAACAGATTGAGCAGAATTACTAGTAGATGCTTCAGAATTCTTACCTTTTATACCTGTGGCTGCTATGATTGTTTCATCTCCTGATTCTGACCCCAAATTCTTCTGAATCGTTGCAGCAGTCGTCTTCTTCTTACCCTCGGACTTCTTAGGTCTCAGCTCTGGATGCATAATCCAACAGTGCTCATCATCATGCCCCTCCTTTTTACAGTGGGTGCATGAGTCTTTGCCTTTCTGTGCAGTGTTAGCCTTCCTTGCTTTCCATTTCTGGTTTCTTTTCTCCTTGCTCTTGCTTACAGTGGGTTGGGATGGTCCCCCAACTTCTGGATTTCCATTCTTTCCTCTAGCTTCTAGATGAGTAGCTTGTACAGATACCTCATCTATACTAGTGGGATTAAACATGAGGATGGTATGCCTCATGTAGCTATGTAGACCACCAATGTACTTCAAAAGAGTTTCTGGTGAGTCTAATAAAATGCCTAACATCAATGCTCTCTTTCGGAACTCTTGAGTATACCGTTGTACACTTTGCCCTTTTAGTTGCCAACGAGTTTGCCAACTCATCATGGCTTGTTGCATGTAGGCCAATGGATAGAACTGCTTTCTGATGGCAGAAACAAAGTCACTCCAGACAGAGATAGTCTTACCATGCTTCTTCATATCAGCTTGGGTTCTGCCTTCCCACCAAACCAAGGCAGTGCCTCCTAGGCGTAGGCTTGCCAGCTGAATCTTACTCCTGTCTGAGTTTATATTTTGTACTCTGCAGTACACATCAATTTGTCTTATCCAATTGTCCAACTTTTCAGCATTTAACTCTCCATCATATATAGGCAAATCAAATTTAACATCTAACTTAATCAAAGATGCTTTCTTATTATGCACAGGGCTACTAGGAGGTGTAGGGAAGCTTTCTTCTTTTCCCTTCCCTTTGGAATGGTCATGGGAATGAGATTCATCTTCTTCTTTATCTTGCTTAGAGCCTGATGAATCTTCACCCTTATGCTTTCTAAAGTCCCTATACATTTCTTTCACCATGGACTTTATAGCTAGGAAACTTTCTAGGAATTGAGAGTCTGGCCCTACAGAACCTTCTTCTGACATTGTCTTTCGAGAATAGACTCTCCCACTTTCAGGATTAGTTTCCACCAATTCTCCTTCTCCTAATTTGAGCTTTGATCTAGTGATCATTCACAGCTAAACCAACACAAGTTTGTCTAACCTTATAGCTTAGAGCTCTGATACCACTTGATCTGATAATCACCCTATGAGTGACCTCAGTGAAGATTTATTAAACAAAAGGTATTACAGACCCATGTGCTGGTGTGTGTTCTGTGTTATTGAACAACAGATCGATCAAATTTCCAATACACAGAAAATAAATGGAAGACAACAAAGAAATACAGTAAGAAGCACAGAGACACAAGCAATTTTTAATAAGGAGTTCACCCTATCCTCCAGGGCTACGTTTCCGGTCCAGCTTCAGTGGTGGCCTTGTTTTATTATGTCTTTGAGCAGAGAAATTACAGTACAGGGACTCAATATGAGTTCTCCTGAAGCAGATTTTGCTTGGCAGGGTGGTTCTTGGATTCCCCAAGCCACTTGGAGTACACAGACTCTTGTTCTTCCTACCAGCTCTGTGACCCTCGGTCTATAGTGGAAAGAGCCAACTGTGATGCTCAATCCGAACAGATTCCTCTATGGGAAGGCTTGATTCTTCAAGCTCTTTGGTGCTTGATTCTGCCTTTGGTCAGCTCGGCCCTCTGTCTCTTCTGCTTGGGTTTACTACTCTCTGTGCTCAGTCCTCCTCTCAGGGTTCACTGTTCACTGTCTCTCTTGGTCGCTTGGACTCTTCGATCTCTCTTCTGATCTCTCGTTCACTGTCTCTGTTCATGGCTTTAGCCATTCGACCTCCACACCTGTTCGTTTCCTCTCCCGCCTGCGTCGATTCGCTTGTCGCCTGTGTGCTTGGAATTCCCTGTTCGACGTCAGCATAAACGCTCAAGAAGTAGCCACGTGTATCCATCAGAACTGCACCAGCCCGCTCGTCGATTCGTTGCTTTCTCTGCCGTGGCGGTCAACCGATCTCAAATCCCTTTAAATCACGGCTTAATTCCTTGTCAATTCCGCTCTGTCTATCGGACGCAATCTCAGCCGTCCTATCTGGGCTCCTCCAGATCCAACGTCATTCGCACGTTGAGCGCAGTTGACTTGCTCGACCGATAATGTGCGATCACGGCGATTTTTCTCTCACCTCCGCTGCCACGTGTCGATCGTTGAGGGTGCTTGCTCCGTTTCTTTCCAAAACCTCTTACCATTCAAGGGCACCCCGGGTAAAACCGCCGGTTTCCAGGTTGTGGGTCCCACCTTCGTACAATGGTGCTTTTTCGCTTTTCTGCCCATGGTCCTCTGGCTCCCAACATGACCGAGTGCTTAAGCCCTACCATTTCGGCCTTGTTTGCCCAGCTTAGCGCTAACGCGCATCGAAAATCAGCGCCTTTTCCCATTCCGGGGCTCCCAGGGGCTATTTCGACCTCCTGCGCAGTCTCCATGGGCCTCGGTCAGCGCGCTTTGCCCAAGGTCCTCGTCGTTCCACACCAGCTGCCATGGCCACTGGTTAAGGGTGTTTTCAATAACTGTTTTTGATTCTTCAAGGGTTTGTCTTGTCTCGATATAGTCATGGTCTTATGACAGTCGTTTATGGATCCGATTCGGATCACTCATGTCCCGAAAGAAGATAGGAATAAATTAGATTCAAAAGCCATTAAGTGTACTTTTGTTGGATATTGCAGTGAGTTTAAGGCTTATAAGATGCTTAATCCTTCTACTCACAAGGTGTTTGCAAGCAGAGATGTGGTATTTCATGAACAGGTAGATGATGGGAACCCTGTTTGTAGTGATGAAGAATGACATGTGCCTTTACTGTTAGAAGAAGGTGATGAAACAGGGGTCGGTGAGTAGCAACAACAACAACAACAACAGCAACAACAACGACAGGAGAAAGAAGAAGTGGCTGATCAAATCAGGTTTGAAACTAGTTTGCAGAGGGGAGATCAGAACAGGTTTGAAGCCACTCCACCACTCAGAAGATCAAGCAGGCAGATACAATTGCCAGCCAGATACAGGGATCATGCGCTCATTACTGGTATGTTGAACATTGTTGAACTTTCTAATTTTAATGAAGTTAGTCAAAGTAATGAATGGAGGGAAGCAATGCAGGAGGAATATGAATCTATCAATAAAAATAATACTCGGGATTTAGTTCAGCTTCTTGAAGGCAAAAAACCCATAGGGTGCAGATACAAATTAAAGTTTAAAGCAGACAGATCTATAGATAAATATAAAACTAGGTTGGTCGCAAAGGGGTATTCCCAAAAACAAGGTATAGATTACGAGAAAACCTTCACCCTGGTAGCTAAATTAAACACAATTAGAATGATTATTGCATTAACTACTAAACACCACTGGAAAATACACTAGCTAGATGTAAAGTTTGCTTTCTTAAATGGAGATCTAAAAGAGGAAGTATATCTAATGCAACCAAAGGGATTTGTCAAGAAAGGGGAAGACCATTTAGTCGGAAAATTAAAAAAGGCTTTATATGGACTAAAACAGGCTCCCAGATCTTGGTATGACAAAATAGATTCATTCTTTCTTAATCGTGGGTATATCAAGAGCAAAAATGATCCTAACTTGTATACTTTGTATGATGATGAGGGGCAGATTGTATTGATTTCTTTGTATATAGATGATCTGATTCTGGCAGGAAATGCAGATAAACTCATTGAAGAAATCAAGCAGCAATTATCATAAATGTTCGAAATGAAAGACCTTGGAAAGTTGCATTACTATTTGGGCTTAGAACTCTAGAGAGATTCAGGCCAGACTTTCTTGTCCCAAGGTAAGTATGTCAAGAGTTTGTTGAACAAGTTTAAAATGGATCAGTGTAAGGTTGCATTTGTACCACTACAACAGAACAACAAATTACAGGTTAATGATGGTTCGAAAGAGGCAGATGCAACATTGTACAGAAAGCTGGTTGGGAGTCTCATCTATTTGACTACAACTAGGCTTGATCTGGCTTATGCAGTCAATGTATTGAGCCAGTATATGTCTCAGCCTCATGAGAACCATTGGGTTGCAGCAAAAGGAGTGCTAAGGTATCTACAAGGAACCTTAGATTTTGGCATTTTATATTCTGATTCATTTGATGTTAGACTGACAGGATTTACAGACTCTGACTAGGCAGGAAACTTGGACGATCGAAGATCCATTACAGGATATGCCTTTAGCATTGGATCCGGGGTCATTTCATGGTGCAGTAAAAAGCAACATATTGTAGCCTTATCCTTGGCAAAAGCAGAATATCAAGCCATGCATGCAACAACATGTGAAGCAGTTTGGTTACAAAGACTTCTCCAAGATGTAGGAGAAGAGCAAACAGAAGTCACGGTTATCAAATGTGATAATCGAAGTTCTATCAAACTTGCTTATAAACCAGTGTTCCATAAAAACACAAAGCACATAGATACACAATTTCATTTCATCGAGAAAAGGTGCAATCAAAGGAAATATGTGTTGAATACTGTAATTCATGTGATAATGTCGTTGATATATTTACTAAGCCTCTTAGTAGAATCAAGTTTGAAGTGTTTATGGAAATGTTAGGAATACTTGTGAACCCCTTTCTCCATTAAGGGAGAGTGTTGACCATAATGGAGAATATGTAAAACTCGAGATATTCGGTTCGCTAAAGCCTTAGATTAGGAATTAGTTCCCACTTCTTAGGCAGTGGTTCTAAATTCCCTAGATGTGTGAACACTGTATATACTTTTTATTGTAAGATGATTTTATGTAGAGTGTTCTGCTAGAGGTAGTCTCCAGGTGGAGCTCCTCACCTGTGAGCTGTCCAATTCATTAATAAAGTTGATTCTTCAGTTTTTAACAATGTAATGTTCGACTCGTTCAAATTATTTCAAATAAAATTATAAATAAAAATAAGAATTATATATGAATTTGAGTTAGTCATTTGATGGGTTCACGCATGGTTGGTTTACAAGTCCATGATATTTGTTATGTTGAAAGTTATTTAAAGGCTTTGAAAGCTATTACCCATCATAATGTCCTCCATGCAATTGACAATCTTCCTCTTGCCCTTGTCGCGCACTGGTAAGCTTTCTTCTGCTGCTATAGCTGCTGGCACTAGTGCTTTCCGTGATGCTGCTTCATGTTGCTTCGCTAACCACTCCCCGACGAAGTCGACTTGTTTATTGGGTCTGGAGAAACTATAGCAATATCTCCATGGGTCCTCCTCGGCCCAATGAAATGCCCCGTGGATCCAGTTGAACTGTACTCTCGTGTAGTGATATTTCACAATATAATGTGGGTCATACAGATTGTAACTTCGGAGGTCGAATGGATACTTCCTCATCTGTTCTGCTTCAACATCTACTTACTTGAAACTACGGATCTCATATAACCCAATCCACAATGGAAGAGTGGGCCAAGGTGCCTTCTTCTTCCGGTGCAGTCTAGCTGTCAATCCTACTGAGATGTGATATGCTACTTCCTGCATGACGAGTATGTCTAAGGAAAACTTCGGTAGAACATGTGGAGGCTTCTCCGCGTTGAACATTCGTATGAAGGTGCCGAACGGTGAGGCATACCAATCAACAATGTCTATCAGTGCCTCCATTGCTGCCCTCGACATGCAAGGTGGATCCTGTTCGAATATCATCTTGTAAACTGGGGTGACAAAATGATCGAACAACCATGTGATAACTCCTCTGAAGTTGCATTCAGACAACTTACAATATGCATTCACAACAGTCTCCGCTGATGACCATGTCCACTCAAAGCCCAGGAACTCCTGTCAGGCATAGATTGCATCTAAGATGTAGGCGAACATGTAGATTTCTGCTTGCATAACTTCGAGTGACTGTTGAGCCTTCATTACCTGTTCCTTCAGCTGATGAGCCAACATGTCGAACCAATTACATGGTTTTCCCTCTCTGGCCAGGTTGTCCAGTGCGATCACCCAACTCTGTGGAAAGGTTTCTGTGCTTTCTTGGCTATACATTTGACATGCAAATATGACCAAGTATTGATATGCTTTTCGTAGTATCTTCGTCTTGTAGATCTGGTTGGGTGTCATTCTGAATCTAGCTGGCTCCTTTACCCAGTTCTTAAGAATGTCTCTGGAGTTGGCACTGTTGTTGGGTAAGCTGAAGGGAGTCTCCATGATAGTCACAGGCTCCGACATCTGATACATCTCATCATAATCATGTGCCCAGAAGGTTGCAATCTTCGTCCCGTTGACACTGCTCAAAGTCATCATCTCGGGATCAGTGTGCGAGACGATCACGATCTAGTGCATCATGTCCGTGCATGGGAACATGGGGTATCTGCATGCAATATGGTACAAGCTGGACTTTTGAATGTTCACATACACCTGGCGGTCTTCGAGGTCTTCCCTGAAAGTGCCTGCAAATGCTTCATTGACCTCTTGCCATTTTAGCTTGATGTCCTTGTCTAGAAACAGCTTGGTATCTTCATAGATCGATAGACATGCAAACACCTGTTCAACTGCTGCTCTAGTTGTACTTCCGTCAGTGTCCTTTGATCCTGCTCTCTTGGAGGCCATTGATCCTGTACTGTTAAGAGGCAGATGAACACCTAAAAGATTTGGAGACAAAGCAGCATGCATGGCAAGAAATTTGTCAGCGAAAACAAAAGCAAATTCGGGGAATGACATAACACATACCTAGGGAATGATAGGCAAAGATTGCACAATTTCTTCTGGGAGGTTGAGTGACTGGATACTAGAACTGCGCAAAAGGCTGTCTGGGCTATCTGGGAGGCAAGATTGGTTGTTGTATTTGTGTAATGCGCAATCCAGACTGATTGCTGACTACTGGGATTGGGCAATGTGCAATTCCAGCTGGCAATGACTACAGGGTCAAGGACTGCATTGCACAATTTTTTGGGCCAGCAGTCACTGTCCCTCAGAAATGCACAAAGAAGTCTTGGAAGACAGTGCCTGGGAAGAAATGTGCATTTCTGGAGAGGAAGACAGAGCCTTCCTTCCCCAGATTGCGCAACGCTGTCTCGGTGAGGCAGAGTCCGGGCCAAGGCTGGCCAAACTCGCCAACGGGCAACCGAAAGCAAATGTGAAAGTGAATGCATGATGCCACTAAGTGAAAGTAGAAGTGATTGATCGTGCATGCAAACATCGAATGAAAGATTCAATAAACAGATCAATATGCATGTGGGTGAAGTGAGTCGTTGAATTGGCGACCGTTCATTCAAAACAGTTTCATGCATGCAACAATAGTGAGATAGCAATGAAAACTGAAAAGGTGCTAGTACAATCTAGTATGCATGTAAATGATAGCAAGCGTTTGAATAAATCAATCAAACAACACTCACACAAGCGAAAACACAAAAAGTGATAGAAATGTTGAAAAAGGCAAGTTGAGACCACTTACCCATGAATAGTTGAGCCAGATGTGTTAAAGAGTCTTGGCTGTACTATGGGATGTCAGAGCTCCAAGATCGATGTGAAGGAATGAGCTCTGATGTGTCGAATAAATAAGTTTGAGCTCATGACGCGCATGCCACAAATCTAGGAAAAAGCAACACTTGGAAGAAAGGTTCTAAAACGATTTTGTATGTAACCTCTAACTGTTAAAAATAGCTCCCTGAATCATGAGATGCTTTTTGCATGTTGCCTTTAGTTATTCCGAGAAAAAGCAAGTCATGCATGCAAGTCAAGTTTCCTTGGTCTCGGGTGGAACTAGTCAACCCAACTGCTCATGCATGAGGTTGCTCAACTACTGGGAGAAAATGCGCATTTCTGGATGGGAGTTGCCCTGGCTGCCCAGGAGATTTGCACAATTTTTGGGCAGATAAGCTGACTGCTGCCTAGGATTGCGCAATTCCTGGGCTGAGGAGGCATGTTGGGAAGGATTGCATAGTTTTCTGGGTGAAGCCTGAATAGCATGATTGCGCAATTTTGGAGCCCAAAAGGCTGCCAGATAGAATTGCGCAATTTCTGGAGGGAAGGCTGGTTGCCCTTTAGAATTGCGCAATTTCTTGGGGGAGCTACTCACCCTGCAGCTAGACCAAGTCCGGGTGATCAACTTGTGAGGGGAATGCATCAAGCTTTGATCGATAGGCTGTCTTTGTGCGAGAAAAATACTGAAGCTTGTGTACTTGACGAAGCAAGACATTGTGGTGTGAAAGGTTGGTAGGGAGGCTCCAAAATGAAGCTAAGGCAAAATTTTGGAGGGTGGTTGTAGCTACTACAACAGAATCTAAGTTGTTAATCGAGCTATGTAGTTCATTGTAATAATTCCAATTAGTAAACTTAGGTGTTAGAATATTTTAGTGGTTGGTTAAGCGGACCTTTGCTAATGTAACAAGTGTAGAATTAGGAAAATGGTAGTTTAGTACTCTGGACAAATGTCTAATTTCTCTTTGTTTTAATAGCTAGCCAAATGAGCCTTTTCCGGTATAACAAGTATAAAATTAAAAATTTTATCGTTTGGGATGTTGGATAGATGTCCAATTTCTCTTTGTCAGTAGAGATTTCCTGAGCAATGTTATTGTACATTTTAGAATAGGGAATGGCAGCTCCCAAGAAGAATTTGGACAAGAGTTCTTGAAGACTCCATGTACATATTTTATGTTTAAAAATAAATACAAGTTGAACCTTCTCTGTGTATCTATATATGATTTCTTTGCATAGCCTTTCTCTGTAGATCTAAATCATGTCTAGTAGAAATTGGAGAAGAAATCCCTTGATTAAGTATCAATATTTATACGTGGGGGAAGAAAATGAAATGACGAGTTGTGAGCAAGTGAGTCATCGTTCACCCCTGTAGATAATTGCTATTCAACCTAGAGGATGAGATCGACACAATAACACTGTGATTCCCATTTATGGATTTGGTGTTAACTTCGTGAAAGGGGAATAAAATACGAACCATCAAACTTGTATTCCCTAATAGAAAGTCGAAAGGGACCGCACAATGTTCGAGGGAAGAGCCGACGTTTCGATGGTGGTTCACGTGCTGCTGAATATTTGGAGCAACACTTTTTTTAGAGTAATCATAGTTATTTGTTAATCGAGTTGTTTTTAATAGATTTTTTGGAAGCTTTTCTGGTGGGTTTTTCTGTCTAATTTCTCTAAAATCTTGCAGGAATTTATTCAAATCACAAACTTGATGGGTAACCCCTACACAATCGAAATGCCCTAGGGGTTTTTAGGGTGTTGAATCCATATATACAATAAAAAAGTCAGTTTAAATAACACAAATCAAGATTTCACCTCAAATTTTTCTATGTAGTACTAAAAGCATCTCCTTTGTTAATTTGTTAAAGGTTTTCGTCAAGAACCATTATTAATTAGTTTATTCTATTTTCTTATTTAACTTTTGACTAAATTGATTTTAAGTCTTTATATTTTAATTTGACCTTATTTATATTTGGTCAAATAATTGTTTAATCATTAATTACTTTAAATCAATTTTAACAACGAGAACTCCTTTGTTAATTTTTTAAAAATTTTCGTCAAGAACCATTATTAATTAGTTTATTCTAATTTTTTATTTAACTTTTGACTAAATTGATTTTATATCTTTATATTTTAATTTGACCTTATTTATATTTGGTGAAATATTTGTTTATCATTAATTACTTTAAATCAATTTCAACGACGACAACTCCTTTGTTAATTTTTTAAAGATTTCCGTCAAGAATCATTATTAATTAGTTTATTCTAATTTCTTATTTAACTTTTGACTAAATTGATTTTAAATATTTATATTTTAATTTGACTTTATTTATATTTGGTCAAATAATTGTTTAACCATTTATTATTTTAGCAACCATTTCTAAATATTATTTTATCTGAGTTGTCTTTAGTGGGATTTTTTTAAAGCTTTTTCGATGGGTTTTTCTAATTTATCTAAAATCCGCAAGAATTGATTGAAATCACAAATTTGATGGGTAACCGCTACACAATCAAAGTGCCCTAGGAGTTTTTTAGGGTGATGAATCCATATATATACAGTGAAAAAACCAGTGTCAATAACAACAATAAGATTTCACCTCAAAATTTTGCACCGTAAAGTCCAAAAACTCGCACTAAAGACAACTCCTTAATTTATTTCAATTTGTTGGTAAATTTTTAAATTTCAATTTGACCCTATGTTTTGGTCAAATATTTGTTTTAATTTATTAATTAATTTAAACCTATCTTAACATTTATTTATAATTAATAATTTTAAATTATTAAATTTCATATTTTAATCTTTGACATTTTTTAATTCTTACCCAACCCTTAGTTCTTCTTTATATAAAAAGGTTCTTCAGGTTTAACCATATAGGTTTTTGAACCTGATTGATGGATGGAGTAACCATTTGAAACGTTTTAAGCCTATCGAAAACACTGCACATTTCTGGCTAGAAATCTTCAACAACAACACTCTTTTTCTTCAGAATTTGGTAATTCATCCCCAATTTGCAACAGACACCCAGTTGGCTTTATGTTCATGCAGATTTCTAACACCATGTAGCTATAACCTATCAGAAAACTAATTCTGAATTCTTAAAGGCTAAAACTAGTGTTTACAGATTAGATGATGGTTCCCCAACTTTAACAACAATGTTAGTAGGGGATCACTTTTATGTAGCTAATGTGCGAGACTCACGAGCTATGATTTTTAAAAGCCGGCGAAGTGAAGAGAGGCGAGTTACCTTTGTATATTCTTGCTTTCAAGCAAAATTCGAATTGAAAGAAAGAAAGAAATTATTTTTAAAGTCCACGAGGTTAAAGATAGCCTATGGGACAGATTGCTTCTTCATCTACTTGATGTATTCGGCCCTTTTTCTGTGAAGCTTCAAAATAAATGCTCTTAGCTTCTCGACAAACCCCTCGCTAAATAGATTATCACAAGAGCTAGCTGCTAGCATATTTGCATAACTTTTCCTCTTGTCTTTGAAGGCCTCACATTCTTAAATGAAATGTTTTTCTGTTTCCACTTTTCCGGAAGAACAAAAAATGCATACTCATTCCTCCCACACTTCCTTTGGCCTTTTCCAGCACCCTATTTCACAATGGATTTGATGAGAATTAGTCCTTAACTGAGCAATAACAATTTTGGCTCTCCAAGAGATATTGGCATCTATGTATGCTTTTGGTTGATGACTATGAGTGGGATTAAACACTTCAAGATTGTGATTTTTCTTTCTTACTGGCTCCTTATCCCAAGTACGTTTGTGGAACTTTTCCATAAGAAAAGCTTTTATCTCTTTGTTGTTTATGGGACACGCATTCAAGCCAATACCCCATTTACTAAACCATTTGTTATTTTGTTGCATCCAAGTTTTTTTTTCTTTTGCACAATCTATCATTAAAGACAACCTTAGGCCATCTACCCTCTTCCATTTGCTCAATTTTTTTTAAATACCTTATGACTCGCACCATAGCAATTGCTTCAATAGGAGCAGTCCCTGTTTCAATTAACAAGATATCATAAGGAACTGCACTTTTAATCTTAAATTTGTTTGTAATCAAACGCTTCTAAATTTTCTCAATTTGTCTCCATTGCATGTCGGATGTACTACTGGCCCATAGTTCACAACCATAGAGAATCACTAGAAGCCCAAAAAGAGTTTGAGTAGTTTTCTAGTGCCATAACTCTGCCTCCCTACACCTATTTTGAAAAGCATAAAATGCTTTCCAACCTCCCAAATTTCTTTTTTTTTTCTACAACCATTCCAACTTAAATTTTTGTTGAAGTCAATTATGAGGTATTTGTAATCCACAACTTCTTCCAGAATGTTGCCTTCAACGTAGAACGTACTCTAGTTATGTTTTCTTTTCTTAGAGAAGACCACTACTTTCGTTTTGTTGATATTGACTTGCATCCCCACACTTCTACAAAAATGCTCAAGGGATATTATGTGCTCTTGCAAACCAAAAGCCGATTTAACAATCAGAATAAGGTCATCTCCATACAAAAGAAGCCTTATAACAAACTTGCCCAAATAGATACCATCACCCCCTTACGAATTTAACCACTTCTCAAGCTTGTTGATATATAAACCAAAAAGGGCAGGAGACAGTGGGCAACCTTGCTTGACCCCAATATCGCTTCTAAAACTTTCGGAAATGCCTGTTGAAGTTCTAATTTTGACTTTCACCTCTTCATACAGCCTATGCACAACTGCTCTCAAATGTTTAGGAACCCCAAGTTCCTCCATTCTGTGCCAAAGCTTATCCCTAGAAACTGAGTCAAATGCTTTCTTGAAATCAACAAAGCAACAAAAGAATTCTTCCTTTTTCTCCCAAACTTTTTCAATGATGTGCCTTAAAGTTATACAATGATCAACTGTGGAATGTTTAGGTCTAAAATCTGCTTGCCCTTTCGCACACTTATCGTTTTCTTCTGCCCAGTTACTAATTTTGTTTTCTAGAATGCTTCCAAATAGCTTTGCAAACGAAGGGTTTATCATGATGGTCCTATAATTGGAGGGATTATTGACGGCACCGCTCTTGAAAAGAGGTATTGCCATACCAGTTGTCCAATCTGTGGGGAGCCCTTATTGTATGATGTTGTTGAAGATTTTTGTAATGTGAGGTGCAAGAATCTTTGAGCCCCACTTTAGATATTCTGCTTGCAGTTCAACTAAGTCTTTTGCTTTTCCAACACCCAACTTCTTGATACCCATCTCTACTTCTTGTACTGTGAAGAGTTTAGTATTAGTGTTGACCAAGGGGGGAGGGTCAACCTTGGGAACTTGCTCACAGATTTGTCTTGTATAGTCAAACCATTTAGAAGCTGTAATATTATTTCCAATTTGTATCTTTTTCAGTTGGAGCTCCTTCCAAAATAATTTGGGATTATTTTTTCCCAAGGAAGATTAGTTCTTCCCTCCTTGAGACCATGAAATCGACCTTTTTCTTGCTTAATAACTGCTTGTAAGCTTTGAGCTTTATGTTATCCTTGTTTGACTCTTTCCACATTCTCCTTGCCTTTTTGCATTCCTCGTCAAACCAAGCATTAACCGAAAAGCAATTTGTTTCAGACTTCTTAATTTTTGCTCTTTTTCACTTTGCAAGTGCGCATTGAATTAAATGGTTCCTTTAGTCTGGGTCAGCTACAAGCTCCGAGTTCATCGGTTTACAATGCAATTGACTTAGTCTATGCAATTTTGTCGTCTAGATAAGCACATTGTGCAGGAACAAATAAAACTTTAGTGGAGCGATACTCTGCCCTGCATTCTCCTCTTCCCAATAAAGTTAAAACAAATCATTTTAATGATTATTTTTCCCTTTCACTTCAATGGCGATGGATAACGGGTCCATATTTATTGTATATTCTAAATTTAATTGAGCTGCTTGAGGATTGATGAATCTTTGACCTCACCAACTCAAAAGAAAATTATAATGTAATCACATATATGAGGTTGGATGGTGTTGGATCTTAAAAAAAAATCGGCGTACACATTTATGATAAATTTAAATAATCTTTTTCTAGATTTTAATTTAATTATGGCTAGTTATTATTATTATTTTATTTTTTTATTTTTTTGTGGTTTACGTGGAATTACATATTGTACCTTGGTCAAATTAATCAGAGCCTAACTCTGAGGCTTTTAGGAGAATTGACTCAGTGACTTCCCATGGTGAGGTGCTTTAACAACCTAGACCAATTGAGTTAACCCTAATTAATTATTAGGTGGTTAGTGGAGATTTAACCTCGTGGAATATGCTAGAATATTCATAGTAATATATATGTATTAAAGGTTAAGATTTATCTTCAAGTTAGTTATGCTTTTTTAAATAATTTATGTCAAATTAATTAGTTAAAGAAAATGTGATATCAACACTTGTTATATTGGATATATAGTATTGATAAACCATGGTCTTGTAACAAAAATTATATACAAGTTAAGAATTTTCATTGGAAAGTGAGATGAATTTCCATGGTTAAGAATATTGTTTAATGCATATATATATATATATATATATATATATATATATAAAATTAATAAGAATAATAATTTAAAATAAAGTTATAATTTAGTTATTTTTAATGATTTTTTTTTTTAATTTGAGCAATGTAAGATGTTTCTTGAAGTAATTGTTTTGATGTTTATCATAGATTGATGCCTATCATTATTTACTAGCCATTTAATTTATATAGCTATGCTAGTTTACTACCTAATACCTTGTGTATATATATATTTCAGAAAGAAATAAACAAGAAGTTTATATTAATTAAATCAGTTTACATATTCCAGATATCATAGATGTATATTGTTTTGTGTTATATGCTCGCACAAAGAGCAATATCTTAAAGATACAAAAATATGTCATAGACAATTCTAGACACTGTAACGATTGGGGAATTTCCATTGCACAACATATTTTTTTTTAAAGAAACGAGTAACAATTTTTTTATATAACAAAAACTAGAAATGGGTCAGGTCCCTTACATTCATGAAAAGCTCAGTCTCATAGATATGAAGCAAAGAATTCAAAGAGACCTTATTGCTACCATCTTTATTTCTATATATTGTCCTTACATTACTTAAATTATATATTTTCCAAAAGACACTGCAAAGCTTTACTATTCGACATACCATAATAATTTAAAAAGACAAGCTATCCGCGACTTCTAGTTCCTTGTCCTCTTGAGCCACTTTGAAAGGTTGGCACAGGTCTGCGTTTCTCTCAGAATTAGGGTCCGAAACACTATTCGTTTCTTTCGCGTCTTCCTCCACCATTGGGATTGGTGTATCACATAACCGAAAACCTCTTTCAACTCTCCTACAGTGGTCGTTTCTACCTTAACTTCAATGTTATCCACTTTGGACTTCAAGTTGATCATCCCGATGTTCAGATTTTCCATGGCCTTCTGCAGCAATTCCATGTCTTTCCAGATAAATGAGACAACACAATAGTTATTTGTTCCTGAATCTCTTTCACAATTTGCTTGCTTGAATTGTCAATCATCTCCACCACATTTCCACTTCTCTTGGGTTCCTCAGCTCCATTTTCGTTGTCGTTGCTTTTTGAGACCATGTTTCTTGCTATCCTTCCTTGCACCAGAACAATTCTATGCTTGAGTTGCATCACCCAACTCCTATAAATAACTAACGTATCCTTTTCAAATGGGACTCCTATCTTATCGAGTTTAAATGACTTCCCTGCCTGCAACTCCGTCATGGCACACTCCTCCAATTGAATCACTGCCGAAATGCATTCAAAATGATATGTGATGGTACTGAGGTTGATTTCACCTCCCTTCCCAATCAATAACCAACTGGGATGAGACTACTTGTACTGCAAAATGAATGTTGTTATCCACCTCACCCATATGTTAATTAATACACAACTACCTATGACAGCTCCCGATGATCTCCTTGCTATCCCCAAGGGTATTAATGAGATTAATATTCCTCTGAACTATGATTATTCCAATGTTCCACTTGTAATCCATTAAGTATTTAATTAATCCCTACATTATGGTACGTGACATATAACAATGGTCTGATCAACGTGTAATACTCCTTGATCTAATGTCACACCCACATTGGCTTGAAGGTTTGCCATATGGTTTTTTTCCCTTTTTACATGAAAAAATTGGAATTCATCCAACTTGCTGAGCATAATCATAATCCTTGTAATCAATGGAGAGGGTTCAAAATCTACAAGATGCTCGTTTTTGGAGAGCCTTGTGCATTTTTGGATCACCACCATTGATTCACCAACAATGATCATATTTTTAATGCCTTTGGAGATACTTATCTTCAGGCCTTGCCACAGTGAGAGTGCTTCATCTTGGTTGTTCAAGGATTTCCCTAGTCCCCAGGCGAACTTTGTTTCAATTTTTTCTTATAGGTTATAAAGCACCCCTCTTGCTCCTGCCTCCCCGGGGTTACCTTTCAAAGCACCATCGAAAAAGAGTTGAACTTGTCTTAGATTTCTTTTCCATTCTTCAAAGCCTTCCTTAGCCAATCTAATACAATATGGAGGAACTTTGATAAAATTTTTTACTATAGACATGCTTTGTATTGATGGATATTCTGAGCCAATCTTTTTCACGTACTTAATTCATTCAATTCTGAAACATCATATCCTCTGGAGGAGATCGCCTCAATACGTAACTGCATTCCTTTGATGGCAACATATTCTGGAGAGCAACATTTTTCTTGGAAGATTGCTTGATTTCAGCAAAGCCAAATTGACCAACAAAGCTATTTAGGAACAACCATCCAACAACACATAAAGAGGGAGCTTGATTTCTTAAGAAAATGATTATTGAAAACACCAAAGGATAAGCATCTCATTCCACTTAGGGATAGAAATAAATTGAAAAATTGGTGTAAGAGAAAATTTCAGGGTATCCACTAAGAAGGGGCAATGGAAACATAGATGCTTGATGGTTTCATCCTCCCTTACAAAGAGCACACAACGAAAAGGACCATGGATGTTTCTTTTCCTAATATTTTATGTCTTTAGGATTTTCTCGTGGACTAGTTCCCAGAAAAAATGTTAACCTTTGGGAGCCCACCCCTATTCCAAATCTTTTCCCAAATTCTAGCTCGAGTAGGGGAGAAATTTTCTTAACGTGTAGAGCATATCCCTCCTTTACTATGTAATTTTTTAGCTTCCCTCCCAACCAAATATGTTTATCGAATTTACTGGTAGCTAATGGCACAAACCCTTTCAGATGAAATAATAGGGATTGCCAATGGTGCAACAAATGATTGGGTAAATTCACTTATCTCCACCCATTCATTATTCCTTGATCGTCCCAACTGGATATGTTAGCAAGATGGATAAGACCATGCTCTTCCATCCAATTAGCGAATTGCATAAACCCTTGATCAACATCTAAGGGGAGAGCGATCTTTCCACAAATGAATATGCTTCCCATTGCCCGATTTCCAACCCAGCTAATCCAACAACAACGAGGTCGTCGTTTTACATAGTTTCCAAATTTTGTTTCCTTTCCCTTCCCATAATTCTCCTTCAGGTCTAAGCAATCGATTTTTGTGGAAATACTTCCTTATGAAGGTCTTTTTCCACCACTCATCTTCCAAACCAGTTTTGCACCAAGAGCCAAATTCATGAATTTAGGGTCTTTGATTGCTGGACCTCCTATGTTCTTTGGATATATTACCACTTTCTAGTTAACAAGATGGAACTGGTTTTCATTATTTTACCTCCCTGCCAGAGGAATTTCCAGATTAGACTACTTAATCTGTTTATTATACCCTTTGGGCTAAAAGACTTTATCCCAAATACATCGGGAGAGAGGAGAGAACCGACTTGATAAGAGTAACTCTCCCAGTGAGATTTAGCCACCTTGCTCCCCATTATTGGATTCTTCTTTTAATTTTCCACATGACTGAATCCCAATCCTCCCCAGATGCCTGATTAAAGGAGATTGGATTTCCAAGATAGGAAAAAGGGTTTTGATCAATATCAACAGGGAAACCCAGTAAACGAGATATTTCAAGCAAAGTAGTCTCAGAGCAATTCCAACCAATCAATTGACATTTATTTTTGATAATCAAACCTCTAGACAAATGAAGGTAGTAGTCCAAGATCTTCTTGAATCTTGAGGCTATTGCTAAGGAGGCTCCACCAAGAAGAAGGGTATCATCAACAAACTGAGAGTGATTAACTTCGCGAACATTTTTGGCTATGCTTAAACCTGGAAGAGATTTGTCCATCCCAACAACATCAAGATTCCTACTCAAAGATTCAACCATTATTATGTATAATAGAGGCGACAAGGGACAACCTTGCCGAAGGCCTCTGGAAGCAACAAAAAAGGAGGTTGGTCTACCATTGATCAAAGGGGAAATCCAGGGGGATCCAATGCAAGCATTAATCCATAAAATGAAATCATTATTGAATCCTAATTTTTTCAAAACAAGTAAAATAAATGAATGATTTACCCAATCAAACACATTGGCCATATCCATCTTAATAACCATTCTAGCTTCTCCTGCCTCCTTACTCAAATGAATAGCTTGAACCAATATAATTTTATCTAGAATATGTCTGTGCTGCATAAACCCACCTTGGTTTTTTGAGATAAAGGAAGAGAGCAAGGGTTTGACTCTATTGGCGATGATTTTAGTCAATATTTTATAAGAAGAGTTGCAAAGTGAAATGGGTCGAAATTTGGAGAAATTAGTTGGGTTGACTTCTTTGGGGATTAGAGCAAGAAAGGAAGAGTTTGTGCTCCCTCCAATTTTATTTTTTTATTTTGCTGCGGTTCAACATTCTAAGGAGGTGATTTTTTTATAGTAGTCCAATATAACCGATAAAAGCATATGGAGAACCCGTCAGGTCCAGGGGCTTTCTCAGGTTCCAAGGACCAGACTGCTTTTCAGACTTCATCTTCCTTAATTTATTCTAAACGAATCTGATTAGCAATAAGAGAGATCACCTGAGGTAAGGCATGGAGGAATTCCTTTGCTCGATCATAGGGATATGAACTTTACTAAGAAGAGCTTTGAAAAAGTTGAAAGCCTCTTCCTTGATTTCCACAAAGGAACTTACTTTCTACTTCCCTTCAGGCGCTATTTCCTTAATTCTGTTTTAAGCCTCCCTAGATTTAGCTTGCTTATGAAAGAAGGCAGTGTTGGAGTCACCAACTTTTAATCATAAGCTACGTGATTTTAACCTCCAGAGTTGGGTTGACTTCCTTGGGGATTAGAGCAAGAAAGGAAGAGTTTGTGCTCCCTCCAATTTTATTTTTTATTTTGCTGCAGTTCAACATTCTAAGGAGGTGATTTTTTTATAGTAGTCCAATATAACCAATAAAAGCATATGGAGAACCCATTAGGTCCAGGGGCTTTCTCAAGTTCCAAGGACCAGACTGCTTTTTAGACTTCATCTTCCTTAATTTATTCTAAAAGAATCTGATTAGCAACAAGAGAGATCACCTGAGGTAAGGCATGGGGGAATTCCTTTGCTCGATCAAGAGGGACATGAAATTTACTAAGAAGAGCTTTGAAAAAGTTGAAAGCCTCTTTCCTTGATTTCCACAAAGGAACTTACTTTCTACTTCCCTTCAAGCGCTATTTCCTTAATTCTATTTTGAGCCTCCCTAGATTTAGCTTGCTTATGAAAGAAGGCAGTTTTGGAGTCCCTAGCTTTTAATCATAAGCTACATGATTTTAACCTCTAGAGGTTTTCTTCTTGTTGACTTAAAGAGAATATATGTCTAGAAATATCTTTTTCTTGATGAATGTGTTTCTCCTCTATTAGAACTTATTCCATCAATTTATAGTGCTCCTCGAGTTCTTGAACTTTGTCTCTCATTTTTTTACTCGGAGGTTGATAGTTCTCCTTCAACCATTTCCCAAGTTCCCTCTTCACGTTCTTTAACTTGGATTCCCAGGCAAAATTTGGGGAGCCTTGAACAGTGGTCTTCCATGCCCTTTCCACCAATTCCCAAACCTATTATGAAAGCCCCCAATCTGCATTGAACTTGAATGGCAGATGCCTAAGGTTTTCCACCTTCTCCGTTTGGATCATAATAGGGTGATGATCAGAGTCTCCCTGGGATTGTATTGCCAATGAGCAATCAATACCTTTAAATAGCCAACAACTATGAATCAGAAATCGATCCAAGCGAATTGCTATATATTGGTCTCTTGTTCGTCTATTAGACCACATGTATTTTCCTACCTTTGGAATAATTTCCAACATATCCCAACTATATATTATATATTACATTTGGTCTCTAAACAGATCCTTCACTATAGTTCCTCCTTTTTTTCCTGCATTATTTAGAATGGTGTTGAAGTCTCCTCCGATCACACTATTTAGATATAGATTGCTTTCCTTTAGCACTTCCAGAGAGTCCCAAAATTCCACCTTTTCACTATATAACACTAGAGAATATATATATTTATAAAGGGAATTCGTTCTCCCATTTCTTTTACCTCCAAAGGAGCCAACACCAAGGATTTTGTCTTTATTTCTTCCACTAGGGACAAATACTTATTTGACCAAAAAACACCTAGTCCTCCACAGGTTCCTCTAGACGATTGAACAATCCTAGAACACTCTTTCCAGAATACTTCAGCAGCTTTGAAAACCTCTGTTTCCTCCAACTTTGTTTCTTGGAGAAAAACGACCGTCGGTGATTCTTGTTTTATTATGTCTCTCACAATTAGGTTTTTCACAAGGTTCCCTAGTCCCCTTATATTCCAAGAAATTACTTTCATTTAATAGAGGTGACTTGATTGTAGGGACATTTTTCATTAGTAATCACATCATGAGCTTCTTTGTCGACGTGTTTCAAACCATCTAGTGTGGTTCATCATTAGGACAAGATGCAGACTCAGATCATGGCCACAAATTAAATAGTGATAGCGATGAAGAGAGTTAAATATTTTGACTGTTAGAGCTTAACGACTAGCTTTGACTCAAAATTAAAATAATAAATATAAGAATGAAGACCTTAACATATTTTTGACTAAAAATGCATACAAATATTTATTAAACCATAATGATACCCCATAAAGGTTCAAACAAATAAATGTTTAGATGTGATTGCCTAAAAATATATTCAACTAACTTAACTTGACCAAGAAAAATAACTTTTAAGTTATGATTAAATAATAAATATGCTAAGAATTGAATAATAAAATTTATCTTAATTAAACAAAGTTGCTCCTAGAATAAATAAACACATTAAATATTTCGATGAGAGGATGAAACCCAAAATTAAATTAATAAATAAATTAGACTAAATAAATAAATATTTAGAATCGAAATACAAAATAGGATACAAATCATCTAACTCAAATGGTTAAGAGATTAAAAAACCAAAATCTACCCAAATAGTATAATAAAAATAATATAATAATACAAAAAATACTCATAAAATAAATATAATTGAAAATAATAAGGATAATACTGAATAAATAAACTAGAAACTGATGAATAAATAAGAAAATGGAAAGATAGATAGTTAAATAAATAAATAAACATAAAAAAATTAGGATGATAAGCTAGGTACCCAACAACTACTAATCTTCCAACCATCATCCTAATTCAGATTACTATGCATCCTTTCAATTTCTATAGCTTCCCTAAACTTACATCGATGGAAATGGTCAATTCTAGCAATGGCCTGATGTCCTCAATGCAGATATGATGTTTATTCTTTTCCATATGTTTTGCCAAATCCGAAGAACGCGTCCTCCCATGTTTTATGTTTGTCACATGCTCATGAATTATTTGATTTATAGAGCGGCCAATTTCACCAATATAGGGTTTTTGTAATGGCTGATTGAATTCCTATTTTTTTCTCAACGCAACTTCTTTTTCCCTTAATGCTTTATGTTTTGGTCTACCTTTTTTCTTTGAACTATCAATTTCTTAACTATTACAATCATCTGCCCAGGGTAAACTCTGAGTCATATGATGTGTAAAGACTCTCGCAATTTCCTCATTAACATTGGCTTGTTGTTTGCTTGGGGGATCTAGAGCTGAAACCACCCTAGGGGGAGGCTTCAAGTTTGATTCTTTGGATGGACTACTCTCAGCGACTATTTCACCATCCTCGACTCCTCCTTTTGCAGTTTCCTTTTCATTTCTTCTATCTTCTTCTTGCAGGATGGGAGTTTCCTCCTCATTAGTTGGAATGCTTCGAGCATTAAAGTGGTTAGAGGAGGAAGGGGCAGCGTTATTACCAATTATTCCTTGAGGCTTTTGAGTTATTTCTTCCATTTCAGTCATTTCCTTTGCTTCTGCCACTAATCCTCCTGGGGAGCTGAGATATCCACAATTTTTTTCCCTGCTTTAGAGCAGTGCCTCGTGAAGTGTCCAATATTTGTCTGTGCTTCCATTCTCCCAAGTTTAGGTTAATCTTCGCAGGAAAGAATTTTTCCAAATCAACTTCCACACAAATTTTAGCACAAGAAAATTGAGAACCCTTAGGTTCAGATTTTTCCATATACTTGCCCATTCCATTACCAATGGCCCTGAAGCAGTCATTGCTCCAACATGAGATGGGGAGCCTAGGGAGCTCGACCCACACTGGAATAGCAGTGGGAATGTCTTCATCCGAGTTGAAATCCAGAGTCCATTTGTTCAGATACATACCTCTAGAGCCAAAGAAATAAGGCCCATTCTAAAACACTACATCTCAATCTTCTTTTATTTCAAAAAGGAAAATCAAGAATCCATTTCCCACGACAGGAAAGGTATCTCCCCTTTCAACATGGGCTTCCATGTCTTGCTCATCCATATTTCCATTGACTTGGGAGATGGCCACATCCTAGTAAACTTTCCAATAAGAGCACGTTCCATATTATCATTTCTCTTAACAAACTTAGTCAGAGCCATTGACAGATGCGGGTGTTTGGGAAGGGATGCCACCAACACTTGAAAGGCAACATCGACAAAGGAGTCAAAGAGGGGTGGAGGGCGAGCAACTCCCTCCACAGAGGCCATTTGAAGGTTCAGGAAAAAAAAAGAGCAAAGGCGGCAACAGAGCAACAATGCGCAACTAGGTCAGTTTAAGCGTATCCATTGCACAACATATTGCCAACACTAAACTAAACAAAACTTATAGATATATCATAACATACAAAAACTAAAAAAATAAATAGTTAATACTCATGGGTAAACCTTGAGCTAAGCCCATATAGATCAAGAATGTGGATAAAACAATTGAAACGCACTAACAAAACTTAAATCAAGAAAGGGGATGGTTTCGTCACCAACGATACAACAATTCCTATAAACATAGAAGTCTCGACAGTCATTCTTATAAACTTGGAAGTGAATCCAACCCGCCTGCATATATAAACCTATAACCCCTCTTTGACAATATGTGCCCCATGGAGTTCTCATGAGGCCGAGCATGAGCAAAGAAAATATCGCTAAATTACTCGAACAATGCCTATTGCTTTTTAACCCATTGGAAAGTAGATAAAAGTTAAAACAAAGATCTAAAATTGACCCATTCTATGTAACTTGATGTATTTACATTTCATATACAAATTAAATAGCACAATTGCTATATTTACGACGCTGCATCGTCAGTAAGTGGAGGAACAAACGAAGGTGGTTTATTTATATTGGATTAGGCCAAAATCAATATTTCAGTAAGTAGAGGAACAAACGAAGGCCTAAATCAATATTTCGAGCAACTTATGTTAATGGCCGGGAATCCTCCTGTGAATGTAAAGCGGCGTTGCTCCCGCAGCTAATTAACCTTGCTATTCAGACCTTAAAAAGCATGATAAATACTCCCAGACCACATCTCGTGCAGCTTTTTGGGCGTTACCTCATGTGCACTGAATAGAACAAGCAACGTCCCATCGACTAACTCTGAAAAGCGACATTTGTGAAATATCTCACATTCCGCCACAAACCAACAAGGCCGGGAAAACGTGACGACGCTTCTCGGGGATTTGTCAAGCCAACTCACAATGCTACTTCTGAGATTTTTTGATCCAGTAGAATCCGGGTAAATATGGAAATATTTACAGGTTCCCGAATAGCCTCACGTTTTATACTTTTGAGATTGTTTCATCCTGTAGAAATCCGGATGAATCTGGAAATCTTACATGTTCCCGAGGAGCCATCCGCCTCATGTGAAGAAATTTGCACTGGATAGAGGAACTAGTAAATGACTGTTTCAAACATTCATTGGCCAAGAAATACAGGAAAGTCTAAGAGTCAAAAATCAGTTTCGACAGGCGAAAGCTCAGATCCAAATTTCGACCTTAGCGCTATTGGCGGGTTCCAATGGAGCTCATCAGGCACCCCATCTCGTCCTCATCCATTCTTTTCAGCGTTCAAATTGGAATTATTCATAGCTATATTTCCTTGCATTTGAACATTTCCACGAACATTTTCTCTGCTTATTTTCTCTTAGCATCTCTGGAATTTTCGCTTGCTACTTGAACCTTCGCTCGAATGTACCTCCCTTCCCCTTTTTTTTCTTTTCTTTTGTTTAAGCTTTTCTTTTCCTAAATGCATCTCAATTCTGAATTTCATTGGGATTCACGAAATGATTTATGGATTAGGGGTATAAAATTTGTTCTACAACATTTTTCTTTGAATGCGCGAATCGATTCAATAGGCAGGAGACATGCACAAACAATTCATAACGCCTTACGGCCAAGATTATTGAAATTAAAGATCTGAAAATGACGACATTTGGAACCGAAGTTAAAAGTGGAAGGCATTTCAGGGGGATCTCTAGAGGCATTCCACTTTCGGCCCTCATTTTAATCTTGTCCGTTAGAAGTACACTTTGCCTGAGTACACTGCATTTGATTGAAATCTTGTCTTTACCAGACAAGCGTACCGCACCGGTAAACCTTCGTAACCAGCCAGATTTGCCAAGATTCTCTGTAGTGACTCGTGTACCATGTTTTAGGTGGAAATCTGCGAAACATCAAATTGCAAGGCGCACTCTGAGCGTATGATTTGATTACATTGGTCTCCGTACGCAAAGAGTATGCATCCGTACATAAAAGAGTTTGATTTGATTAGAAAAAAGTATGCGTTAAATATTTAGCGCGTGATTTTAATTCAAATCTAGAAATTGTAATTTAACGATTAATTTTTTTAATAAGTTAAATAATATTTTTTTTTGAAAAGTTGCACAATTACAAATTTTTATATGTTTTTTTAAATATTTATTTGAAATATTTCAAAATTTTATATAAGATAAAAAATGTAATTATAAAGTTGTTTGTTTTCAATTTCATAAGATCCATTAAATAAAAAATAAATCTCTTATCCACCTATAGAATGGATATATTTTTTTAATTTTAATATTTTAATATTGAGAGAGCTTTAAATCCTATGTTGTTGTTTTGTTTTTATCGCTAGGTTAAGCAGCGAACTTGTCTACTTACAATTTATCAACTAGTTATCACTAGGAATGTGCGAAGCTTGATGGAGCTTGGACTAGTGGGATATGTGTGAAGTTCGGTCTAGCTTGGACGCTTCTTGGGATAGTTTAATTCCTCTTAAAGTGGCTGCCATTCTCAACACTTTCCCATGAGGTTTGAACCTGAGATCTGGTGGGGACTAAACTCCCGTTAAACCAACTAGTTTATATATTATAGGTACCTCTATGTTATATTGCAATCAAAGCATTTTATTCCTATTTACGGCTTGGGAGGTAGTGTTAGTGTTGAAAAGGGATATGTTCTTAAAGGGTTATAAACCATGAAGAGTTTGCAAGGCACTTTAACCTAGATCATTGCATGAAGGTGAGTATGTTGATTGAACAACACAAGTTAGAATGCATTATATACATTGTCATATGGAAATGTTACAAATTTAAGTACGAGTGGACCTTCTCAATATCTTAGCGTTTCTAAAGTTGATATTCTCCTTTATCTTAGTTTTTCTATTCTTTTACTTTAAGAATTCAATATCACCATTAATTACTATGGTGACAAATTCCTTAAAGCTCAATCTACTATGTGTTAACCTAAAAGGTCATTGTGGCTATAATTGGCACTTAGGTGGAACTAGAAACTTCCAAAAAGTACCTAAAATGTCACTACGAATGGTTGAAACATCGGGGAAACATTGTTGTCCATGAGGTGTCTTAGAGTGTCTATTGTTAAAGAATTGTCCACAAAATATATGAATTAAGTTGAGAATGAGCTATTAGTAACACAATAAGTTATTCAAAACCATAGTATGGGAAGCAACTATAAATAAACAATAAATGACATAAGTTTTAGCACATGAAGTATAAATAAACAATAAATGACATAAGTTCTAGCACATGACACAATGATCTAAGTTAAATACCTTAGCAACATTTGAAAGAAAGACTACAATAGTCTAGTACTAGATTTTCACTCATTAATTTCTAATAGATATTACTCTTACTTATATACAATTACAATTAGGAGGATTAGGGAACAATCAATATAACAAGTGCCTAGTAACCAGTATAGATTCGTCTTAATCCCAAATTATCAAGCGTGAGGGATCAAATCCTTTAAGCTGCAAATTTTTTGATATTTTAAAATGGATTTAGGGTGGTTACAATCCATAGAATTAAGATCTCAAGATCCTACTAACTCATAGAGATATGGATATTAAAAATTAAAATATAATTTGCGTATAATTCAAATTTTCATTATTGTAGAAATAGTCTCTATTTTTATGTAAAGCATGTGTCTATTTAAATCCATTTCACTTTCTCTTTTATATAAATAATAATATGTCTTAGTCCCATTGGGCACTTCTCCTCATTCAAAGGATTATACCTAGGGTAAATTGGATTCTATATAAGCTTGAAGACTTGTCATGTCACATATGAGAATAAAACCTATGTGGATGATATGATATTCCATCATATAACCACTCAAGTTAGACACAATTGACTTATGTCTTTGTTTTATAAAATAAATATATTTATATTTATTTTGTATCTATATTTGATCAACATATAGTATAATTAATACTTGCATTTGTTATAATGAGTATTGTAATTTGCTTTCTATCACAACATATAGTGATGTGAGCATTACTCTTGTCACAACATCTTTTCTATACTGCACTATATAAGCACCTTTTAATGCAATGATGCATGCAACACAATAACAAGTTCCAACATTGTTCTATTAAGTCAAGGTAATGGGAACTTGCTGGATATCATATCATTTGCATCTAATGAAAAATTTTAGGTCTAAATTTCTCCCATGGGATAATTTCTGTGTTTCCCTTAAAAAATATTTGTTAATTTCCATGTTTTTATAAAATGATCCGCCCAAATTCTATAGGATATAATTATTTTATCTTAAAAATCGCCAAAAAATTCTAGAAACTCAAACCCTTAGAAATTTGAATATTTTTACAAAAATATCATCAAACATTTTATGATTATGATTTCAAGAATTAATAAAATTTGCGAAGGTTTCTACACTTTAAGATAAGTATTGGTCCTTAAAATTTTACTATTCCACCTACAAGCTAGTTTTCTGTTGTTGTAAATGTAGAAAAGAATATGCCATATGACATGGGTCCAAGGTAGCAGTCTATCAAAAGTTTGAACCCACATGTTAGTGGATATGCCAAGTCACACATTTCTTGAAGTCTAAGGGAGGCATTATCGATGATGTACTAACTGATGGTGGCACATTAAATGCTATCTTTGATCAAATCTATGCAAACAAAATTGTGCTTTCTAGATTTATGTTAACCATATTGGTGTGTATTAATGATGCTCCACTATAAAAACCTTGAAATGTGCTTCATCCCCAAAAGCTTCCGTCAACACTACCACAAGCCTAAGAGGCTGTAAATGTTGAAATTTTGAGAAGTTTGAGAAAATAACAGTGAGAAACTTGCATGAGATGTTTGAAAACCCATAGTAGGGCCACATGCTATATGAGGTGAAGTCTATACCCTAGTTGTTGGGGGGTTCAACCAAAAATCCAAAACTAGAATGGGAGCTAAGTCTAAAGGCACCTCAATGTGACATCATATCTTACCCACTTTAGATTAGGGAGCTTAATCAAGGGATTGATGGTCTTGATTAAATTCCACTTCCATACCCTCGTACATGATACAATCCAATGAAAATATTTCTATCCTACCAATCCTAAAGTCTTGAAAAGTGTTAAGTCTCTAGAATTTTGAATGGGAAATGGAATTATAATTTCTTCATGTGAATTCAGTAAGGTTGGAAGCGCTCTCTAACATCTTAAAACAACTAAGGGTAATGTTAAAATTTTTAAAAGGAAACTTTTACTTTAAGAATTTAATATTACCATTAATTGCCATCATTGGTATGGTTTAGGAGTTAGGTTCTTGTTTTTTATATAAAAAAAATTGAATTTTGCTTTCTTAGACAACCATATTGGGGTCCTTTATCTACTCGGCTAAGCAAGGACGATTTGGTATTGAATTGAATGCATAGGTACATACTCGGTTGTGTAGGGCTAGTTTGGTGCTCAATTGACTGAGTCATGCTTTGACTTGCAACCAACCCATTGAGTCTAGCCAATGGTCGAGTTGACCAATCACCTATCATCTCATCTAAGTTGACTAAGTTTGAGTCAATTTTGACTGAGTTTAAAAAAAATTGTTTGATAAAATTAAGTCTAGTAGAGAATTCTCCATCCATGTTGTAAGGAAGCAAGTCTATTGGTAATTAAACATATGGGACATAGGTTGTACAAGAGGCATAGTCACAGACCATGCAATAGTTCATGTGCCTACTCAAATTTTGTACCTAAGTTGAACATTGTTGTAGGAAGGTGTGTTTGTCGACCAGTTGATATGTGTCGCCAACAAAGTTGTGAACTACCCTTTTCAATTGGTCCATTGAAACTTCGAGGAGCCATTGCTAGTTCTAGCTCTCAACACCAATAAATCTAGCAATGTTTAGTTCAATGGTTTCATTAGCAAGGTCAACCTTGATTTTAGCATTTTCAATTAACAAGTTAGTTTCGTACACCTCTAAGCATTATTTTTATTTTATTTTATTGGTAGTAGCTACAATTATTTTTATTAGCAAAATTCAGGGTCACAACACAATAATTACATTCAAGATTTTGAGAGTTGATTCTATATAATTTACTTAAAAAATGACCCGGGTCTATGAGCTTCTCCTGTACCAATTTCATTTACATATATCCATAAAATTTAATAGATATAGAGTCCATAGAAAAACTCCTATAATTTTACAGCGTTTAGAAGTCATTCCAAAATAAAAATAAAAAGACAAACTAGTCATATAAAATTATGATATTTTCATTGAGTAGATTGAGTTGAAGGCAACACCTCTAAGCTTTGTTAGGCCAATGAGGGAAATGAGATGGGGGAGGTTTAAAGCATACTTCTACCAAATGTGTGTAGAATTGAGTATTTTTTGTCTTAAATGCATTGACTTGGGGTTGAGTGTTAGGTCCCTATAATACTAGTATAACCCCTTTATTGTTATTGTTAGTGTAACCCCCTATTGTTATTATTGTGCTCATGTAGCCCCCATATTGTTATTGTTGTGCCTCATAGAAGCCCACTATTGTCATTGTTGTGCCCTTACATTATTATTGTTATGTAGGCTCTGATTATATTGTGACCCCTTAGACTCCTATATATACCAAGGAGGTCATGTCATTTGTATCATCCAAGAATTGTTCATTTATGTAATGTAAAAGAGGTTTCCCCCTTGAAGAGGATAATCTTTAAGTTGTTGATCTATATTTTCTTCTGTTTTGTGAGCTGGCTGCATAACATTTGGTATCAGAGCTTTGTATTCTAGGGATTCACTGCTTCAAATATGTCATCGTGGCATTCTCGCTATAATTTTTTTTTCTACGGAACTTCAAAAGTTGAAAATTTGACCATGTGGAGCGGGAATCTTGGTGAACTTTGTGTAGAAATTTCGGATATTGGTTCGCTATATTTTCTGAGATATGGTATGAAGAAGTTGCGGTTTTTTGCATGCTTCAAAATTCAGTATCAAATAGGGCCGAAGGTTGAACAGTGACACATGGCATTCCGTATAAGTTCGTTATACTGAAGTTGAAACAAGGACACATATATTCTTGGAGATTGGACATAACCATATAATTTTTTTTTTTTAAAATATAAAATTAAATGATAAATTAAAACTCAAAATTTCATAATTTTAACTTCTTAAATAAATAATATTAATAGATATATAGTTAATTTTTTTTAAATGATAATAATAAATATTAAATTAAACAAAATCTTTATTTTTCTTTAAAATTATTAATAGAAACATTTAAACTTTAAATACATTTAAATATTAATAGAAACATTTAAACAAAATCTTTAAATACATTTAAAAATATATATATATATATATATGAACTTTTTATTAAATTTATAATAGAAAATTATTTTACTACAAAATTAGATTTAACTTTACCTTTAGACCATAAAATGAGACTTCTTTATGATTCATAGAGTCTTTATACAACAAATTCTATGAAAAAACAGAGTTACTCTTGAATTCCAAAGTATCTTTAAAGACCGGGAACAAATTAGTCATTCGTAGGCAAAAGAAAAAAAAGTCGAATAACAAAGCTACTCTCAAATTCTAAATTTATCGGCAAGGCAAGAGTAAACTAGTCATGCGAGGGCAAAAAGAAAAAGTCGAAATAAGAAAGCTACGGTCAAATTCCAAGTTTCCTTGAGTGATTGGTTGAGTGACTAGCCCTAATTACTCAGCCACTTGTCAAAATTAAAATGAAATGAAGTTCAAAATGTCTTTCTAATGTGAAATTAGTACGGAGTGATTAGCGCTAATTACTCAAGCCACTTGTCTAAATTGGAAGGAAATGAAATTACGTTCAAAGCGTCTTTCTAATGTCAAATTAGTATGGAGTGGTTAGCGCTAATTACTGAGCCACTTGTCAAAATTTTAATTAAATGAAATTATGTTTAAAGTTGAATGAATCAAACGGAATCGCAAGAAATTTCCTCACCGGAAAACTTTCCCCGCTGCCCGAGCCCTGTGACACTTACCTGATTAGCTCTAATTAATCAGCCACTTGTCTAAATTGGAAGGAAACGAAATTACGTTCAAAGTGTCTTTCTATTGTGAATTTAATTTGGAGTGATTAGCCCTAATTCAGTCACTTGTCCAAATTTAAATGAAATAAAAGTGTCTTTTTAATGTGAAATTAATATTGAGTGATTAGCCCTAATTAGTCAGCAACTTGTCAAAATTTAAATTAAATGGAATTATGTACAAAGTCATTTTATAATCAACATAGTTCAAAGATGTCACAACTTTAAATACAATAAATGGAATTATGTACAAAGTCATTTTATAATCAACATAGTTCAAAGATGTCACAACTTTACAGAAAATACAATAAATGCTTTCAAACTCCTTGCTAAATAGATTATCCCAAGAGTTAGTTGTCAGAATATTTGTATAATTTTCTGTCTTTGAAGGCCTTACATTCTAAAATGAAATGCTTCTCTGTTTCCACTTTTCCAAAAGAACAAAAAATACATACTCTTCCCTCCCACACTTCTTTTGGCCTTTTCTTTCACAAGTGAGTTGATGAGAATTAGTCTTTAACTGACCCATAAGAATTTTGCCTCTCCAAGAAATATTAGCCTAATTCCAGATCCCCAAGAAATATTAGCGTCTATTTAAGCTTTTTGTTGATGATTATGAGTGTGATTAAACACTTCAATATAGTGTTTTTCTTTTTCCCTAGCTCTTCATCCCAAATACGCTTGTGGAACTTATCCATAAAAAAAGTTTTCTATAAAATCTGGTAGAAATTTTGGAAAATTCAAATTACCGCTATCAAGTTTAAAAATTTTGGGTGACCTTAATAAATACATTTCCACCATCAAAACATGGTTCAAACACTTCTCAAATCAAATTAATAAAAAAACAAAACTAACCAAATTAACCATTTAATAAAAAACAAAACTAACAAAATTATGACATTAAAAAAATACACTGACCTGATCCCTCCACAAAAATAATTGTGTAGACATTAAAAAAATAAACTGACCCTATTCATGCAAGAAAATAATTGTCCAGACAAAATTGTGGCCTCCACGTCTTTCTAATGTGAAATTACTATGCATTGAGATCCAAACAGCTGCTACACATCCAGATTGTACAGCATAGTGGTACAGAAGCTTCTGCGTGCACGTCAAAGGAATTAGAATATAAAACAACGTGGTTATGCGTGATGTACATGATGGGAGCACCAATGTGTTTTGACGAAAAGAAGATCAAATCGAGGACCCAACCACCCACAATGTATTGGAACATGGCTTCAATTTTGGCGCATTTGGCGTTCGACCGCAGGTGACGCCGATGATGCCGATCCAGTTACCTCCTTGACGTATACAGATGATGCCTCTCCACTCACTTTACCCCACGTCAAATATGGTCCACCAGACGACCAATCGTAGCAAGCCAGGTTGCTTATTGCTCCCCAGGTATATGCTGTACCTAAGACCGCCGAAAACAAATTTGTCCCTACTCTACATCATTTATTGCGGATGTTGACAGGCGAAACCATTGCTGCCACTACAGTGGAAAATGCTATTTCCAATCCCATAGCCTCATTAATGCGGGGCTACATGTGCAGGAGATAGCCACCTGCGTTTAGATAATAAAAAAAAAACGGCGTAGTACCCACCTCGCGTGTTATAAACTCCTATCTCCTGTGCATGTAGCCCCGCATTAATGAGGCTATGGGGTTGGAAATAGGAGTTGCCCCACTACAGGTGTCCTTCCATTCGTGGACAAACTGAATCTTAAACGAGAGTTGTGTTTTTCCTCTGCGATTCCCTTGTTTCGAATCCTATTCTTTTAGATTCAATGGTTTGAATTATTTTTAAATTAAACCAAAACAGTTTCCCTATTCTTTTAGATTCAATGGTTTGAATTATTTTTAAATTAAACCAAAACAGTTTCCAACAAAGTTTTATAAGTGAGAGTCCATTCAATGAACCATAATTTTAAACAAAATTCGTTATCCTATTTTTTTTTTTATTATTTTTAAATTCAATGTTTTGAATTATTTTTAAATTAAACCAAAACCTTTTCCAACAAAGTTTTATAAGTGGGGAGTCTATTCCATCTAAAAGGAATCATAATTTTGTTTACGTGGGAGTCTATTCAATCTAAAAGGAATCATAATTTTAAATAAAATCTTGTCTAGTCTAAGAACATTTAAAAAAATAGTTTTTTTCCGTATTAAAAATTATGTTATCAAATTATTATTAGTTTTTAGAGAATTTAAAAATTTATCTTATAGTTAAGAGTATGAGTTTCTTTTTAAAAGATTAAATCAAAATATACTAAATAGAAATAAGTCCCTTGTTTCATAAACAAATAAAAAATCTTATACACTAATATAATATCTCTAATATCTCGCTTAATAATAACCTTAAAATTAAAATTAAATAATAATAATAAGCTATCAAATTTCATCACACTGCACTATATACTTTTATATTTTAAATTAAAAAACACATAACATTTAACAACCTAATTAGATATATATATATATAATCATATTACCAAATTACTACCGTAAAAACTAAAAATTTATCTCATTACAATATGCCTATCAAATTTCATCACACTACCGTGCATACTTTTATATTTTAAATTAAGAAATACAAAACATTTAACAACAACCTCGTTAGAGGTATGTTGACCGGGATGTCAAGAGTGTAGTGATATTTATTTCACCGTCTTATGTATTTGGAACTTATTGAGATTCGCACGTCATTTCGAATGTTTCATAAAATATGTCTCCGTTAAGGCTCTTCAGCGTTCAACTTCACTGTTCATAGATATACTATGAATGGGGATCTAAAATTATTTAAGATTATCACAAGGGAGAATTTCTTTAAAAAATTTAATTTTGAGCGTGTTTAAATTTGAATTGTTTTTCAGTGGAAATAAATTCGTCACTATTCAAAACTCTATGTGTCCAAAATACTAAAATTTAACAACTCTCCATTTCCAAAAATTTCTTAAATAGGTTTTTTTTTCACAAATAAAAACATTTTTTTTTTTTAACTCAACCGTCGTTCAGAACTTCAGCACACTGATACTGCGGGTCTGTGTAATTCGGTTGTGCTATCAACATTAATCATTTTGCGAATTGAACTGAACCATGAAAGTAACTAGCAGTTGCAGGGCGTGAGGCGGGCATCTGTTCGTGCACTTCATCGTTTTGGACGTGAAGATGCTCTTACAAGCCGGATCAAACCTGATAAGCACATGTTGAGTTTTGTTTTGCACATTCTATTCTTCACAGACACAACCAGTAAAACTAGCTTTGTAAAAACATTCTTTAAACAAAATCAAGTCGATGCCCTTTCATGGAAAAAGAAATCTGATCATTATAGACAGCATCAATTCGATCACCCATTGCGGAGCTACTGCGTACATCGGTGAATATTTACGTTTATATACATAGGAACATGTACAGACATATATTGCCATAAATATTCCGTTGCTTCCTGACTATTGTTTACCGTGAAATTCATCCTATCATGAATCCGTTTCCGCTGGTCAGTACTCTGGAAAATTAACGGACAGTTTTATGTGTCTAGTAAATTTAGAATATATAGCATATTGAAGTGACAGGTTTTTCTGTAAGTAAGTGCATAAAGCTCAATTGCAAAATTCTGAAAAAAAAACGTTGAATTCAATATTCCGGTCAGGATCTCCCGGAGGTTCGCCGAAAATCAACTAGGAAAGGCTTTTATTTAATTATATTTGATTTAACATCGAATACCTTCCTCTTTGCGGATTTGCTGAATTCTCTACAGTGACATGAATAAACATGAATTCATATTTTAACGCAAGAATTCTACGTACACAGGGATGTGACTCAGATAAATTACCAAAGCAAATTCCTTTATAGCGAAGCTTTATTTACTTTTTCACAGATATGTCTCTGGGACAAATTACCAACGAATATAGAGAGCACGGGAAAGTGAGTTGCGTCACCTGCAATATTGTTGATTTTTCTTTCCTTTTTCTCATTTATTTCAAAGATGTACGGAGGGTAATTGGATTCTTTTAGAGTTTAAAGTTTCAAGTCATGTATAAATATTTTCAAAATAGTGTTTCAGGTAAATTGAATTCTTCACAACTAAAATCAAAATAATAATTAAAAATTAAAACAAGATAAGAAATGACAACAACCTTCCTCTAAAATACTCAAATATACCAAAACAAAGCTGCAATTACTTTTCATAAATATATCCCAGTAGTCCTTTCAATATCACAATTTCAGAAACAGCTTATTAGGGCAGAATTCTTTGGCTAGGGTAATCCTCGTGGGATGATATGTAAGTCTTTTAGGTCTTTTAAATGGACTTAATCACATGAATAGTCTTATTCATGGTGAGTAGATCTTTCCTACTTGACTACCGTTTATATGTTATCTGCTTCACAACCTCTTATTCATGTCAGTATATCTTTTACTTTTCATAAATATATCCCAGTAATCCTTTCAATTATATCACAATTTCAGAACCAGCGTATTAGGGAAGAATTCTTTGGCTAGGTAAGCCCCGTCGGATGATCTGTAAGTCTTTTGGGTCTCTTACATGGGCTTCATCACATAAATAGTCTTATTCATCGTGAGTAGATCTTCCCTACTTGACTACCTTTTATTCCTGGTGAGTGGATCTTTCCTACTTGACAGCCTGCCTATTTATTGGGTGTTCATTTATAAATGTCATCTAGTTCCCAACGTCTTATTCATGCTGAGTAGATCTCTGCCTATTCATTCTGTGTCCATTTACCATCATCATCTTATTCATGCTGAGTAGATCTCTGCCTATTCATTCTGTGTCCATTTACCATCATCATCTTATTGATGCTGAGTAGATCTCTGCCTATTCATTCTGTGTCCATTTACCATCATCATCTTATTGATGCTGAGTAGATCTCTGCCTATTCATTCTGTGTCCATTTACCATCATCATCTTATTCATGCTGAGTAGATCTTTCCTGCTTGACAACCTGCCTATTCATTGTGTGTCCATTAACCAGAATGCAGATGGAAAAATGTCACCTAGTTCCCATTTCTTGATTCGTTAGTCATCTGTTTCACACTATCATTCATAAGTAGTCAAGTCTTGAAACGATTGCTTTTAACTACGGCACCCAACTAAGTATATGGAGGTAGCAACGTCTCATCGGTTGATTCTAAAAGCGACATCTGGTTTATGCCCGCACCTTCACAAATATTTTTGGAAAGACGTGTTGTAAGTTATGAGATCATTTGAAACTGGACATTTTGCAGCTCCTTAAAGAAGCCATTCAACCCAGGTGAAGGAAATTGGGTGGGGTAGTGTTAGTGGATAAAAGAATTAGTAACCGACTGTTGCAACCATGTATTGGCCGAGAAATAAAGAGAAGTCGGAAATTCAAAGAACAGTTTCGAAGGGTCAAACCTCTGCTTCAAGTTTCGGCCTTGGCGCTAACGTGGCGGGTGCCAATGGAGTTCAGGTAGTCACACCTCAAGATCCATCCCCGTATGATTTCATCTCTTTCAGCCTTCAAATTGAAATTAGTTATATGGCTATATTTCGTTGCTTTGAATATTCAACAGACTTTTTCTGTGGTGCTTGCTCTCAGCATCCCTACTTGAAAACTTCATTTGATTATGTTTTCTTACCTCGTAACGAATTTGGAAAAGAAGAAGCGTTATGGTTATGGTTGTCGCCTGTCAGACGTTGAAGATGATAGAAATCTTGAAGCTGAGATCCGAGAAAGCGTTACAATTATTTATGGAGTAGATATATCCTTTGTTTCTTAAAATGCATAAATCGATTCAATATGCAGGTGACACGCAGAGACACTTCATACCGCGTTACGGTCGTGATATTTGAAGTTAAAGATCTGAAGAAGCGAATCTTTGGAACTAAAGTTCAAAGCCCTTCCTTGGTGATAAAGGTGGAAGGCATTTCACGGCGGCTTACAAAGGTATTTTCTATAAGTACCGCTGCTTTAACAGTCTTCTGAATTTTCTTGGTCTCGGCTCTGTATTTAATTCTCCACAGTGCTCCCACCTACTCAGACTGAGTTACAATTTCACTCTACCCTTTCGCTTCCATCATTGACCAAGCCAAGAAAGTTATCCTTTTATATATAAATGTAAAGAAAAATATCGCGTACTGACCATTTGAAACTCAGCCTTCCTAGAATATGTTTGTCGTACTTGCCTTTCTCAAAGGCACTCCCCCAGAAACTTACAATAATAATTTTAGACTTTGATTTGAATACATCTAAATCTGTAACAAAATAAAAACAAGCGAGCACATTGTTATGTGGACGACTATTTTTCTCAATGATCGTAAAGCATTTTATTCTTACCTGGTGCTTTTGAAGTACTTTTTGTGAGGAAACCTACAGATGGCTTTTGTTTAAGCTACACAGGCCATGGCAAAGTTTCACGAGCCTGCAAACTTTGGGCTGGCCAATACTATAGAGGCTCATCCAACAAAGGCAATGGCTGCTGGTTCATATGGGTACTCTGATCGACATATTCTTTCTGTATTTCAACTATCATGCTGACGTCTAGAGGATGGGACTGGGCGGATATGACAAAATATCTGAAAGAAATTCTGGTCCATGGGTTACAGTGGTGGTGGAAAGGCCAATTAAGAGCATGGTAGGAAAAGGCACGACCTCAAATCATTCCAAAAGATCTTTGTGAAAACCCTTTCTGGTAAAAGTATTAACCTGGAGATAGAAAGCATGGTCTCCATTGTCATAGCAAAGGCAAAGATTCAGGGCAAGGTTGGAATAACTCCTAATCAGCGAAGGCTGATCTTTGCTGGCAAGCAACTGGGCACATGCTGGCTGATTACAACATTTAAAAAGAGTCAACCTTGCAACTGGTGCTCTGTCTCTGTGGATGCACTTAGAGCAAAGGAATGGCTTCATCTGTTGGGGTTTTAAAAGCCTCTCACTGCAGGGGATGGTAAAGGGTAAATAAATCTCTTTTAAGATACGTTTTTTTGGTTGAGAAATCCTTGAGTAGGGTTAACTTTGCAGCTGGTTCAACTGCAACAAACACTCCTTCCTTTTCTGAGAAGGCCCAAGATTTTATCTTTCTCTGTAGTGAAGGAAGCTTCAGTTGTGACATTAGAGCTTGATCCTCAATGGGTCAAGAAGGAAGAGAACCATTCTTTCAAACACAGGCTGATCTGTAAGTTCCATGATCTATGGGCATTGATAAACAATCTTTGTAGGTAGTCAATTTATCCTTTGGGTTTTCTCGACAATCTTGGTCATGATCCATCTTTTTGCCAAAAGGTTTTTCATCTTGGACTCCATGGAAGAGGATTGTTAACAGTCTCTTAGTAAAGGCCCTCGGTTCCTTGATAAAGCATGCTTTTGTGAAGCCATTGTTCCTTGGCTTCAACTGATATTTGGAGACATTATCAGAATTTTTAACTTTGGTGAGATTGCCTAGTAACCCTCATGAACACAAGGGCTACAATACTATGATCACTATGGAAATGCTTTGGGGAAGTTTATTGCCGTGGAAAATGATAATCGAAGAATAACATCATCAACATGTGCCCAAATTTACATTAATACAGATTTGAGAAAGGTTCTTCCTAATCATTGTTTTGGAGTGTGAGAACTTTAGTGTGACAGTATTGGATTATGAACACGTAGCTTTTCATGGGCAAACTCTATTTTGAGTGTGAGCACATGGCAATTTCTTGCCCAAATGCAACGGTTTCTCAAGCTAGTAGACAAAAGAATAGCAAACTTGTTTGGTGGAAAGAGTTTGAAACGAAGAACATGAATTATCCCTTTGTATTATGAACACATAGCTTTTCATTGCAAACTTTATTTTGAGTGTGAGCACATGACAATTTCTTACCCGAACGCAATGGTTGCTCAAGCTAGTATACAAAAGAATATCAGATTTGCTTGGTGAAAAGAGTTAGAAATGAAGAACATGAAGAATCCCTTTTGAGTTCATTGTATCAAGGGAATGATATTTGGCTGAGGATTATTATACCTTAAGAAATGAAAGAAACAATGGTGTACCCATCTCAATAATGGTGTTCTTGGTATACAATGACACTCTTATTGTCCATGTCCCTTAGTTCCCTAACTAGCTAATGTTTTTGACGCCCTTCATGGGTCTCATGTTCTTACCCTCCTACCTTTTCAATTGATTGTAGGACAGTAGCAAAAGCAACAAGGGCATGGTGAAGACTAGGGTTCCAAAGACTTTGGAGTGTATGTAAGCAAAACTTGTCCTCCTAATTTGCAAACTATATTTGAAGGTAAGAAGTTGCTATCGAGGCATGGGAAGGTTTTTGAAGGTCTATTGACCCTGTGAGTTATAACTTATAACGTTTGTGTTGTTATAGTTGCAAAGATAGTAGCAACAAGAGACAACACTAAATGCTCTAAAACTACGACATCCAAGAGTGTTATTTCTCTTGGAATTGGAGGTGGAGTTCCTACTTATGCTTTGAACTCCATAGCTCCTATGGTTATCGTTGTTGGTCTACACAATAAGGTTTCAAAAAAGAGTGCTAATGTGGAGAGAGAGGACATACCTATACATGCCATGGAAAAGCTTCATGAGATGGTTTTAGGGTTTCAAGGGAACAATATATGCAATTTTGGAGGCTTCAAGGTTGTGGACATGAGGGTGGTCAATACTATAAAGCCGAGGAAGCAAAGTCAACAACTATTGGTTCATATGAGTACTCCATTCCATTTATTTATGAATTTCTTCACTCTAGCTCATTAACATTAATCACTCTTTCTACATTTTAGCTATCAAGCTATCGTGGAGAGGTCACAACAAACTATTTAACAAAACGTCCAAAAGAAATTATGGGGCACAAACTATAGTGGTTGGTGGAAACTCTTACCAAGGGTGTGGTAGGAAAATGCATGACCTCAAATCATCCTAGTAGATCTTTGTAAAATCCCATTTTGGTAAAATATTACCCTAGAGATAATGAGGATGCTCTCATCCCTAAGTGAATGCTAAGATTGACGTCAAGGTGGGATTCCTTCCTTACTAGCAAAGGATAATCTTTGCTGGTAAGCAATAGGAACATGGGCACACACTCATTGATTACAACATTGGGAAGAATTCAACCTTGCAATTAATGTTTTGTCTTTGTTGGGGCTCACTATAGTGGATGCTCAGGCAAAATCAACATCTTTTAAGGATACCCTTTATGATCAAGAAAACCTTTGAGTAACGTTGACTTTTTAGTGCAAGTTTAGGAGCTAACAGTATTCGCGAATACATAGTGGGAACCCCATCACTAGGAGAAAACCCACTCTAAACATGTCCTTGATACGTCAAACCTTGTACAATATCACAATTCCATGGTTTGACCATACCCAAGCTACACCATACCTTATTCAACTATACACAAATGTTAAATTTCCTTAACCCTAGCAAACAAACAAATTATTTCCTAGTAATTTCCTCGTTGTGAATTAATTAATTGCAACTTACTGAATAAAATGCACTGCTAGGATTTTAGCTGGTAAATACAAATAATTTTAGCAGAAGTAAATGAAACCAATTTCACACAAACACAGAAATTTTCTACCCTTCAAATGTGCAGTTCATTAAATAATATCTTAGCATACAGGGGCTTTCCCAACCTAGGAAAAAAATTCCAATTGAGGAAAAATAGAATGACAACAAAACTTGAAATTTTTAGTTGAAGATAACCCATGTATCACAGTTCGTAAGATTTGTTCAACCTACCTATGCCTCCTCAATGACCTATATTTATTATTTCCTACTTGTAGGCTGCAACACATGTTAGCTAGTCATGCATTGTACGATCTGCCTACGACATGTGTGCACAACTCAGGCATATATGACCTTGTCTATAGCTTGCAAGACTTCTTGTGACCTTTGCTCTTTTGCTTATGGCTTGTACGACTTGTTTGTGGAACGCATGAGCTACCTATGGCTTTTTCACTCTGCCCATAGTCCCTACTGATTGTCTGATTGTTGTACAATGCCTAGAAATTCGTCCCTTAATCTCTTTGGTCATTGGGGCTTCTTCTCTTGTTTCTCCTTTGCTCTCTTGCCCCTTGGACTTGACTCTCTAGATGAAAGTCCTTCACCTTTGTTGAGATCTCCATGAATTCTTACTCCTTCACCTAGCGTTGCTTTTATAAGCTTGAGTTATTGATTGAATCCATTATCCTAATCTCCAAAGTGATTAATGGTTGAGATTAGATCTCACTTCATTGAGAGCAATAGTTAAGATTCATCTAATTCACTAATGCAAAAACCTTTGTATTTCATTAGATCAAACTCACTTTTTATAAAATGCACTTCATTTTAATTAATTCTTTAATTAAATTGAATTTCTTAAGATTTAAGGCTTTGGATGACTTCCACACGTCTAGACACTTATACTCCTGCGAAAGTTCCTGTTCGATGCTAAAATCATCTACACTCCCTTTTAGCGAGTAAAGAACTTCTTGAAGAGCCACCTGGAACTAGCTTTTCCTTTGGTCCTGGCATAATGCCCCATGCATAATCCTTCACCACAGCATCCTTCCAAACCTGTTGATCTAACGCCTCTTTAATGATGTTACTCATCCATGGCATTTAATTTGAAAACTTCTTCGAAGATCTTCTCCCCCTGATTGTGCTCCTAGGACTCTCAACATGCTCTTGAGCATCTTTTAATGTCTGTGTAAACCACCTGGGTCTCCTTACAAAACTAGAAGGAGCTATTGACACCTCCCCACATGAAGGTTGACTCCTTGAACTAGAAGCCTTTGAACGTTGTTCACCCTTTAGAGCTTCTTGCTTATTGTCCTCTATCACTAGTAGTGGTTCATGCGAATTCCTATATGCCAAGTTCTCCTCAAACTTCACATCTCAATTCACAACTGTCTTCGTGTATATTGGAATGATGATCATGTATGCCTTTGAAGTCTCGCTATACCCCACAAATATTTGTTTCTTTCATGAAGGCTCCATCTTTCTTCTCTATAGGCACATGGATGTATATTGGACGATCAAGAGATCCTTAAATGTCCTATCTTTTGCTTCACCCCAATGAAAGCTTCCTCTACAGTCTTGGCCCCTAAGATCTTGTGAAGGCTCCTGTTTTGCACATATACTATTTTGTTACATGCCTCTTCCCAAAGGAATGTAGAAATTAAATGCCTTGCACCTTTAACATGGACATGAGGGGGCCTTTGCAGAAACACAAATCCAAAAATCATCCATAGAGCCCTCAAATCAATGGAAGAAATAGAGACAACCAAAGTGACCAAGGCAACATCGAAGCATCAAATGGCAGGGGGTGGAGTGGCAAGATTGGGAGGTGACTGTGAGAGTGGTAATGTTTTTTCTTCAGCATCAACATCTACACTCAACCCCATAACTGCCTCATCATTTTTTGTTCGTAGAACCACACCTAGAGCACAACCATCTATCACGTCATCTCTTAAAAAAAGGGAGAAGGAAGAAGCTAACAAGTTGTTGGGAAGGTGACTTCTTTGGATTGATATTCCTTTCAACATTGCCAGGAACAATCCATCTTTCTAGCCTGCGATTGATGTTATTGTTATTGTTGGCCTGGGGTACAAAGCCCCTTCATATGATGAATTTAGAGGGCGCATTCTTCAGAATGAAAAGGTTGAATGCACTAAGAAATTGGAGGAGTTTAGGGGCTCATGGGCACACATAAGATGCACTGTGATGTCAAATGGTTGGACCGATCAAAATGGTAGAACCCTTATCAACTTCTTGATTATCTGTCCCAGGGGGACAATGTTTATGAAATATGTCATGCATCTGCACAAATCAAAGATGCACGGTTATTATGTGATTTGTTGGACGTGTTCATTCAGGAGATGGGGCCACAACATGTTGTCCAAGTCATAACAGACAATGTTGCAAATTATGTTGCTATTGACAGGATGCTTATGGAGAGGTATCCTAACTTATTTTGGACACCTTGTGCTGCACACTGCATTGATTTAATGTTGGAGGACATAGGAGTTATTCCTTTTGTCAAGGATATTGTTGAATCATCAAAAAAAATTACAACATTTATAAATATATATATAATCATGAATCTGTGCTTAATTTGATGAGAACATTTACCAACAACAAGGAAGTGGTGCGCCCCGCCATTACACAGTTTGCCAATAGCTTTATATCTCTTCAATTCCTCCTGAATTCTATGCGTGATGTGAAGAGAATTTTTCTTTCAGAGGAGTGGTGTGCTTTGCCATATAGCTGCAAACCAAAGGGAGAGACCATATGCAAGCTAGTTTCATACTAGGAAAGCTTATGTGTAAGAGTGTAAGAGGTGTGTATCATTACTGAACCTTTGGTAAAGGTTCTTTGATTAGTTGATGGAGACAAGCCCACAATGGGCTACTTGTATGAGGCCATGGATAGGGCCAAAGAATCCATTCTCAACTGCCATGATGATAAGGGGGATGAGGGGTTTCAGAGACAACAAATCATATGGGAAGTGATTGCTGAGCGATGGAACAATACACTCCATCATCCCATTCATGCTGCAGGGATCTACCTGAATCCTGCATTTTCTTACTCCTCTGGCTTCTTATTTGATGTGGATGTCATGGATGGATTCTTCACTTGTGTTCAGAAGATGGTGTCATTTCCAGCAGAATGTGCAGAAATCTCCAAAGAAATGGAGATATACAGGATAGCGGGTGGCACATTTAGCTTTGATATGGCTATTGTGGAGAGGAAGACTAAAATGCCAGCCTGCCAGGTAAGCTTTAGTTTGTTTCAAATTTCATTGTCTCTTCATACTTTGCTTCAACTTTCACATTTCAATTTTTTTCTTATGTTTATCTTATTTGTTGTAAATGCATGGTGGCAGAGTACCCAATCTCCAAAGGCTTTCCATTCAAGTGCTCAACCCAACATGTAGCTCCTCTGGATGCAAGCGCAATTGGAGTGTATTTGAAAAAATACACAACAAGAAGCGCAATAGGTAAAAAAATATTCCAATTAATTTTTTGCATTCATTAAATAATACTTTTTTTATAATTATTAATTTATTATTTATAATTTATTAATTTATGACCCTTGTACAGGTTGGAGTCCCAGAGACTTAATGACATGGTCTACGTCTACTATAATCTTCGATTGTGGGTGAGGCAACTTGAGAAGACACCTTATGTGGAGGCCATTTCATTGGATGGGATTGACACCAATGCTGCATGGAGGCTTGAGGCGAAGAAACTATCGTGGAGTTAGCCCTTGATTAGTTAGAGGAGGAGGTGACGCCACCTACCATGGTCACCAATAGAGGACGTGGCCTACCTCCTATAGCTCCTAGTTCTTCAACTTCTAGAGCACAACAAAGTCCATTGCTAGTGCCAGCCCTAACACCTTCTTCATTTAGAGGGAAAGATGTTACATTTTATCGCAAGAGGGGAAGAGGAAATCAATAGTATTAGTTATTTGGTCCATTTCGTTGTATTTGACATCATGAATCATGATATGAGATACATTATTATATTTTTTGTTGATTTTTTGAGGTTGAGTCGAGACTCGGGAATTAGTATTCAGGACATGGTTTGTTGTTATGTGTGATGTAGCACTAGACATGATATTACACATCTTATATGTTAGTTCTCTTTTCATATTTATGTGTCATTGCATTTATTTTATGTTGTGAATACTTTACATATTAAAAAAATTGAAAAAAATTGAAAAAAAATGATTTTTTTTTGTATTTGCTGATTTTTTCCCGATTTTCTCGATTTTTCTTGATTTCAGACCCTTGCCGATTTAATCCCCAGTGCGATGTTCGCAACATTGCTAGAAACTAGAAAATACAAGTAAATCTACTATCTACTGTTTGACTCTCTTGCCATGAGAAATTTCTAATTTCTTGTCTCGTGCTTTATTGGGAGTCTCCTCCTGCATAGTCAAACGACCTTGGTGCTCTTGATTAAATACAAGTTGCATATCCTAGTATCCTAGGTGCTCTTGATTATTAAGAGTCTCCCCCACATAGAGAGCTTGGTTCTCTTGATTAAATACAAGTTCCATACCCTAGTACATGACAAAATCCAATGGAAACATTGCAATCCCCCCAATCCTGAAATATTGAAAAAATGATTAGTCTGCTGGATTTTGAGTGAGATCTAAATTTTTCTTTCTCCATATGAAATCCAATGAGGTGCAAACCACTCTCAAACATCTGGAGTCATTTCATGGTAATGTTAAAAATTTAAGTAAAAGTAAGAATTTAACATTACCATGAACTGCATATCAACACTAGGGCCATAGGCTTGAACATTACGTTGCCCCACTCAAAAAAGTTTGTTTCCAATCTTCAATAGCTTCCTCTATCACTCTTGAATTGGCAAGGAGCAATTTTTTTTAGGGAGCACGCTCTTGAAATTCACTCCCACAAGGAGCGAGTTTCGGGAGCATGCTCAAGTGCGGGTTTGAGGGGGGGGTGCTCCCCTGTAACCCTGCCTATGATCAACTTGAAGTTTGGAAAGGCTCAATATAATGGCTTTGTTTATGATGACAAGATGAAAGTGATGTGCAAGATTGATGACCTAGATCCTGTCACAAGATTGAAGAAAGAAGATGGCTCCATGATACCTCGGAAGGAAGCAAACTCGATACAATGAGATGCGAAGGAAAGAGGGAGTCATGCATCAAGAACAGGTAGCCGATACTCTTATGGAGACAAGCTATAAGGCTTGTGGTGTTGACTTCCCAAATAGAAAGGAAGTTTGGAATCTCCTCTAGATTTGAGAGGGAGCAAAGGAGTCTCCTTGAATAGGAGCAAGGATCTATTCCCTAAATCAAGAGGGAATGGGGATATCCTCTTTGGTTGAGAGGGAGTGATGTTGGACATCACATGTGCATTCTCTTCTTCATGTGTCAAGCACTTGACCAGGACTAACAACTGTAAGTCTAAGTGAAGGCCTTGGAGAGAGAATGGTGGAGGATTGGATAAGCATCTGTGGTTTCCTTGAGGATAAAGCATCCAAGAAAGGAAAGGTACCGACACTCTTTGAGGATGAGACAAGTATCCAAGATAAGAGTGGTTGAAGAGGATGGATATTCTTTGAGGATTGGGAATCCAAGATAAGAATAATCCTAAAAGGACATACCTTGTGAACATTTGGATGGGGTATGTGCCTTGTAGAGGTAGTGGGGTATCACACATAAAGCATTCCATCATAATGCTCTTGAATTAAGTTGAGCTTGTCTAGTTAGGCCTCAAAGACAGTGCTGGTCATAATCGTTGATGCTTATAGTTGGCTTATTAATCTAACTCTTCTTATGAGAACTCTTCAGTTTGAGAATGATGTTGTACTGGTTGTACAATTATGAATACCTCCCTAGTTAAGAGGGAGTGTTGGAAATGTAACTAGTTTCGGTCTTCATAATTGTTATTGTACTCATTTCAATATGTATATTATGTAACAAACAAAAGAAGAAAATAAAAAATTATTATTTCAAAGCATGGGTTTCATGCTCTCTATTAATGGTCTTCTAGGTAAAAGCATGTTCTTCGTGCTTCTAGGGTTTGTTAGGTCATAGGATATATTGTCATGAGTCAAGAGAGTCAACATCATGATTGTAAGACCCTTTTGGGCAATATGTACCTTGTAAAAGAATTTATTTTTGAGTCTAGAAAGTCCTGGAAGCCTCCTAGCACAAGTCGGCCTTGGCAAAGACAAGTCGGCCCAAAAAGGGGTATTTGACCCACACAAAAGAGTATAAATAGAAGCAATTCGACCGCATTCGTTCACCAATTCGATATGTAATCAAGGAACTCGATCTAAGGTGCGAAATTGAGGAACAAAGACAACAAAGATAAGGAAGAAGGAAGCAGTAGCTGGAAGGAAGGAAAATTAAATTTTTGCCTTAGTTCTTTCTCACACGTGTGAGTTTTTGCAGCAGTTGCACGGCCCAAAATTTTTGTAGTAACTGCAGGTCCGAAATTCTGTTGCAGGGTGCCCGAAATTCTGAGATTGGTGCAGTTTTGAAGGGTTTCTCTTATTGACTTGGTTTGACTTTGACCTAATTGGAAGGTCTCTTTGGAGGGTTGACTTGGTGTTGGGAGGAGGACTTCGTCTAGGGTTTGGCTCTTGATTGTCTCATTTGAAGCATATTCTATAAGAAGAGAAGAAATTTTCAGGTTTTTCTTTGGCTTGTTGCCTAATATTTGTGTCCATTGTTTTTACTATTTTGATCTTGTTATTTGTTTGATGAAAAGATCTAATAAAGAAACACAAGAAGATAAATAAGATTCACAAACAAGTATTAGGGAATAAGGAAAATCTGAATTGATAGCTTCTGTGTTACAATTTTGCAACACACTAGGAGTTCTCTTAAAGGTTTCCAAGGAATTTTTTTTTACATATCATAGAGGAGCGACATTTTAGGATAGATTTAACAATTATATCATGGCACAAAATAGAAATTGTAGTACACAAATGCAATATGCCGGATATAGAAGATATACATTAAACTTACAATATTTTCCAAGAAAAACACTTCAATTACTCCTAGGAAAACAACTCCAAGCAAGTTGCCTTCTTCAAAAGGACTTCGCACCACGAACATATCACATTTTGCACAAGTTGAAACAAGGAGACCGATTCACACTTTTGGAAGAGAATTGTGAGTGAATGTGCAATGATGAAATGTGGAGAAAGGCTTCCTCTATTTATATGAGGATTAACTTGCCTTATTACCACTAATTTTACAATTAAAGCCATAAAACAAGTTTGTTTGAGTGTTCAAGTGTGATGTTACAAGCTGACCTCAATATAGCTCAAAAACATAACAATAAATGCCAAAAATCCCACACGTGTGCGGAAATTATGTCTTCCACTATGACATCATCCTCCATAAATGCTCACTATGCCACTAGAAAGTGACAAATGGATCATGAGTGCTCCATACTCCAAGTAAAAAGCTCAAAGCGCTATGGGTATGCCTCCAAACCATGACATCATGACCAATGTGCCCTACGCACCCTTCTAGGGAAAAAGGGGGTGAAGTGGCAACATCATACTCAAATGTTTGGGTATATCAGTGATGTGCAAGCCCTCCCCTGTCATCTCAAGGATAACCATCATAATCCGAGCTTTGGAACAAACAATGCCCATCAAACAGTGTTAAGGGTAGCCTAGGGGCGTCCTAGGTCCATTTAGGCACATCGTTAATAAGTCCAACACCAAGCAATCAATGGCTCAATGTTTCAACATTTAGAGGTACTTATGATAGCCAAGTACCATATGGAACCATCTCATAGCCCAACGCTCATCTCTGGAGGGGTAATGCTACATCATCAATGTCATAAATGCTCTCTGGACTGGGTATAATGACCTTTGGAGTGCTGCTCAGTGGGATGAAGATCAACTCACAAGGGCTCTTTATAGTTGTGTTAACACCACCTAACAAAGAAACCTCTCAAGGTTAAGTGAAATCATCAATAATTAGGGGCACTAATGATAAATGCATCATAGTGAACCATGCCTAATGCTAGGGGCACAAGAATACTTCACACAAAACTTTCAAATCTCTAACTAGATTAGGACATGTAAACAAGTTACCTCACTTATGTTAGTGATAGTTAGGTCAACAACCCTATTAGGTGTTCCCAACCTCCAAGGGAAGTGAGTCTCAAGTTAGCCCATCAATCCATAGGTGTGTGTGATAATGATGGTTATGGAGTGGGAAAGACTTCAAGGTAGCTGCCATAGCCATGTGACTAGCTAATGGGCATCCAACATCCTGAGTGTATAGATGTAAGGAGGGAGCAATCATGGTGGTATGAGTTAGTTGTTTCGTTGGCTTGCTTTTTCCACCCCTTTGGTGTGCCCTTTATCTTTTATGGTTTGTCTTTATTGGGCGCATAGCTTAGGAGCCTAAGCATGCTTTTGAGATTTTCTATTATCCCTTTAAGATGAAGTAGTTTATTGCTCATTAGTGTTGGGAAATGCAAGGGTTTATTTCTTTAGATGAAGGATTAAATGCTTGAGAAATTGGGTGATGGCTAATGAGGGATAGATTTCACGCTAGGATGTTTCCCACACACTAAATAAATGTCCCAACCAGCTTTTGCAATTTACATCTTTATTTTATTATGACTTTCTTATGCTTTTAGCTCTCTTTTAGCTACATGAACCTTTGGGGCTAAGTTTTTGGGCCAAAACACAAGGATGTGGATGAAGGGTGCCAATCCCAATAACCAATGACTACTAGCCCAAGGAATGGAGATGGATAAGAGGAAAAGGTGGAAAGCGGTAAGTATGGATTTTCTTGGACACGCTACATCAAATAGCGCTTCCCTAGTAGTGCCCTTCCTAAACCATAAGGCCTCAAAGGAAGTCCCTGTTGCTACAAAATCTAACAGGCCTATATGGAACCATACTTTAGGGAAACAAGAGAATTGATTGCCACTGTGACGTCAACAACCTTTCTCATGCTCTTTAGTGGTATTTGACCACAACAAAGGCTTCCTTAAATGCTCACCTAAAGGACATTTAATGATAATGACTCAAGGTGAATGATATGATGTCTACTAGTTGAAATACAGTACCGGCAGAGCCTAGAAGGCTTAAATAATATATGCCAAAGTTTAGGTACTCTATTCCTAGACCAATTAGAATGTTGTTATTAGTTAGAGATTTGCAGATTTTCAATGATGATGCATGTAATGTCATATAAAGGCCTAGAGGAAGGGTTTATTAATAGAAAATCAACAAAGCATGCAAACCTTCATATAAATACCAAGGATCTAGGGTTTTTAATTTAATTTTGTGGCTGAAATAGTGCATAAACAACAAATAAGTGATGACGTCAACTTAAAGAGGAGGGTTTAACATGCAAGAATGCTAGATTTTTCTTTTGTATTATTTATTAATGTGTTTCCTACTCTATGAACCATAAAACATCAAATATAAATTTCCTTTTTAATATTTTTTCCACATAAAAGCCTAGCCCTAACCTGAGGTATATAGGAAAATGAAGGAAGGATAAATTTAATAAATGGTAGGTTGATCATCACTTTAATGACTAGTTCCCTGTCTTAAATGGGCTTGATGGAGTCTTTTAGGGTAAAGTTCAATGAGTATTGATTTGATGGAGTAAGCAGGGATTACTTGGGCATCCAATTTGTTCCGATACGACCAGCAGCATGTCATTGTGCTCTCCGTGCCGACTTGGGTGAACATCACTATATAAAATCTGTTGGCACCTTGTCTGCAATGTGTGTGAGTTTGGGGAATGGGCGCTACACCTCACCTACTTACCCCTGGCCGCTCCTCCTTCGGGCCAGCAACAGTAGCAGCATTCAGTTCTCTATCTGTTGAACTCAATCTATTTCATTTGGAGAAAGATAACCACCCGAATCGGGATACCATCAATTGGAACTATAACTATATAAAGTTCTGGCCTGGTCCGAATCTGGCAGGCAATTGATAAAATCAATATCTGATAAGAATTCTAAACCCTAACTATTTTTCTTGTGAGGGGGGAATTTAAATGTAAGGAATGCACACTCAGAGTTTCCTTAAAGGTTTCAAAGAGAACAATTTTGCATGCCATAAAGGAGCAAGATTTCAACATAAATTTAGCATTTAATCATGACATAAAATAGAAGCCCTACTACACAAATATAATTTTCAAATTATTGAAAATGGGCATAAAACTTACGAAATTATTCAAAGAAACACTTCATTCAATCCCAAAACCACATCATCATGCAAAAATCCATCTCCACAAGAATCCACACCATAAAAAAATCAAATTTCGGTCCAAGTAGATGAAAAGGACTAATTCACATTCTTTAGAAGAAGAATAGTGATGAATGTGTGATGATGAAAACTGTTGTAAGGTCTCCTCTATTTATATGAGGGGTAACTCACCTTATATCCACTAATTTTACAAGTAAAGCCTTAAAACAAGTTTGTTTGAGTGTTCAACAAGTGTGAGGTTACAATCCAACCTCAATATAGCTCAAAAACATAACAATAAATGCCAAAAATCCATACGTGGGAAAATCATTTCCTCTACTACGACGTCATCCTTCACAAGTGCTCAATATGCCACAAGCAAGTGACAAATGGGTCATGGGTGCTCCATAATCTAAGGAATAGCTCAAAGTACAAGGGTATGCCTATAAAAGTGCCTTTAAAACCAAGACATCATCACCCAAGTGCCACAAGTCACCCTTCTAATGGCCAAAAGGGGTGATGTGGCACCTTCATACTCAAGCGTTGGGGTCTACCAGTGATGTGGAAGCCCTCCCCTTTCATCTCAAGGATTAATCATCACCATCCAGACTCTAGAACAAGAAACCCCGTCAAATAGTGTCTAGGCTTGCTTAGGGGCATCCTAGGTCCATCTAGGCACATCATCAATAAATCCAAACCAAGTCTCAGTGGTTCAACGTTTCATCATCTTGGGCTTAAGTGATGAATGTGTGATGATGAAAAGTTTAGTAAGGTCTCCTCTATTTATATGAAGGGTAACTCACCTTATATACATTAATGTTACAAGCGTTAAAACAAGTTTGTTTGAGTGTTCAACAAGTGTGAAGTTACAAGCTAACCTCAATATAGCTTAAAAACATAACAATACATGCCAAAAGGCCCACAAGTGTGGGAAATTAATTTCCTCTACTATGACGTCGTCCTCCATTGGTGCTCAATATGCCACAAGCAAGTGGCAAATAAGTTATGGGTGCTCCATACTCCAAGGAATAGCTCAAAGTACATGGGTATGCCTCCAAAACCATGACATCACCACCAAAGTGCCCCACGTCACCCTTCTGATGGCCAAAAGGGGTGATGTGGCACCATCATACTCAAGCGTTGGGGTCTACCAGTGATGTGCAAACCCTCCCCTGCCATCTCAAGGATAACCATCATCAAATAGTGTCAAGGCTTGCATAGGGGCATCCTGGGTCCATCTAGGCACTGTTACCACAAAATCTTGCAAGCCTTGAAGAGGGAAACCCTACAAGTTGTTAAATTTCACACTGCTCTATGTTGTTTCAATTACTTTAGCCCAATTCAATTCTTGAAATATCAATCTTTCAACAATAATTAATATTTCCGATCATCAACAATAATTGAAGATAGAACAATAAATGCAATGGAAAGGGAGACAATTAACACATCAACAAGAGACACCAGATTTTCAGTCAATGACTAGGGAAAAACCCACTATGAGGAAAACTATTTGAAATTCTTCTTCTATTAGATTGTCATAAAATGTTCAACAAAGAGTACAATGAGCCAATACAGAAATCTTCCAGCAAAATTAACCCAACAACATTCAGAAATATGTTCCCAACATCAGTCCAGATTAGAGACAACTTCTCCTGTCTATGGTCAACTGCGTTCAAATGTTAAATTGTAACCCTAGATCCCAACTGCACGAAGGAAGAGGTATGTGTGTAGTTGAGAGCTTCGAACTACATAAATGAACCTGTGTACTTGCGATTATAGCCAAAAATTTCTTGTATCAAGGCTAGGGTTGGAAACCAAAACCCTAACATGTGCGAGCTTCTGACCTCAAAATCTTGAACCTGTACAAACCAATATCCTCGACCCAACCTCAGACTTGTGTGAATCAATCAATGAAGAAGTGAGGAAGATGCTTGGTGATGTCCAAATGAGCTTGAGGTCACTTGTGTTTATAGGCTTCCAAGGATGTCCAATTTCTTGTTAGGGCCGACCTGTCCTTTTGTGCACATGTGGGCTTTTCTTCAAAAATACACTTTCCCTTGTCCAAATTGAGTGCTTCAATAGACAAAATTGGTCCTCTTGAAAAGAGGAATCTAGTCCCATGGTTGGAATTTGTCATTGAGCTATCAAATTAACACTTCCTCTCAGCTAGGGAGAAATTTCAATTGCATCGTGTGATAATCATGTGTATCCTATTGTCATATCATGTTCCATTTATGCTCAACTCTATTTGCTGAAACATTCTCGAATCTAAAGAAGAAGAATCATCGAGGAGCATTAGCTACTATCCTCTCAGGACAATGAGGAAGGCCCTATGGGATACTCTCACCTCATGTCATCTCATAGGGGAGCAAACATCTTCCACCCTATGTTGAGCAATAAGAGTCATAGCATAGGGGAGATAACATCTTCCACCCTATATCGATTAATACAATATCTCATCCATCCTATTGCTCCCTGATCTTCCCAACAATGACCCTCAAGAGTCATGTGGTAGAGCAACTGCATCATAATTAGCTTGGGTTATAAACCTCCAAGCTTTCTCTCAACTCGTTGGCCAGACGAGCGGTAATCCCAACAAGCCCAACGTGTGAGTATGATGCCTATTGGGTTATACTTTGTATTGACCAAGATAGGGGAGAAACATCTTCGACCCTATGGGTAGCAGATTGGGGTGGTACCCTATTGTCTAGAGATCCCTCAACACCAGGAATCCTCCATCTCAATTCCTCACCCTGGGAGCTCAGATAGGGGGGAAGAGTTGGCTCAATGTTCTCGATCAGTGATGCCCCTTATCAGGAGGGGTCACATCCATCAGTCCAAGTTGCTCTTTGAAGACCAAGAACTTTCCTTTCGGCAAAGCCTTGGTGAGAATATCTGCAATCTACTCTGTCGATATATGATGGAGTCTAACGACTCCTTTTTGCACCTGTCTTGAGTGTAATGATATTAGATCTCTATGTGCTTGGACTTATTATGAAATACGAGATTCTCTGCCAGACGGATCTCACTCTTGTTGTAGCAATATATCACTGTAGTGTCTAGGACCTGCTCAAATAGCTCTCTAAAGAGCTTTTTTAACCAAACTGTTTCGCAGCTAGCCATGCATGGCTAGCGCCAATGTACTCTGTCTTGACAGTACTCAGTGCTTCAAACCTCTGCTCCTTGCTCATCCAAGATATCAAGGCAGATCCAAGGCTAAAACAATATCTAGACTTACTCTTCCCGTCAACAACATTTCCTACCCAGTCAACATCAGTATATCCATGAAGTCGAACATCTCTGACAGAGTATCTCAAACTAAGGGTGATCATCCCATTCAAATATCTCAAAATGTGTTTGACAACAATCCAATGTGGATGGAGAGGCTTGGTCATGAATTGACTCAACGTGTTCACTAAGAACATCAGAGCCCCAATCAACTATCTATACTTGGATGAATTCGCCAAATTGGGTCCTGCAGCTTCTCCATATAACTTCTTGAAATTCATTTCCATCAATGTGGGCAGGGATTTGCATTCTGTCATTCTAAATCTCTCCAACAAATTCATGACATATTTTCCTTGTGAAAGGAAAATCTCATTGGGCCTTTGCCCCACCTCAAGGCCTAGAAAGTAGTGCATGAGTCCAAGGTCCTTCATCTCAAATTCAAAGGCTAACTTCCTCTTACACTCGATCATTAGGGGCTCACTACTTGTCAAGAATAGATTGTCAACATATAAAACCAAAATCAATAGCATACTTTGGACTACCTTGAAGTAGAGGTTGGGATCGACATTATTTCTTGTGAATCCCAGCTTTACTAAATAACTATCTATGCGAGTGTACCATGCTCTAGGGACTTGCTTCAAACCATACAATGCCTTCTTCAACCTACAAACATGTGTCTTTTGATCCTCTACTTAAAATCCCTATGGTTGCTCATCATAGACTTCTTCCTGTAACATGCCATGAAGAAATGTTGTCATCACATCCATCTGATGAAGGGTCTATCCTTGACTTGCAACAAGAGGGACTATCGAACGAATGGTTGTATATCGAGCCAAAGGTGCAAATATATCGTCATAATCTTCTCAATCTTTTTGGGAGAATCCTCAGGCAATGAACCTTGCCTTATATTTCTCAATGCTTCCATCGACTCTATGTTTTATCTTGAATAGCCATTTTGAAGTCTCCATAGATTTCCCCTTCGGTCTTGGCACAACATCCCATATGTCATTCTTCATAATTGATTCATATTCTTCAGCCATAACATCCTTCCAAACTTGTTATTTCACAGCTTCTTCAAAGGTGGGACGTTTGGCTTGAATCATAGTGCTCATAGCTGCAACATATCCCTGGTACCTGCATGGCTTCTTTCTTTTTCTAAATGATCTTCAAATGGGAATGCGATTCTCATCATCCTGTAATGCGTCATGAAGCCAAAGTTGCCTCTTCCTGGCAAGAGGATCACATGGAGGAGGATCTAAGGGGTCCATGGGCTCCATGGGATCATCAACAATGTCTCTCTCGGATTCAGGCATGGAAGGACCATCTAAAATATCCATATCATCATTCTTCTTCTTAGGAGTAGGAGGTGGAGGAAGGTACCTTGCTTTCTCGAGGGCAACATCTTCATCGAACGTTACATCCCTGCTAATTTCAACCTTCCTTTGACCAACAATATATATTCTGAATTCTTTGGGATCTTCACGATATCCAAAAAACATACCTTTTCTTCCCGTGGCTTCGAGCTTGTTTCTTTTGTCCTTCGGCATGTGGAAACATATGCGGTAGCCAAAGATACAGAGATGACCAACATCGGGCTTGACATTTGTGAACACTTCTTCGTGGGTCTTGTTGTCCAATGCTTGATGAGGCACCCTGTTTTGAACATATACACAACATTCATTGCTTCTCCCTAAAGGAACTTCAACAACTTTTGATCATGGAGCATGGCACGAGTGACTTCTACAATAGACCTATTCTTTCTTTCAGCTACTCCATTTTGTTCGGGATTATAGGGCACAATCGTCTCTTTCTTGATACCTTCCTTCTTGCAAAAATCGATGAACTCATTCGAAATGTACTCTCCACCATTGTCAGACCTAAAGATCTTAATTTTCTTCCCTGTTTGATTTTCAACCAAAGCTTTGAACTCCTTGAACATTTCGAAGGCTTCATCCTTGTGCTTCAAATAATATATCCACATCTTTCTTGAGAAGTCATCAATGAAGGTGATGTAGTAGAGATGGTCACTAATAGAAAGTATGAGTATCAGACCACATATGTTGGAATGAATGAGTTGGAGTATGTCTTTCGTCTTGTTCTTGCTAGGGTGGAATGGTCCCCTTGTCTTCTTTCCATTGGCACAACCTGGACATACTTCATTATGATGGGCTTGAACATCAGGAATTCCAGAGACGAATTTCTTCAATTTTGGAAGAGCATCATAATGTAGATGGGCTAATCTCCAATGCCATAGATTGCTTAGATGATTAGCATCATGGACCAATGCTAGGAAGAGGCCTACCAGTGACTCTATAGAGTCCTTCAAATTTCAATCCCAATGTGAATGCATCTATCATAGAAGTTCCAACAGGCCAAGTAAGAACCTTTCCCTTGATGAAGGAAAACCTCATCCCTTTGTCTTCCAAAGCATATATTGATACCGAATTCTTCTTCAATCCTGACACATGCATCACATCATCGAGCAAAACAGATTCCCCAAAATCAAAATGAAATTTGACGAACCAAAGCCTTTAGTGGGATGAGTGGAGTTGTCTACAAGAATAATTTTCAAATTTGACTCCCTCTCTACCAAATTAGAGAGAACTTCTTTATACCCAGAGAAATGATGAGTGGCCACATTATCAACCAACCAACTATACCACGAATCCAGAGGAGAAGAACTAGTGAGAGAATAAATAAGAATATATTCAGATTGATTGGCAACATTACTTTCATACCTAGAGTATCTTGACTTCTTTTGAGGACGATGATCTTCTTCATGATCACTTGGAGCATCTCTTCTTCTTCTTTCATCTCTTCCATTACAATCATTCCTTTGGTCATCTCTTCTTCTTCAATCATTAAACCTGTTATTGTTGCTTCTAGTGTTGTAGCATGGACCATTGTTCTTCTCGAGGCAATCTCGAGCATAATGACCTTTCTTGTGACAATTGTAACATTCAATGTGTGATGATTCTCTATCATTCCTTTTCTTTGAATTTTGAGGAGGAGGCTTCCTTGAATTTGATGGACCTCCTTTTCCTTTCTTCTTCTTGTTTTGAGTGATGAATGCAGCGGGCTCTCATTCTTCATGTTTTTGAATCTCGCCCCTTGATATAATTCTTGATTCTTCTTGAGTGAGCTTTCCAACAATCTGTAATATTCCAAATTGAAATTTACAGCAAATAACAGATGCATGAACTAAAATACAACAATAAAAATCCGAACAAGAGCACAAATCAGAAAACTCCAAAATCTAGGCAATAGTCTTGAACCATTTTATTAATTATGCATGGAAAATCAAGTACAAGAGGATGAAATCCATAGAACTTGGGCTTGCTACAACAAGCAACACAAACCCCAGGTTAGAATGTGTAGGATCAGGTGCTGGAATTGGCCCAAATCTATAGCTCGAACTTGCCCAGAAACTTCATTGCAGACTGTTGAATGGAACTGATCGTCCTGCTCAAAATAACACTCGGAATGCTTTGAAATTGCAGCCGCAAGCTCCTCTCCTCAAACTTGAAAATACCCAGAAAATGTTTGGCATATCTCCAAGCCAAAGTCAAACCCAAAAAATGGTAGAAATTCCCTAGTTAACTAGCAATTCGCTTTGCTATAAGAATTAGGATTTCAGGCCTAAATATCGCCCAAAAAATTCTGTAAAATTAGTTAGAGACACCTCTCAATAAACCCACAAAAACCCAAAAGGGTTTGGGCTGAATTCACTGACCCCTGGTGACCCCCAACAAGTGCAAATTGCCCAATTTGGCCAGAAAACTCCCCACAAAATTGATACTATTGAATTAAGCCCAAATTCACCACTGGAAATCTCTCCCAACTTTGGCTAAATTCTCCCTTGAGGAATACCTCCAATCTCCGACCCTTATCTTTCCTCAACCTCTATTCCTCTAGCCCCTGTGCGCTTCTAGAAATGTAGAATTTCGGCCCCAAGAATTCTCTCAACTCATCCCTGCTAATCACCACAAAATCTCTTGCTAAATTAGGCGGAAAACCCCTACATCCTCTGGTGTTTTTCTTCTCCGTAAGTTATCTCCCCACAAGCAATTTGAACCACTTTTGCGCCCTAGAAGAAAAACGTACTAGCTGAACTGACTTGCAAATACGCCCAATGGAAACTCTGAATTGAGCTCCCCAAATTGCCTAACTAGGGAGATACTCAAAGTTCTCCGAAATGAGGGTAGAATTCCCACTCAGAAATTCCTTTTACTGAACAACACGATTGTCTTGGCTAAGCAGCTCAAGAGAACTAACGTTGAATTGTCAAATGATCAAAGATACCAAATGGAGGCCTCCAAGCTCTATATATAATTGTTAGCCCTCTCTCCCTTGCTGGTCCCCACCTTCCATTAATTCATACCCCTTCCTTTCTCTCTCTCTTCTCGCTAGTGCGAATAGCTCCATTGGGTCAAATTTCCTTCTCTTGTGGCCCCCACATTCCACTAGAGCTATAATTTTCCATTTCTCCTCAGTCTCGTATGCCAAAAATGCGAAAGAGCGCTTAGCACATATATCTTGTGCTTTATTGAAAGGCACGTTCGACTTTTCTCCCATGCGAAGGATATCTGTTCTGAAGCCCAAATCGAAGGATACAAGGCCAATAACGATCTCTTCCCCAATTGATCGGGTTGTGCACAGGTTCGTCGCCAATGCGTTGGAACAAATATTCGAACACCTTTTACTGCCAGTTTCATATGGATTTCGCCCATCAGCGAGCACTCACTCCTTCTTCGCGGACTTCAGCATACTTAACAGTTTTCAGGAATTCAGGATCAATGGGATTGTGGCATTTCATTAGATTATATCAAGTATGAAGGTATGCGATTAGCATTTAATCAAGAGCACCAAGCCCTATATGTACCCTAGTGTTGGTGGTGTTAATTGTTGAACTCCTTTGTCACACGACACGCCCTTAGCAAAAAATTACCTTTCAGTCAAGTCAAAATCATCGATCAAGCATGTTAAGCTTTTTCTACCATATTTTAAGTCTTGAATTAGGTAGTTTGATCAAAATTGGGCAATGTTGACTAATGTCCCTAGACAATCAAGGTAGAGGCAAAGGCTAGACAAGAGGAGAAGAATCTAGATTCTAAATGGTTGATGCTCGAATAATTAATCATTAATGTACAATGGATGTTACATCTATCTTGATTTATGCAAAAATATGTATGTTTTCATGTCTTCTACAATTAATTTGCTATTTGGGATGTTTGTTTTGAGTATTAATGCAAAAAAATATAATATATATATATATATATATATATATAGTAGACGCTTCGCTTCCTAGATTTTTGGAAAATGACGCTTCCGCGTCCCCGCTTCCAAAAAACGCTTCTGCTTCACCCCCGCTTCATGCAACATTGGTATAACCCCTTTTCCCACTTTTCCCATCTGGGTCCACATTTGTCCATTGGGTCTATAAGGTGTTAACCTCCCCCTCCCCTTGTCCACACTTTGGGTCGGGCCTAGAACGATGTTGCGGAGATTGATGCAGCGAAAAGGAAAGTTAAATCATAATCTAGCCACTTACAATAGGAAATGTACTAGAAAATGCAAAAGATGGTCGTGGCATAAAAATTTAGCACGTGGGAAAAAGCCAAGCATGAGCTCTACCCCTTATCACTATGACCATCACCTTGGTTCCTAGGGCCCATACGAGTGCCCCTTGCATCTTTAAGAAACCCATGATTCTCCCAACCCAGGGTGGGTGATAAACTGCCCAACCGTAAGGAGATAATCGTTGCTTCACCATACACATCATGCTCTCATCCCCTAGAGCCCTAAGCAGTAAAAGAAATAAAAGTCAATAAAAGGCAAAAGACATATGAAGAAGGGTGGAAAAACAAAGGTCGGGGTAACTCATGTACCACGATTGTTCCCTCCTACGTCTATACAAACGATGTGTGGGCTTCCTTCGTTATAGCTACCCTTGTACCATGGCATGTGGCTTAGAGCCTTACCTATTGCCCCATTATGTTCCATCATTATCTCACACGCCACCTACCATTTGATGGATGTACCATGGACCTGTCACTCCCTTAGAGGTTGAAACCACCTAATAGGGTCCTTTATTAACCTCTTTTCTCGAGCAAGGTGACACCTGTACTTTCTAAAGCCCATTTGGAAGGGCATGCCACTATGAAGTGTCCACTTTCTTCCTTGATTAGCAAGCTTATTTACTCAATTGCACTAATGATTGGCTATATTGAAAGGTGAGGAGATGCATTGGATCTTATACAAAATTGCAGGTGGGTATCCATCTTAGACTTGGCCTCCCTATACCAAGCCCTCTAGAGGGTCATAATAACACTTGTAGGGTGAGCATTGAGAGCCATGGGCCTCCACACAAGTGCGCATTGATCACCATACCATGGGCTTCTTTAGCACTTCATATTGCTTGTTCGTGCCCCAATCATATAGACGATGATGTACTTGGACCATGTTGCTTAGTCGGCCACACACTTGCACCCAACACTTGGCAGTTGATCTAGAGCCTAGATGGAGTTTTGTCTCATCCGAAGAGACACGAGAGGGCATGCATCATCTTCTATCCCTCACTGATGGGGCATCGACTTGTTATTGAGCCATTGGAGACCCATGAGACCATTGATTTCCCCCCACAGCCACTTGGAGCACTGTTACCCACCACTTGTGGGTGACATCCATAGGAGAAATTTTTCTCCTACATTGGCTTCAGCCGAAAGTCAGTAGCCCTTGCAGCCACCATATAGCTCGATGTGCCACTATCTCCGCCATCTGAGCCAACCATTATGCACCCTCGCCCATTTGTCATGATCGTATGTTTGAAGGTGGGCCTTCCAGCCCCAAAGGTATGTCTTTCATTATGTAATTGGGTATTTTTGCTTACTTATCATGGACAATTCTGGGCATGGATTAGTGGGCGGATTCAACGGAAAGAATGGGCTTGGTCTATACTCTTGTCCCTTCGTCCAACTTGGTGATTAACCTTGTATCCTAGTCCCATGGGATCTCTTGTATTGGCTAATAGCTTTAGGAGTGGCATTACATGGGAAACCCCGATTTTGGTTGTGTGGTCTCGTTTCCCGACATCACATACATCACTCCCCTCTGCTCATTATAAACCCTTTTCACATATTTCCCATCCGGGTCCACATTAGTCCACTGGGTCCACAGGGAGTTAGCCTCCCCCTCCCCTTGTCCACACTTTGGGTCGGGCTTGTAATGTTGCCCCGAAGGTTGATGCAACTAAAAAAAAAGTTAAAAGCATAATTTGGCCACTCACAACAGGAAATGTACCATAAAATGCAAAGATGGCCGGGACATAAAAATTTAGCACGTGGGCAAAAGCCAAACATGAGCTCTACCCCTTATCATGGCCATCACCCCAGTTCCTAGAGCCCCTACGTGATTCCCCTACATCATTAAGTAACCCATGATTGTCCCAACCCTTGGTGGGCGATGAACTACCCAACCTTAAGGGGGTATTCACTGCTATATCATTCACATCATGCTCTCATTCCTTGGAGCCCCGTGCAGTTATGAAAAATAAAAATCAATAAAAGGAAAAAGACATACGAAGAATGGTGGAAAAACAAAGGTTGGGGTAACTCATATACCACAATTTCTCCCTCCTCATCTATACACCCAGGTGTAGGCTTCCCTCATCATAGCTACTCTTGTACCATGGCATATGGTCTGGAGCCTTCCTCGATGCTCCACTCCACTTCATCATTATATCACATGACATCGGCCATATGGCGGATGTACCATGGACATGTCACTCCCTTAGAGGGTGAAACCACTTGACAGGGTCCTTGATTAACTCCCTTCTTGAACTTGGAGACACTTGTACATTCTAAAGCCCATTATGGAAGGGCATGCCATTATGAAGTGCCAACTTGGTTCCATGACTTGTAAGCTCATTTGCTCAATTACACTAATGATTTGGTGTACTGGAAGGTGAAGAGACGAATTAGATTTTATGCAATATTGCATGTGGGTCTTCATCTTGGGGTATGGTTTGCCTATACGGGGTCCAAGCCCTACAGAGTGTCATATTGGCATTTTTAGGGTGTGCATTGAGAGCCATGGACCTCCACTATAGCATAAAGCAAATAACCATGCCATGGGATTCTACAACAGCTCACTCATTTCCCACTTATTTGATGATGATGATGCACCTGGACCACCTTGCCCAGCCGGCTACACTCTTGCACCAAACACTTGGCAGTTGATTTAAGGCTGAGATGGGGTTGTGTCTCACCATGGGAGACAAAGGGAGGTCTTGCATAATTGTCCAGCCCTTGCAGATGGGATACATGCTTGTTCGATTCGATTGGAGACCCATGAGGATGATTTCGTGCCCCATAGCCACTTAGGGGCACCATAGGTCATTTGCTTGGAGATCAAGGGGCCACCCCTTTCATCATTGTTATTGGAGCCCTCCTACTGATTTTGGCACATGAAAGACTTCATTTGGCCTTCCAACGACCCTTTTAACTATCTTTCTATCATCTCAGCCCTCTTAAGAGCCTAATTATTCTTATTTTGGAGCTATTTGGTGGGCTTGTCACCAAAAGTATTGTTATTTTGCACATTATTTTATTATAGGGTCATCATTAGGCTAGATTAGACTATTTGAACCCCTTAGAGGATTGTATAAATATATCATGTATCCCATTTGAATCGAACAAGCATATATCCCATCTGCAAGGGATACATGAAAGATGTGTTCTCTCTTATTCATCATCACTTGGATTTGGGATATATCTTTCTAAAGATTTCAGACTTGCAATTTGCGGAATGATTTGGATGATTAAATGCATTTTGATGTGTGGAATATTTTCGCTATCTCTCTTGTAGCTTCTATTTGGCAAATGTGATGGATGGATACATTCTCGTCATGTAAGTTCTCATTTCATGCGAACTTCTTGATAATTTATGTCTAATGTATGGAACACTATGCTTTGATTGGGCCCTAAAAATTAATGTGAATTTGTGAAACACTTGTAATCTTGGCTCGTTGCATATGTTATTCATCTCAGCAAGAAGAACGAATTTTCCTAGGGGTAGGTTGTGCACCTTTTACCTTGAAACTCCATCAAATCTTGCATATCGAAGTGTAAAGGTCTAAAGTTTTCATGTCGCTGCATCCATTAGTAATGAAACTACTTCTTTAGGCCTCCTTGAAGAGCAAAGTTCCCAAATCTTAATCATTTTGACTCCAATCTTCTCAATAGCTAGGCACTGGTCCTAGATCCTTGGTGATCACATTAACTTAATGAAATATCATTCTTTCACCTCTTTTCTTCATGTCTTCTTCGTCCCCTAAGGATAAGGAGATATTCTAGGGCTTGTGCGAAATTTTAGGGAGGAGGAATTTTAGGATTCAATCCAGACAAGTTTCTTCATTTATGTCTCCTCTAGGCATCCTCCAGTTTTGAACGAATTCTGATGGTAGAATTTCAAATAAATTGATGCCCTACCTATCACACCAAGAGGGGACCCTTGAAGTTGCTTTGACTTGGGGATTTCTTGAAGGTTTTCACTTTGTAGTTCATCATTCAAAACCTTTTCTCTTTGCTATAGGTGATCATTTAATGGGCCTTTACCACGGTATATCTCTCGAGTCTCAACCCCTGGTCTATTATAGTATTTCTCTCAAAGGGTTTTTCGTGGAACGTCACCCTAGCTTCTCCAAAAGCTCACACTTTAATTGAATCTTTCCTTTGAATGAGTCATCCTTGCCTCACTTTGAACCCTAATATAAACACATCAATCACAAGTGAGGGGTTTTGGAAGTTCTGACCTTAAGCATTCATCATTTTTTGAATATTCCTAAGCCCGAGGTCATCCTTCCCTTAAGCCTTTCATGGGGAGCCCTTCTTTTGCTTCTAAAACAAGCAACCTATTATCTGAGCCTCTTCTTTGAATGGGATTTGGAAACCACATTGTGCATCATTATTGACCTCATCATTCTAGTGATTTCCACCATACCGTGACTCCTCCCATTGGTGAAAGTCTGTAAAGAGCAGGGGACATCGACTAAGGTGACAGTGGGTCCTTGTCCCATTGTTGCCACTTGATCTAATAGTGGTCCCTTTGGAACCCCTCTACGACCCCTGCTAAATTGAGTGGTAACAAGCACCACAGGATGTTTTGCTTAGAAATCAAGGGGCCACCCCCTTGATCATCACTTTTGGAGTCGTCTTCTTCATCATGGTACATTGAGGATGCATCTTGGCCTTCCAAAGGCCCTTTGCACCATTATTTTATCATTTCAGCCTCATTAGGGAGGCTTATTTTACACATTTGGGCTATTTGGTGGGCTTGTCAACAAAACGGTTGTTATTTGCACATTAAAATATTATTAGGGGCTTAATTAGGCTAATTAGACCATTCGAACTTGTGAGAGGCTCATATAAATTAAAGAGACCTCATTTGTATTTGATCATGACACTTGGGATTTTCGACCTGCAATTTGTGAAATGATTTGGATGAATAAATGCATTTTGATGTGTGGAAAGATTTCACTATCTTTCTTGGAGCTTCGTTTTGGCAAGATTGTGGATGGATATACTCTTCTTTGTCTTGTAAGTGCAGCATAGTGCTATATTTCTGTTTGAATGAATGTCTAATGCATGGAATTAATTTCTTATGGTGAAATAATGTGCCCTAATTAATGCGAATTAGTGGAATCACTGAAACTATTGAAAATTTTTACATGTGTTACTCATTGGACAAAGAATTAATGAATGTTCCTAGAGGGTTGTTTGCATGTGGATCCTTGAAATTCCATGATAATTGCCATCGAAGTGTAAGAGTCTAAATTTGTCTTGTAGTTGCATCTATATAAAGCAACGTTGCTTCCCTAAGCCTCCTTGGAGAGAGAAGTTTCCTGAATCTTGATCATTTTTACTCCAGTCTTCCCCATAGCTAGGCACACTGGTCCTAGATCCTTGGTGATCACAATAACTCAACGAGACATCATTATTTTCACCTTTTTCTTCCTCCTTTTCTGCATCCCTTCAAGGATTGGTAGCCTCTCTAGGGCTTGGTGCGAAATCCTTTAGGAGTGAGATCTTGCAAAAGTAATTGGACAGGGTTCTGCACTGATGTTTCCTCTAGCACTCCTCCTATTTTGGGGTCATTCTCACAGTTGAATCTCGAGATAATTGATGCCCTAGCCTTCGTACCAAGTGGGAACCTTTGAAGCTGCTTTGACTTGGGGATTTCTTGAAGGTTTGCAAGTTATAGCTTATCATTCAAACCTTTTCTCTTAGCTATCTTGAACTTGGATGAGCCTTTATCTCAGCATATCTCTCAACCCTAGGTCTCATATAGTATCTCTCTCAAGGGGTTTTTCGTGGAAAGTCATCCTAGTTCCTCCCAAAGCTCGCACTTTAATTGAATCTTTCCATTGAATAAGCCATCCTTGTCGCACGTCAAACCCTAGTATAGACATACTAATAAAAAATGAAGGTTACTGGGACTCCTCCCGCCGGTGAAAATCAGGGAAGAGAAGGGGGCATAGGCTGTGGTGACAGTGGGCCTTGTCCCAAATTGTTGTTGTGCCTTCTAGCTTTAGCCTACAAACTAAGCTTGCTAGTTTGTGCAACAACATTTTTGGCATCGTTGCTGGGGATACGAGATGTGTGTCTTGTTCCCTATACGACAATATTGACATATCATTCTTGGCGACTCCATTGGAAGAATGAAGCCCTAGTTTTTCAATGAACTTTAAGGTCAATGGTTGTAGGGTGAAGCAAGTATTTCTCTAGGCATCTCTAATTTCACCTTGACGACTCCTACATAACTGATATGTGTAAACCTAAAAGAAGGTTTTGTTTTGATGAAGTCCCTGCATTGAACATCGCTTCCATCCCTGGGCACCCTAATCATGTCACTTGGAATACCAAATGTGGGACGCCCAAGTTTGATGGTGATCCACTCTCTGCAATAAATCATGTAGCAAGATTTGTTTCACATACGTCAAAGTCTGAAGTGATTTACCAAGATGTCCTCATATTGCTATTCATGAGATCCCTCCATGATCATAATTCATGGCTACATAATTGCAAGACTAGGAGCATCTCATAAATTGAAATGTTCTTTGATGGCTTCCTTGAAGCTTGCCAAGCATTAGATATTCAAGAGGAAGCCTTCATTGAGCATGGGGAGGATCACGAAGAAGGTGATTCCCTTGAAAGTAACAAGCAAAATGATCCTGTTACCCCTTTGGATTTTGATATCAATGATTACTTACATATTGAAGAGGGGAAATGGGAGGTCCATGGCCATCGTATTGACAAGGACCTTATCTACGACACCGATGATGATGATATCAATATGACTCTTGTCTTTCCTCATGATCCTGGGGATGTAGTTGAGTCAAATATGGACCCTTTCGTCAACCCTTCTTACATTATTTCTAACAATGAGGAGTCCTCTCTCTCTCCTAAGTGCGATCATCATGAGAAAGCTGCTTGTTGTGTCTCTCTATGTCATTAGTCTTCCTTTCCTTCTAACCATGACCTTATGGTGGTCATGAAACATGATATAAATGATAAGGACCATGATAAGGATGATATGCCTGAGGTTGCCATTCATCAGAGATTTATGAGCTTAATTGTTGATATCTCTATCTTTTGGTTGGAAGAGAGGATCCTATGGAGTAGGTTGCATCCCTTTATTCCCTCTTTACCCATGATCCTCCATATTTGGTCATTTTTTTCCCACTTCCTGCCCTTGTGACATTCCATATGGCCATTCTTGCCCTTGCCTTTGCATCTACCACATGAGTAAGCAAAGAAGTAGGTGTTCTTATATTGACTTAATCATATGTTAGTTGCATTGGTTGTATGACTATTATTAGCATTTGCACAATGTAGCCATGCATGTTAGAGTAGGATGCGTTACATATTGTTTTTTGCATAGAAAACATCATCATATTATGTTTTCATGCTAGATTAGGTGCATCTAAATTAAATTTGCATTCTAGAATAGATTTTATTTCTTGTTGATTTTATGGACTAACAAAAGCATGGGCGATCAAACGACGCCATAAAAGCATGTTGCCCCGTTTGCTTCATCTTTGATGTGCAGGTAACAGGTTTGCGGTCCCAAGAGATTTCTAGAGTTCTCATGACCTCCTCATTTGAGCACATGGTTTGTGCACTCTATTGAGAGCTCATGTCCCAGTTGGAGCTAGATGTTACCCACCACTTGTGGGTGACCACTATGGGAGAAAATTTCTCCTAGATTTGTCTTCATCTGACAGCCACCAACCCCTTGTAGCCACCAAATAGCTCGATGTGCCACTATTCTCCGCCACTCGAGCCAGCCATTGTGTGCCCTTGCCCATCTGTTATGATCGTATGTTTGAAGGTGGGCCTTCCAACCTCGAATGTATGACTTTTCATTATGCGATTGGGTGTTTATGCTTTCTTTTCTTGGGCACATTTGGACATGAATTAGTGGGGGGATTCGACAGAAATAATGGGCTTGGATTGTACTCTTGTTCCCTTGTCCAATCTTGGTGGTTAATCTTGTATCCTAATCCCATGGGATCTCCTCTATTGGCAACTAGCTTTAGGAGTGGCACTACATGGAAAACCTTAATTTTGGTTGCATGGTCCCAATTACTGACACCATATATCTCACTCTCCTCCACTTAGTATAACCCCTTTTCACACTTTTCCCATTCGGGTCCACATTTGTCTATTGGGTCCACAAGGTGTTAGCCTCCCCCTCTCCTTGTCCACACTTTGGGTCGGGCTTGGAACGATGCCCCAGAGGTTGATGCAGCTAAAAAGAAAGTTAAAAGCATAATTTGGCCACTTATAATAGGAAATGTACCACAAAATGCAAAAGATGGTCAAGACATAAAAATTTAGCACGTGGGAAAAAGCCAAACATGAGCTCTACCCCTTATCACTATTACCATCACCTTGGTTCTTAGGGCCCCTATGAGTGCCCCCTGCATCTTTAAGGAACCCATGATTGTCCCAATCCCTAGTAGGCGATGAACTGCCCAACCTTAAGGGTGTAATCACTACTTCATCATACACATCATGCTCTCATCCCTTAGAGCCCCGAGCAGTGAAAGAAAGAAAAGTCAATAAAATAAAAATGCATATGAAGAAGGGTGGAAAAACAAAGGTCGGGGTAATTCATGTACTGTGATTGCCCCCCTCCTACATCTATACACCCAATGTGTGGGCTTCCCTCATTATAACTACCTTGTACCACGGCATGTGGCTTGGAGCCTTCCTTATTGCCCCATTCTGTTCCATCACTATCTCACATGCCACCTACCATTGATGGATGTACCATGAACCTGTCACTCCCTTAGAGGTTGAAACCACCTAATAGAGTCCTTTATTAACCTCACTTGTCAAGCAAGGTGACACCTGTACTTTCTAAAGCCCATTTGGAAGGGCATGCCACTATGAAGTGTCCACTTTTGCCCCTCATTAGCAAGCTTATTTACTCAATTTCACTAATGATTGGTTGTATTGGAAGGTGAGGAGACACATTGGATCTTATATAGACTTGGCCTCCCTATACGGGATCCAAGCCCTCTAGAGGATCATAATAATACTTGTAGGGTGAGCATTGAAAGCCATGGGCCTCCACACAGCAGAGCATTGATCGCCATAGCATGGGCTTCTGCAACACTTCATGTTGCTTGTTCATGCCCCAGCCATACAGAGACGATGATGTACTTGGACCATGTTGCCCAGCCGACCACACACTTGCACCCAACACTTGGCAGCTGATCCAGGGTCCAAATGGGGTTTTTTCTCATCCGGAGAGACATAAGAGGGCATGCATCATCTTCTAGCCCTTATTAATGGGGCATCGACTCGTTATTGAGCCATTGGAGACCCATGAGACCATTGATTGTGCCCCACAACCACTTGGAGCACCATAGGATGTTTTGCTTAGAAATCAAGGGGCCACCCCCTTGATCACTATTTTTGGAGCCCTCTTCTTCATCATGGCACATTGAGGACTCATCTCAGCTTTCCAACAGCCCTTTGCTCAATTATTTTATCATTTTGGCCTCATTAGAAAGGCTTATTTTACACATTTGGGCTATTTGGTGGGCTTGTCACCAAGAGGGTTGCTATTTACACATTCAACTATTAATAGGGGCTTAATTAGGCTAATTAGACCATTCGAACTTATGAGAGGCTCATATAAATTAAAGAGACCCCATTTTTATTTGATCATGACACTTGGGATTTTCAGCCCTCTCATTAGAGGTTTTCGCTTGCAATTTGTGGAATGATTTGGATGAATAAATGCATTTTGATCTGTAGAAAGATTTCGCTCTCTCTTGGATATTCCTTTTGGCAAGATTGTGGATGGATATACTCTTCTTTGTCTCGTAAGTGCAACATAATGCTATATTTTTGTTTTAATGAATGTCTAATACATGGAATTATTTTCTTATGGTGAAATAATGTGCCCTAATTAATGCGAATTAGTGGAATCAATGAAACTATTGAAGATTTTTGCATGTGTTACTCATTGGACAAAGAATGAATGAATGTTTCTAGAGGACTGTTTGCATGTGGATCCTTGAAATTCCATGATAATTGCCATAGAAGTTTAAGAGTCTAAAGTTGCCATGTAGCTGCATCCATATAGAGCAAAGTTGCTTCTTTAGGCCTCCTTGGAGAGCGAAGTTTCCTGAATCTTGATCATTTTGACTGCAATCTTCCCAATAGCTAGGCACTGGTCCTAGATACTTGGTGATGATAATAACTCAATGAGACATCATTCTTTTCACCTTTTTCTTCCTCCTTTTCTTTGCCTCTCACCCATATTCTTTCCCTACATATTCTTCTTCCTTTCACCCAGTTTTAGTCTCAATTCCTCTGCCTCATCACACCATCTACAATACCCATGGCCACTTTTGTTAAAATTTTGCAACACATGTAAAGATCAATTGGTATATCTCTGGTGTGCCCTGGTTATGTACCCCACCTAGAATCCATGAGTTTTTATATCAAGAGCATCATTCATAGCGGGTTCCTTTTGGAAATGTGCCCTCCCACCTCGCTTTAGCAGGCACCTGCTTCACATTCAACATAGCATCATCTGGCTTGGGTTCGTTTTGAGACGTGCCCTCCCACCCCAAGTTATGTAGGCACTCGCTGCTTCATCAACAATCAACATAGCAACATTCGGTTCGGGTTCATTTGGAGATGTGCCCTCCCACCCCAACCTATGTAGGAACCTGTTACTTTATCAATAGTCAACATCGCAGCATTCAGCTTGGGGTCATTTGGAGACGTGCCCTCCCACCCCAAGCTATGTAGGCACCTGCTACTTCATCAACAATCAACATCACATCACATCAATTCAAGCAACATCCAAAAATGATTTCATCCATGGCTTCACACTTAAACCGGGAGGCAAAAAGCAAGGGATGCTTTCCATCTAAAATGGGAGGAATTTGGCAGTCAAGCTGCTTGGCTCATAATGGTAACATCTAATGAGGAAAGAAACATCTAGTCCCAAGAAACTTATATCAAGAAAGTCAATATCTAAAATAATATATTTAGCTTTTCCTGTTTGGCAGATGACAACAAAGGAGGAAGTTCTAAATATGTATTTATAAATCTCTTTAAAAGGCTATCAAGCTTCATGATAATACAAGTGAATGTTAGAGTCTTTTATCTTATCTTGTGTGATTGTGTTTGATTCACTTGTTTTTGAGTCGAGTTGTTGGAAGATCCTGCTAAGAGGTGAGGCTCTCTAAGCCTCACATCCAATCAATTTCATATCAGTGTGAAACCATGAGAAGTTTTGGACATGTGATGGGTAGAGATGATAGAGGATGTTGAGACGAACCAAACACATTGAAAATCATCGAAATCCAAGTTGTCTATGTGGAGAAATTAATTTTTGAAGTTAATGTATGTGTCTGTAGGTTAATTTGGGACAAAAGAGCAAGTCGGCTTTTGTATTTTGAGTGCCCAAATTAAAGTTGTTGACACCACATGAAACCCTCATGTTTAGATATAAATATGAGGTGAGTGTGAGGCTAAAACACACATCCAAGTGCATCAAATCTCATTCAATACATCTCTGAGGAAGCCGCATTAGCAGAGGTCATAGGTGTGGGAGAGAGGAGTTGTTTTAAGGTTATTTGTATCTTACTATAGGTCTGAGATATAGCAGGAGGAGGCCGCATGACAGGAGATTGCTTTTAGGGTTGTTTTATGGTGTGGTTTTGTATGGGAAGGTCTTTTTTGTACAATGCAAGGGTCTGGTTTGTTACAGGAGGCATGAAGTTTGTTTGGAGTAGCATGCAAGTAGGCCACACCCTGTACCGTGTGCTGGAAGAGGACCGAACCTGAAGTATTGCAGGAGAAGGGTGTCGTGAGGCCTAGAAAGGGATGGAAACTCTTCTTAAGGGAAACATTTAGGAGCAGAAGCAAGGTCGCATCAGTTGAGGTGGTTTTGGTGGAGGGAAAAGTAGTTGAAGCAATGTCATCAGCGCTAACCAGGACCATAATTGATTGCAGTTGGACAAACCTAAAACAAAGGTATGTATTTTTGATTGTGAGGTTATTTTGATGCTAGGGATGGAGTCGTAGTTAGGATAGTTGGAATTGGACATCTTGTGGTTGGTGGAGGGCAACAAGTAGGTGTCCAATAGTAGCCCTAGAGTAGTGGGCAAAAAGTACTTTGGACAACTGTGAGTTGGGTGATGTTTTGGTAGCCTAAGTAACTCCTTGATGGACTAAGGAGGCTATTAGAGGAGGAAGATTAGAGCTCAAGGTTTCGCTAGCCAGAGGAGTAGATTATTGGAGCCCATATTCATCATTGGAAAATCGACATTTGATAGTGATAGGTGGCAACCCTCCTGCCCTATGTTAGTCTTCATTGGAGCAGCGGAAGAAGACTATAGTGGGAAGAAGACCCTGAGTAGCTGAGGAGCAACAATGGGCAATTGTGAGTTGTTCACAAACAGAGTTATGAACAACTCAACATGAGTCTCAATGTGTTGATGCCTTGATGGACAAATGATCAACGAGAGAGCAAATTGGATAACCGAGATTTAGTGACCATATAGACTTGGAGCATTGATAGAGGCAGGTGCTACAAATTGGGAGCGAAGGACCTGCAAGTGCACAAGATATGATAAAGAAGCTGTGATCGTCGACTACATCAGCTAGACCGTCTTATTAGTTTGTATTTTGTATTCTTGTACTTGTGGATGTTTGAGGGCCATTATCCCTAGTAGGAGAGCCCTAAACTGTTGTATTATTCAGTTGGATTAATATAACGAAGATGGGATCATTGTACATAATTTGTAAAATTTGTGTATATTTTGTGCACTAGTAGATTTACTGTCATTTTATTTATTGTAGATTTACTGTCATTTTATCTAATGTATATTTTGTGCACTAGCAGGGGGATGACGAGAAGAAGAAAGGGAAGCAAGTCACCGGTGTTGCCACTTCTGCCGAGATAGATGATCTCACCAGGAGGTTGGAGAAGGTGGACTTGATCTCTCATTTCTCGCAGGGTACCATTGACGAGGCGGCATGGTAAGTGGATAGTGGAGCATCGAAGCGTATGATAGGGTCATAGGAGGTATTCGAGACTCTAGTTGAGTGGGGCTAGAAGATGCATATGGTGTTTGGTGACAAGAGTCAGAAAGAGATCCGAGGATTAGGAGTTGTGCCATTTAGGATGGAGTGAGGACAGTGGATGCGAGTCCAGGATGTACTGTTTGTACCAAGACTCAAATATAGCGTGATATCTGTCTCAACGATCAAGAATAAGGGGTTTGAGGACTTGTTCCAGAGTGGGAAGGCGAGACTCATGCCCAGAGGCTCTAGCTCCGCAGGTGTGGTGATTGGAGTTAGAGAGTGTGGTCTATACAAGCTGACAGGCAAGCCTATGGGTCATGAGAAGAAGAAGCAAGAGGACAAGGTACAGGTTCCAGAGAAGCAAGTGCAGGTGCAGGCTTCAGAGGAGCAGGTATAAGTTCCATAGAAGACGGTCTAGGTTCTAGAGGCTCAGAGCAAGCTGAGTTTTAGAGGGAGTTTGTAGGTTCAGAGGGAGACTTTGCAGCCCAAGAAGAGCACGTGGTCAGTGGGGAGAAAGGGTGCTTCTACGACTGGCAAGAAGGAATCATGGAGAGAGTGGAAGACATTCCAGGAAAAGAAGAAGCAGGAGGCTTCTAGTGATAGTGACACTTCCGAGAGAGGCATAGTCCATACTTTAGGGATTGTTGTAGTTATGGGCTCTAGGAGTTCGGCAAGTGTTGCGAGTAGTGATGATGATGATGACGAGCTACTTCCTAGTCTTTGAAGTACCTCCCTCGCTAAGAGGGAGTGTTGATTTTTGGTAGCTTGGGAGGTACTCCAAGCCCTAGGGTTTGGAGGTTGGAGTGCCACAAAAGGACTTTGTGGGCTTGGAACCTAAGGTGTGGGGTTTGCACCCAAGCATGTGGGTGTGAAACCACGAGGGGTTTGGACATGTGATGGATGTAGATGATAGAGGATGTCGAGACGAACCAGACGCATTGAAAATCATCGAAATATGAGTTGTCTATGTGGAGAAATTAATTTTTGAAGTTAATGTATGTGGCTGTAGGTTGATTTGGGACAGAAGGGCAGGTCAACTTGTGTATTTTGAGTGCTCAAATTAAAGTTGTTGACACCACATGAAACCCTCATCTTTAAATATAAATATGAGGTGAGTGTAAGGCTAAGACAAACATCCAAGTGCATCAAATCTCATCTTTGAGGCAGCCGCATGGGCAGAGGACATAGGCGTGGGAGAGAGGAGTTGTTTTAGGGTTGTTTGTGTCTCATTATAGGTCTGAGCTATTGCAAGAGGAGGCCGCATGATAGGAGAGTGTTTTTAGGGTTTTTTTATGGTGTGGTTTTGTATGGGAAGGTATGTTTTGTACAGTGCAGGTGTTTGGTTTGTTACAAGAGGTGCGAAGGTTGTTTAGAGTAGAAAACAAGTAGGCCACGACGTGTACCTTGTGCTAGAAGAGGATTGAACCTGAAGTATTGCAGGAGAAGGGTGCCATGAGGCCTAGAAAGGGCTGGAAACTCTTCTTAAGGGCAATATTCAGGAGCAGAAGCAAGGTCGCAGCAGTTTTTTGGTGGAGGGAAAAGGTGTTGAAGTAGTGTGTCATCAGCGCTAACCAGGAGCAAAACCATTTGCAGTTGTCTAGGCTAATTTTTGTGTTTTATCATAATGGGATCTATCTTTTAGGTCGGCTTGTGACCTACTTAACTTGTAAACACTTAAAATTATTATTGTAGGGATTTTAATGTATTTTACCCTAATTCAACTTAGTTTCCCTCATATAAATAAAGGAAAGTCGAACTTAGAAGAATCATTCACACACTCATTTTTCTCTCTTGTAAGGAGTGCACATGAGTTCTTTTCTCTCTCTTGGATGCAGTGGATCACTAGAAAACAAATTTTCAGGGAAGATAAAATTGTATAGATAGACTTTCTTTGGATTGATGTAGTGATGCTTTGGTGAATGGTGCTAATTTTTTGTGAGTATTTTTCTTCCATTTTGCTAATGTTGCAGAATTAAAATTTTATGAAGTCTTCATGATATGTTGTATCTTTATTGGCTTTAAAATCTCCATATGCAAGATTTGTCACCAAGTATCCATAAAGGAAACTTATAATAGCATTCATGACCTTAAATCTCCTCTTTGTGAAAGTCACTAGGGTTAGATTGAGAGGTTTTCCTCTCTTTCTCTCTCCATTCAAGGTCTTCCACCTTAGACCTCATCCTTTTAACTCCATATACCCAATTAATTGAAGGAACTAGTCTTTGTGTGACAATCTTTTGTAATTTTATCTTTTCTTATTCTTTTTAATGGTAAGTAGGGTTAGGGTTTGGCAAAATCTGCACTAAAAAGTATAAAAACACCTTAAATGTCATATACCTACGGTTAGGGTTTGCATTTATTCATTGAAAAGGAAAAATATCATGTTTATGCATTTTTAACCATAATTCTAGGGATGACGCCTAGGGTTTCCTAGTTGTTTTGTGAATTTCATCCATTGCAAATTTTGTTTTAGCCTCTCTTGTTTTCTTATTTAATAACCTATGATATTTTATTGTTTATCATCATTAAGTCTATGTTTGTTGCCGTTGTCATAAATTTTATCTCAAACCCTAATTTATAATAGTAATTGTTTAATTAATGGTAGCATGTGTTTGATCCCATCAGGCTAGGCCAATCGATGGATGTCCTACACTAAAAAGCATTTGTTGACCAATATTGGGGCCCTGCCCAGGTTGAAAACTCGTTAACTTGCCTAGCGTGCTTGTGGGAAATTGCATTAGGCTTAGGAGTATCGCGATAGTCCCTTTGACTCAACCCCCGACCTCCTTGGTGACAAGTGATAGGTCTACTGATTCTCCTTATTAAAAAAAATGGCAACATGTGTTTGGAATTTATTTGAGCATCTTCTAGATTGATCTCAGCCCTTTAGAATTGGCCATAGGTTCTTTGAACCCGCTACCTCATCTTCACTCAGAGCTCTACTTGATTGAATACATTTTTGGGTGTCTAATTAACATATTCCTGGAAGGGTATTTAGCCTGGGATCCTTTGGGTTACTTAATCTTTGATGTCTATTGGGGAAGCCTCCCTTGCTGGGATAATATCCAACCACAAAACAATAGGAGAACAATGAATAAGGTGGCAGTGGTGATTGTTCTCATTGTTTTCATAGAGCTAGAGGGCCTAGTGAGGCTTTGTACTAGGTTGTTAGATTTTGTGGTAACATGGTTGATAAAGAAAAAAGAGTTTTTATTGGAAGAGAAAACTTTAAAACTTTGGAAAATTTCAGAGTTGTAGAATGGATTTCAATTCGCCAGCACAAGGGTGCCTCTCCTCTTGCTCCACCATAGGCTTGATTAAGTACTCCTAAAAGTTAGTTTAAGGCATTGGGAGCGGGCTATAGGAGGTGAACCCTTGGTAAAACCTGTAAACCTGCCTAAAAATGTGTTATTATGTGCACATTTTATTCTCTTAGTGCGAACTCTAGATATACACTAGTTGCTCAAGGGAAACAAGCATATGTATGTGCTTTGCTTGAAGAGGAGTAGCCTATGGATGCTTTATATCTTAACAAGAGTAGTGTATGTGAACTCAAAACTTGTTTTTTGAAGAGTTCCTAGGAGGAGGAATGTCTGCAAAAGTTGGGGAATGATGAAGTCATGTCATAGCAAGCAATAGTGGCAAATCATGTTATAACAATGTCCTAAGGTTTTTATAGAATTTCCAATGATTTGCTTGAGAAATTGAGAGGCAAGATTGAAATGTATTTTTTAATGTTTTTATGGCTCAAATGCAATCAGATTTATATGGTGATTGTCAAAAGCTAAATTACATATTGCAAAAATAAACAAAACAAGTAAAAGGAGAGATGGATTTGGATTTTTTGGGTTGGTTGAGAAGGGAAAAGACTAGTTCCTTGATTGGTTTGCACAATGGGGTCAAAATGCACCTTGATGGGCGATTATACAAAATATATAAAGGGCAAGTGGGGCTATCAAAACAAGATCCTACAAGTCATAGATCTAGCAAAGGTTTTACTACAAGTATTGGAAATTGGAATAGTGGGGTGTACCACCACCAAAATTACAAGGTAGTGCCTTTACTTGATAAGGGAATGAGTGTTGCTTTTCTTCACATGGAATAATAGGGAAAAGACTTGACACTTCAAGTAAATAAACAAGAGATAACTTACCTCTCCAACATAGGGATGCTACCCTTCTATGGAGCCCAAGTAGCTTTTGACAAGTCTGAATCTGTGATAAAATTTTACTAGTATGCTCCAAGAATCATTTGCGACATCTCATGAAAGGTTGATCATCTATCACCACAAAACCTTAGAGAAGAGACAAGTTGAAACGAGCTTTATTCCAATAACATCCAACTAGTTTACAAATGAGGAGACTCTTACTCTTATTTATGGATGGGGAGCTCAACAACTTCTACATTAAAATAACATTACATCTCTAACAAATCTTAAATATATGCTTAAAAAATTAATATCCTCTAACAAACCGTAGTGATCTAGTCAACAACAATAAAATATAGTGGACTAATGCCACATGTACAATACAAGAGAATAGATGCTTATATAAAGTGGACACTCTCCTAGAAATGTGTCCAATGAGTGGTAAAAAAGTCAGCAATGATCTTCCCATGGTACATTGTAGAAGCACCATATCCATGTCACAGTTTTCCCAAATTTCTATTATGACTACATATGGCATTGATTTGGTGCAATTTTGTGCACTTTGTCAAGACATAGTTGCTCCAAAAGGTAGCCGCTCTCAGAATATTTGTTAAAATCTCTTCAAATTGATGTCTTCATCAAAACTAAGATTGAAATGGTTAAAATACAATAGATTCCCTCATCTAGGGAGGTTGATCTCAACAAAATAATACAATATGTCGACAAAAATGCTCCATGAGATCCTCACGTGTGGATCTAACAAGAATAAGAGGACTACCGTCAAATGCTCCAAGCAAGGCTCAAAAAGCCCACATGTGTGAGTTAGGCACCTCCCAAGGTGGGCCACTTTAAATCATTCAATGTCCTCCCAAAAAGATTCTAAATGAGTGGAAAGTAGGTACCTGTGGTCTCCCGTCAAATGGTCCAAAAGTGCAAGTGGACCCCTCAAAATGAGTGATGATGTAGCACGTGTGGTATACAGGGGGGTGCATCCTATAATGGCACCCAATGCATGCTTCACAATGTCCAAGGAAATCACAACTCTTAAGGGAGTCATATATCTAGTTGTAGGTGCACAGGTCCCAATGTAGGTACACATATGTTGAGGCAAGTACACAATTCTCAATGCAACATAAATGATGGGTCATGTCTTAAATAAATATCCACTAGGTGAATAAACATTAAGTGTCTTCCTTAAACTTCACAATAACTCATTGAACATAGAGAATTTTCTAAGTTTAACTATGGTGGGGACAACATCAACCTCTATTACATGTGATAGCTCCTAAGACGAGAAGTAGTTCCTAGAAATCTAACTAAAGTGTATACATTATGATGGATGATTTGACTAAGGTGAGTAACTTCATTAGCTAACTTGCATAGCCACACAAGTTTTGTTAAAGATATCATCCACATGAGCGCCTTTAAAGATGAGGGTGTGCTTTTGCATTGAGTAACCATTTCTCAACACTATTTTTCACTACCCCTTTTCTTGTCTTCTCCTTCATTCTATTTGTCCCCTTTTCTTTAGATATGTATTGTTAAGCATGGGACTGTGGGCATTGGACTCATAGTGAGGTGGCATAGCTCAACCTTTCTTATTTGGCTTTTAAGTTTTTCTTTTGGTTGCATTAAATTCAAGCTTATAGCTCTTGAGATGAGGCTTTTCGTATGGGACTGTGAAGCATGAACCTTGCTATGACATATGATAAACCAACCATGAGGGGGATAACAAGATATGTGTATAGACTAATGGAGAAGACGAAAAATGTTAGGTATGATTTGGGATATGGACTCATTAACCTTCCTAGGCCTCTAGTAGTATGACTCAACCCAAAAGTGACAACACTTATCTAAAGGATGACTATTGTCTATCTTGGCACAACAAGACAAATAACAACAATTTAGAGTGTTATGATCCATAATTTACTAGATCGGTGCTCACCATAGTCACAACAAATACATGAGACATTAATGCCAAACATGCTCAAGGAAATAAAGATATGACAATCTACAATAAATCAAGCCTAATAAGCTTAATCATCAATAGATTATCATGTGTACAACATTGGCATCATTGTGCCGAATCAACCTAACCATGTTGTCATCATCAAGAAACCATCAAGGTGGGCATATCCATTGTGCAAAGGAGATGATTACGCACCAAGATCTCTGAAAAATGTGCTCTAGAAGACAAATTTGAAGTGCTCACAATCAACTGTGAAATAGAACATTATGGCATTGAAAGGGTGGTACATGTGCAAAAATCTCTAACATGTAATGAGAATCACATGGTTACCTCTTGTTGCTCCTGCTGCCTACACCTACCTACAAGTCAATGAGAAAATCCTTCAACCCCACAAGATGTGGTTGGTGGCAGAGAACTAAGAGAAGGGTTGTCACACTAAATCCCTTCTCTCTCTGTTTAAGCTATCTCCTAGGTTAGATATGGGTGGTGGTCCCTGAATGTAAAACTAAGTTAAAAGAAATGTGAGGTTCTAGGAGAGATGTTAAAGTGAAAATGGATTACTTTTAAGAATTATGAGCAATAAAAATCATTAATATAATAAAGAAATGTGAGGTTCTAGGAGAGATGTTAAAGTGAAAATGGAATACTTTTAAGAATTATGAGCAATAAAAATCATTAACATAATAAAACCATAAAACCAGTGCCTTTAGATAAATTGGTCAACAGGAATGAAAGATACATTTGCTCAAAACAAAAGTAATATGTTTCTAGCAATGAAAACAAAGCAATCTTGAAATGGAAACAAAGATGTTAGCACGATAATCAATACAAGATATAAAATGCTTTCAAAATATAATCAATGCCTAAATCAAAGCATATAGAGATATCTTGTAAAAAGAAATCAATTAGTGTTCTACTTGCAAAAGGAAAATGAAACAATGCTTGTCAACATAAAATATTCAATAATGACAAGTAAAATGGACAATTGCAAGTGAAATCATAAGATGTATTAGCATGAGATGCACATATACTAGATTTGAATGCAATTAGTCTTGGTTATTTTTTAATCTAAAATGTCTTATTTAAGTGAGAAGTCCTCCACTTGAGCTCTTAACAAAGGGTAAAAATTGGAGTGATTGTAAGAAAGAGGGGGAGAGAGCACAAAGGTGTCATTAACGATACCCGTCCTCTGAGTCTTACGAGCCAACGTTTGTATTTGTTCCTACAAGGGGACAAGCGACCTTCATAATTGTAGGGTCACAACATTTTTACCTTACTTCGTACCAGATGGAAGAACTTTCCAAAAAAGCCTTTTTTCCCTATACTTTTTATCAACCAAGCTTATGCTTGGAGGTTAATTTTAGTGAGACTTGGAAGTCTGGCTTGGAAGCTTTCCTATACTAAAATGCCAAGATGAGAGTGCAGATTGTGTTAATTTCCCAATTAAAATATACTTACATGCAAATGCTTCATAAATGGAAATTGAGATAGCTTGTAAAACTTTGAGAATTTAACATGTAAATGAACTCATATGTGCTGCATGGAAAAATAAACAAATGAAGTAGATTGTATTGAAGTTACGATTGTTCCAATTAATTTGCTTCAAAAATTACGAATGTGTATAATTAAAAAAGTGAAGCATGTAGTTGAAGGAATAATCAAAACTTGCCACAATGTTGAATGTTTGCACATAAGATAAATTTTACTCAAAATTTATAAGTTGAAGCTTATGCATGTGAGAGATTTAAAATTTGGAAAAATTGCACATGGATTGGAATGAGTTAATTCTTAAACATGAAATTAAGTGTTTAGAAGTTGGGAAAACTAGAAGCAAAAAAATCAATCAAACCATAAAAATTCCCTCTTCAAATGAGGAAGGGGGATGCCATGGGAAAAACCCCAAGCTCCCTCAAAACAGAAATTTTATGTTATTAGAAAATGAAGCCCTCTTATAGAAATGAGGGGTTTGGGAAGAACTTGCAATATGCATTTTAAACTTACTCTTTCCCAAAGTTACAAGTGTACGATTTTAAAGATTTACTTGTGAGACGTTACAAAGTAAAGGCATAAATATTTAAGGTGAATAATGGTTACAATTCCTCAAAAGGATGAGGCTTTAGAAGAAGAGGTGAAATGATAAGAAGGAGGTACTTGGACTTGAGGTTCCAAATGGAAAAGAGTTCCTTAGCTTATGTTTCAGCTCCCTTTCTTCAAACTTGAATTGCCTCCATGAACACCTATAGGCAAGCAAGCAAAAGAGTTAGCATGCAAAAGAAATAGCGCTGAAATATGTGAGAGGAAATTACATGCATGAGAAGAAAAGAGTTAGAAACCCAATGCAAGTATAAAATACACTTTATATTACAAATTCCCTCACTAAAATCAACTTGAAAGAGTTGATTTAGTGAGTGAGAGTTAGGATTTAAATCCAACAACTTAGCCTCAAATGCTAGATAAAATCAATATGTGCACAAATGAGAGAATAAAATATATGATTTTTTAGAGATGGAAAAGAAGCAAAGGGCTCATGAAATCCCCTTTTAAATAAATATCTTGATGTCTTATGAGATTGTTGGCTTGAACAACTTGTGGATCTTTGATATCCTTGGAGGTGACTATTCCAACTGAAGAAGTCCTCACACTCCAATAGACTTGGCAACCTATCCTTTGAACACACAAATGCCTGCAAACCAATTGTTAGTGCAAAAAGGACTTGCCATATAGAGGCCAAGTTGAGCTTGTCATTCAACTGAAAATAACAAGGTACAACAAGAGCACAAAATATACCAAGCTCAAAGGAGATTTGAGATAGCTACAAATCTCCCCTCCCTAGACAATAGTGCCCTTGGGCAAATGCACAAAAAACGAACTAGATAGCAATGTAAAATCAAATGAATAACAACATCAAATGAAACAGGTATACTTCATCAACCAAAGAATGCACCACAAGAGAAGCTAGTAACCCCAAAGACTTTCACTTTATTTAGCTCAATAACAATTTTGGCATGGTAACAATAAGCACAAGCTTCAAAAACCATGCTCAACAATGAGAGTTGGGTTACATTTATAAGAACCTGGGAGAAAATCCCAATGTAGAAGTGATCAAACAAGTGGCATGAGGTGACAATCCCAAAGATAAATTCGAATTTGTTGAATGGACCTCCAATGCCAAGTGTAAAAATTGATTTCTGGCAAGTGGACAGTGTTTTCTTCTTCTCTCATGTGCCAAATTCGAATTTCCTCTTAGCTGCTGCCATGTGTGATGAATGGTGGGTGAAATGAGGAGCAAATTGCATGAAATCCTCATCAAATATGTCACAAATCCCTGTTGTCATGACACCACGGCAAACCAAACCCAATTTGCCATGCGTAGAAGCTGTTATAACTATTATACGTGTAGATGAGAGTTGTTGTGCATAGATGCCGAGGAAAAGAGCCTGCGTACAAGTGTAATATGGTAGGTATTTTGTGGAGACATATCTCCATAATATTCTCCATGAAATATTAACCCAATCTTTGTAACCATACGCTGCTTTTCTCTTGCTATAGCGTGGATTTTTCTTTCAACATGTGCCTATTTCCTTCAATAACCATGTGTAGTGAGGTGGGTCCATTCCCTACTCACTTACTTTATCATTAGACTTTAACATACCCAAATTGAATTTAATTTAAGTCTTCAGCAATTCGTAGCATTTCATGAACTCAACATTGGACCTTTGTTGATTTCCCTTGACTTGGTACTTGGCATTTTGACTTTGACTTGTACTTTATGTGGTGGGCCCACATGGTTGCCACATCACCTTTGATTTTCATTGAATCTGCCATGTCCAAATTTGACTTATTTGAAAATTTAATTTTTTTTTTTTTTTTTTTTCCAATTATTCATGTTTTTGAATTTTTTCCTCATTTTTGCCACTAACATTAGAAAAATCGGCTTTTGAGGGACTATAAGTCGTTTTTTGACCCTCAAAGTGAGTCCTAGGATAACACTGGGTCCCTGAGGATGAATTTCGAGTAGTCACACGCCCCAGACATTTTCCAAGGCTACTTATTTACATCATTGCATAGAAAATAATTAAAAAATCTCGTTTTGTGGGAAATTTTTAATTATTAAAAAATTCTGCTTAGACCTAGTCAAATTCCATGAAATTTCAGAGATGACCTAGCATGATAATATAAATTGACTCTATACACTAAGATGCGTTAGGGGCTCAACCTTCAAACCGTCACCTCGGCTTTGGGGTAATGCAGTGAGTGAAAATACCTAGAAAATTATTCGCCGCTAAAAGGCAGGAATAATTAACCAAGTAAAAAAAACACTCCAAGGCGTACTTGCTTGCTGATCGAGTCCCAACACCTGAGGCCTGTTACATGGATTTATTTATCATGCTAGTGACATTTATACAATATCCCCGTAGGGTTGCGGAATCTAAGGATGAAGAAGAAAATGATAAGAAGAAGAAGTAGAGTTTAAAAACTCTGGTAATCCGATGATATCTGATGGTACAAGTGTCCTTTGGTACATCCTTGGGCATAGAGTCTTCATATAATCATCAGGTGCAACTCCAGTGGTCAACACCTCTAACACAATATGAGGGGTAAAATGGCAACTATAGGAATAGTAGTGAATGTGTATAGAAAATGGCACAATACAACAAGAAGTATAGACATGATCTTAAAATGAAACAAAAGACAAGGTAGATGCAAACTAAGAGTTTAAAATCTAAACTTTAAAGGCAATATGACTACCAAATTTCAGTTCAAGTGAACAGGGGAAAAAGGCAAAAGAGGATACAATAGGAAGAAACATTAGATTTTGGATGTTAAATATTAAATATCAGTAGTAATAATGACAATGTCTCTATGTTGCATTAGTTTTTAGGATGGGGAACAACAGGGATAGGGGGATAGGTCCCTGTGACAGCTAGATTTTGTAGATGCTTGTAAGAATAATTGTTAATTTTAGGATAACAATGGTATGTTCTATGCATAGAGCAATTTTACTTCAATTTTCTTTATTAGCCCAATACCATATCTAGTATAGCAGTCACATCAACATGATAGTAAAATGCAGATACAACATAAACAATAACAGTAGAAGACAAGCCAACACAAGAGGACACAAGATATGGCACCAGCGAGGGACAAACCCTAATGTAGGGAAACCCTTGATCAATTCTTCTTATAATTCTTCAAAAGTTCAGCAGAGAGTACAATTTACAATATTCACTTGCCCAAACTGATCAGTCAAAACAGCAGAAACAGAAAGCCCTAACCAGAAAGTCAACACTGGTCAACAGGGCTGAAATTGACCTCCAAACCAGCTCGGTCAACCTTGGTCAACTCGGCCTCCAACAACAAGATAATGCAGCCCAAAACAGTCCAAAAATAACCAGTCAAGTCTGGTCAACAAAAGTCATTGCAGCAACCTGAATTAGGGCAGTCAACACAGGGGTCAAACTACCTTGGTTTTTGTGCCCAAAACAGTGGCCTGCCCAAACAGAAGTCTCCCTCACAAAACTGAAGTCAAACAGGGTCAACGCTAGTCAAAGTTAGCCTCTTGAAATTTTGGCCTCCTGAAATTTTGGCCAAATTTGGTCAACGCAGCAGCTAGAAAAGACAGTCTTCCTTTCGCTCGTGTGGAGAGAGAGAGGCCCAGAAATCCGTACCCAATCAAGATGAGAGAGAGAAAGATGAATGAGATGAGATGCCAAAATGAGGAGGAGGCACCTTGTATTTATATGCAATGTTGAACGTTGGAGGAGGCTAATTTGATGGCTGGCTGACCTTGAAAATTTGTCCATAATCAAAATAAATTTATAACTTCATTTGTACATGTCAAAATGGGATGATCTTTAGATCAATCCTACACCTCTCGGAAAGAGGAATCCAAGAAAAATATCACTTGCCTCATAAGAGTTGTCCAAAGTGATGTTTGGCCCTAGTTGCCAAATTTAACACTCCCTCTCAACTAGGGAGAACATCACTTGCCAAAATGTCTGACAATTTGTACCATCCCTATCACTGCTTTGCTCTGCTGAACCATGAAGAAAGAAGAAATGATCGAGAATGTATCATACCATTCTCCACTAGCCCAAAGTTAGTCTCCAACAACAGAGTGTCATATCAACTCTTAATTGGCCCATAGTCGGTTTCCATTGATCCCAGATCAATATCAACATCCTAACATAGGGAGTACGGCAGTACACGATGCATCCATCGGTAGTACTATGGTCCCTATCCTCATTTCACTACTTATTGGCCAGATGAGAGGTACTTCCAATGATTCCCAGACTGCATGGGTAGGATGTGCTGGCAGGAGAAGGTGAACCACTCATCCTGCTCATATGCCATAGGAGAAGGTGACCACTCATCCTATGCATATGCCACCATGGGGTATCATAGGTGAAGGTGAACCACTCACCCTGTACATTGCACACCAATAGAGGAAGGTGAACCACTCACCCTATGGTCGCTCATCGCTCCAAGAAGTACCCCAAAACCCCTTGAGCTCCTAGAGCTCAACATCCATCTCATACGGGACCCTCAAAAGAGGGTCTCTCGACGACTCCAAGTCGTTCACGGAAGGTCAAGAATTTGACCTTTCCCAGGGGCTTCGTAAGAATATCGGTGACCTGATCATCAGTCCCAATGTGTTGGAGCCTTATTGCTCCCCGTTGTACCATGTCCTGGATAAAGTGGTACTTGATATCAATATGCTTGGAGCGGTCATGAAACACAGGATTCTCTGAAAGGCGAATTCCACTCTGGTTGTCGCAGAATATTACAATGGTATCCAACACATGTCCAAACAGCTCCCTAAAAAGCTTCCTCAACCAAATAGCTTCACAGGAGGCCAAACTAGCAGCAATGTATTCAACATCAGTGGTGCTCAAGGCAACCGACTTCTGCATCCTGCTCATCCATGATATCGACGTAAAACCTAGAGAGAAGCAACATCCAGATGTGCTTTTATGGTCCACCACAATGCCAGCCCAGTCTGCATCAGAGTAACCATGGAGCCTCACATTCTCGACAGTGTATCTTAGTCCATAAGTGATTATGCCCCGAAAATATCTCAAGAGATTCTTGGTAGCAATCCAATGTATGTGATGAGGCTCGACCATAAACTTGCTCAATGTGTTCACTGCAAAACATATGTTCGGAAGGGAGTTCACCAAGAACATCGGGGCCCCCACGAGTTGACGATACTTAGAAGGATTTCCCAAATTGGGCCCAGCAACACTTCCACATAACTTCTTGAAGTTAAGTTCCATCAGAGTAGTCACAGACTTGCAGTCTACCATCCCAAACCTTTCAAGTATCTTCATAATATATTTTCCTTGAGAAAGGAAAATCTCACCTGACTTTTGCAAGACCTCCAACCCTAGGAAGTAATGCATCAACCCTAGGCCCTTCACCTCGAATCCAGAAGCTAACTCCCTCTTACATTGATGAATAAGAGTGTTTGCATCTGTCAGAAAGAGATCGTCCACATAGAGTACCAAGATGAGAGGTCTATCATTCTCAACCTTAAAGGAAAGGTTCAGATCAGCTTCACTTCTTGTAAGTTCCAGCTTCATCAGATAGTTATCGATCCTCTCATACCAAGCCTGGGGTGCTTGCTTCAACCCATAGAGGGCTTTTTTCAAACTGCATACATGTTTCTGATGATCTTGAACTTCAAACCCCTCAGGTTGTTCCACATAGACTTCCTCTTTAAGTGAACCATGCAAGAAGGCAGTCTTGACATCCATTTAGTGTAGATTCCATCCTTGCGAGGCAACAAGGGCTATAATCGAACGGATGGTGGTGTAACGAGCAACGGGTGCAAATATCTCATCATAATCTACACCTTCCTTTTGAGAGAAGCCTCGAGCAACAAATCTGGCCTTAAACTTATCAGCACTTCCATCAACCCCATGCTTGATCTTGTAGAGCCATTTAAAAGTGACAACAAATTTGTCCTGGGGTCTAGGGACCACATCCTAGACATCATTCTTCACAATTGACTGGTACTCTTCGTTCATAGCATCCTTTCATACTTGTTGCTCCACAGCTTCTTCGAATGAGCAAGGTTCAAACTGAATAATGGTGCTCATAGCAGTTAAGTACCCTTGGTACTTATTAGGCTTCTTGCTTTCACGAAATGTCTCCCTCGGTGCAACATGTCTCTTGGCATCTTCGAGAGTTTCCCTTAGCCATGAGGGTCTCCTTTTGGAGGAGGGCTCATGAGGAGGAGGATTAATGGGATCCATCGGTTCTTCAACATCGGGCATCGGCTCATCCTGTGAATCTCCCTGATTTCCTGCATTTGCTTCTTTGTCCTTCCTTGGAATAGGAAGGTTTCCAATCTTCCTTAGGGCAACATTCTCATCGAAGGTGACATCATGACTTAACTCCACTTCTCTTTGACCAGGCACATAGATTCTATATGCCTTAGAAGTTTCACTGTAGCCCACAAATGTTCATTTCTTCCCAGAAGCATCAAATTTGCTTCTCTTTTCTTTCGGCACATGAAAATATACGGGACTACCAAAAATTGTAAAGTGAGAAACATCAGGTTTCTTACCGGTGAAAACTTCTTCGGGAGTTTTGGAGTCCAATGCTTGATGAGGGCATCTATTTTGAACATACACGACGGTGTTTGCAGCTTCGGCCCATAAGAACTTCGGAAGGCTTTGACCATGAAGCATGGCATGAGTGACTTCTACGATAGAACGATTCTTCCTTTCAGCAACACCATTTTCTCAGGAGTATATGCGGTAGTAGTCTCCCTCTTAATGCCAACTTCTCTACAATAATCTTTGAACTCATTTGATTCGTATTCAGTTCCACTATCGGTCCTCAATATTTTGATCTTCTTCTCGGTTTGATTTTCGACCAAAGCTGTGAAAGAACAGAACCATGAGAATACTTCGTCCTTCTTCTTTAAGAAATATATCCAAGTTTTGCGAGAGAAGTCATCCATGAAGATAGCATAATATAAATATCCTCCCAATGAGTTCATAGGAATTGCACCAAATAGATCATAATGAATCGATTGCAATATGTCAGTAGTCTTGCTATCACTTGAGGGGAATGGTCCCCTTGTATGTTTTCCTTTGGAACACGTCTGACAAACACCTTCATGTTCTACTTTAAATTCGGGCATACCTGTCACCATCTTCCTCACATCGGGTAGAGCCTTATGATGTAGATGAGCAAACCTCTGGTGCCATAATTTGGATTGAAGTGATGTGTTGCAAGACATAGCTCCCAATGGGCTTCCTCCAACTTGATATAGGCTATCAACCCTGAAGCCAAGTGTAAATGCATCTTTGAAATTTTTATTCCACACACGTACCTTTCCATCGATGAATGCCACCTTGAATCCTTTGTCTTCGCCGAGATAGACACTAGATTCTTCTTTAGATCAGGTACATATAGTACTTCTTGAAGATGAATGGTTTTACCTTGATTCAATTGAAGAGTAGCATTCCCAACTCCCTTCACGGGATAGGTGGCATTGTCTCCAAGGATAATTTCGAAATTTGTATCCTTCTCTATCAGATTTGAAAGAGCTTCCTTGTACCTGGTGAAGTGCCTTGAGGCACCACTATCAATCAACCCATTTCCCAAAGTATCTGGAGGAGAGGCAATAGAGAGGGCAGATATAAGATAAAATTCCTTTTGCGTAGAAATTACAACATTAGACTCATCATACCTGGAGTTTCTTGTTCTTTTAGAAGCTCGATCATTTCCAAGTTGAGTAGCGGAAGCATTCCTTTTCCCTTTGTTGTTGAACCTGCCATTCCTTTGATTGTTGTTGTTGCCCCTGAAATTGTTGTTGTTGTGGTTGTCATCATCATGAGGTGTATCCCTTCTATTAGGACACTCCCTAGCACAGTGACCAAACTTGTTGCAAATGAAACATCTTCCCTTCCTTCCATTTTTGAATCTTGATCTTCCTTGACTTTGCTTCTTTGTGCATTGTTCTTCCTCTTGCCATGAGCAGAGAATGCGGTAGGATTATTCCTATTCAAAGGCATCTCCAATTCCATCATCCTTGTTTCTTCTTGAGAACCTCTAGTCAACAATTCTTCAAAACCTGGAATTTTGTCGTTGTTGAGAATAGTAGTGTTGAACACATGCCATTCGGGATGGAGACCTCCAAGGGCAATGAGAGTGAGCTCCCTGTCAGTAATAGCTTCACCAATTGAAAGAAGATCATTTTTGATCTCGGTAATCCTCATGAAGTAGGATTGAATATCTTCACCTTTTCCCTTCTTTATATCCTTAATCTTGTTCTTGAGGAAAAGAATTTGATTTGCATTGCTAGATTTGAACATGCCAACCAACCTGTCATATATCTCCTTTGATGTATTCAAACCGGAGATGTAAGCAACTAAGTGCTTATGAATAGAATCCCTGATGATCTTCTTGGCTTTGACTTCCCCCTTCTTGTACTTGGTCTTAGCAGTAGCCAGTGCATTAGAAGGAGGTTGTGAAATCTTTCCCTACACACAATCCATCACATCTTGCTCTTCTAATGTCAAATCAGGAGACATCTTCCATGCATGATAATCATACTTATCATGAAGCTTATCATCAGACTTGAAGTAGGATGTGGAAGCCATTGGATCTTGTCTTTGATCAGCGATTGCTCCTCTTAGTGGTTGTTATTCTCACTCTTGCTTGGGCTTTGTCTTCACCCCAGCTCCGATACCATGTTAATTTTAGGATAACAATGGTATGTTCTATGCTTAGAGCAATTTTATTTCAATTTTCTTTATTAGCCCAATATCATATCCAGTATAGCAATCACATCAACATGATAGTAAAATGCAGATAGAACATAAAGAATAATAGTAGAAGACAAGCCAACACAAGAGGACACAAGATATGGCACTAGCCAGGGACAAACCCCAATGTGGGGAAACCCTTGATCAATTCTTCTTATAATTCTTCAAAAGTTCAGCAGAGAGAGAGAGTACAATATACAATATTCACTTGCCCAAACTGATCAATCAAAATAGAAAAAACATAAAGCCCTAACTAGAAAGTCAACGTTGGTCAACAGCGCTGAAATTGACCTCCAAAACAGCTTGGTCAACCTTGGTCAACTTGGCCTCCAACAGCAAGATAATGCAGCCCAAAAGAGTCTAAAAATAACCAGTCAAATATGGTCAACAAAATTCAATGCAGCAACCTGAATTAGGGCAGTCAACGCATGGGTCAAACTGCCTCGGTTTTTGTGCCCAGAACAACGGCCCACCCAAATAGAAGTCTCCCTCACAAAACCGAAGTAAAACAGTGTCAACGCTGGTCAACGCAGGGGTCAAACTGCCTCGGTTTTTGTGCCTAGAACAGCGGCCTACCCAAACAGAAGTCTCCCGCACAAAACCGAAGTCAAACAGGGTCAACGCTGGTCAAAGTCAGCCTCCTAAAATTTCAGCCAAATCTGGTCAATGTGGTAGTTAGAAAAGATAGTCTTCCTTTCGCACGTGTGGAGAGAGAGAGGCCCAGAAATCCGTACCCAATCAAGATGAGAGAGAGAAAGATGAATGAGATGAGATGCCAAAATGAGGAGGCACCTTGTATTTATATGCAACGTTGAAGGCTGGAGGAGGCTAATTTGATGGTTGGCTGACCTTGACAATTTGTCCATAATCAAAATAAATTCATAACTTCATTTGTACATGTTAGAATGGGATGATCTTTAGATCAATTCTACACCTCTCAGAAAGAGGAATCCAAGAAAAATATCAGCTGCCTCATGAGAGCTGTCCAAAGTGATGTGTGGCCCTAGTTGTCAAATTTAACAATAATAGGCTATACTATATAGTATTATGCACAACACTTAGACTTGTGAGTTCTGGAAAAGCTCAGGCAATTTAAAAAAGGGTTAAGCAACATTCCATTATTGGTCCCTAGTCATGAGCAAAATGTAGATTAGCTTCAGCCAACTTAAGTGCAACTATTTTCAATTTGCAAAAAGGTCCATGGAGGCCCTATAGAGAAATAACTGTCTCTGTAACAGTTTTTCTTTCTCATATTTCTTGTTAATGATGGTTATGTTAAAGCTTGAAAGGCATTCTCTTCTCAATAGGTTCTACAGATTTTTACAGCTGTGTTGAAAACCACTATAGAACACTTTGGTTTTGTAAAGAGATAAGATTCATATTTCAGATTAAGAAGGTGATTGAATGGGAATTTCTTTAAACATTTAGTACCCAAACCGATCACTACTATTTGATTGTTTGCACAATGCTTGAGATGGGATGGTGGAAGAACTGGACTTGAATGACTCCTGGAAACCCATGTGGCATGTACAATATGTAAAAGCTAAGATGATCCCAGAAATTAGAAGAACAAAAGCAATAACTGCAAGGATCCACCCTTTGAAATGTTGCATTCTTTGTTTCTTGACATGGAGGCTTTGCTTGTTGTAATGTTATTGCTGAAAAGACAATAGTTAAATCACTAGAAACCCAAACCCAATCATCAATGCCCATTGTCAAAACTGTAGATACATGCCTAGAACACCCCGAAATTCTGTTCAGAACATCGCTGAAATCTTCCCACACCCTGGAACATTTTGGGAATGGCCAGCAAGTCCCTGAGTCCCTGAGGAAGTCCCCAGCAGAATGGGGATATTTCCTAGGTTTCTCCAAGTCCCTGGAATGTCAGGATGTGTCCCTGTCCAAGATAGCTATGTCTAGATCAAAGATAGCACCAAAATCTGAAAGAAAGTATCTTCGTTTGTTCCATAGAGAGGGCATAGAGAAGGCCCTTGTTGTTTCCAAGGCCTCATTATCTCTCTCAAAACAAAAGAATTGTGGCCTGGCCTTCAGATGAGGACATTTTTTATTGAGAGCCATAGTTCCACCATACCTATTTTGCAAGGAACTGGTATCAGTGTTAGTTGAAATGGATAGATTTGTAGATATCTTGGTAAAGTTCTTGGTGGAAATGCGAGTCAACCTATCCTTTCTAACAGAGGCCTTTGTCAAATTTCTGCTTCTCCCTTTAGGAAGGAGTCTGGTTGCCACTGCCCATGCCTTGTTCCTTACTTTCCAAAGATTAAAACCTGAAATAATTGGGCAAGAATTAGCCGAGGTTCTGATGAGGTGTATATTGTCAAACTTCTTTACTGCCATGAGTTTCTTCCACAGTTGTTCAATAGATCCAATATCTCCTGTTGTGTTTTTACTCATTTAGGGCAGGCAAGCACATCAGATCATTGATTCCCAAGTCCCCATAATCCTCCAGTGCACACCGTATTCAAAGACAGGATTTTATGTTCAATACAGCATTGCAATAATGCACAATTTAAAGCCAACATGGATTATCAATTATAAAAGAATGTTTCCTTGGGGTCACCAGTACTGATACTATAGGATGCTTCCACATAAATATAGGATTCTTTTTCATTGTATCCCATTGTAATAGTAAGGCCTGTAATATTAAGGACATCACAACGATCACATAGATAACCACAGGCCAAAGAGTGCACACAAGGCATGACACGAAGTACCCGAGTGAGAGTATGCTAAGATATGAACACAATCACTTGCACCATAGAAAAATTAATTGTTAAAAGATGTACTGTAAATAGACCTTCCAATTGATATAAGCTTCCCTGCTGGTTAGAAGCTGTTTTGATAAAACAATTCCCCAAAGTAACCATATAATATTAATGTAAATTGTTTATACCTTAAAATCCATAGTTTCTAATTAGTAATATTTACATAAACTCTAAATAATATTTAAGATATCCATTTTAGAAGCTCCACTAATTCAACCTCAATTAAGTTGCACATAGAGAAGTGAGGTGCTATTTGGCCTAGGTGGGGGAAGATTTTTGTGTGTATATGTGTGTATGAATGTGTAATATTAATAAAATAAATTGATACTTACCAATATTAACTGAAAATTATAAATAAGGTAGCACTGATTTATCTTAGTATAAATTTATTACAGGAAGGGGCAAACCTCAATGTTTATTAAAAAGTATCTGAGGGTGCAAGAAGATTGAAGTTTACAGCTCCAAGTTCAATAGAAAAGTGACATTCATTGATTGATATTCCTCTAGTTGTTTAAGATGGAAAGTTTGATTTGAAAGAGGATGTTAAACCTTCAAATCTAATTAGTGATTGAATGAATTTGTCTGATCGGGAAAGAAAATTGCAGATAATGAACATCATGGACCAAGATGGAGCATTGAAAGTGAACCAAAATTTCACCTTTGAAGTCAGAGATCTGCAGGTATGTGAAGACTTGAGCAGATGAATCAGCTGGTCCTGGTATTGTATTGCAATAGCAATTTTAAGATGTTATTGGAAGTCCTTTTGAATAGTACTCATTAAATGACCATAACAGATAGTACAAATTTATATTGTTTTCAGAGTGCAGAAATATCAATTAAAGTGCATGGCAAGGGCCTTTTTGGATTGGATGATTACATTGGATCCTGTAAAAATATGCATGTCAAAGATCTCCTGGAGCAAGGTGGGGTGATGATGATTATTGTGGGTTCTACTCTGCCCAATGAGCAGCTTGAGGAACTGAAAAACAAAACAAGCCAGTGCTTACATTTTAACATTTTGAATGTTAATGGATGGTTTTTATAATATAGGTTGTGAAGGATTACTACGTATTGGGAAATAGGAAGGACGAGGCTGCAAATTGCATTTAACATAGCAATCTATGAGAAGATGCGCTGATTGAATTCATATTATTACATTGTTTTGTCTTCAGGTACTGGTGAAATTGAGCTGGAGCCCCAGTGGTATGACCTTTATTCTAAAGACCTGAAGAAAAAGCTTGCAGGGAAGGTATGATTGTGGAAATGCCCTTTGGTAACATGACTCATTAAGGCACTCTACAGTCTGTGTATTAAGTGATACGGGTGCCTTTAAAGTTGTTAGTCCTGAAAAGTTTTATTTTACGATCTCCTGTAAATAAAAATATTCTGTTCTCTCTGGAAACTGTTGTTAAATGGTTACAGACTAAGCTGACTAATGGGGTGTCAGATTCGAATGCATATTGTAGTAGGAATGGCTGAGCCAGAGCAAAGGATACGTGCTTTCATAGGAACCTGGAATGTTGGGAATTCCAGTCCGGTATGTTTAGCCTCTGTCTTCTTGAATTCTTTAGTGCAACTTAGTCTCTTTGCAAAACCAACAAGTAGAGGTAATTGTAGCAGGAAATATACTGTGATGGCTTTAGAAATTGAATAACTCGGTTGTTAAATGTTACTTATTTGTATGTGAAATGAATATTCTCCAGAAGCCCTATTCTCTGCACTGTGAAATGACAAGTATGCATAAATCCAAGTTTATTTTAGATGTAATCTATTTGATTTGGGTATTGCCTTTTACTTTCATTTTTAAATTGGTTGCTAAATTTTCCTCTTTTCAAATCTAATGAATCATTGGAGATGTAATTTGACAATTAATGGCTATCTAGATGATTAGGACATGCAAAAAGAAATGGGAATAATCTTATGAATGTTGAAAGAAAACTTCATTAAATGAGAATGGTCGGGTGGTAACTGCAAAGTTATTTTAAGTGGGTTATTTTTTGTAGACTTTGAATCTCTTTTGAAGTTCTTTTTGGTTGGATGTAGATTAATTTTAAAATTAGTATTTTGTGAAATTTGTGAATTGATGGGTTTCATGTTGTGATCTGTAAATTAGTTGATGACCTGGATTCTAAAATATTCTTGTTAACTTTATAACCATATGCAGCCAGAGGACCTATCTGCATGGATTCCACAGGGTGCTCCTTATGAAATAATTTCTATTGGAACACAGGTAAGTGCTTGTTGGAGAATTCAATAGGGCAGCAACTAAATTTTTTTTTCTTACCTTGATAACTGCTTGTGAACTTATGTTGGCTTCTTATTATTCTTTATTAAATTCTTTTCATCAAAATCAAGATTATTAAATCATGAAAATCATAAAAGACAATGAACACAAGATATAGGCTCCAAGCCAGGGGAAAACCCCTGCAAGGGTAAAACTTAGAAATAAATTTTCTTTTCTTATAGAATCAAGTCAAAGTGAGACCTCCAAGACCCAAAGACCAAGACCAAACTTCTTCCAAGCACCAAGTCAGCCCTCCAACAAGAACTCTTCCAAACAAGTCAAAGTTCCCCAAAGTCAACGAAAGTCAAACTCTTCAAATTTTGCATTAGTCAAAGTTTTGGCCCTCTACTTCAGGTCTGCAATTCTTGGCCCTGCAACTTTCACAAAAACCCTAGTTTTTCCCACGTGTGAGCAGAAAAGGTCAGATTTTCAAGTCTTCTTCTTGTCTTTTGATCTTGAATCTCTTCTTGTCTTGGTGCAGATCGAACTTCTTGATGATCTCCCCAAATGAGTCCAAGTCTCTTCTATATATACTCTTCTCAAGGGGTCGAATAGGCTTTTCCTAAGCCGACTTTCCCTGGCAGGGCCGACTAGGTCTTGAAGGATAAAATGACTCTTCTTGACTTAGAAACAAAAATTATCTTTTCTTACAAAGAGTCCAAATGAAACTATAATACATGTCAAATATTCTTCTTTGACTCAATAAGCCCTAGAAGCATGAAGAACATGCTTGACCTAGACAAATCAACTTGAGCATGAAACCCATTGTAATATCCCGTTTCAGAGATTTTCCCCAACACCCCAGTAAACTCCAACCAAATACGCACAAATAATATAATAACTGGGAAACTCAAAATGATAAAAATAACAGTGGTGTAACATATAATTATATAAGCATGAAATATAGGCAGATACTCGAGAAATGCAAAGAGAAATGCTAAGCCATTTTATTATATGAGTAATAGAATGAGTACAGGAGGTGATCAGAAAGATGGCACCTCGACTTGCACAAGGCAAGTGAAGAAATACACTCAGAATAGCTAAGGAATGGCCCCTCTCTAAACTGCGTCCAAGCTGTTGGAGAACTGCCATGCTGTTGTTGCTGCTAGAAATCAAATGAGGATTTGGGGCTGCTCCCCTCCTAAAAAAAGGCTGAAACTCTGGAATCGGACTCTACTCATGAAACCCAGAAAAGCCCAGAAAGCTTTTCTGAAATGGCCGACCCCCGAAAATCACCCCCTTGGGGTTCTGCACAGTCCCTCAATATTTTGCGCTGTCACTGAATGAAACCCTCTAGAAATCTACCTGAAACCCCTACCAAAACTCTTCAATATGCAAGGGCTGATCCCCTGCTCTATCTCTCAGCACAAATCCTCCTGCAAACCCTCAACCCAGACTCCTGCTAGAAAGAATTGTGTCCCCCTCTCAGTGCTGCGCAGCCCTCCAAAACGCTGATGGAACTGCTGCTGAAACACTGATGAAACTACTGGTGAAATGCCAATGGAAATACCTTGCCCGAGCAGACACTCAAAGTCCCCCGGGGCTAAGGGTGAGATCTTCGAACGGAGACATTCAATGCACTAAACAATGCTGCAGACTAGCTAAATAGCCAGCGTGCTCTAAGTTGAAATGAATATCACAAATGCACTTAACTGAATGCTCCAAATGAGGGGGTTCCTCTCTCTTTTATAGCCCTTGCCTCTCTCAATCCCAAGGCTCACCTCCTCCTGCGTGATTCCCCTCTTGCCACATGTTTTTTCCTTCCTGCGCAGTTCCTCCATGTGTCTGCGTGGGCTTCATCTCTGCGTCCCCCTTTGGCCCCCTTGGCTCCCCTTTAAGTCACAACGTTGTGTTACTAGGAAGTGACTTTTGATTCTAAAAGTGAGTTATGCCCCCCTTCCTCACTTTTTTATTTACAAATAACTATAGAAGGCAAAAATTGAACAAAATCGAATATTCCAATTAGCCATGGCTAATTAGGAATATTACACCCATGATAGAAAATAACAGTTCTTTCTCCTTCTTTTTACAAAAATATACAATGTCATGATGACAAAAGTCATTATGAACACTGAATCTAGTTACATTCTCCAACACTCTCTCTTAACTAGGGAGATATTCATAATCCCATCATGAGGTACAAGCATTCTCAAATTGAAGTATTCTCATAGGAAAAGTCGGATTGATAAGCCATCTTTAAGCATCAACATCATAACCAACATTGTCAACATAGCAAGGCTTTGACTAACAAGCTCTATCTCACTACTAGATTAGAGCACAATGCTGGGAGGTTTTACGTGAGACACCACACTACCTCTCAAGGGACATAACCCATCCGGATGTTCCTCGGGTATGTCCTAGGACTATTCTTATCTTGGATTCCTAATCCTCAAAGAATATGAGTCCTCTTTGACCACTCTTGTCTTAGATACCTCACCCAATCCTTAAAGAGTGTCAGTCCATGAGATGAATTCCTATCTTGGATTCCCAATCCTCAAGGAGTACTAGTCATAGATGCTTATCCAATCCTCCATTCTCCCTTCTAGTGCCTTCACTAGACTTACAACTGTAAGTCCTGGTATAGTACATGACACATGGAGAATATGATGTCTATCATCACTCCCTCTCAACCAAGGAGAGGTTACTTACTCCCTCTTAAGCATAAAGGAGATTTCTTACTTCCTTTTAACTAGGAAGACATAACCACAAGCACTTTAGCTTGTTTCAAACTTTATCAATGCATCAACTACTAGTTCTTCCATGGAGATCTTCAAGTAGTAGTTGCATGGCTCCTCCTTTCCTTTTCATCTTATCATATTGAGATTTTACCTTCCTAGATGTTATGGAGCTAAACTCTTTATTCAATTTGTGACAGCGTTCAGGCCATCAACCTTTCATATCACTTTCTTATAATCATCATTAACATCAACAAAGGCATTATATCGAGCCAATCAACGTATAGCTTCTTATAATCATCGGAAAAGTGATCTTTCATGATTACTAGGTTATCCTTTTGTATTGCTACCTTTTTCCTGCCGAGATGGTGTAGACATCTTAGCCATATAATATTTTAAGGATTACCAAAGCCATCCACTCAATCCATGTATTCTTTGAATTGAGTTCAACCCAGACAGTTGTAGATACATTGTCTCCACTGACATGCAACATATCCTTCTAGGTAGCAAAGTCATATTTCAACCAGATAATCAATATCAAATCATTAATATCAAGCTTACTAATCATGATGGCCCTTTGTCTTCAAGATCAACATCCCTTTGTATGGTCTTTCTTCATACTATATCAAAATATTTCTCCATGGTATCAACCATCAACCAATGTATTCTTGGAATGAATCAATTAGCAAGTTTCTTCCTTAAAGTTGCCATTGCCAACCTTCTTTCTTTCTTCAAGGGACCATATTAGATGCTGAACAACATTGTCATATCTATTTGTTCATATGTCATGACACCATATGGAAGAGTCTTGTCCTTTTACTAGAACATATCATATTTATGTTTCCATACAACAAGTAACCGTATGGAAGAGTTCTCTTCAACCAAGATATACCATGCTTATGTTTACCGAGCATATTCTTGTAGACATGATTTCTACTTTCTTGTGAAGGGCTACTAAAGACATGCATACCTCTTCTATCGTACAACCATCTAGTCATCCTTCTTTTTGAATGAGCTTACTTCTATCCTTATCAAAGATAAGTTTTCCTTTCAAAGATGAGAAAGGTTTCAACTATGCCTTTCATTTTGCAACTTGACCATCTTCTTCATGCCTTCATCCTTCAATACTATTGTTTCCATACTAAGTGGAATGTATGCTAACCATGTCATAATGCTTTTTCCAAATATTGAAGAAACGTCTCTTAATGATGGTTCTTGTTAGAGGATCTTGGTGATCCTTTTTGCAAAATGACTACCTCTAACATGATGTTAGAAAATACTTGGATGAACTGTGATGTGCAAGATGGTCCAAATATTTTCATTCTTACCAGCTAGATGACTTCTTTCAAAGCAATTTGATTATGTAGACTCTAATTCTTCTACTATCATATGCTTCCTTCTATGATGCCATGATTCCTTTCATGATGCCACAAAAACCAAGACTCTTCTAGAGAATGCAATGGTGCATGTTACTCTAACTGCTACTTTCTAATAAAAGAAACATAAATTGCAAGTAAACTTGATAGGGGTGGAGTTCCTTCAATAGTAGAGATCCTTAGGATCTTCACTCTTTGTCTTCTTTTCAGGTTCTTTATTTCTTCATCTATGTGAGCTCCACTCCTTTCCTTCCTCTTATTGTTTTTCTTGTTTTGAGGATTATTAGGACAATCCCTCTTAAAATGTCCATTTTCGTTGCACATATAACATTGAATCTTGGACATGTCTTGTTTTTCTTTGGACTTTCCAAACTTCCCTTTCTTATTCTTAGATTTTACAACAAAAGCTTGAGACTTTCCATTTGGTTCGGTGTCATCTTTTGCCTTCAATCTTATATATTCCAAGATACATTGAGACCATAGTTTATCAAAGGGGGTAGTATCTTTTCTTGAGTAGACACAAGGCACAAAATTGCTCCATTCAGGTGGTAAAGCATTTGGTACACAAGTAGTCAACTTTGAATCGGAGATGACTTCCCCAAGCCCCTGTAATTTATCCTTTAATTGTGAGATATTCATAAGATATGAGGCCATATCTTCATTCTTTGACATCCTTGTTTTATATAATTGATTCCTCAAGGATATTTTCTGACCTAAGGTACTAACAGAGTACAATTTCACCAACTTTTCATAGATTGCTATAGATGTACTCAAATCTGCAACAAAGGGAATGAGATGATCCTTGATAGATTCAATATGTAATATCCCTAATGGAAAATTTTAATAGTAGATACCAAAAATGAACTTGAATAGCAAAATAATCGCAAATAGACACACAACTAGCAATTTAATACACAAATAGACATCAATAAAATCACTGACCCATTTATTAATCCACTGGAAAGCGTACATCAACATGAAGGAATAGTGGAACATGGGCTTGCCAAGCAAGTAGATCAAAACCCAAAAATTGATCTCTAACCAAAATGATGTATGACCCCTAGTAATGATGTAGACGACCTGGTGAGAAGACTGCTGCAAACCTACTCTCTCCAAAAGTCCGTTGAAGCACCATGTGATTTTTGGTTGAAATCTCCTCAAGAGTGTTGGGTTTTCGTCCAACAACCAATAACAAACCCAAGGGTTTTTGTCCTGGGGCTATAGAAGTTGAGAACTAGGTTCTCCAAACCTCGTAAACAAAAATACTAACAATACAAGATCTCCTCCTCCTCATCCTCTTTTCTAGATCTCATGGACTCCTCTAAGACGTCTTTATTTTATTACTATTTTAATCACTTAGTACCTTTTCTTTCCTTTTATTTAATTAAAATACCTTTTTAATTTGGGAAAATGGTAAATCGGCCATCATCCCTCTTCAAGCCATTGAAAGTCATCTCCCACCATCACATCCTGTAGACCTTTTTGTTCTGGTTCCAACGGCTATTACACTAAGGTATTCCATCAAGTATTCCTCTCGGAATGCCACCTTAAGCGTAATTGTAATATTCCTAATTAGCCATGGCTAATTGGAATATTCGATTTTGCAAAATTTTGCCTTCTATAGCTATTTACAAATAAAAAGGTGAGGAAAGGGGAGCATAAATCACTTTTTGAATAAAGTCACTCCCTAGTAGCGCAATGTTGTAATTTAAAAGGGGAGCCAAGGGGGCCAAAGGACCATGTAGAGAAGGGGGCCCACGTAGACACTTGGAGGGACTGCGCAGATGGAGAAGGAGCACGTGGCAAGAGAGAGGCTACGTTGGAGGAGGTGGGCCTTAGGGTTTTGAGAGAGGCCAACGCTATAAAGGAGAGAGGAGCCTCCTCATTTGGGCATTGGATTATGTTGCATTTGAGCTAGTCACTTCGACTTAGAGCACACAGCTTGTTTAGCCTGTCTGCGGCACTGTTTAGTGCATTGAGTGTCTTCGTTCAGAGATCTCACCCTTAGCCCCGGGGGACTTCGAGTGCCTGCTCGGGCAAGGTAGTTTCATCAGTATTTTGCAGGAGGAGCGATCTCTGGAGTGGAGAAGGAACTGAGCATTTTGATGATTGCGTAGTCTTGAGAGGGGAGGACGCAGTCTCTTTTGGTAGGAGCTCTGGATTGGGTTTATGTGGAGGATTTGAGCTTGGAGATTGAGCAAGGGATCAGCCCTTGCATATTGGAGGATTTTGGCAAAGTCTCGGGTGGAGTTTTGGAGGATTCTATTCAAGGGCAGCGCAGAGCCTTAAGGGATAGCGTAGATCCTCAAAGGGGTGATTCTCGGGGGTCAGCGATTTTAGAAAATCTTTCTGGGCTTTTCTGGGTTTATTGAGCAGAGGTTGATTCCAGAGTTTCAACATTTTCTGTGGGGGGGAACAACCCCAAATCCTCACTTGATTCCAGCAGTAGCAGCAGCACAGCAGTTCTCCGGCAGCTTGGACGCAGTTCAGAGAGAGGCCATTTCCTTCCCATTCTGAGTGTATTTCTTCACTTACCTTGTGCAAGTCGAGGTGCTATCTTTCTAATCACCTCTTGTACTCTTTCCATTACTCAGTATAATAAAATGGCTTAGCATTTCTCTTTGCATTTCTCGAGTATCTGCTTATTGTATGTTGCACTATTATTATTTTTTTTTTATCTCTTTTATCTCTTTGAGCTTCCCGGCTACTATACCACTTGTGTGTTTTTCTCCTATACTCTTAGACAGAGTCTGGAAAGGGCCAGGTAGCCTCCAGATCTCGTCCTCTTTCCAGAGGCGACATATCTGGTAAACGCCCTCCCAGTCCATCTCTGGTTGGAGTTTGCTTGTGTTTCAGGAATACCCCAGATAAGGGATATTACAGTGGTATCAGAGCATAGATCTGGCTCAGCCTGTGGAGCTAGCAGTCTATGACACCGAGGGAGAAGCCCCACATCTGTTACAGAGGTAGGAAATACAAAGATATTGAGCGTAGGTTGGAGAACACCTATGGAGAGGGAGACTGTGTTCGGGAGGTGGACACAGAACAGGAGGAGCCTGTGGTGGATGCAGAACAGGAGGATCTGTCAAGGCAGATAGAAGTGATGGGGCAGAGATTCACGGCGGTGGAGGCTAGGCAGCGTGAGAACCCACGGGTTTTCTAGGTTGGTGAGGGATCGAGTATATCCCACCAATTGCCAGAGCAGGGTGCCATGCAGCGTGATACTACTCAGCAGATGGCCTCACATGCCCGTACACGCTCTACCATGCCCACTTTCTTAAGAGCAACCACGGGGGCCGGAGCCCAGCAGGAGGCAGAGCCCGGTCATATGGGCGATTATTTTGCAGAGTACCAAGCCTATGGGCAGGAGTTCAGGGATGCTCTCTCATTCAGAGACTTTGTTCATCTCCAGCGGGATAGTAGACCCCGCGACCATCACAGAGGATACCGGCATTATCATGATGGAGACACCCATCGCTTAGCTAGTAGATTCCACTTGCCTACGTTTGATGGCTCATCAAACAGTTCGGCAAAGTCTTGGGTGGAGAAGCTAGACATCTATTTCCAGCTTAACCAGATGTCAGAGACAGAGGCCATCAAGGTGGCGACATTACATTTGGATGGTGAGGTTCAGGACTGGTGGTTCCATGGGATGGTTACACTCGGACACTCCACAATGACGACATATGCCGAGTTCACCAGGAGATTGATAGAGAGGTTTGACCGGGGAGATCCAGAACAACACGTTGTTGAGCTGACGAGGCTCAAACAGACCGGGAACCCAGAGACCTACATTGCAGACTTCTTGAGGGTTTCAGTGATGGTGCCAGATCTATCCGTGGCATGAAGGATCTACATGTTTGTTGAGGGGTTAGCAGAGCCACTCTGGGGTCTAGTCAGATCCACTAGACCGGCCACACTCCAGGATGCAATTAGCAGGACCCGGGACTTACAGGATGCCTTACCCAGGACCCGAACATCTCACCCCCAGAGATAGGCTTTCCAGCCTAAGGGGAAGGATGTGAGGATTCTGCCTCCAAAGGGGAAACCAGGACGAGCACAGATTGATGATGATGCCTGGAGGGAGCTGAAGAAGAAGCGGTTGTGCTTTACCTGTCAGGAGCCGTGGGCACTGGGACATAGATGTGCTGTTGGCAAAACACATTTTATTGAGGCCTTCTCCGAGAGTAGCGGGGAAGAGGATGAGGAGGATGATGTGGAGGTAGGAGCTAGGCATGCCGCGCAGGATCCTTTGCCACCTCCACCACCAGCAGTAGGTGGTGCAGCTTTTGCACCTACCGGAGGGGGCCTTGCATCATTGCGAGGAGTTCCCAAGTATTTGACGTTGCACATACGGGGGACAGTACGTGGCCAGCAAGTATCAGTTTTGGTTGATAGTGGGTCAACCCACAACTTCATCGATGCACAGATGGTTGAGCGGAGAGGTATACAGACAGAGAGTTTCGATGGCTTTTCAGTTTTGGTCCCATGAGATCAGACAATGATGTGTGCTCGTTATGTCTCAGAGTTATCAGTGACGATGGGCACCTACACACTGACTGACCACTTTTTCATGGTCAATATTCTGGACACCAACATGATACTAGGTGTTCAGTGGCTTATTACTCTAGGGAAGGTCACGACAGATTGGAAGGCCCTAGAGATGGAGTGGGATGATGAGAAGATAGGGAGGCATGAGAAGATATGGGGACAACACACATATTCGCCTCAGACTATTTCGGTTCATCGGATGGAGCCAGTTTCCGGAAGGGAGACGTAGAGTGGGAAGTGGAGCTGCGTACATTAGAGGCAGGGACTAAAGGGTAGACGGTGCACCCAGAGATACAGTCCATCCTTGACAGTATGCCACAGTGTTTGGGGAGATTCCGTCGGGACAGCCACCGAACCGGGGGTTTGAGCACACCATTGAGCTTGAGCAGGGCATATAGGCAGTGATTACTACCCCTATAGGCATCCCATGGCCTATCAGGATGAGATTGAGCGGGCCATTCAGGAGTTGCTAGCTCTTGGGCACATTCAACCGAGCACGAGTCCTTTTGCTTCTTCCGTGGTGTTGGTGAAGAAGAAGGATGGCACATTGAGGATGTGCATTGACTACAGGGCCTTGAACAAGAAGACCCTGAAGAACAGGCCCATACCCAGGATCGATGAGTTGAGAGGAGCACAGTTCTTCTCAAAGATTGATTTGAGATCTGGGTACCATCAGATTCACGTGAGGGAGCAAGACATTCCCAAGACGGCCTTCAGGTGTCACTATGGGCACTTTGAGTTTTAGGTGATGCCCTTCAGGCTAACCAACGCCCCAGCTACATTCCAGTCCTGCATGAATCACATCTTCCGCAGTCACTTAAGGAAGTTTGTGTTGGTGTTATTTGATGATATTCTCATTTACAACAGGACTTGGGAGGAGCATCTCCAGCACATTGAGACAGTGTTGCGCATCTTGGAGGAGCAACAGTTCTATGCCAAGCTCTCCAAGTGTGAGTTTGGGTTGACGGAGATGTTGTACTTGGGACACATCATAAGGGTGGATGGAGTGAGAGTCCACGAGGAGAAGATCAGGGCCATCAGAGATTGGCCGGAGCCGAGGAACGTGACAGAACTTCGGGGATTCATTGGGATTTGTACTTACTACCGGAAGTTCGTCAAGAGTTTCTCACAGCTTGCTGCACCTCTGACAGATCTGATGAGGAAGGGGGCATTCAGTTGGTCGGACATAGCGCAGTGAGCGTTTGACAGGCTCAAGGAAGTTATGAGCAGCTGCCCAGTGCTTGTATCGCTGGATTTTTCGCAGCCATTTGTTTTGGAGTGTGATGTGTCAGGAGAGGGGATCGGCGCAGTGTTGATGCAGGGAGGTCACCCTACAGCCTTTGAGAGCCGGAAGCTCCTTCCGCATGAGAGGTTGTATTCTATATACGATAAGGAGATGTTGGCCATCATGCATGCATTGGCCAAATTTCGACAGTATTTAGTGGGTAACAGGTTCAAGGTGAGGACTGATCACAACAACCTCAGGTTTTTTTGGGAGCAGAAACAGCTACAGGAGAGGCAGCAGAAGTGGATCAGTAAGATCCAAGCGTATGACTTTGACATTGAGTATGTCAAGGGTAAGAACAACGTGGTAGCAGATGCCCTTTCACGTAGACCAGCCACGTTGTCTCTTATGAGCTTGGACACAGATTGGAGGGCTCGACTCTTAGTAGAGTACTCCAAGGACAGATTTGCATGTGAGGTTCTGGATGGGTAGGTGGTGGATGACAGGTACAGGGTAATCGATGAGATCATCTACTATAGGGACCGAACTTCTTGACTAAGGGATCTCAGCTCAAGAAGAAGATACTTTAGGCATCACATGATTCACCATTGGCCGGCCATCAGGGGTTTACCAAAACCTACAGGACCATTAGAGAGAGGTTTTCATGGAAGGGCCTCAAGGAGGACGTACTCCAGCGTATCCGGGAGTGCAATATTTGCCAGAGGAACAAGGGGGAGATGAGCCATCCCGCAGGATTATTGCAGCCTCTCCCATTCCGGAGGGGAAATGGGAGTGTATTTCAATGGACTTCATCACAAGGTTGCCCATGGTGCAGGGCAAGGATTGTATCTTTGTCGTCGTTGATCGACTGACAAAGTACGCACACTTTTTCGCCATATCTGCACACTACACAGCAACACAGGTGGCCGAGCTGTTCTTCAGAGAGGTCTTCAGGCTACATGGTTTTCCTAAGACCATCATCAGTGACAAGGACAACCATTTCATGGGTGGGTTTTGGCAGGGGCTTTTCCAGTTGGTGGGGACAGAGTTGACACCGAGTACCAGTTATCACCCACAGATGGACGGGCAGACAGAGATAGTTAACAAGTGGCTGGAGGGCTACTTGTGTAACCATGTCAGTGGGCAGTAGCGAGCATGGCTAAAGTGGCTGCATCTGGGGGAGTACTGCTACAACACTACACATCACATGTCCATTGGTATGTCACCATTCTATGCTTTGTATGGATATCATCCTTTATCTTTTGCTGACGTGATGTTTGGTGCTAGCAAGGCTCCGAGAGCCAAGATTTGGATCCAAGAGAGTCAGGATATCCTCCAAGCTCTCAAGGATAATATGGCTACAGTGTACACCCGGATGCGGGTGTTCACTCCAGCAATTAATGATGGAGCATGCCGCGCTACCATCAAGCCTGACAGATGGCAGGCAGGCGTCCTCCGGGGTTTGCGTCGGTGGTTATCAGTTAAGGCTCATTGCAGGTGACTTCACATCCGTTCAGGCCCGAGGTAAATCCGCATTCAAGGCGAGCATGGCAACTCTGTCCTTGATGTGAACCAGGATTATGGATTTGCGTAATTCTCTCGCGGCAATGAATGTTTTAGTTCTTTATAATGCGCAGCCAGTTCAATTTCTTGGCCAGAACTCTCCTGTCGAAGCTCGTGTTCTGCACAGGAATCCTCAAGCCTTCAGTTTACTCTGGCTCGAGCAACTTCTCAGGTCTCTTGCTCTTGATGCTATGCCTCACAGCAGGGGCGTTCCGCGACGAGGGGGTCGGTCTGGCATCAGAGCTGACCTTTCTCATTCGGACCTGCAACAGGCGGTCCCAATTGCCTCTGTTCCTCCCTCATCCCCGCTATCGGACCAGGAGAGACTTGACCCGAACTGCTCATACCAGTCCTTCCGCCTTATTTTCCAAAGCCGGCTTATTAGACCAGTGGTGACTGTAAATTTCACTGTGTACATCTCAGAGGAGGAGCGCGACACTCGCAGCTCGACTTCCCCTGCTTCCACAAGCGCTCAGGAAAGCAGCATTCTTCTAGGGGACATGAATGGTTTGGTGTATCGGGCTGACTGTTTGTATGAGGAAGCCCCGGTCCAGGAAGAGCCTCCGCCGTCCAACCCAACCAGGGAAGAGGACAAGATCAGCGAACCTTCTCAGCATGGATTTGGTTGTCTTCACTTGGTCACTGACTCTCGTGGAGAGCCGATTCTGGATGATGATGGGTATGTTACCTGGCTTGCCTCTCCAAGTCCGGAGAAAGAAGATAAGCACGCGTCGCCCGGCCATGCAGTCTAAACTCCATCGGGTGCACATGTCACGCTTTTTTGATCTTGTGTCGTGGATTTTGCAGCAATTTACTCCTGTTTGTTTCAGTCTAATGCTCCTGGTTGTTAGTTCAGTCAATACAGTTATCATACTCTGTCCTAGAGTCAGCTATGCTAAATGCTTCTGTCTAGTTAAGATTACTGTTGTTTATGATAAATGTAGTCCGAGTCCAGTTAGTCAGAATATCAGGGCAAATCAAAAATCTGAGGTTTGTTTTGTAAAACCGCTAGACCGGTTCAACAGTATTGTCCAGGTTTTTTTGTTTGAGGACTGGCTTCGGCCTCCTCTAAAGGTCTGACCTCTATGTACATATTTTTCACTTTTTTAATATAGAACTAGTCTTTACTGAGAAAAAAAAAAATATGGCTACAGCGTAGAACTAGCAGAAGCTGTATACTGACAGAGGTCGGGTGGAGAGACAGTTTGAGGTAGGGGGCTTGGTCTACCTACGATTACAGCCATACCGACAGTCGTCACTGAAGCAGAAGGGAGCTGAGAAGCTCAAGCCTCACTTTTATGGGCCATACAGGGTGATACGTAGGATTGGACAGGTTGCGTAGGAATTGGAGCTGCCCCAAGGCAGCAAGATTCATAATGTTTTTCATGTATCATCCCTGAAGAAGGCATTGGGGCAGCAGGTGACAGTGACAAATGAGCTACCACCCACGGATGATGAGGGGCATTTGGTGTTGCAGCCAGAGGCTATTATTGATACCAGGGAGAGGCAGCTGCGGAGCAGGACGGTCCAGGAATTCTTAGTGAGGTGGAAGAATTTACCGGATGAGGATGCCACTTGGGAGGGAGAAAATTTTGCAGCATTCATCACTGCAATTGCTTGAGGACAAGCAACATTGCCGGGGGAGACTGTAATATTCCTAATTAGCCATGGCTAATTGGAATATTCGATTTTGCTCAATTTTGCCTTCTATAGCTATTTATAAATAAAAAGGTGAGGAAAGGGGGACATAACTCACTTTTTGAATAAAGTCACTCCCTAGTAGCACAACGTTGTAACTTAAAAGGGGAGCCAAGGGGGTCAAAGGACCATGTAGAGAAGGGGGCCCACGTAGACACTTGGAAGGACTGCGCAAATGGAGAAGGAGCACGTGGCAAGAGAGAGGCTACGTTGGAGGAGGTGGGCCTTAGGGTTTTGAGAGAGGCCAACGCTATAAAGGAGAGAGGAGCCTCCTCATTTGGGCATTGGATTATGTTGCATTTGAGCTAGTCACTTCGACTTAGAGCACGTTGGCTGTTTAGCCTGTCTGCAGCACTGTTTAGTGCATCGAGTGTCTCCGTTTGGAGATCTCACCCTTAGCCCCGGGGGATTTCAAGTGCCTGCTCGGGCAAGGTAGTTTCATCAGTATTTTGTAGGAGGAGCGATCTCCAGAGTGGAGAAGGAACTGAGCATTTTGATGACTGCGCAGTCTTAAGAGGGGAGGACACAATCTCTTTTGGTAGGAGCTCCGGATTGGGTTTATGTGGAGGATTTGAGGTTGGAGATTGAGAAAAGGATCAGCCCTTGCATATTGGAGGATTTTGGCAGAGTCTCGGGTGGAGTTTTGGAGGATTTTCTTCAGGGGCAACGCAGAGCCTTGAGAGATAGCATAGATCCTCAAGGGGGTGATTCTCGGGGGTCAGCTATTTTAGAAAAGCTTTCTGGGCTTTTCTGGGTTTATTGAGCGGAGGTTGATTCCAGAGTTTCAACGTTTTCTGAGGGGGGAAACAACCTCAAATCCTCACTTGATTCCAGCAGTAGCAGCAGCACAACAGTTCTCTGGCAGCTTGGACGCAGTTTAGAGAGAGGCCATTTCTTTCCCATTCTGAGTGTATTTCTTCACTTGCCTTGTGCAAGTCGAGGTGCCATCTTTCTGATCACCTCTTGTACTGTTTCCATTACTCAGTATAATAAAATGGCTTAGCATTTCTCTCTGCATTTCTAGAGTATCCGCTTATATTCCATGTATACATTATTGTATGTTGCACTATTGTTATTTTTTTTTATCTCTTTGAGTTTCCCGACTACTATACCACTTCTGTGTTTTTCTCCTATACTCTTAGACAGAGTCTGGAAAGGGCTAGGTAGCCTCCAGATCTCGTCCTCTTTTCAGAGGCGACAAATCTAGTAAATGCCCTCCCAGTCCATCTCTGGTTGGAGTTTGCTTATGTTTGAGGAATACCCCTGATAAGGGATATTACAGTGATTGATTGAGTTAAGCTCAATAATAACCTGATTTTTGAAAATTGTCGGGATGCAACGTGTTGCTGCCTGTCACATACACCTAAGTTAGTGAGAAAAGCCCTTAGCCCCACAAGGTGTGGTTGGTGGCAAATTGAAGAGATGGGGCTGTCACCTATTCCCAACTCTCTCTTCGTTTAAACTCTCTCCCAGGTTAGCTAAGGGGGGTGGTCCCTAAATGGAAAACTAAGTTAAAAGGATGTGAGGTGTCTAGGGGATGTTGGAGTGAACTGAATTATTTTTAAGATTATGAGAAAATATGATGAACAATATGAAATGAAATATATAATCATCAACACACGAAAAATTGCATACATAAAACCAATGCCTTCAAATATTGCTTAAAATAACTAATATTTGCTCAAGAAAAATGAAGTGCGTCAAATTGAAACATACGTAACCCTGTCAATGAAACAGAAGATGTTAGTGAGATATGATATCATATGCAAGATATAAAATTTGCTTTCAAGAAATGCTTTCAAAATACAAAATCATTCACAAATCTAGAGCATATATGGAAGTAATATAGAGTGACTTGCCAAAAAAAATAAAAATTAAACTTTACTTGCAAAAGTGAAACAAGATGATACTTGCCTAAATAAGATAATCAACTCAAGATATTTGCATCAATGACAAGTACATAAAATAAATTGCAAGTAAAATAGCATGATGTGTTAGCATGAAATGCACTTAAACTAAGATTGAATGCAATTATCTTGGTAAATTTTAATCTAAATGCCTAATCTAGATGTGATCTTTCTTTCGATTGTTTTGAAACAAGACTCTTATGTGAGTTGTGGAAGGGGTCTAAAGAAAGACAGCGAAGGCTATATTAACGATACCTCTCTTGGATTACCCAACACACGTAATGCCTCCGATGCCATAGAGACTATGGCTCTGACGACTGCAAGGTCACCGTGTTAACCACATAAGAGGGTCTATGTCCCTCAAGTTGATGAAAGAAAGGGGTCCCTAAGAAGTGTCTTTCAACCAAGCTTATGCATGGAGGTCAATTAAGATAAAATGCAACTATATTGAAATGCCTAATATGTTATGCAAGTAAGGTTACTATTGTTTTGCATGAAGGGAAATGCTTCAATTAAATGGAAATATGCTCAACAAGATAACTTGGATAATTGTTCAAAATAGTGCAAGATACAAGAACATAAGCTTCATAAGCACAAAAGATTTCAAGTTGCTCAAAGTAAATGCTTTGACAAATGATACATCAATAACCAACTAAAGCAAAGAAATGAAATGAAACTTTTAATGTATGATATGCTTGCAAAATGAGCAAATAGTTTAAAAATAAATAAGCATGTAAATAAGGAACCTATTGTGAGGCCAACATAAAGTAAATTGTTAAACTAACTAGATCAACTTTGCCACATGAAATGAAATGCTTGCATGTAATAAAATAAGTTGCTTCAAATTAAAATTCCAAATTATACTTAAAAGCAAAGAAACTTGAAATGCCAAGAATAAAAATGGAAACTAGTAGCAAAATTAAATCTAGAGAATTAGATTGTGACGGTGAGATTGTGTTAATTCTTAAGATATGCAAAACAAAAACTAAAGAGAAACATGCAAGATCAATCCACCCAAAATCCTCCTTCTAAAATAAGGAGCAAAGGATACCCTGGGTGAAAACCCAAGCTCCCACAAAAAACACGAAGTTTTTACTAGATGATTACAAAGATGAGAAACCTTCAAGAGGATCTCAACTATAGCATTAAGAGAGATCTTTACAATATATGAGGCTTCTCAAGCACTAGATTTCTTTCTTGAAAGTCAAAATCAGAAAATACAACAAGAATGCTCTCAATGAAGGTGTTAGGTGTCTCTTGATGTCCAAAATATTAGCCTCTAATGGATGATGAATTCTTGCAAAGGACGAGAACTATTCTTGTTAAATTATGGTATGTTCTATGCTTAGAGAAGTTTACTTATCTTTATTATTATTATCCACTGATTAGCAATCGCATGTACATAAGTAAAGTGCAGATAGAACATTAAACGATCAACAGAAAACAAGCGAAGACAAGAGACACAAGATGTGGTGGCTAGCCAGGGACAAACCCTAATATGGGGAAACCCTTTGATCGAGTCTTCTTTTATCTTCAATAATTCAGCAGAGAGAAATAGTACAAAAATCTGATTTATATCAGCGGCAGCAAACCCTAGATCAGCGACATCAACATCAGCGGCATCAGCATCATCCGCATCAGCAGCATCAGTATCATCGACATCAGCATCGTCGGCATCAGCGGGATCAACATCATCGACATCAGTCGTATCAACATTATCTGCATTAGCGGCATCAGCATTGTCGACATCAGTGGCATCAGCATCATCGACATCAGTGGCATCAGCATCATCGACATCAACAGCAGTGGCATTAGCATTATCGGCGTCAGCAGCATCAGCATCAGCGGCATCAGTATCATTGGCATCAGTGGCATCAACATTATCGGCATCAGTGGCATCAGCATTAAACTAGGGCAGTCAATATCTTCCAAACCGAAGGTCAGATCACCTCGATTCGTGTGCCAAAAATTTCGGATTTCCAAGGAGAGTCAGCTTCACCTCCTGCGCAGTCAAGAGAGAGAGAATACTAGTCAACGCTGGTCAACGCTAGTCAAAGTTCCAATCTGCAGTTTGTAAACCCTTATAAAACTGCGTCCTTCCTTCCCATGTGTGAGACAAAGACCTATTTGCGCAGAAGAGAGAGAGAGATGGAAGAGAAGTGTGTGTCCAAATGAGGAGGAGACATCCTGTATTTATATGCAAACATTGATGATGAATAGATGTGTTTGTTGGGCTTCTGAGCCTACATAAGTTGCTAGCCAACTTTGACAATTTGTCCATAATCAAAATAAATTCATATCTCCATAAATACTTATCGGAATCGGATGATCTTTAGATCAATCCTACACCTCTCGATGAGAGGAATCTAGATAAAATATTATTAGCCATGAATAAGGTGATCCTCATGGAGTTTGGCCCTAGTTTCCAATTTTAACACTCCCTCTCAACTAGGGAGAACTCCATCTGCAATTCATCTGACCGTCACTACTATTCATCCATCAAATGCACTGCCCTGAACAGCTTGACCCCTGCTCTGCTCTGCTTTGCTCTACCTTGCTATGCTCTGCTCTGCTCTACCTTGCTATGCTCTGCTCTGCCTTGCTATGCTATGCTCTGCCTTGCTATGTTCTGCTCTGCTTTGCTTTGTTCTGCTCTGCTCGAACTATGAAGAAGAAGAAGAAGAAGAAATGATCGAGGATGTATCATACCATCTTCCACTGACTTGAGGTCAGTCTCAGAGTGTGTACCACTGGTCCCAGACTAGTCCTCTACTGACCCGAAGTCAGTGTCATAGTGGGTACCACTCTCATTGGTCCCAGACCAGTATCATTGGTCCCAGATCAATGAAGGTCATCCTAGCATAGGGAGTGCGGTAGATACAACGATGCACCCATCGATACTACTATGGTCCCTATCCTCATTTCCCTGCTTATTGATCAGATGAGAGGTACTTCCCATGAGTCCCATATTGCATGGATAGGATGCCTCGACAGGAGAACTAATCATCCTGTCCACAGGAGAGCGAATCATCTTGTCCAGTGGATGCCATGGAGAACTAATCATCTTGGCCTATAGGGGAACGAATCATCCTGTTCCACAATCGCCATGGAGAACACATCATCCAGGCCCACAGGAGAATGAATCATCCTGTTCCATAGACGCCACGAAGAACAAATCATCCTGGCTCACAGGAGAACTAATCATCTTGTTCCATAGTCGCCACGCGGTGTCACGGGGGAAGGTTGAACCTTTTACCCTGTACAAAGTGCACCAACAGGGATGGTGAGTCACCCTGTGGTCATATGTTGCTCCAAGAAGTACCCCATGCCCCCCTAGAGCTCAATGTATCATACTCGACCCTCATAAGAGGGTATTTGAAGGACACCAAGTCGTTTTCGGAAAGTCAAGAATTTGACCTTTCCTAGGGGCTTTGTCAAAATGTCGACGACCTGTTCATCTGTACCGATATGTTGGAGTCGTATTGCTCCTCATTGCACCATATCTCAAATATAGTGGTATCTGATATCGATATACTTGGAGCGATCATGAAATACGGGATTCTCTGATAAACAGATCCCGCTCTGGTTGTTACACAGGATCACGATGGTATCCAACGTAAATCCAAATAGTTCATTGAAGATCTTTCGCAACCAGACTGCCTCACAGGAGGCCATGCTAACAGCAATATACTCTTCTTCGGCGGTGCTCAAAGCCACCGACTTCTGCTTCCGGTTCATCCAGGATATCGAAGCAGATCCCAAGGAGAAACAACATCCGGAAGTGCTCTTACGGTCCACCACATTGCCTGTCCAATTAGCATCAGCATTCGGACAGTGTATTTTAACCCATAAGTAATTGTGCCATGAAGATATCTCAACAGATTCTTGGCACCAATCCAATGTATGTGGTGAGGTTCAACCATATGTTGACTCAACGTGTTAAAGCATATAATTGGACGGGAGTTCATCAAGAACATCAATGCTCCGACGAGCTGTTGATACTTGGTAGCATTTCGTAAAATGGGTCCGGCAGCACTACTGCTTAACTTCTTAAAGTTAAGCTCCATTGGGGTAGTTTCGGGCTTGCAGTCCACCATGCCGAATCTTTCCAGTATCTTCACCACATACTTTCCTTGAGATAGGAAAATCTCCCTTGGTTTCCGCCAGACTTCGAGTCCTAGGAAATAGTGCATGAGTCCTAGATCTTTCATCTCGAATTCAGAATCCAGCACCCTCTTACATTTGTGAATGAGAGGGTCTGCACCTATTAGAAAGAGGTTGTCAACATACAACACCAGTATGAGAGGTTTGTCATCTTCAACCTTAAAATAAAAGTTAGGATCGGCTTCACTCCTAGTGAATCCCAGTTTCATCAAGTAGATATCGATCCTATCATACCATGCTCGGGGTGCTTGTTTTAGCCCATAGAGGGCCTTCTTCAACCTACACACATGGGATTTTTGATCATAAATCTCAAATCCTTCGGGTTGCTCCACATAGACCTCTTCTTTGATTGAACCATGCAAGAACGCGATCTTAACATCCATCTGATGTAGTTTCCATCCTTGTGAAGTCCCAAGGGCTATGATCGAGTGGATGGTGGTGTATCTGGCAGTAGGTGCAAATATCTCGTCATACTCTTTTTCTTTCGGTTCCCTGGTGTCAGCTTCTTGAGAGCTCCTCATTGTAGGAAGATTGTTCACCTTGCTGAGAGCCATATCTTTGTCAAAGGTGACATCATGACTAATCACGACTTCCCTTTGACTGGCTACATAGATTCTATAGCCCTTAGTATTTTCACTATAGCCCACGAAGATTCCTTTCTTTCCAGATGCACCCAATTTATTCCTTTTCTCTTTCGGCACATGAAAATATACAGGGCTTCCAAAAATTCTAAAATGAGATATATTAGGTTTCTTACCGGTGAACATTTCTTCAGGAGTTTTGGAACCCAATGCTTGATGGGGGCATCGGTTTTGTACATATACAACGGTGTTTGTAGCTTCAGCCCATAGAAACTTCGGAAGTCTTTGATCATGAAGCATGGCACGGACAGCTTCCACAATCGTACGGTTCTTCCTTTCCGCTACACCATTTTGCTCAGGAGTATATGGTTTAGTAGTCTCCCTCTTAATGCTAGCCTCTTGCCATCGCTGAAAGCCACCTTGTAGCCTTTGTCTTCCATTGCCAAAATGGACACCAAGTTCTTTTTTAGATCAGGTACGTATAATACATCCTGTAGGTGGATTGTATTACCTTGATTCAATTTAATAGAGACATTGCTTACACCTTTCACGAGATATTTCATATTATCTCCAAGGACAATTTCCAGGTTGGTTTCTTTCTTTATCAGATTATGGAGAACTTCTTTGTAACTAGTGAAGCGCCTTGAGGCACCACTATCAATAAGCCAATTTCCCAGCGAGTCAGGAGGAGCAGAGGTAGATAGAGCAGGTGGTAGATAATATTCATCCTGCTTATTGTCAATAGTGTTAGATTCATACCTGAAATTTCTTGCCTTCTTGAATGGTTGTCCTCTTCCTTGATTTCCATCACTCCTTTTACCTCGGCGATTTTACCTGCCATTTCTTTGATTGCCTTGAGAGGGATTTTGATCATCATCCCGATGTGAGTTCCTTTTATCAGGACATTCCCTTGCATAATGACCTGGTTTATTGTAATGGTAACATTGTCCTTTTCTTCCACCCTTTGGTCCAATCTTTCCTTTGGATTTAGCCTCGGAATTGTTTCTTCTTTTAGCATGAGAAGAAAAGGTAGCGGGATGACCTTTAAGTGTGGGCATTTCCTGTTTTTCCATCCTTGCTTCTTCTTGAATGCATTTTGCCATTAAATAAACTCACCAGTCTATCATAGATTTCCTTGGAGGTGTTTAGCTCAAAAACATAGGCCACCAAGTGCTTGTTGATAGAGTCTCGGATGATTTTCTTTTGCTTTGACTTCTCCGGATTTCCATTTGCTCCTGGCAACAGCGGATGCATTTGATGGAGGCTCAATAATATTGCCTCTTACATGGTCCAACACTTCCTGATCTTCTAAAGTTAGATCGAGAGACATCTTCCATCTGTGATAGTCAGACTTCTCATGGAGCTTGTCTTCAGCGGGGAAGAGTGTTGAGGGCCCCATAGTTCTTTTTAGATAGCCTTGCCAACCTTCTCTTCGGTGATTTCTATTGCTCTTGCTTGGGCTTTGTCTTCACCTCAGCTCTGATACCATGTTAAATTATGGTATGTTGTATGCTTAGAGCAGTTTACTTATCTTTCTTATTATTATCCATAGATTAGCAATCACATGTACATAAGTAAAGTGCAGATAGAACATTAAACGATCAACAGAAAACAAGCCAAGACAAGAGATACAAGATGTGGCGGCTAGCCAGGGACAAACCCCAATATGGGGAAACCCTTTGATTAAGTCTTTTTTTATCTTCAATAATTTAACAGAGAGAAATAGTACAAAAATTTGATTTATATCAGTAGCAGCAAACCCTAGATCAGAGGCATCAACATCAGTGGCATCAGCATCATCGGCGTCAGCGGCATCAACATCATCGGCATCAGCATCAGCGGCATCAGCATTATCGGCATCAGCGGCATCAACATCATCGACATTAGCATTATCGGCATCAGCAGCATCAGCATCATCGGCATCAGCAGCGTCAACATCATCGGCATCAACGGCATCAACATCATCGGCATCAACAGCATTAGCATTATCGGCATCAGCGGCATCAACAGCATCAGCATTATCGGCATCAGCGGCATCAACCCTAAACTAGGGCAGTCAATATTTTCCAAATCGGAGGTCAGATTCCTGTGCCAAAAATTTCGGATTTCCAAGGAGATTCAGCTTCACCTACTGCGCAGTCAAGAGAGAGAGAATGTTGGTCAACACTGGTCAAAGTTGCAATTTGCAATTTGTAAACCCTTAGAAAATTGCGTCCTTCCTTCCCACATGTGAGAGAGAGACCTATCTGTGCAGGAGAGAGAGAGAGACTCTTTTCTGCGCAGAAGAGAGAGAGAGATGGAAGAGAAGTGTGTGTCCAAATGTGGAGGAGACATCCTGTATTTATATGCAAATGTTGATGATGAATAGATGTGTTTGTTGGGATTCTGAGCCTACATAAGTTGTTGGCCAGCTTTGGCAATTTGTCCATAATCAAAATAGATTCATATCTCCATAAATACTTATTGGAATCGGATGATCTTTAGATCAATCCTACACCTCTTGACGAGAGGAATCTAGATAAAATATTATCAGCCATGGATAAGGTGATCCTCATGGAATTTGGCCCTAGCTGCCAATTTTAACACTTCAATGCCCACAACCAAACCAGGAAAGAGATTTCTCCTCAAATGCCCATAGCCTTGCCAAGTAGTAGCCTTCTCTTTGTCCATGGCCTCCTCAAGAAATCAACTTTGAAAGGTCCTACAATAGAATGGTTAGAGTTTGAGTAATCTTCTTTCGATCCCCTTGTCACCAACACTCTACCTTTGGGCTACAAAATCAAGAGACAAATTAGTGTAGATATAATATGTAAAACAACTAAATAAAATCCAAATAGTATACAAGAAACCAAATCAAGTGATGGGAGTGAACCCATCACTTGGTTTAGTTTAGAAAAAACGCTCTCAAGTAGCTAATATCAGTATTGTGAAAATCGCGATTTTATCGCGATTTTTTCATTAAAACGAAAATATCGTGATTTTTATTCGAATTTATCGCGGGTAATTTTTTTTGCGCGATTTTTATGAAATTATCGCGATAAATTCCAAAAAATCGCGATAAAAATCGAATTTATCGTGGGGCTTCGCGGCAGCGAGGTTTTATAAAGATTTTTTTGGTTTTTTAATGAAATCATTTGCACAATGGCGTGTGGAGGGTAGAGGAGAGCTGGGAGATGTTGCTGGAGAGGGTTTGACGCTGATTCAAGTGCTTAGAGGAGAAAATCATGAGGAGGAGACCGATTTCTCCATAGAAACGGTATGGGGATCAATTTTTTTTTGTTTTCATTGTTTAAAAACATTGTTTTTGTATTTTTTCATTGTTTTTGGTTGGGTAACTTGGTATGGGCACCAATTTTTTTTTGTTTTCATTGTTTTTGTATTTCTTCATTATTTTTGGTTGGGTAACTTGGTATGACTATGGGAACCAATTTTTTTTTGTTTTCATTGTTTTTAAACATTGTTTATGTTTTTTCATTGTTTTTGCCATTTGGTTGGATAACTTGGGTTTGGAATGGTTGGGTAACTTGGGTTTGAACTTTGGAATGGTTGTTTTTGGTTGGGTAACTTGGGTTTTCATTGTACAATGTAAAAATTAAAAATTAAAATACTAAATTGTAAATTTGTAACTTGTAATTTTGTAAATACTAAATTGTAATCCTTATTTTCCCATAGGTTCACAACTTCACTGAAACACCATTCAAGTTTGCAACTTCAAAGTTCAAAAACAAACATGCCAAGGAAATTGGATCCTTTCTGGGAATATGATGAACCTAATGCTCCGAATGATAGACTAAACTTGACTTGCAAGTTGTGTGGCCACCCTATGTCGGGGGGGTGTACAGGTTGAAGTATCACCTTGCACAAATCCCTGGAAAAGATGTGGGGCCTTGTTCAAATACAAATCCTGAACTCATCCAAAGAGCCATGAAAGCATTGGAAACTTTAGACCAGAGTAGAGAGGCTAAAGAAGAAATCAAAAGGCAACTAAAAAGGTCAACTGAAGCAAGTGGCATTGGTTCTACTACAACATCAACCAATCCGGTAGCTGCCACATCATTTTTTGTTCCTCGAACCACACCTGGTTCACAGCCATCTATCAGTTCAACGCTAAAAAGAACTGAGAAAGAACAAGCTGACAAGTTGCTAGCAAAATTTCTCCTCTGGAGTGATATTCCTTTCAGCATTGTAAGGAATAATCCATTTTTCCAACCTACTGTTGATGCTATTGCAAGTGTTGGCCCAGGGTACAAAATCCTTCTTATCATGATTTCAGAGGCTGGATTCTTCAAAATGAAAAGCGTGACTGCACCGAAAGATTGGAGGATTTTAGGGCATCATGGGCACAAACAGGATGCATTGTTATGTCAAATGGTTGGACTGACCAAAACGGGAGACATAACAATGCATCCTGTTTGTGCCCAAGGGGACTATGTTTATCAAATCTGTTGATGCATCTACACAAATCAAAGATGCAAGAAATTTATGTTATTTGCTAGATGTGTTTATTTTGGAGGTGGGTGCAGAAAATGTTGTCCAAGTCATAACGGACAATGCTGCAAATTATGTCGCTGCTGGCAGGATGCTTATGGACAGGCATCCTACTTTATTTTGGACACCTTGTGCTGCACACTGTATTGATTTGATGTTGGAGGACATAGGGAAAATTCCCTTTGTCAAAAATATTGCTGATTCATCCAAAATCATTACAAAATTTATATATAACCATACATCTGTGCTTAGCTTGATGAGAAGATTCACCAACAACAAAGAGTTGGTGTGCCCCGCCATTACACGGTTTGCCACCAGTTTCATATCTCTTCAATCCCTCTTGAATTCTATGTGGGATGTGAAGAGAATCTTTGTTTCAGAGGAGTGGCATGCTTTGCCAATGAGCCGCAAACCAGAGGGAGAGGCAGTATGCAGACTAGTTTCATACCAGGAAGACTTCTGGGCGGGAGTGCAGGAGGTGTGTGTTGTTACTGAACATTTGGTAAAGGTTCTTCGGTTGGTTGATGGTGAGAAGCGCGCAATGGGCTATTTGTATGAGGCCATGGACAGGGCCAAAGAAGCCATTTGGGCCTACTATGATGGTAAGGGAGATGATGGGTTTTAGAGACAACTCCTCCTATGGGGAGTGATTGATGAGCGATGGAACAACACACTCCATCATCCCATTCATGCTGTTGGGCTTTTCCTGAACCCTGCATTTTCTTATGCATGTGGGTTTAATTTTGATGCTGAGATCACGGATGGATTCTTATCCTGTGTCTAGAAGATGGTGCGATCTCCAGAACAATGTATAGAGATCTCTAAACAAATTGAGACATATAGGATGGCAGGTGGCACATTTGGCTTTGAGATGGCTGTCACTGATAGGACGATTAAAATGCCAGGTATTTTTTAGTTTGTAACTTTGTTCAAATTTCATTGTCTCTTCAAATTCCATTTTTTTCTTATGTTTATTTAAAATTTTATTTGTAATTTTGTTGTAGATGCATGGTGGGAAATGTATGGTGGCAGTGTACCCCTTCTGCAAAAACTTGCCATTCGCATCCTCAGCCAAACATGTAGCTCCTCAGGATGTGAGCGCAATTGGAGTGTATTTGAAAAAATACACAACAAGAAGCGCGACAGGTTAACACTTAAACATTTAAAATATTGCAAATTTCCAAATAAATTTTTGAATTCATTAAACAATAATTTTTTTATAATTATTAAGTATTATTTCATGATCTTTGTACAGGTTGGAGTTCCAACGACTTAATGACATGGTCTACGTCTACTACAATCTTCGATTGTGGGTGAGGCAACTTGAGAGGACACCTGATGTGGAGGCCATCTCATTGGATGGATTGACACCATTACTGCATGGAGGGTTGAGGCTGAGAGGCCTCTCATGGAGTCTGCGGATGATTGGTTAGTGCAGGATGTAGTGGAGGGGGAGCAGGAGCAGGAGCAGGAGGAGGAGGAGGAGGAACAGGGGGAGGAGGTGACACCACCTGCCCGGGCTACCACCGACACCAGTAGAGGACGTGGTCTACCTCCTATAGCTCCTACTTCTAGTTCTTCAGCTTCTAGAGCACATCAGACTCCACTGCCATCTCCACAAGCGCGAGCACCAGCATCTACATCTAGAGGGAAAGGGAAAGCTGTGGCATTTTCTCGCAAGAGGGGCAAAGGAAATCAATAGGATTAGACTTTAGTTATTTTCTTCATTTTATTGTATATGACATTATGACATGATGAGATACATTATGATATTTTCTGTTGATATTTTGAGGCTGAGTTGGGACTCAGGAGTCGGGACTTACTATTCAGGACATGATTCAATGTTATGTGTGATTTTAGCACTAGAAATGATATTAAACATCTTATATATTAGTTCTTTTATCATTCTTATGTGTCAATGTATTTATTTTATGTTGTGGATGGTTTAGATATTAAAAAAATTGAAAAAAAATGAAAAAAAGGAAAATTTTTGTACCAAACGATTTTTTCCTCGCGCCGATATTATCCCGATAATGATTAATGCAACATTGGCTAATATATAATCAATGAAGCACTATTTCAAAAGATTTAGATTTTAAAGTGATTCTTGTATACAAGCTATGCCCAAACAAATCACTACAAGACACTTTTTCGTAAGATAGACTATGAAAAATTCAAATAATAAATGAGAGTTTTGTTGTCGCTACGACAAACACCCTCCAAAATTTTGCCAATATTTGAATTTTGGAGCATACTGTGGATCTTGCGATTGGTTGTTCCATAGTCATTCCTTGGTCGGCCGATGATTTGTTAAGTCTCTAAGCTTGCTTTTGAATCGTAAGTGTCGAAGTCACCTGCTCACACATTCTTAGTCCGTAATGCATTCATGAAAGCATTCCTTCATGCAAGTTTGAACAGGCGTGGCACAATCCACTAAGACGGTGCTTGTGCAATGTTCAACCCATGTCGGTAGTCAGTGTGCACTGTCATTGACATTCCCTCACTTTGTTTGTGATCGTTCTTCTATTTGGTGAGTTTCTTTGATTGTTGCCTTATGCACAATTTCATCTTCAAAAGCGTCGTTTCATGCTTACGACTGTTGCTTTTGCTTGCCTTTACTTTAATTAGCATCATTTTGATGTTATCTTCGTTTTAGCATATGTTGTTTTCATCGTCGTTTGCATATCGTAAGTGTTGTTCGCACTTTTTACTTCATATAGTAAATGTCGTCTTTTGGCATATCTAGTGTCACACAACACACGAAAGCTAGTTTTGGTGTGCTTCAAGGAATAATATTTGCGATAATAAGTTGCACCTACCATGTAAACATGTATCACACTCATTTCCAAATTTTTAAGCATTGTCGCACAAGTGTCGTGACTCGTCACAGTGGTTGAAAATTGTATTTTTGGTGTCGCATTTGTCGTTGCAAAGTTGTTGCATTAAGCGAAGTTTGTTGTTCATTTGTTTTGGATGATCTATGGTGTGTCGTCAAGTGTTCTAAGTGTGTGATCACAGTCAAGTCCTATCACTGTTCACATCATCTTCATCGATCCCACACTTAGCCAAATTCGAAAAAAACTTTCGAGCACATAACTTAACCTCATCCGGCCCTCTTGAACTGTGCATTGTGCAGTCTCAACCCTCAAGTTGCAACCTTGTCTCGACACTGCGTAATGTGCAGTTCCTGCCTCCCAGGACTACACACTGCGCAGTCTTAGTGCTCAAGCCCAGACCTTGACATCCAAAACTGCGCAATCATGCCCTCTAGCAAGGCCTAAATTGCACATGGCGCAGTCTCAGTTCTCAAGCCTCTGCCTTGTGCTCCTAAATTGCGCAATCACTTGGCCTCCCTGCTTCCCAGAACTATGCAGTGGGAAAACTTAAGGCTCAAGCCTCCAACTAGAGTCATTGAGTCCCTCAACTGTGCAGTTCCTTGGTCCAGGGCTCCAGAATTGTGCATTGCGCAATCTCAAGGCTCAAGCTTCAAGACTAAGTCCTTGAGTCCCTCAATTTCCCAATGCCTTGTCTTCCCTACCTCCCAGAACTGCGCAGTGGGCAATTTCAAGCCTCAAGCCTTAGCTTTGGACTCTTAAGCCCCTCAAATGCACAATCTCCTAAACTTGGCCATCTTGAAATGCACATTGCGTAGTCTCAAGCCTCAGTCCCGGATCTTGGATTCTGGAACTGCACAATCCCTTAGCCATTCACTCAACCAGTCACTAGTTCCATCCCTAACAGGTGAGTTCATGAAATATGTTAGGTCAAGGGTTTTTCGAATTGATGTCGGCTTGTCATGAATGGTTTTCAGTTGTAGGTACTCTATCTTATCATGACAGGATGATGAGGGAGGAAAAGGGGAAGGGGACCATGCTAGAAGACAGATATAGAGTTGAAGAGATAAGATAATCATAAGGCGAGAAGACGAAGGAACACTGATTACAACAGAAGATCAAAGATCAGGACTGCATGAAGACTCCATCTGATTCACAACTCTTTGGAGGGTGGATATGAAGAACAAAGCATATCTCTCATGAAGATGAAGCATTACACATCGCTTATTGAAGACAAAGGAACAACAAGAATGGCTTGACATTGCCATGTCATCAAGAATTCCTTGTCAACAGTGTCATGCCATGTCACGTCATGAGTTGTCATATGCCACATCATTCTTGTGGATTATGTAATTTCTTATTCGAAAATATATTGTAAAGTGGAAGTCCAAAGGACATGTACAGATGATGAAGAGTCATGTAAAGTTGAAAAGTCATAAGGAAGTCAAATAGTCGTGAGGGTAGTCAGAGAGTCACAATGGAGGTGAAGCATCACCCCATTGGTTATATATACACCCTCATTGTGTGAGCAAGGGACTTTTCCCCTTGGCTCCTCCTGCAAGGCATTAGAGAGACAAGCTAGTTCTTTTGAGGAGCAAGTGGTGACTCCAACGCTCCACTATTGGAGCTAGTGGTGTTCGATGTATACATGTCCTGGGACTTTTACTTAATATATGAAGCTTGATGGCTTGCACATTCTTCATGCATGGATTATGAATGTTTGTAAGACTATTTTGTGAATGTTTATGATTCATGTTTGTTGTCACCTGTACTAAAGTAGTTGAACTATTTTGGTTAGTTTAGTGCTTATCATATTGAGAATGTGTTGTAGTGATTGCAATGTCAGTTGCATCTTTGTGAACTATTCTATTGGATGTTAGATGGACATCTCTTGTGTGTGTGTTTCTACTAGAGTGGTACTATTACATCTCTCTTAGAGGCTCACCTTCTTTTCCCGTCTGCAGTAGAAGAACCTTGACACACCTACAACCGAACACTCACTAGACACACTTGTTTTTCGAAGGCACACATGCGTTCCTCTCTCTTGCTGATAGCTAAAGCCAAGGCAAACCTATAAGAATATACGACAATCGGGCCGATACTAAGGATGGGGCTCCTATTCTAACGATGTGAGGTCTAATTGGGACTTCACATCGGGGAGACCCCCTTGGTCGATGGATTTCCAACACTGTCAACAAATGGCGCTAGAAGGAGGGTCGGACGACAAGCTGTGCCCGTTGAGTCTGCTTTGAATCTCTTATTCAAAATGGCTCTTACCCAAATCATAATCCCAAGATGTTTTGCTAAAGAGTTGTATGATTACTGGAATGTTCTTAAAAGAATTAATCAACTAAGAATGAAGCATAATGAATCAGTTGGGGATTTTTCTGATCTATTCCTTCACTTTTGTTATGAATTTCCAGGAGAAGACATGGATTGGGATTTCTTTAAACAAAAGTTTAAGCATTTGGTTCATATCTCTTTGCATAGTGAATCTGAACCCCCCAATGCTTTTACCTCCCCGACTCTTGTAAATCATGAGACACCTTGAATTTCAGAGGAGGAACCTATTACTCCTTTTGTCCCTTGTCCTCCTCCTTTTCTAGTCCCAATGTGGGTGCCTCCTTGCGATGATAATAAAGTTGGGAAATCCCCAAATCAAATTCCTAATCCATCTCTCCATCCTCCTCCCACTCCTTCATGATTCAGATCTAATGGAAGAAACCCCGGAATGGCTCATGGAGCCTAGGGTGAAGGATAATCTTTTCATTCCTTAAGATACCATTGGCACTCTTAACATCAATCTTGAATCTAGTTCCATTGAAAGTGTTACTTCTTCAAGGGACATCTGTCATTCTCTATCATCTACATGTCATGAATTTGCGTATCATGATCTATTTGATCAATCTGCTCCACCAAGTAGCTCTTCATGCTCTCTTGATCTTCGAGTTGTTGGTTCAAATTGCGATCAGATACAAGGTAGCCACATTACACTAGTGGAGGAGGAAAGTGCAGATACTTTTAATCTCTCTTCCCTTTTTCAAAGTCCCCCATGTCAAGATGGTGCACTTCCATTCTTGGATGATTTTCAATATGCTAATCTCGGTAATGAATCAAATGCAACTAATTCTTCTAATCAATTTGTAGCCTTGGGTAACAATCATTCTGGTGATGATGATTCTATTGATGTATGCGATCACGAACGCCCAAGTGCTCCAACTGAGCTTTCAGTTTCTCAAGAAGCTCCTGTTTCGAAAGATCTAGAGCTTAAATCTGTTTCTTTCAAAGAAGATTCACTTATGAGCGATTCTTCCTTTTCACCTCCATATCCTTTGTGCTCTACTCTTTACAATGCATCAACTTGCGGTGGATATTCTCAATCCTCCTCAAGTTTGTTATCTCATAAGTTGAATCTTGAAATGACAGAGGATAGTGAGAATATCCATGAAGAAGAAGAAAGTGATGAAACTATAGAGCGCATCCATTCCATCCCTTATCATCTAGGGGAAACTCTTCAAATCAGGGTGATCACGAGACTTTTTTGATTCATACATCCTCAGATTTGCGATCAAAGGAATATCATGACTAGAGTAATTTGTTTGTTGTAGTTGGAAAATTTGATCAAACCAATGATGCAGATAGCTGCCATCCAGATAATGGTGATCCTATTAACTTAATCAATAACAACTATCCACATGTAATTTGTGATCTGACTCAGTTTATAAAATGTTCTTATCTGTCTTTCCAAAGTTCTAGAACTTGTCAGGAAGTTGAGGCACTTCAACTCTCATTGATGGTTATGTCAGGTTCTCGCAATCTTGGTAAAATTCTTGAATCATGTCAGATTTGGATTTTTTCGCATAATTCTTTCATTCGTATTGTTTAATTGGATGTAAACTTGTTCTTAATAGATTTTGGAATTCCTCGTTACAATTTTCGTATTTCTCGAGATCAGGTTTTTGATCATACTGTTGTATTAAATTCATCCTCATGCAAATCTCTTGTATTGAATTCAGGCTTGGGATGTATACCTTTCATAAATGTGCGGAATTGCAAAGCTGATTAATTTGGAGATCACCTTTCACTGAAAAGTCAATATCTGTTGAGTGCTATGACGAATAATCAACTCCTAGTTTTTCTTGTGAATGTCTTCACAACACCAAAAATCCTCTTAAGTGTTGGAAAGTGCTTGAGCTATTTGTTGAATCAGGTTCCTCTTTTTCATCCATTACATCCTGATTGGTTTCATATGTTTGTTATACTAGCATTCCTTTTCAATTCTTTTGATGATTGCGATGCTTGTATAGTTTGTCACCAGTAACAGGGAAACGATTTATCGCATTCGACATGTGAGGAAGTTGATTCTATCATTCAGAGCATTTGCAGAGCTGTTCATTTTGATTTATATTTGTTAACTACAAATGGAGAAATTGATGTTTTAATCAGTCCATCTGATCATGATTCTGTCTCTGATGGTTGTCATTCAACTTACCATTTTCCCATCATCACATCCAATGATAGTTGTTTTACATCCTTTGATCTTCATGGTTTAACATCTCACCATCCGGGTATTTGTCAAGCAGTTGAGGCACCTCCGTACTTGCTGATGATTATGTCAAGTCCTCACTATCTTGACATGCTTGCTAAATATGATTAGATCTATTTTCCCTCACAAGATTCTCATCGTAATCCCATGCCTCTAATTGAAAATTCATATTTTCAAAGATTTCGGGGTTTTCAAGAGGATTGTCACGAATTTTATGATCCAATCGTTGAATGGTTGGAGCAATCTTACTTGGCAAGCTCCGTCGCAAATAACAAGTTTCGATCTTTCCTCGTGCTTGCTAGGGAGTTCGGAGTAGATGAGAACACATTCACTAGAAACTTCCAAGGTTTGTTGAATGATGGTTTTCATTGAAAAGGTAAGAATATGAACTGGTTAGAAGTGGTGGCTATGGATTATCATTCTGCTGACAGGCTAGACTTTCAAATTTGTGTGTAGGTTATTCAAGTTTTTATCCTTTCCATTGCACATTGTTTTATATTTGTTCTCATCATATCTTTGTGATTGTAGGTTGGGAACAACTACAGTGGCTACATTGGAAATTTCATTATACGTGACCTCGATCTTCTAGCTGTTAGGTTAGGAGTCAAATTAGCTGTATTCTAGTTTCCCCTCTCTTGCACTCATTCTGCACTTGTTCTCTTTAGTCTTGCTTGTCTTTTCTTAGTTTTTTCTTCCATCGTGTTTGGTTTAGCCTCCTTTATTTGTGATTTGGTTTCGCTTTCTTGTTGTGTCGTGTCTTTTCCTTTTTGTTTTGTTGATAAGACTTTGCATGAAGGGTGTACTATTTGGCCTTGAAAGATAATGTGGCAAAAGAGAGAAGGACTTTGTGAAACTACAACATTTGGCTAACTCTCCATCCTTCTTCCTTGTCTTGGTTACACCTTTTGGTCGATGTTGTTCCCACGGAAAATACGATCCTTGCGTTAGAAAAGCCTTGTGTCGAACCATGATCTCCATGTCTATTCTGGAAGCCTCATGCCTGCACTCGAGTCTTTATGTTTCGGTGTTTTCAGGCTGACCCAATCAAGTAGAGAAGGACAAGGGAAAATCTAAACAAGCAAACCAATATTAGCGGTCTTATATATGCTTCTCTAAAGGGACAAACTCTCTTGCTCTCAATAAGTCAGGATCCCTCTTCCGCCCATGAAATAAATTAGTGTCGATGCATAGTCCTATATAAACAAATTAATAAAGGCGAAAGAAGAGAAAGGCTTCCTGCGCAGAGAGGTGAAGCAAGCAACTCCCCTGGGGTACTGTCCAGGCTCATTGGCAGCGGAGCAATATTTTTCTTCCTGTAATGACTCTGTCGGGGTACTGTCCAAGCCTACTGGAAACAGAGCAACACTAGAGATGAAAAAAATACTTTGGAAATCTAAAGCTTGCAAACTATACTACTCTTCTCTGATTCGAAACATCGTGATATTGTTGATCTTATGTTTGTGTTTAACCGAGAAGGGACAGAGGGCACTATGCTTATTTGCTGGGTAAGTGGGGAGTCCAAAGTGATCTACGCGATGAATCAATACTCCTTGAAGAACTCGACCTTGCACAAAAGAATCAACCTAGACAAAGAAGCTAGAGTTCTACCAATGTGTCGCCAAATGTTGTTGCTGCAACAGACACCCTCCAAAATTTTTCCAATACTTGAATTTTGGAGCCTACTTTGGATCTTGTGATTGGTCATTCCATAGTCACTCCCTAGTCGATCGATGCTTTGTTAAGTCTTCGAGCTTGCTTTTGGATCATAAGTGTCAAAGTCACTTGCTCACAGATGCTTATTTTGTAACGCATTCATGAAAGCATTCCTTCACGCAAGCTTGAATAGGCATGGCACAATCCACTAAGACATTGTCGATGCAATGTTCAACCCATGTTGGCAGTCAGTCCAAACTAACTTTGACAGTATCTCACTTTGTTTGCGATCATACTTCTATTTTGGCGAGTTTCTTCGATTGTCGCCTTTTGTGCACTTTCATCTTCGCAAGTGTCGTTTTCATGCTTACAACTGTTGCTTTTGCTTCTATTTACTTTAATTAGCAACATTTTCATGTTATCTTCGTCCTATCATGTGTTGTTTTCACCATCATTTGCATATCGCAAGTGTCATTTGCACTTTTCTCTTCATATAGTAAATGTTGTCTTTTGGCATATGGAGTGTCACACAACGCACGAATGCTAGTTTTGGTGTGTTTCAAGGGGTAATATTTGCGTTAATGAGTTGTAATTACCATGTAAACATGCATCGCACTCATTTCCAAATTTTAAGCATTGTCGCACAAGTGTCATCACAGTCATTGCAAAGTGTATTTTTGGTGTCGCACTTGTCGTCGCAAAGTTGTCACATTGAGAGGAGTTTGTTGTTCATGTGTTCTCGATGATCTATATTGTGTCATCAAGTGTCCTAAGTGTGTGATCATAGTCAAGTCCTATCACTGTTCACATCAGCTTCATCAATCCCACACTTAGCCAAATTCGGAAAAAACTCCAGACCAAGCAACTTAGCCTCATTCGGCCCTCTTGAACTACGGATTGCGCAGTCTCAGCCCTCAAGCTGCAACCTTGCCTCTTGACATTGCACAATGCGCAGTTCCTACCTCCTAGGACTGCATAGTCTCAGTCCTCAATCCTTTTCCTTGACATCCAAAACTGCGCAATCACCTTGCCTCCCTGCCTTCTAGAACTGTGCAGTGGGAAAACTCAAGGCTCAAGCCTCCAACCCGAGTCCTTGAGTCCCTCAACTACGCAGTTCCTTTGCCCAGGCCTCCAAAACTGCGCATTGCATGGTCTTAAGGTTCAAGCCTTCAGGCTGAGTCCTTGAGTCCCTCAACTGTGCAATGTCTTGGCCTCCCTGCCTCCTAGAACTGCGCAGTGGGCATCTCTAAGCCTCAAGCCCTAGTGTTGGACTCTTAAGCCCCTCAATTGCGCATACTCCTGAACCTAGCCATCTTGAACTGCGCATTGTGCAATCTCAAGCCTCAGTCTCAGACCTTGGCCTCTGGAACTGCACAATCCCTTAGCCAATCACTCAACCAGTCACCAGTTCTAGCCCTAACAGGTGAGTTCATGAAATATGTTAGGTTAGGGGTTTTTCGAAACTAATGTCGGCTTGTCATGAATGGTTTTCAGTCGCAGGTACTCTATCTTATCATGACAGGGTCATGAGGGAGGAAAAGGAGAAGGGGACCATGCTAGAAGACACATCTAGAGCTGAAGAGATAAGATGATCATAAGGCGAGAAGGTGAAGAAACACTAGATTACAACAGAGGATCAAATATCAAGACCGCATGAAGACTCCATCTAATTCACAACCCTTTGGAGGGTGGATATGAAGAACAAAGCATATCTCTCATGAAGATGAAGCATTGAACATCTCTTATTGAAGACAAAGGAGCAACAAGAATGGCTTGACATTGCCATGTCATCAAGAAGTCCTTGTCAGCAGTGTCATGCCATGTCATGTCATGAGTCGTCGTATGCCACATCATTCTTGTGGATTATGTAATCTTTTATTCGAAAATGTATTGTAAAGTGGAATTCCAAAGGACATGTACAGAAGATGAAGAGTCATGTAAAGTTGAAAATTCATAGGAAGTCAAACAGTCATGAGGGTAGTCAAAGAGTCACAAGGGAGGTGAAGCATCACCCCATTGGTTATATATACACCCTCATTGTATTAACAAGGGACTTTTCACCTTGGCTCCTTGTAAAGCTTGGTATTGTAATTTCATTTCTAGCAGTATATGCTTGTCTATCCAAATTCATTTCTAGCACACTCTAGTTATAATTTCAATTTCATTTCTAGCAGAATATACTTTTTGAATTTTATAACTAAACAAACCAAATTAGACATATGTACATACTTGGTTTTTTTTCAGCATACCTATTTTTTTTGAGTTGGTGTTGATCCCTGAACGATGTTGTTCTTCTGATACCAAACCAACCAAAACCCTCCCTGCCTGTCTGGGACCAGTCCCTCCGGATCCCAAACCCAAAAGGCTTCCAAAGCGAAGCCTCTTGGCCTCGGTGGCCAAAACCTCCAAGAACAGGGCCCAAATCTCATAGATCTATATCATAAATCTTGAACCCCAAGGCTCATTCGTCATTTCACAAAATTTATCTCCCAAATTCTCCTTTTTCTTCCTCCCCGTTCAAATTTCCATCCAGAAGTACCCCCCAACCCACTTCTCCTTTTAGTTTTGATATAGAGAAGGATTCTTCAATGTGATGACTGATTCTCCGAACAGGTGGCAGCGCATTCAGCAACTCATCCACAATGATGTCAGTAAAATCATTTAACAAAATTTTAACTCCTTCAGGCATATCATCCAAATTCATGGAAGTTAAAATTACCTTTGGTTTGCCCACAATAGCAAAATGCATTTCTTCACCTTTTCCAACCTCTTGCAACAACTCCTTTCCACTCGTCATCATAACACTGTTTCCAGGTGCTCCTTTGTTAGCGCCTTTCTTCAATGGCAATAGTGTATGTTTATTTCCCTCCTTTTCCAGAGTATAAGTATTTTTTCTCCCATCATGAATAGCTTTCCAATCAAACTGCCACGGTCTTCCTAGCAATACATGGCATACATCCATTGGCATTACATCACACAATATCACATCTTTATACGTACCAATCTGTATCTCTACCTTGCATTGTTCTGTGACAATAATCTAATGCCCTTTCTGCAACCATGACACTTTCTAAGGAGTAGGATGTACTGTCTTCACTAATCCCAACTTGTCCACCATCTCTATAGAAACAAGGTTATTAGTACTTCCATTGTCAATTATCACTTTACAACACTTACCTTTGGATTTGCATGTAGTTCTCAATAAATTCTTCCTCTGTGTTGGTTCTCCAGTCTCTCTCTCTACCTTAAGCAATACCCTTTTCAACAGCAGGAATTCTCCTACTTCAGGGGATTCTTCCTTTTCTGTAATTTGCGGTGTTTCTTGCTTTGCTTCAGTCACATTCACATTCCTTTGACTCGCTGTTTTATTACGAGGATAGTCCCACGATCCATGTCCCCATTCTCCACACACGTAACACTGAATATCTCTTCCTCGGCCTCTTCCTCTGGGTGCAAATCTTCCTCTACCAGAGTCTCCTCTTTGCGGTGGTCTGTTACTTGAACTCCATGCTTCGTTTTGCTGTTGCTGAAACCTTGGTCTGTTGGTTCCTCTACCTCTTACTGAACTTTTCCCTCTATTTCTCTGATTTTGTTTTCTTAGCATCTTCTCTTCTGCCTTCAAACATGCTTGATAGGCATCTTCAATGGCTTTCAGACTCTGCAAGCTGATCTCATCTTGTATGTCATATCTTAAGCCATTGATATATCTGGCTACCTTCTCCATGTCATCCTTTGCATGTCTTGCTCTAATAATCAATCTATAAAACTCTTCCGTGTATTCTTTAACAGACATTCTTTTTTCCCTTAAATTCTGTAACTGTTTAAAAAGATTTAACTGGTAATTTTTTGGCATAAATTTAGCTTTCATTTTACTCACCATTTTGTCCCATTGCTTGATCTTGGACTTCCCTTTTCTCGTTCTGGATGTTTGTAGTTCATTCCACCAAATAGTTGCATGACCCTTCAATCTGGTAACTGCAAATTTTACCTTCCTTCTGTCATCAACCTCTTCATAGTCAAAATATTTGTCCAGTGAACTGATCCAATCCATTAGCTCCTCTGCATTAAAACTCCCTTCATACGCAGGAATTTCCACCTTTGGTTTTCCACCGGCTTTAGCCAACATTTTGATAACTTTAGTAGTTTCATTTTCTTCTTCTTCTTCTTCTTCCTCAGAAGATTCTTTTGCAGCATTGTCAACTCCTTCATCAGGTGCCCTCCTCTGAGCAGTCTCCATAGTGTCCATCCTTGTACGCAGACTTCGGATCTCCTCCAACAGAACTGTGTTTGCTTCAAGTCTTCCTCGACCTATGCCAACTCCTCTCCTCGGTGGCATGTTTACTACAGTCAAACTCAATCTCTATGCTCTGATACCAAAAATGACGCACATTGCCAATTAAACAACAATTGAACAACTAATCGTCATCAATTGAATAGCAGATCGCCAATTGAATAGCAAATCTGCGATGGAACAACACTCAGTTTGAACAACACTTCAGATTGAACAACAATCTGTAACTGAACAGCAGTTTGAACAACAGTATGTAATTGAACAGCAGTTCGGATTGAACAACAATTCGTAACTGAACAATAGTTTGGATTGAACAACAGTTAGATTGAATAGCATGACCCCCATGTTGACTTCCTGCGTTGAATTTCCCTTTAGAAGACAAGCGCTTCAATCCGGGCCGTTCATTTCCTCTCTTCAGATCTAACGGTCAGAACCAGTCGTCATCCCATTCTACAGCTTACGGCTCTTCAACTAACACGCGAGTTAAAAACAATCTAAATCCCGTAGTTGACTGCGACCAAAGGTTTGAGTTTAAGATCTATGGTTGGTAATGAGTACGAAACTCTGATTGATCAAGAAATTCTGAGCTTTTCCAACCCCGCTGTTAACATTAATAACCGTGATTAACACAAAACACTGAGATTAACAATTAAGTGTGAAAACAAAGAAAATATTCGGATGTACTTCTGAATGCAAATACATAGTGGTAACGAGTATTCACTATAATCGACACATAGTCGCACACTGAAATAATTTCTTCAAATAAATAATAGTTACAGAGTCTCGGCCTCTTGGCTCGATTACAGCAAATTAAAGACCTCTGTTTCAATCTCAAAAACCCACTCTATCACTCAAACCTCAATCATCCCAGCTAACTCTTTTTCCATTACAATTTCTTCTATTTATAAGTTAAATTCTATTTTAACAACTCGATCTCAATCTAACAATCAAAGTGCTATTTTTTAGCTCTGTCACACACCTACGCTAACAACTTATCTTTTAATCTAAAATAAGACAATTTCCTAACTATTGCAATAAATGAATTACAAATCATTTTCGAGAGATCCAACACTCTCGATTAAATAGAATTTTGACCACTCAGTTCAATAAATTTCAACTCGTTTAGCTACAACATGTGAACAAACCTTCACATTGCTGGCTAAGTCCAGATGCTTCTGCATCGAAGACCCTCCTGGACTCTGATAGGCCCAGCACCATCATTGACAATCTCAAAAACTCCGCTATGTACTACTCATAGTTGCCTATCTGCTTGAGATGTATCAACTCCCATAAATGTGACTCAGGTCTCTCTGCTCAAAATACTCCAACACCCTCCTAGTAAACTCCTCGTAAGAAGTTACATTGGCATGCCCCAACGTAATCAACCCATGAAACCACTAGTCCTGTGCACCCCCCTCCAAATGCAAGGCAACCAACTTAATCGCCTCTACCTCCGACATCTGGTTTAGGTGGGAAATAAGTGTCTAGCTTCTCCACCCATGCCCTTGTAGTTCATTTAGAGGGCCCATCAAATGTAGGGAGGTATATTCTCTTCACTGTGCCCTGCAAGTCTAAGCTCTACCACGATTAGCCACCTGCTCTCTTGCCTTGATTGTTATGCTTGAGCTGGTAGAAATCTCTGAAATTAATTGCTTCACGAAACTCCGCCCCCATGGCCTGCCACTCTCGAAAGTAATCTCCCATAGGCATCTCTCCGGCATCAGGTTGTTCCCCACCCCCAAGAGTTAGAAATGTAGGCATGATTGATTTGGTTGCTCTGTGGTGAATAAGGGTGTTGTTCTAAGGGATCTCATGCTCTGCATGGGGAGATGCTCCTGAACTCTCACCTCCTATAAACTCCTGGTGGTTGTCCCTAATGCGTTGTTGCCTCACTTTGTCCATCATCTCCCTTTGCCCCCTCAAAACATCATTCTGCCCTCTCACCAGGTCATTCAAGGCACTCAAGATGCTCTTGAATGTGGTGGCCATCTCATCATTACTATTATCTCCCATTACTATTTTGTTTACTCCTTGTTCTGGGGCCTCTGAATTTTGGTTAATTTTCAGCTCTTGCTCTCTACTCTTGTACCTGTGCCTTCTATAGGTGATGTTTTGTTTATCCTCCAGGGTCATATAAAGAATTCCTCCCACTGCTGGTTAGATCAAGGCTCTGATACCATTGTAATATTCCTAGTGGAAATATTAAGTGATAAACAAAGCAAGATCATATGTCACATGCACCCATAAACAAACATACATCTAGAAATATCAGTGTACAACCAAAATAATCACCAAAAACCGAGTGATTTTATTATTGAAGCAAGTGGAGTACAATCAAGTGGGAATAGAGAAACCTGGGCTTGCTACAGGAAGTAAGGCAAAACCCAGGTAGACATATCAAGGCCCAAATGCTAGTTAAGCCCCTCTCTGAGTGCTACCATGCTACGTTGGCCCAAAAACTGCTAACTATTGCTCTTGTAGGTGAACTGCACTTTCTGCCCTCTGAACAGTAAATAGCCCCAAAAATTCTGAGATTTTAATCATAGGCTCCCCATGCCAACTCCAACAAAACCCAGAATGCTTACAACCCAATTCCAACTTGCCCAACAAGCCCTGAAAAGAGCGAGTTCCTTGGTCCACTGGTTCTGTGTCCCACAGGGAAAACTCTACTGGGAAATGAGCATGCAACCTCCCACCAACAACTGAGAAATAGTCAAGCAATTAGCCCTTGCTGAGAGGCAATTTTCTCGGAAAGAATTGTAAGCTTTGCCAACTCCCCAAGCTACCATGAATTCGCTACCCCTCCAGCTCTGCGCATGTCCCAAAAATGCACAATTACACCCTCCAGAAATCTCCACAATTCAAGCCCGCATACTCCCTAAATTCCCCGACAAAATTCTGCAATCAAATCTCCTGGACACGTGTTGTTCTTTAGCCCCTTCTCCCAAGGGGTACAAAATTATCCTTTATGCCCAGTGTGCTTAGAAAATGGGTCGAATTACCAAGCAATCACCTCCAGAACAACGCTGAAATTGTGTCGATGTGCTCCCCTAGAGTGGCACTCCCAGTCCACTGAAGATGGAGGTGAGATTCCCGCCCGAAAACCTCTTGTGTTGAACAACATGTTGTTGACTTGGCTCAATAGCTCAAGTGAACAAGAGTTTTTCAAATTGGCAAAAGACCCCAAAATGGAGCTCCCATCCTTGTACTTGTTGCTCCCTTTCTCTCCTTGTGGGTCCCCCACCTCGACCTCCCTCCTCTTCCCTCCAATTTGATTTTCTCCTTAAGGTTTCGAATTGCTTTTTTGGTAGTGGCCCCCACTATCCACTATTAAACAAATTTCCTCATCTCGCTAATGTTTGTGAGGCCCCCTTTTCCACAAAAATTAATTTATTGCCTCTTCACCCAATTTCCATAGTCTGGTGCACAAAATTTATCCAAAGCTCAAAATTGCAAAATTGTGGGATTACCTTAATAAGATTTAATTAGAGGGAACATTAGATTGAGAAACATGTTACTTAGGTGCCAAATTTCAGACTAGACTCCCAAATGCATCAACTCATCCAACCAACAGCCGGCTAATGGAAATAATAAGTTGCTTTGACCACCATACAAGGCCCTGACATGTCCAAGACCATCAACAGTAGTTCATGTCCTCACATAGTCAACAATAGATCCAAAATTGTGCCCCTCTAGTGACAATATGCAGTCTCAATGCACAGGTAAACTTATGGACCCAAACAGAAGTGAAACTTACTCCGTATTGGCAGTAACTCAGCCCAAAATTTATTAGTGACCTGTCCAGCTCTTGAAAGAAAGTGATACAACTCTGAAATGGTGGAAATGTCTGCCCCTTCACACCTAAAATCTTGTTCTCACTGTTGTAAGCTGCCAGCAGTTTGTCAACGGGTGTTTCAACCTCCTCTATGCAACAGTTTGACCTCTCTATAAGGGAAAATTCATCCAAACTTATATATACCCCAAGCAATAATTCTGATATTGATTTCGACCTCTTATGTCCCCACAAATGTTGGTGCAAATTGCCTTGAAACCAGTTCGATTCATTGCTAAAGGATCAATGAAAATTTCGATGAGGAAAATGCTCGAAACCTTGAAGAGGAGTTGCTACCTCAAAAAAAGAAAATCGACCCACTTTGTGACTAGTACCAATGACTACAACAAACTATATGACCTTATCAAAAATATTGCCAGACATTTCCAGAGTTTGGTCTCTTTTTCTCCCTTATAAGCCAAAGCTAGAGTGATGAGGGACAACTCGTTCCACTTCTCAGATAATGGCTCTTGCTACAACAAAAATATGGCCCAATGATACATGGATTCTCAAACCAATTTTTTGTTCACACAAGGCACTCAACCTCCCTTAGCTAGAGATTTGTCCTTCTCTTCATTGAAATTAGCATAAAAAAATGCCACTTGATTCCCTTAAAATGTTAAGTCTGCTAAAGCGTAGATAATGCGGCCCTGAGATTTACTGGTAATGGACAAATGTCTTGGTTTCTCTTTCTGTACATAGCACGGTCTCTTCCTTGAATTAGCTCGACTTGAGTTAATTTTCGACCTGACAATTTCGATGCTCGACATAAGAAAACTAAACTTCATAATTGGCATCCCAATACTTCACTCGGACACTCATTCGACCTGGGTTTATAAATTTTGCTCTAGTTTCTCACAGTTTAATTATTCAGCCACAAACGTCCCATGATTTTTCCAAGGAATTGACCTCTGCTTCATCAATTTTATTGTCCACTCTTGAACAACGCACACCCTTTGGCATTTGGGCAACTCGGTTTTGCATAAAATTGGAAATTCAGTGTCACAATATTAATTCTAGGCTTCTTCTCGACCTCAATAATTTCTTGGCTTCTCCCAATAATAATGTGATTTTTCCGTCCCAAAATTTCAATTAATTTCTCGAACAAAACAATTACTTTGGGGATACTATTCATTCAATAATATTGGTCCCAAATTTCTCTCAAGGCTCCCTATAATCTTTTCATGGCAATTAAAACTTATGGAAATTTGGGCTTTGAATTAAACCATGCCCTCAATCAACCTTACACTTGACCATTTAATAATTTGTCCAATGGCCACTTTGTTAAATTTTTACTAGGCCTACAACAATTTGTCAAATTTTTTGTAGAACACTTACTATGTGTGCAACAAATAAACAACAATGAACTTGATCTCCGATATAAATATGTTTCTGCAATAAACCCTCAGGCTAGTAGGAAAACCAGCTATGATACCACTGTAATATCCCTAATGGAAAATTTTAATAGTAGATACCAAAAATGAAGTTGAACAACAAAATAATCGCAAATAGACACACAACCAGCAATTTGATACACACATAGATGCCAATAAAATCACTGAGCCATTTATTATTCCACTAGAAAGAGTACATCGACATGAAGGAATAGTGGAACTTGGGCTTGCCATGCAAGCAGAGCAAAACCCAGAAACAGATCTCTGACCAAAATGATGTATGACCCCTAGTAATTATGTAGACAGCCCAGTGAGAAGACTGTTGCAAACCTGCTACTACAAACCTGCTCTCTCCAAAACTCTGTTGAAGCACCGTGAGATTTCTGGGTGAAATCTCCTCAAGAGTGTTCGGTTTTCATCCAACACCCAATAACAAACCCAAGGGTTTCTGTCCTGGGGTTATAGAGCTGGGAACTATGTTCTCCAAACCTCGTCAACAAAAGTATCAACAATCCAAGATGCCCTCAAATGCTCCCCTCCTCTTTTATAGATCTCATGGACTCCTCTAGAAGCCTTTATTTTGTTATTATTTTAATCTCTTAGTACCTTTTCCCTCTTTTTATTTAATTAAAATACCTTTTTAATTTGGGAAAATGGTAAATCGGTCACCATCCCTCCTTAGGCCACTGAAAGTGATCTCCCACCATCTCATCTTGTAGATCTTTTCGTTGCAGTTCCAATGAGCTATTACACTAAGGTATTTTGTCAAGTATTCCTCCCGGAATGCCACCTTAAGCGTAATTGAGTGGGTTAAGCTCAATAATAACCTGATTTCCAAAAGTTGTCGGAATGCAATGAAACAAAAGGCAAGTTGTGTGGATGATGGAATGTGCCAAGCGAATGTTGTCAGACTCCATAAAATATCCTCAAAACCCCATAAAGCCCCTCCATAAGCCCTTGGGCTTGCTAATGGAGTAAACCTGCTCCTATGACCTAGCTGCCACCCACCTTGGAAGTCCATCTTGACCATGCCATAAGGAAAACTAGAAAAAGGAACATGACACAATAAGAATCCTTTGTGCCCTCACTTCTCTCTTCTTGTAGTTTGCTAATTCTTGAGTCTTCTCTTTTTCTAGTTCAGTAATATTGCCAAGAGCATAGTCCATGACTTCATTTTCTATGGGCACCAAAATCAATCCTCTTCTTCCATACTAGAAAGTTTGCTGACCCATTGAGCTTCTTGCTTTCCTTGTAGAATGAAGTCATTTGATTTGTAGATTGAGACATGGAAGATAATATGGTACTTACTTGAGTGTCCTAGATGATGCCTTCAACTATCTTGAAGCTTTCAAGAACTTTCAAAAAATGTCTTCAATAGCGAAGAATCTTGAAGAGAGGGATAGATGTCTTTCCTTAAGATTATGAGGCCTTCAATGAGAGCTTTGATGTAGTATCCTTTTCTTCTAGGTCAATAGGTCCTCTTCCTTGTGCCCTTTCTTGTGTCCTTAGCAAATGATTTCCTTTGATAAGAAACCTCCACTTATGCAAACAAGAATGATCTTCAAGCTGCCTTGTCTTCACCTTAGCTCTGATACCATGTTGGAGAATTCAATAGGGCAGCAATTAAAACAATTCTCCCTACCTTGATAACTGCTTGTGAACTTATGTTGGTTTCTTATTGTTCTTTATTAAATTCTTTTCATCAAACAATTATCAAAATCATTAAATCATGAAGATCATAAAAGACAATGAACACAAGATATAGGGCAAAACCCCTCCAAGGGGAAAACCCAGAAATAATTCTTCTCTTCTTATAGAATCAAGTCAAAGTGAGACCATCCAAGACCCAAAGACCAAGACCAAAATTTCCTCCAAGCACCAAGTCAGCCCTCCAACAAGACCTCTTCCAAACAAGTCAAAGCTCACCAAAGTCAACGAAAATCAATCTTTCAAATTTTGCTTTAGTCAAAGTTTCGGCCCTCTACTTCAGGTCTGCAATTCGGACCTGCAATTCTTGGCCTTGCAACTCGCATAGAAACCCTAGTTTTTCGTATGTGTGAGCCAAAAAGGTCAGATTTTCAAGTCTTCTGCCTTTGCTTTTGTCTTCTTCTATTCTTCTTGTCTTGGTGTAGATCGAACTTGTTGATGATCTCCCCAAATGACTCGAAGTCTCTTCTATATATACCCTTCTCAAGGGGTCGAATAGGCCTTTCCTAGGCCGACTTGGTCTTGGAGGATAAAATGACTCTTCTTACTTAAAAACAAAAATTATCTTTTGTTACAAAGAGTCCAAATGGGACTATAATACATTACAAATATTCTTGTTTGACTCAATAAGCCCTAGAAGCATGAAGAACATGCTTAACCTAGACAAATCAACTTAAGCATGAAACCCATGCTAAAAAATAATAATTCTTTTCCTTTTTTTTCACAAAAATATACAATGTCATGATTACAAAAGTCATTATGAAGACCAAATTTAGTTACATTCTCCAACAGTGCTCTGGCAAATGCTCCTTGTGGCGTCTGATCTTTTATGTAATGTACAATGAAGACAAATCGGACAAGTGGAAGAAACAGTTGTATTTTCTTTTCCCACATGATCAACGATCAACCATCAGACAGTTTGACTTATTATTATCTTCCTACATGGAATGCTCTTAAATTATTTGTGAATTTCAGATTTATATACATGTTTCCTATAAATATACATTTTTAAAGATTTACCTGTTTACATCTTGGGGCATGTTTTCTTTTGAAATCTAAATGTGCCAAAGTTGCATCCCACAGAGACAATTAGGATATTTCTTTAGTAGTGAAACTTGAAATTTTGTTAAACCTAATACATTATGCTATATGATTTCAGTAATTTTACAGCAAGTCATACTTTGTGTCAATTTTGCAATAACTAACCAAAAACTGACTGTTGAATGTTTTTGATCTTGATTGATTTGTTTATCAACTCCAATAGGAGTGCGATTATCCACCAAGATCGCCATATACTGACTGTGGAAAAGACTGGTTGGAAACCTGCAAGTATGTAGCTTAAGAAGCTTTTTCTTATATGGTTTGTTCACCATTTTATAGGTATTGTGCTAAGTATTTATTATAATTGGAGGGAGCCTAGTAAATATTATGTGAACTAAAGCAGCAGTGTTGCACAGGAATCATGTTGGTGGTCGATACAGGGTAGTCCATGCCACTTCAATAGGGCAGATGCGCCTAGTGGTTTTTGTACGGGATGATGCAGAGGTACTGTCAGAGCTTTGGGAGTTTAATTTAAGTCTACTTTGGAGTTCTTACCTAAACTAATCAATGATAATTCTTGTTGCCAGAAAGCAGTTTCCCATGTTCACAGTGGAACTGAAGCCACAGGTGTTGGGCATGTTATGCCAAATAAAGGAGGTGTTTGCATTTCTTTTAAGGTATGCGTTAGTTTGACTGGAATTAATGAAAATTTCAAATATTATGTTAACTAATATTTTCAGTTCAAGAATTAATATAGTTGTTTGACAGTTCTGGGACACAGGCCTTTGCTTTGTGAACAGCCATTTCGCTGCACACGATGGCCATAGTGAGACGCGGAATAGTAATTACAGAGGTAAGGTTGTTTTACACTGTATTTGGTTTTATACTTTGAGAGATACAATGACATTAGACACACCTAACATATGCATTTTCCATTGTTGGAGGGTTGATTTTGATGTTTTTTAGATGTTTTGGGTGGCTGTTTTAGATGAAAACTATTTCAAACAAAACAGGATACTCGCTAATATATATGTGACATTGTATCAAGACAAAGGCCGGCACAATGTGCATGAGTATAATCTGAAATTTGAAAATCCCTTAAAATGACTGTCTGCCAGACTATCTCATCCTAAATTTGTATTGTATTGTGCAGAGTTTGGAAAAACAGTTATTGAACTGATTGATGAGAGATTCAAAGAAATATACTGGATTTCTGAACTCTGGCATATGAACTAGTTTTCTAAACTAAATTGTCATGATTGCTATATTAAGCTCATAAGAGATCTTACTACCGTAGTTATTGTAGGTAGCTGTTAAACGGTTAAAATTAGTAGAGAGATTCCCTGGTGTTGGAATTTCTAAGTCTAACCCGTTAGAAATTCTTCCTGTACTATCTGGTTTATTTCTCCTACTTGTTTAATTACTTAAAAAGTTATTTACCATGTAAATACTGAAAATAAACACAAGTACAGTATCAACATCTATAGATCATCAATTGAAAAAAAACAAGCACACAAGTGACATTGTTATTTTGGACCAATGTCCCTGGACAAACCCAATGTGGGAAAACCGGTGCAGCTATTTTGAGGGTTATCTGATTAAGCAGTCTTTTGAGTACAACAGGGTGCCTAACCGGCTCACCTGACAAAGAAATAATACACGGCAGCAATAACTCTATATTAAGAAACGAGCATTCAGAAAACCTGTCCCACGAAACCCTCTCTGGCACAACTGAAGCTCAGCGTTGGCCCTTTTGGCCACTGCATTAGCCCTAGGACCCTCTGCGTCAGCCTTCTAAGGCACTGTGTAGCCTTTGGGAGCCTCTGCGTCACCCCCTCTGCCCTCTGCGTGGATGACGCAGTCTCTCTGGGCTCTGTGCTGCCTCTGCTGGGCTCTGCGTACCTTGGATTGACTGCTGCTCTCGCTCTCTCGGCTTCTATGCTGGTCTCCCAGTATTGTCCCTGCCTCTCTGCCTCCTACTCAGTGCCCCTCGCTGTTGATCACTGATTCAACTTTGCCTAGCAACCTCGCTCTAGCAAAATGAATGACTGATCACTCTGGTGTGTTCTCCAACTGACCCTCAAGCCTTCTCTTATACTTTTCTTGTTGGTCCATCAACGGCCGAGATTAAATCTCTAATCAACGGCTAAGATTAGATTTGGCTTGATCCATGACTTTTGGAACCTTCTAACCCAGTTTTATATTAATACCATTAATATTTTATCTTTCCTAAGTTTAGACTTAGGAACTCCATTAAAAATATTAATTATTTTAATATCTCCCAAACCGGTTAGAATTTGCTCAAACCATTTCTGGGTCTTGGAGATCTCATGTGCTTTAGCCTTTCCACCAATTTTCATGGCTAGAGCACATCCGAAGCTACTTCAAATCATCATTCCCTCTTAGCGAGGATTGTGCTCTAGTAATACTCCACACTGAGCATCACCCTGATTATCCAACATCGGTCCCTGTGCTGATGCTAGGCCTCCTCACCCAACATCCTCTGCACTGCTACATCCTGTACTGCTACCCATGGCCCTCCCAATGCCACTGTTGCATCCGTATAGTAGCTCCCTTTGCATCCATGCTACTGCTGGTCCATTCTCCCAGCACTGCATCCCCCTCTCATCATCCTGCATTGTGCTACTGCATACTTCAACTCAGTTACTGAGAAGTAAGTAACTAACTCCACCCAACTTTGACATCCCTGTCAGGCTAGAAACACTCACGATGCTAAAGCTCCCTCTGACGCTAACAAGTGCTCCCTCTACTAACCTTTGAACTGCTGCAACAACTCCCTACATCTCGCACTGTTGCACACCTCTCTGTGCCATCCTGCACTAGTGCAACACTCCCGTGCCTCTCACATTGTTGCAGCTTGCTAACCTCGCGCTGCCTCGGGAATCCTCGCTGTAGCACTCTCTACTTCTTCATCCGCATTTGTCTCTACCGACATCCACCAGTCTTGCTACTCCTCTTCGGGGCTCCCATAGCAAGGTATAATCCAAGAGGTTGGGTACCTCAAGGATCCTACCCCACATCGCTTGTAATCCTCCTAACTATAGCTCGATGTCTCCCCACTTCTTCTCAAGTGGCACATGAGCACTCATGGCACAATCGTCCTCCTCCTCGAATTCTTTCTCTGCCTTTGCAAGCACTGCCTTCGATTCTGAAGCCTCTCCCTTGTTCTTCTTCCTAGGACACTAGTTCGCAAAATGACCCAGTTCCCCACAATGGAAGCACTTGACCTTGGAGAGGTCCTTCTTCTTCCTATTCTCCTGCTTTCCCACAGATGCTAGAGCCGCATCCTCTTCTTCCTCTTTGATTTTGACCCCTTTGCCGCTACTCCCTGCCTTGGTCAGCCGTCTGATCTCTTCTTAACGAATAGCCACCCACAGTTCTTCCCAATCTGGAGGACTAGTTTTGCCCAGCATGCTCTGGACAAATACCTCCCAATCCTCAGAAACCGCGTTTAGTGTGGTTCTCACCATCAATTCCTCATCCGGCATGGCCCCTATTGAAGTTAGCTGGTCACGGATCTTCTTCAAGCAACCGAGGAAGACATCTATCTGCACTCCCTTCTGCATCTGGTATGCCCTTAGCTGATTCTCCAGGAGCATCTTCGTCTGCACAGAAGTATGCTAGTACAATGTCTTTAGGGCATCCCACATCTTTGCCATTTCCTTCTCAACAATATGTGGTACCACATGATCCTTGACACCATCAAGGATGATGCACTTAGTCTTCGCCATTGCTTCCTCGTACCTTTCATTAGCTACTGGATCAACTGGGACCGCTACCACTCTCGTGACGAAGCCCTTGAGGCGATGTCTATCTAGAATGGACAAGATTCTGGCCTTCTAGACCCAAAGTTGGACGCTTCGTCCAGCCTATCCTGATCTCTCAGCCCATTCACGGCCATCTCACTGCTCTTCTTTCGACTCCTTCGAGTCTCTCTGCTTCCCTCCTAGAATTCCTCTATTCAACTCCTGCTGAGTCTCTCAACTTCTCGTCTAGAAGTTCTCGGTTCGACTCCCTCTGAGTCTCAATTTCCCTTCTGGAAATCCCTCTGCCAATGTCAAGTTGCTCCACTCCGATCGTCTGTGCAACTACACCACTGATCTGGATTCTTTGGCTAGAAATTCGCCTCGACAGCAACTCCCTCCACCTTGGTCTTGCCCCATTAGGTATTGTTCTGACCACAGTACCCCACCAGCTTCGGTCCGCAAATTACCCACAACCTCCTATACCCCAACAACTGAAGGATTGAGCCACTTGGCTCTGCGCAATCCCGGCACCGGAAAATCAGCTCCCGACTGCGTCAACCCTCCTGGCCTCTGCGTGAGCTTGATAGGTTGATTCTGCCTCTCTTAGCCTCTGCGCTGCCTTTTTATGGCCCAGAATGATGACGCAGTCCCTCTGCGTCACTCCTTCCTCTGTCGCCTTCTGTAAGGATTAGCTCTGTCACTCGGGATAGCTGAATCTGCTGCAAATGCTCTGCTCGGCTGATGCCTTCAATTTTCCAGTGATTTGTAACCACGCTCTGATACCATGTTGGAATTTTCTAAGTCTAATCAGTTAGAAATTATTCCTGTACTATCTGGTTTATTTCTCCTACTTGTTTAATTACTTAATAAGTTATTTACCATGTAAATACTGAAAATAAACACAAGTACAATATCTATAGATCATCAACTGAAAGAAAACAAATACACAAGTGACACCGTTATTTTTGGACCAATGTCCTCGGAAAAACCCAATGTGGGAAAACCGATGTAGCTATTTTGAGGGTTATATTATTAAGCAGTCTTCTGAGTACAATAGGGTGCCTAACCGGCTCACTCGACAGAGAAATAATACACGGCAACAATACTTCTATATTCGGAAATGAGTATTTAGAAAACCTGTCCCACGAAACCCTCTCCAGCACAACTGAAGCTCAGCGTTGGCCCTTTTGGCCACTGCGTCAGCCTCCTATTGACCTGCGTCAGCCCCGAGATCCTTTGCGTTAGCCTTCTGAGGCATTGTGCAACCTTTGGAAGCCTCTGCGTCACTCCCTCTGCCCTCTCCGTGGATGATGCAGTCTCTCTGGGCTCTGCGCTACCTTTGCTGGGCTCTGCATAGCCTGGACTGACTGCTGCTCTTGCTCTCTCTGCTTCTGTGCTGGTCTCCTAGTATTGTCCCTGCCTCTCTGCCTCGTACTCACTGCCCCTTGCTGCTGGTCACTGATTCAACTTTGCCTAGCAACCCTGCTCTAGAAAAATGAATGACTAATCACTCTGGTGTGTTCTCCAACTAACCCTCAAACCTCCTGTTATACTTTTCTTTGTCCATCAACAGCCGAGATTAAATCTCTAATCAACGGTTAAGATTAAAGTCGGCTTGATCCATGACTTTTGGAACCTTTTAACCCAGTTTTATATTAATACCCATTAATATTTTATTTTTCCTAAGTTTAGACTTAGGAACTCCATTAAAAATATTAATTATTTTAATATCTCCCAAACCGGTTAGAATCTGCTCAAACCATTTCTGGGTCTTGGAGATCTCATGCGTTTTAGCCTCTCCACCAATTTTCATGACTAGAGCACATTCGATGCTACCTCAAATGAACACCTGGTATATCATAAAAGCATCACATATGTAGCATGGCTCTTCTAAAAAATGGGTGTTGCATTGTCTTGAGGGTTCAGCACCTTTGCAGGTTTTGTTTTGGCATTGGTTGAGAATTGCATAGGATATAGGTCAAGTTCTTGTTAGTGTTTGTAGCTCAGATAGGTATTTCGACGAGGGTGTCTACTTATGGAAATCATCATTAAAAGTATCCTATGTTTTTTTTCAGAAGTTCACTTCATTAATTAATTAACTAACTAAATGAACATTTTTTTATTGAAGTGATTTTTGTTGAATGGTGTTGTGATTGATGTCAATGTTGATCCTTGAATGCTCTTAATATTCGTCTAGTTTGCAATTTTTGTTTTGGCATTGGTTAAGAATTGCATAGGATATAGGTCAAGTTCTTGTTAGTGTTTGTAGCTCAAATAGGTATTTCGACGAGGGTGTCTACTTATGGAAATCATCATTGAAAGCATCCTATGTTTTTTCAGAAGTTCACTTTATTAATTAATTAATTAAGTGAACATTCTTTTATTAAAGTGATTTTTTGTCATGTCCCTTCCTAAATTAATTTGGAACAAGATTGATTATTGCATTTTGGGGTCAATTTTGGAGATAGTGGGGCCCATTCGATTTTTATTAGGAGAAGATATAATAGGGAAATACGCACTCCCTAGTTCGGTTTGCATGGAGGTGGTTAAGTGAGGGCCCACGATGGAGGTAAAATTGGAGGGAAAAGTGCTCCACAAAATCTATATAAGGAAGGTAGCTCTCCTCATTTCATTCATCTTTGGCATATCGAATTTCTCTTTGGTTGCTCAAGCTACTTAGCCGAGTCACTTACTGTTTAACAAGAGTTCTTCAAGCGAAGAGCTCACCCTTTCTTCGAGGGACTTCGAGTGCCACCCTAGAGAGGTTTATCTTCATTCTTCCGGAGGAGGATTTCATTGTGGTTTCCAGCAGTTGCATCCATCTCCAGGTGGTGCGTATTTCTGGAGGATGCAGTGAAGGGAGGTCGAGTTTGTTTGTGGCATCTTGTGGAGGAGTTTTGGTCAGGAGAATTTCCGGAGAGGAGGCATAGGAGTTTTGCTACCATTTTGGAGAGTTTTGGAGTTGGAGGAGAGTGCTCTCATTCAATGTGACTTTCGCACTTCCTGGGCCAACGCAGAGGCAACATTTTGTGCACACTTGGGAGGTGGAGACTCAGCCATTGAGGTTGATCCTTGTAATGACCGTACTAAGTTAAAGAGTCATTACTGAACTGTAAAGATTACTGAAACTGTGAAACTGTAAAGATTACTGAAAGAGTTTGAAATTATATTAATTGATTTGATGAAGTACTTACCTGGTCTGCTACAGATGTTGCGATGAGGATGCTGCAGAACTTCTCCAGCGCTCTCGTTACCGAATGACCAAAAACCACCCAGCCAAACCGAGTATACCTAGATACTCAATCCAGTATGCTTCTCAACCGATGCATACCGTTCCCCTGTGCCCAGAAACTTCAAAACAAGCAAGGCTCAATAGTTCCGGATTATAAGCAGTATGTATAAATTTCCTTTCCTTCCTCCTGCAACAGCACCTGGATCAGTTTTTCCACTTACAGCAAATACAATCTCCCCCATCAAAAGGCAAAGAACACAGGGCCCCCTAAACTCCTCCTCGCCATCTCCTTATGTATTGTTCATTAGCGGTGGTTGCTCTCTCTCCACCTACGAGCCCACCGCTTCCTTTCTCAGCGACACCTCCTCAACATGCTGAGTCGTATCTTTCTTTTAAGGATATTTTGACATGTGTGATTTTACTTTGATTAAAATTTTATTTATTTAATTAAAATGTCCTAAGTTCATACATAGGAACTTTACTTTGATTTAATTTATCCCTTTAATAATTTATTGACATACTTTATTAAAATTCTGAGATAGATAATTATATAACCTGATTTTTAAGAATTTACATAATTCTTTACATTTATTTTCTTTATAACCCTTTTACTTTATACTTTTAAACTTAATATCATTGGTAATCGCTCATTAATCATGAGGCATTAAGTAATATGTGCTGATGGGTGAATGCGACTTTTCTATTTGAGGGAGTGTCAGGATATTTAATATTTTAGGTAATTTAGAATATAGTTACTAGTGCAGTGCATGCGATACATGCATATGTAGCTATCATATGCATGCATCGTAGGCATGCTAATATTCTCGTGCTCTCTATATTAATGATGGGTCACTACAATCCTTGTTGGGAGAGATAAGCAAAGCATTAGTGGAGGTGATTGCTATTTTTCCAGAGTGTTTGAGGAGGATTTTGCTGGTGTATTGGCAAACAGTGCGCTTTAGTAGTTTTGGAGGGTGTAGGGCCTTTTTCAGTCGATTTTGGAAGGACAAAATTTGGCCAAACCATTTTTGGGTTTTGTGAGAGGCGTTTGTGGTTAAAATTTTAGAATTTTCTGGGTGATATTCAGGTATGAAATCCTCATTCTTATAACAGGGTGAATTGCCAGTAGCTGGGGAATTTTCATCAATTTATGGGTTCGACTTTGGCTTGGATATCAGCCAAACCCTTTCTGGGTTTTTCTGGGTTTGTAACAAGGATCCCAGATATGAAGTTTCAACATTTTCTGAGCACCAGAGTTAGGGTTTCTTGCAGTTCCTTTCCAGCCAGTAGTGTAGTTTCTGGGGACAACGCAGAGCATTAAAGGAGAAATCACTTCCGACTTTGAGATTATTGTTTTATCACTTGGGTCCTGTCAAGCTTGCCCTTGAGGCAAGCGTAGGTGCATTTCTCCATATTATTGTACTTCCTCCATTTCATTAATAAAATGACTCAGTTGGTTCTCACTTCTAGAGTTTTTATGAGTATTTGTCGAATGTTTAAGATTTTTGGTGTTGTATTTGTTTTTGCTTTACATATCATTGTTTATCCAAGTTTGGAACATTACATTTTGTTTAATGGTGTTGTCATTGATGCCAACATTGATCCTTGAACGCTCTTAATATTCGTCTAGTTTGCATTGATTAGAAGCTCCAAATGACAAGAAGTTCTAGATGCCCCACTTGTTGAGGAAAATGGATCTAAAGGAATGAGGGTGCCCCCCTTGGTGATGTGAAGTACCGGAGCCCTCACCAATTTGGAATTCCTCTTCAATCCCTTTGCCCCTGTTGTTACTGCAATTTTGTTGCCTCAGCTCCTCAATACCTTTAGACAAATCTTGTACGGCCTTGAGAAGATGTTGGGCAAACTCCTCCTCTTTACCCCTTCAGTCTCCCTCGTTATTCCCCATGTTTGGCCTTTCGACCTCTGGTTCAACAATCATTGGATCTGGGGTAATTTGTAGCTACCTCTCACACATTTGCTTAATGGCAGAGTCATCAAACGAGGCCATGCTAAACTATTTAGGTATCTTATAGGATTTATTATGTCAAATACACTAATTTGTGTCCTCGCTAGAGCCTATTGATTAGCTCAAATATTGAAATCATTGCTGATGAATTGGATGCCTTAACCTTTTGAATATACTGATTTCATATTAGGTTTAGAGCGCATGTATGTACAAGTGAAACATAGTGGAGAGATTATGAAACATTATATTTTATTAATGATGCTATAACAATATTACAATTATCTCGGTGACGAAATAGGAAAATTGGAAAAGTTGCCTAGATAGCAATCTGATTCTATTAGGCCAAGTTCTGCCTTTTGCAAAAGTTTAAAACCTGATTATAAATGGGAAAATGGATTTTTTTGGTAACATATTGTCAGATATACCCTTAGCCTCACTAGGAATTTTATTTGAGCAATTTGTGATATATGGTACATGCCAGAACATAGAAGGATGAGGAGGAAAGAAATTGAGGTGTCCAAAAGATTCAAACTGCTATTCTTTTTTCTTGAAGCCTTGCCAGATTGCGCAGTTCTCTAAGGATTCTAGGTAGGCATGGTAGCTTCACAAGGGCTTTCATAAATATGTAGGAAAATATGCAGGTTCTAGAAATAACAGCTAACTGAAGTCATATTTGGATTACTTTTCTTTTTCTATTTCTGGATGTTAACCTGAAATTGAATGAGACATTCCCATGTGTGCAGAAATAGTAGGAGAGTTGCGAGTCGGATCACAAAACATGGACCTTTTGAATCAGTTCAATCATGTATTTTGGATGGGAGATCTAAATTATAGACTTGACTTTACTGGAACAGAAGAAAGACCCATGACACCGCAGTATGTAATCCAATACCTTAGATTTTGTGTAAGAGGGCCATACTAATATTGTAAACTATCTTCTTTCCTAGTTTATGAGAAGATGGAATTGATGTAATAGATTGGATCACAGTGGATGTTACAGATTGAATCACAGTGCTAAGATTTTAGTCCCAAATATGATCACAGGAGGAGATTCTGGCATAAAAAGGTGAAACAGATCATGACTGGAGAATATAAGGATCTGCTGCAGTATGACGAGGTGCTAGATCTATAAGATACGTTATGGTTATGATATTTTTTTCCTATTCTTGTGTGAGGTTTTTCTCAATCAATGTGTCTATGACTAACTGTGAATACTATCATTTTTCCAAGTATTCAGCTATCAAGAGAGAAATCTGCATCAAGAGTGCTTCATGGCTTCAATGAAGGGGATATCAATTTTCCCCCAACATTTAAGGTATGTCCATATGATTATTATATGTTGTAGCGGCTTCATTATAGCTTTAACCAAAGAGATCCAACTTTGTCCATGTCTTTTTCACTCTTTACCTTCTCAAAACTTTTGCGATTGAATATTATATTTATTAAGAAAATACGAGTTTTATTTCTTTGTTGTGTAGAAATGAAAAGGCCTTTTCTAGGATTAGTTTAATCTGTCTTAGAATTTAAACATCTTTGGAACATGGATATGTCTGTCTTTGCGGTGTCTTTTAAAATGGTCTTATGATGGATTTTCAATTGTGAATATTTCATCCAACACTAAATGTAATTTCGTTTTTAAAGATGCAAAAGGATTCGACAAATACATACAGCCAAAAGCGAATGCCTGCATGGTGTGATCGTGTACTTTGGCGGTCTCTTCGAGGATCTGAGGCAAAACTTTTGTCATATACTCATTGTCCAACAATATCAACAAGGTAGCATCTAAAGTTAACACTAAAGAAATTCATTTCATTTGACCACTTAAATCAGAATCTTAATAAACATATTTGTCATTTTCAACTACAGAATTTGACAGATTGGCGACTATATGATTGTCTTTTATACTACATCTTACCCATAGTATGGGCTCTTTTACTATGTCATTGTCTTGTTCTAAATGTAAAATTTTCTTCTTATGATTCTTTCCGATCTTATGTGTTTTACATCACCTCCATTTATGTTCTCCACATTGTTGAATTGTTGTAAGTGACTCTGTTTCTTTTCCCAACGTAATGGGATTTGTATGATCCTTTTTTAAATGGCATTGCTCATTTGCTTTCCCTATTATTGGTGCACCCTTCTATTATTTTCATTGGAATGTTCAGATTGAAATTCAACTTTCTTCTGCTGGTCTCAAGAAATCTTCTTTTTACATGTTGCATATATTGTTTTACATAGACCAATTATGTCATGGAATAAAAGATTACATTATCCAAACAATAAGATAACCTGGAAATTTGTAACCTAAAAATGCCAAGAAGGAAAGCATATGAACCCATGCAACAAGAGAAAGGGCCTCAGTGTCACAACGAAAACATTGAGTTGACTCACACATGTAGGGCCAACTGCTACTTAAAACTCCTCAAATACCCCTAAAAGAACAGGGGTTCTCTTAATAAGTAACTTTACAGCAATGTTTCCAGATAAAGCCAATAGCAGTCAACCATATAGAATGCTATAGGGATTTGTAGTTGTCTTCAACCATCCAATTGCTCAGTGGGAAGAGGGCCTTTCCATGGAAGTAGGGCTTTAAATAAGTGAGATTCAGCTTGAAACCATGTCCAAAAAGCTTTGTAGCCCAACATATCATAAAATCATGTACAATCTTTCCATCCTTGGGCCTTTCCATGGAAGTAGGGCTTTAAATAAGTGAGATTCAGCTTGAAACCATGTCCAAAAAGCTTTGTAGCCCAACATATCATAAAATCATGTACAATCTTTCCATCCTTGCCACACAAAACACAAGTAGTATTTTCCCTATCTACTTGATGAAGCATACTCATGATAACCTTTGTTTTAGCAAAAATCCACCCCCAAACGTTGTCCTTAGAAGAAGCATGTGATTTCCAAAGACACTTACGCCTCCTCATCCAATTAGCCATGTTACTATCTAAATTGAATCCAAGTGGAAAATCCCAATCCACAAATTTCAACTTGAGGTTATGGATGGAAATTATTATCACTGTGTAATATTCCTAATGGAAATTTACAATGGTAAACAAAGAAAGCATAACAAAAACAAATAAAATTTTACAGCACATTAAACAACCGGAAATCTCCATAAACTGCACTGAGCTGAGTCATTTTATTGATGTAATTGCTGGGTACAAAAGTAAAATCAGAAAACATGCACCTGGGCTTGCCTAATGCAAGCTAACAATATCCAAGTGATGAAATCAGCTGCTCTAACATGCAATGTGGCTGTCCCCCACAATCTCCACGTTGTTCCAGTGAAAACTGCATTGTTGGCTGCACATAATAGCTGCTAGGGCCTCCTCCAATGCTCAGAAAATTCCGAGAAGTTAACCCCGGGCTCTCCACCAAATACCCATAATCAATGTTGCATTAATCGTTATCCGGATAATATCGGCGCGAGGAAAAAATCGTAATTATCGGGAAATAATTGGAAATAATCAGGAAAAAATCGTTTGGTACAAAAATATTCATTTTTTTCAATTTTTTTAATATCTAAACCATCTACAACATAAAATAAATACATTGACACATAAATATGATAAAAGAACTAATATATAAGATGTTTAATATCATTTCTAGTGCTAAAATCACACATAACATTGAATCATGTCTTGAATAGTAAGTCCTGATTCCTGAGTCCCAACTCAGCCTCAAAATATCAACAAAAAATATAATAATGTATCTCATCATGTCATAATGTCATATACAATAAAATGAAGAAAATAACTAAAGTCTAACCCTATTGATTTCCTCTGCCCCTCTTGCAAGAAAATGCCACAACTTTCCCTTTCCCTCTAGATGTAGATGCTGGTGCTCGTGCTGGTGGAGATGGCAGTGGAGTCTAAAATGCTCTAGAAGCTGAAGAACTAGAAGTAGGAGCTATAGGAGGTAGACCACGTCCTCTACTGGTGGCAATGGTAACCCGGGTAGGTGGTGTCACCTCCTCTTCCTATTCCTGCTCCTGCTCCTGCTCCTCCCCCTCCACTACATCCTGCACTAACCAATCATCAGCAGACTCCATGAGAGGCCTCTCAGCCCCAACCCTCCATGCAGCAGTGGTGTCAATCCCATCCAATGAGATGGCCTCCACATCAGGTGTCCTCTCAAGTTGCCTCACCCACAATCGAACATTGTAGTAGACGTAGACCATGTCATTAAGTCGCTGGGACTCCAACCTGTACAAAGATCATGAAATAATAATTAATAATTATAAAAAAAATATCGTTTAATGAATTCAAAAATTTATTTGGAAATTTGCAACATTTTAAATGTTTAAGTGTTAACCTGTCACGCTTCTTGTTGTGTATTGTTTCAAATACACTCCAGTTGTGCTCACATCCTGAGGAGTTACATGTTTGGCTGAGGATGCGAATGGCAAGCTTTTGCAGAAGGGGTACCCTGTCACCATACATTTTCCACCATGCATCTACAACAAAATTACAAATAAATTTTAAAGAAACATAAGAAAAAAATGGAATTTGAAGAGACAATGAAATTTGAAACAAAGTTACAAATTAAAAAATACCTAGCATTTTAATCGTCCTATCAGTGATAACCATCTCAAAGCCAAATGTGCCACCTGCCATCCGATATGTCTCAATTTGTTTAGAGATCTCTATACGTTGTTCTGGATATCGCACCATCTTCTGGACACAGGATAAGAATCCATCCACGATCTCAGCATCAAAATCAAACCCACATGCGTAAGAAAATGCAGGGTGTAGGAAAAGCCCAGCAGCATGAATGGGATGATGGAGTGTGTTGTTCCATCGCTCATCAATCACTCCCCATACGAGGAGTTGTCTCTGAAACCCATCATCTCCCTTACCATCATAGTAGGCCCGAATGGCTTCGTTGGCCCTGTCCATCGCCTCATACAAATAGCCCATTGCGAGCTTCTCACCATCAACCAACCGAAGAACCTTTACCAAAGGTTCAGTAACGGCGCACACCTCCTGCACTCCTGCCCAGAAGTCTTCCTGGTATGAAACTAGTCTGTATACGGCCTCTCCCTCTGGTTTGCGGCTCATTGGCAAAGCATGCCACTCCTCTGAAAGAAACATTCTTTTCACATCCCACATAGAATTCAAGAGGGATTGAAGAGATATGAAAATGGTGGCAAACAATGTAATGGCAGGGCGCACCAACTCTTTGTTGTTGGTGAATCTTCTCATCAAGCTAAGCACAAATGTATGGTTATATATAAATTTTGTAATGCTTTTGCATGAATCAACAATATCTTTGACAAAGGGAATTTTCCCTATGTCCTCCAACATCAAATCAATACAGTGTGCAGCACAAGGTGTCCAAAATAAAGTAGAATGCCTGTCCATAAGCATCCTACCAGCAGCAACATAATTTGCAGCATTTTCCGTTATGACTTGGACAACATTTTCTGCACCCACCTCCAAAATAAACACATCTAGCAAATCACATAAAGTTCTTGCATCTTTGATTTGTGCAGATGCATCAACAGATTTGATAAACATAGTGCCCTTGGGACAACTAACCAAGAAGTTTATAAGGGTTCTTCCCTTTTGGTCAGTCCAACCATCTGACATAACAGTGCATCCTGTTTGTGCCCATGATGCCCTAAAATCCTCCAATCTTTGGGTGCAATCATGCTTTTCATTTTGAAGAATCCGGCTTCTGAAATCATGATAATAAGGGATTTTGTACCCTGGGCCAACACTTGCAATATCATCAACAGTAGGTTGGAAAAATGGATTATTCCCTACAATGCTGAAAGGAATATCACTCCAGAGGAGAAATTTGCCAGCAACTTGTCCGCTTGTTCTTTCTCAGTTCTTTTTAGCATTGAACTGATAGATGGTTGTGAACCAGTGTGGTTTGAGGAACAAAAAATGATGTGGCAGCTACCGGATTGGTTGATGCTGCAGTAGAACCAGTGCCACTTGCTTCAGTTGACCTTTTTAGTTGCCTTTTGATTTCTTCTTTGGCCTCTCTACTCTGGTCTAAAGTTTCCAACGCTTTCATGGCTCTTTGGATGAGTTCAGGATTTGTATTTGAACAAGGCCCCACATCTTTTCCAGCGATTTGTGCAAGGTGATACTTCAACCTGTACGCCCCCCCGAACATAGGGTGGCCACACAACTTGCAAGTCAAGTTTAGTCTATCATTTGGAGCATTAGGTTCACCATATTTCCAGAAAGGATCCAATTTCCTTGGCATGTTTGTTTTTGAACTTTGAAGTTGCAAACTTGAATGGTGTTTCGGTGAAGTTGTGAACCTATGGGAAAATAAGGATTACAATTTAGTATTTACAAAATTACAAGTTACAAATTTAAAATTTAGTATTTTAATTTTTAATTTTTACATTGTACAATGAAAACCCAAGTTACCCAACCAAAAACAACCATTCCAAAGTTCAAACCCAAGTTACCCAACCATACCAAACCCAAGTTACCCAACCAAATGGCAAAAACAATGAAAAAAACATAAACAATGTTTAAAAACAATGAAAACAAAAAAAAAATTGGTTCCCATACCAAATTACGCAATCAAAAACAGTGAAAAAATACAAAACCAATGTTTTTAAACAATGAAAACAAAAAAAAATTGATCCCCATACCGTTCCTATGGAGAAAACAGTCTCCTCCTCTTGATTTTCTCCTCTAAGCACTTGAATCAGCGTCAAACCCTCTCCAGCAACGTCTCCTAGCTCTCCTCTGCCCTTCGCGCGCGACCGTGCAAATGATTTCATAAAAAAACGAAAAAAATCTTTATAAAACCTTGCTGCCGCGAAGCCCCACGATAAATTCAATTTTTATCGCGATTATTTGTAATTTATCGCGATAATTTCATAAAAATCGCGCAAAAAAAATTACCCACGATAAATTCGAATAAAAATTGCAATATTTTCGTTTTAATGAAAAAATCGCGATTTTCACAACACTGCCCAGAATAACCCATGAAGGAATTTGCCGATTGTTGAGTTTGCAATTTCGGCCTTGTTACCCACCACTTCATGGGTGATATCCCCAGGAGAAATTTTTCTCCATGATTAGCCTTAGCCGACAGCGCCTTGCAGCGTCCTACTAGTTCGTTGTGCCATTTCTCTGCCACCTGGGCTAGCCATGTGGTCCCTCATCCACCTGTATTGATCGTATGTTTGAAGGTGAGCCTCCCAAATCTAAAGGTATGTCTTGTCATTTGGTAATTGAGTATTGGGTTTACTTATCATGGATACTTCTTAGTATGGATTGATGGGGGGATTTGGCGAAAGGGTGGGCTTACTTTGTGCTCTTGTCTCCTTGATCTCTTTTGCTTTTTACCCTTGGATCCTAGCCCCGTGGGATCTCCTTTATTGACCATTTGGTTCTAGGGTTGTACTACTTGGGAAACCCTAACTTTGAGTGTGTGATCTTGCTCGTTTATCCGCATATATTACTCCCTTTCCACTCACTATACCCCATTCATCATTTCTCCCACCTGGGTCCACATTTCCACTCCGAGTACACATAGGGTCAGCGTCCCTATCCCCTTGCCCCCACCTTGGGTCAGGCCTAGAATGATGCCCCGAAGGTTGAAGCAGTTAAAAGAAAAGAAAAAGGCATAATTGGCCACATTTAACAGGAAATTGTATCATAATGCAAAAGATGGCCAAGACAAAAATAATTAGCACGTGGGCAAAAGCCATTACATGAGATCTACCCCGATCCATGGCCATCACCCTGGTTTCATAGGCGCTAGATGAGTCTCCTCTATCATTCAAGAAGCCATGATTGTCCCAACCCCTTAGAGGCAATGAACCTCCCCACCTAAAACGGGGTAATCACTGCTATATCTTACACATCATGCTCTTGTCCTTTGAGCCCCGAGCACTTAATTAAAGAAAATTCATAAAAGGCAAAAGGTATATGAAGAAGGGTGGAAAAATCAAGGCCAACACATCATGTACCATGATCGCTCCCTGATCCATAATTGAAAAAGGTATTATAGACTTTACGTGAACTTTGCTTATGTTACTTAGTGCAATAGATCGAAAATATTGCAAATAACATAAACACATAAGCAAATTGAAACATAAAGATACGCATCAACACAACGACAATGTGATGACGAAATTCACCAGACTTCCTGGCTACCTCTTTGGGTCCTTAGCTTCCAGTGTGATCGCTTTATTAGTCTTCAAAATGCTTTTATAGACATGAGCACAAAAATAGAGACTCAAATGAGAAAAAGGATCTCACCATTGCGTTCAGCTTGAAATTTCGAATCAAACGAGTATAAACTTGCCCATATTTGGCCTCTGTGACATCTAAACCCCTTGGAGAAATCCAAAACCACCTCTACTCCTGTGAAAACCACTTTCTGCTGACAAAAACCGCCTCTGTGGAGGAAAAACCACCTCAGAAATCGTGCACGCTCTGGGCGGATTGTACCTGCAACAGAACTTAAAAGGTGTTTGTGACGGCTTGTTAGCAAGTCCGTTTGGCTTGGCGCATTTGCAAGAGGCTTTGTGTGAAGGCGTTTATATGGAGGATGGAGGTCGGCAGGTCGAAACCCCCGCCCGACCTCTTGGCATTATACATGGAACGGTTATTGCATTTATCGTGGCATTGGATATAGTTGATATATCGTAATATATATTACGATATTATATATTGTATGTGACATTCATATGTTAACACGTTGATATGGTTTGACCCTTAATATGGTTGCATATATATAAATAGCTCACAATCCGGTAAGCTGACTAGCAGTCGTAGGGTTGACCCCGACCGTCCAGCCCTTTTCTGGTGGCCATATTCCGCAAACAATAAATGTAACGTTATCCTCATCCATAACAAATCATTTCGTAGCTCGTCCGGTGAGAGGATTTCGTCCAAAACATTGCCGGTCCGAGAGGTCAGGGGTTCGATCCCTCTTGACCCCAAATTTTTTGGGATTCAAGCCAACATTGGGCAAATCCGGGGCTGACACGTGTCAGCCTCGGATTGGCCCATTCTGTCCAATCACATGCCTCCACGTCACTGCACCTGTTGACGTCATCTTGGACGAGTGGCGTGATCCCAGGATGCCACATGTCCTGCTAATGTCACCCTGCGTTGACCATTGACTTTGACCTATTGACTTTTGACTTTTTTACCATTTGCCCTAACTTTTCCCAAAAAACTTTGGTTGGCCATAACTTCTTCATCCGAACTCGGATTTTCACGTCATTCGCACCGTTGGAATCGTATCGACAAGCACTTCGACTTGATTCTACTTTCAACTGCATTTGAAGACTTTGATCTGGAGGCAAAATTGAGTCCATTTTGGATCATTCCTCCCCACTGGAAGCTTTTGGACCACCAAAAGTTGGTGTTGAGTAAGTGAGGATAAAGTTCCTTCACTTTTCCAATCTTGATCCATCGTGCTTTACTTGGATTTGTACCTTTGAGTCCAACTCGAAGATACTCAACATTTCCTCATCGCGAAGTCCTTATCCTCCTATCAAGAACTGTGTCCTCCTGTAGCTCATTGAGATACTCGGGTGAAAAATCTTCAATGGAAGGTAACTGACCTTGCTCTTCGGGATCTTCAATCAATGAAGGCTCATACAATCGCAAGTTTTCAACATTTACTACAGAATAGATCTACATATAAGCTGGTAGATCTAGGTGGAAGGCATTTTCACCAATTTTGTCAAGTATTTCGAAAGGACCATATCTAATTGGTTTCAACTTCTTACCTTCCCCTTGTAGTTTTTCTTTGTTGATGTACAACTAGACTTGATAACCAACTTGAAAACTATGCTCAACTCGATGCTTGTCATGCCACACCTTATACTTTGCTTGGCTTCTTTCCAGCTATTCCTGTACTACTTGGTGAATTTCCTGGATTTGTTCAATGAACTTGGTTGCTTTGTCCACATCACTGTGTCCATCAACTGCTATGTCTTTACCAAAGACAAAATCCAAGGGAGACTTTGGTACAAAACCCAAACAAGTCTCAAAAGGAGATCTTTGAATAGAAGAATGTTTTGCATGGTTGTAAGCATGCTACACATAACACAAATGTTCATCCCAAAGCTTAGGATGCTTGCTGCAATATCCTCGAAGCAATTGTATCATTGTCCTGTTGACCACTTTTGTCTGACCATCTGTTTGCTGATGAAATGTCGTGCTCTTCTTTAGCTTTGTGTCCATTAGTTCCCATAAACTTGACCAAAATTTCCCGACAAATCGAGAATCTCGATCGGATACAATAAAAGTGGGTAACCAAAATGAACCCACATAGTTTAAAAGAACAACTTTGTAGTTTGTTCAGTTGTGACTTGCTTATTACATGGTATCAAAATACACATCTTACTGAACCTATCCACAACTACATACAAATAGTCATGACCCTTTCTAGACATTGGCAATCCCCCAACAAAATCCATGGAAACACTTTCCCAAGGACGAGAAGGAATTGGTAATGGAGTATACAAGCCTAATTTTCTATTACTTGGCTTGCTTGTAGCACACATAGTACATCCTTTAATATATCTAGAAACTGTTTCATTCATTCATGGCCAATAGCAGTATCTTTGTAATTGTGCAACTATTTTACTTACACCAAAATGACCTGATATGAGAGAAGTATGTGCTTCTCGAATTATATTAACTCTTTCAGTTTGTGGAATGCATAACTTTCCCAAATGATATAAGAGTTTGTCCTTTATGAAATAATCCAATTCTTCTACTTGCTTACCATCACTCAAAGTTGCATATACATCCTTAAAAGCTGTGTCTTGAGCATATTGTTCAATGTAACTTCATGAATTACTGAATTATGCTTAAGTATTGTGGATGCATTTATAATTGGTCTTGATAACATGTCTACAGCCTTATTATGTATGCCCTTCTTATATTTGATAACAAGATGAAATTGTTGTAGAAACCCCATCCATTTGTAATGTCGTGATTGTTGCAATTTAGTTTGTGAGTGTAAGTATTGTAGTGGTCGATGATCTGTATGTATGATTGTTTATTTACCCATTATGTAATGTTTCCACTTTTTAACACTTTGTACTAATGCATACAATTCTTTATCATATGTGGGATAATTAACTACTATTGATCTAAATGTCTCAGAATGAAAGCATATGGGCTTTTTGTGCTGCATCAACACTGCCCCCATGGCATATTCACTTGCATCTATCTCGATCTCAAATGGATGCTGAAGATCTAGCAGTGCTAGTACTGGCGTTGTACTGATCATTTCTTTTAATGTGTCGAAGGCTTTCTGCTATTTTCTTCCCCATTGAAACACCTATTTCACACTTGTTAAAGCATGTAGAGGCACTGCAATCAAAGAAATGTTAGAAATAAACTTCCTCCAATATTGTGCTGCCCCTAAGAAACTTCTAACATCTGTAGCAGTATTAGGCTTAGGCCAATTTACAATGACTTTGACCTTAGAAGGATTTATCTTCAATTCATCACCCCCTACAATATAACCCAAATAATTCAAAGATGTCCCGCCAAATTCACATTTTGATAGTTTTACATAGAGATTTTCTCTTTTCAAAACATCTAAAACCTGCTTTACATGCTTTAAGTGTTCTTCTCATCTTCTACTGAAAACAAAAATATCATCTAAATAGACTATTACAAAATCATCAATGAATGGTCTAAATACATCATTCATGACTCGCATGAATGTAGCTGGAGCATTAGTTAAGCCAAAAGGCATAACCATCCATTCATAGAGTCCTTGCTTTGTTTTGAAAGCAGTCTTCCATACATCCTATTTTGAAACTCTGATCTGATGGTAACTGCTTCGCAAGTCCAATTTAGAGAAGTAAACTGCATCTTTTAATTGATCTAACAAATCACCAATGCGAGGAAGAGGATAACGATTCTTTATTGTGATTTTATTTAATGCTCTAAAATCAATGCACATTCTCCATGAATCGTCTTTCTTTCGCACTAAAATAATAGGTGATCCGCACGGTGATGTGATTGGTCGAATAAACCCTTGATCGAGCAACTCCTATACCTGCTTCTTTATCTCTGCATTCTCTAGAACTGATAACCTGTACATTCCAATGTTAGGTAGTGGAGCATCTTGCTGCAAATAAATCTCATGTTCTATCTGTCGCTTGGGTGGAAGCCCTTTAGGCTCTTGAAGCAAAATATCATAATCGGAAACAACTTTAACTAGATCTGCTTTCTGTTTAGGATTACAGCCTTGGAAAGCATCAAATTTATCAATATCCTTTGCTTTTACAATCACAAGTAAAAATTGTTTACTTGAATTTACAATTCTTTTCATCTGTCCTGAATTTATGAGAGAGAAGTTATCTTTGAGTTTATGAGCTGTTACAATATGTTCAATTCCATCCTTAGTGAGTTGATACTTATTTTCAGTTCGATAGAAGATAGCATTTCTATCGTACAAGTATGGACTTCCTAATACAATTCCACATATGTCCAATGGGACTATGTCTAACTCAACCTCATCTACAAACTTTGACCCAATAGCAAAATGAATTTTACATTGTTTCGTAACCTGTAGCTTAGTTTTATCACACACCCAACCTGATGGATATGGCTTTTTATGAGGTTTTGTTTCTAGACCCAATTTCTTTACAATTGCTTCAGAAATCAAATTAACTTGTGAACCACTATCAAATAAAGTATCAATTTTAGTATGCTTGGAAATGACTCTAATGTGAGATAGCTCATTTCTTTTCTTTTCTTCATTATCATTATCAACAGAATGCGAAGAAGTACTTGTAGATTCTTTAGAATTTTTACCTTTTATACTTATCGCTGTAACCGTTGTCTCATCACCTGAATTTGATCCCAAGTCCTTTTGAATAGCAGCAACATTCTTCCGCTCCTTACTCCCAAACTTCTTAGGCTTCAATTCTGGATGCAATGACCAGCAGTGTGCCTCATCATGGCCCTCCTTTTTACAGTGAGTACACAAAGGTTTATCTTTCTTCACGGTGTTTGCTTTCTTCTCCTTCCACTTAAGTTTCTTCTTGTCTTTATTCTTGCTTTCAATAAGTTTGGATGATTTCCCAACATCATGGGTTATATTTTTGCCTCTAGCTTCTAGATGAGTTGCTTGGACCGATACATCATCTAAGCTAGTTGGATTAAACATAAGTATAGTATGCCTCAAATAACTATGTAGGCCACCTATGTATTTCAACAATGTCTCTGGTGAGTCTGATGATGTGCCTAATGTTAAAGCTCTTTTACGAAATTCCTGAGTATAACTTTGCACACTTTGACCCTTTAATTGACATAATGTTTGCCAACTCATCATTGCTTGTTGCATATAAACCAATGGATAAAATTGCTTTTTAAATTCATTCCAAGTTGAAATAATTTTACCATGCTTTTTGAGATCTGCTTGTCTTGCCTTCCCACCATACAAGTGCAGTTCCTCCAAGTTGAAGGCTAGCAAGAGGGACTTCTTCCTTTCTGAAACAACTTTCTGCACCCTGCAATACACTTCAATTTGTCTTATCCAATTATCAAGCTTTTCAACATTAAGTTCTCCATCATAAATCGGCAAATCAAATTTTACATCTAATTTGATCAAAGAGGATTTCCTCTTTTTCTTCTTAGAAGGACTAGATTTATGAAAAGAAGATGATGATGATGACAATGATGGTGATGATGGAGGAGATGGTGGAGGAGGCATTTCTCCCTTTCCCTTATCTTCTTTGTCTTTAGGTGATGAAGTGCCTTCATCTTTGTTCTTCTTAAACTCGCGATACATCTCTTCCATCGTTGTGCATATCGTCATGAAACTATCCAGGAATTGAGATTCTGACCCAAGTGGGTGTTCATCTGTCATCCTTCTTTGTGAAAAGACCCTTCCAATCTCTGGATTCGCTTCAACAAGTTCACTTTCACCTCGTTCGAGCCTCAACCTAGTAAGCATTCAAATCTTCACACAACCTTGTCACACCTTAAAAACCTTGAAGCTCTGATACCAACTTGATCCGTAATTGAAAAAGGTATTATATACTTTATGTGAAGTTTGCTTATGTTACTTAGTGCAATAGATTGAAAAGATTGCAAATAACATAAACATACGCATCAACACATCGACAATTTGATAACGGAGTTCACTAGACTTCCTGGCTACCTCCCCAGTTCCTTAGCTTCCAGTGTGATCGCTTTATTAGTCTTCAAAATGCTTTTACGGACATGAGCTCAAAAACAGAGACTCAAATGAGGAAAAGGATCTCACCATTGCGTTCAAACTTGCCCATATTTGGCCTCTGTGACTTCCAGACCCCTTGGAGAAATCCAAAACCACCTTTGCTCCTGTGAAAACCACTTTCTGCTGACAAAAACCGCCTCTGTGGAGGAAAAACCACCTCGAAAATCGTGCACGCTCCTTTGGGCGGATTGTAGCTACAATAGAACTGAAAAGGTGTTTGTGACGGCTTGTTAGCAAGTCCGTATGGCTTGGCGCATTCGCAAGAGGCTTTGTGTGAAGGCGTTTATATGGAGGATGGAGGTCGGCGGGTCGAAACCCTCGCCTAAGCTCTTGGCATTTTACATGGAACGGTTATTGCATTTGTCGTGGCATTGGATATAGTTGATATATTGTAATATATATTAGGATATTATATATCGTATGTGACATTCATATGTTAACACATTGATATGGTTTGACCCTTAATATGGTTGCGTATATATTACATAGCTCACAATCCGGTAAGGTGACCGGCGGTCGTGGGGTTGACCCCGACCATCCGGCGCTTTTCCAGTGGCCATATTCCGCAAACAATAAATGTAACCTTATCCTCATCCATAACAAGTCATTCCGTAGCCCGTCGGGTGAGGGGATTCTGTCAAAAATGCTGCTGGTTCGAGAGGTCGGGGGTTCGATCCCTCTTAACCCCAAATTTTTGGGATTTCATGCCAACATTGGGCAAATCCGCGCTGCCACGTGTCAGCCCCAAATTGGCCCATTCTATCCAATCACATGCCTCCACATCACTGCACCTGCTGATGTCATCTTGGATGGGTGGCGTGTTCCTGGGATGCCACGTGTCCTGCTGACGTCACTCTGCGTTGACCATTGACTTTGACTTGTTGACTTGTTGACTTTTGACTTTTTTTACCATTTGCCCTAATTTTTCCCCAAAAACTTTGGTTGGCCATAACTTATTCATCCGAACTCGGATTTACGTGCCATTCGCACCGTTAGACTCGTATCGACGAGCACTTCGACTTGATTCTACTTTCAACTGCATTTGAAGACTTTGATCTGGAGGAAAAATTCAATCTATTTTGGATCACTCCCTCCTATACATTACATACCCAGGTGTAGGCTTCCTCTTATCTAGCTACCCCTATGTCCCACTATGTGGCTCAGGGCTGCCCCTCTCATTACCTATTCCATCTCACTTATTTGTCACTTGCCAGCCCCATTAGAGGGATGTACCTTGGACACACTATCCCCTTTAAGCGCTGAAACCACCTAATAAGGTACTTGGCTAGCCCCATTTGGACCCTGGAGACACTAGCACATGCTAAAGCCCACTACGCAAGGGCATGCCATTATGAAGTGCGCACTTTGTTACCATGATTTGTAAGCTCTTTTACCCAATTATTTTAATGACTGGCTATACTGGAAGCCTAGGGGATGCATTGGATCTTATGCATGATTGCAGGTGGTTTCCATTTGGGTTTGATTTCCCTATAAGGGATCCTAAGCCCCAGATGTCTACATTGGCACATGTAGGGTGTGCATAGAGAGCCATGGGCCTCCACAATAGCAGACAACACTCCACGAATTTTCATGGATGCTCAGGGACTACTGGCGATCCACTTTTGGGATGATGGTGATATGCTTGGTACATTATGCCCAGAAGGCCCACATAGGAGCCCCACACTCTTGACAAGTGTCCCAGTGCCTGTACGATGTTGTGGAAGCATTCATTCCACCATTTGGACCCTTGTAGAGGATCTACAGGTATCTCCAATTCATATGCAGACCCATGGGGTCATTTATGTGCCCTCAGACCCACTAGGAGCACCATAGGTCTACTACTTGCAAAAGAAGGGACCACCCCCTTGTCCATCATGTTCCAAGAAATTTATTGCTCAATATGGCACTTCAGGATATTATTGAGCCTTTGGAGGGCCTTACGACATGTACATATTATTATTTGGCCCATATGAGGCTTATTTTTACACTTGTGAGCTAGTTTGGTGGGTTTGTCACCAATAGGGGTTTTATTTTGCACATTATTTTATCATTAGGGGCTAATGTAGGCCCATAGGCTAATTCGAACTAGTTAGGAGGCTATATATTGATGTTAGATACATTCATTTGGATCATCACTTGATTGGGGATCTCTCTAATCATAGAGAACTTCACATTTTTTCCTTGGAGGATATTTTTTGGAGATGGATGAATTTTGACGTATGGATTTGGGCTATTTTTCTTGTCTTGGAGCTTTGTCTTGCAAATGAAATGCTGGTTGGATATATTCTATAACATTGTAAGTAAATTTTGATGTTGTTATTCTTGTTGCTGCATACTGCTAAAATTAGGGCTAGTTGTTGCATAATTGAAATGTGTAATTAAGCATGTTTTAGCTAATTTAATGTATGGGTCAATGTTATATGAATGAAATATTGTAGAGATTATTTGTCTCGATAAGCTTGCATCATTTTCTTTGAAGTTTAAATGCTTGAAGGTCACTTTTTTGTTCTTTCTGTCAACATTGGATGAAGTTGACTTTCCAGGCCTCCTTGATCAAGAAACCAAGTTCTTACTCATCATCATCCTTGACTCCATATCCTCAAGTCAATTAGGCATTGATCCCTCAAAAAAGGTGATCATTTTAACCCTCTTTTTACCCTTTTAGCCTTTTTCCCTAGGTCTAGCCCCATTAGGTCACCTAGGGCATCAATTTCTTGGGAATTAACCCAAGGAAAAATTTCGATCTTCTACAGGCTACTGCGCTAGTGGGTCCCCTCCCTTTCCTCCAAATTTGAGGCATTTCTAACAATGGAATTTCTAGGAATCCCAAGACCTAGCTTTAGGATTGAATTTTGCCTAGGCATCCCCAAGGCTAGACCTCAACAGGATCAATTCAACCTTTTGAAATAAATATTCTTGTTTGGTCCTTTCCTTTCATTTTGTCCAGGATAGGAACATCATTGGTTGCTACATTCCATCCTCGAACCTGCAATGGGTCCACTTGGCTCCATGTGGTTCCACTTCTCAATAAAGATTATTTGTCAAGGACCACTTGGGAATCCAAGTTTCCCAAAGATTATAGGGATTGAGAACCTCGTCTATAAGCCTATTCATTCTCCCTCAACCCTCCAATCCTCACCCCTTACCCTTGGAGGACCAAGTCCCTTGCTGAAAGAGCAAGCAAGTTCCATTTTTCACTCCATCCTTGGGAAAGGGTTTCTAGGGTCACTTTCCACCCATCCATTAACATATACTTTACAAGTGATCCCTACTCTATGGGGACTCCTCCCATCGGTGAAAGTCCGTAAAGAGCAGGGGGACTTATCTATTGTGACAGTGGGCTAAGCCTCCATCGTTGCCTTTAACCTAGCAGTTGCCCTCCTAGGAACCCCTTTTAGGTCCCCTGCTGGTTTGAGCCGTAACATTTTTGGTGCCGTTGTCGGGGACACAAAACCTGTGTTTTGTTTCCCATATGACAAATTGCCATATCATTATTGGCAACTCCATTGAATGAAGATTGAACTTTAAGGTCGATGCTTGTAGGGTGAAGCAAGCATTTTTCTAGGCATTTTTAATTTCACCCTAGCGACTCCTACATATGTTCCATGTATACCTCAAATAGGTTGTCATTCTTTCGTAAATTTCTAGCTTTGGACATTGCTAGCATCCGTGGACATCCTAATCATGTCGCGGGAAGGATGCTTCGTGGGATGCCCTTGTTTGATGGTCATCCACTCGACCATGTAGAAAGATTTAATGCACATGCTTCAAGAGAGAAGGTTGTCCACCAAGATGCCCTTATGTTATTGTTCATGGGATCTCTCAGTGGTCATAACTCGTGGCTGCATAATCATGAGCCTAGGAGCATCTCATTTATTGAAGAGTTTGTTGATGGCTTTCTTAGGCATTTTCAAGTACACCCTGCATTAAGAATCCAAGAGGAAACCTTCATCAAGCATCATGAAAATATTAAGAATCTAGGGAATGAGCAAGAAGACTAGTCCTCCTTGGGTCCACATCATGAAAATAATGATTTTGAGGACACACGCACTGGGAAGGATGAATATATAGAAAGTGAAATTGAGACCAACCATACCTTTCTCAAGGATATTACTCTCGATGAATCCTCTTTTGAAAACCTTGAGAGAGGTGACCCCATTGATTCCTTAAAAGATGACATTGACGATTATTTTCTCATTAAAAAGGAGAAATGGGAAATTGTTGGTCCTCAATTTGATTGTGCCCCCATTTATGATACCGACAAGGAGGATGAGGATGAGATTGGTCTTCCCTTCTCCTCAAGCACTATTTATGATGACATACCCATTGATACCCTTGGGGAGGAGAATCTTTATTTTCCTTTGCATAAAGAGGGGTAGTTGTGTAATATTCCTAATTAGCCATGGCTAATTGGAATATTCAATTTTGCTCAATTTTGCCTTCTATAGTTATTTATAAATAAAAAGGTGAGGAAAGGGGGACATAACTCACTTTTTGAATAAAGTCACTCCCTAGTAGCACAATGTTATAACTTAAAATGGGAGCCAAGGGGGCCCAAGGACCACGTAGAGAAGGGGGCCCACGTAGACATTTGGAGGGAATGCGCAGATGGAGAAGGAGCACGTGGCAAAAGAGAGGCTACGTTGGAGGAGGTGGGCCTTAGGGTTTTGAGAGAGGCCAACGCTATAAAGGAGAGAGGAGCCTCCTCATTTTGGACATTGGATTATGTTGCATTTGAGCTAGTCACTTCGACTTAGAGCACGCTCACTGTTTAGCCTGTCTGCATCACTATTTAGTGCAACAAGTGTCTCTGTTCGGAGATCTCACCCTTAGCCCTGGGGGACTTCGAGTGCCTGCTCGGGCAAGGTAGTTTCATCAGTATTTTGTAGGAGGAGCAATCTTTGGAGTTGAGGAGGAACTGAGCATTTTGATGACTGCACAGTCTTGAGAGGAGAGGACGCAGTCACTTTTGGTAGGAGCTCCGGATTGGGTTTAGGTGATGGATTTGAGCTTGGAGATTGAGCAGGGAATCAACCCTTACATATTGGAGGATTTTGACAATCTCGGGTAGAGTTTTGGAGGATTCTCTTCAGGAGCAGCGCAGAGCCTTGAGGGATAGCGTAGATCCTCAAGGGGGTGATTTTTAGGGGTTAGCTATTTTAGAAAAGTTTTTTGGGCTTTTCTGGGTTTATTGAGCAGAGGTTGATTCCAGAGTTTCAACATTTTCTGAGAAGGGGAGCAGCCCCAAATCCTCACTTGATTCTAGCAGTAGCAGCAGCACAGTAGTTCTCCAACAGCTTGGACGCAGTTCAGAGAGAGGCCATTTCCTTACCATTCTGAGTGTATTTCTTCACTTGCCTTGTGCAAGTCGAGGTGTTATCTTTTTGATCACCTCTTGTACTCTTTCCATTACTTAGTATAATAAAATGGCTTAGCATTTCTCGAGTATCTGCTTATATTCCATGTATACATTATTGTATGTTGCACTACTATTATTTTTATCTCTTTGAGCTTCCCAACTACTATACCACTTGTGTGCTTTTCTCCTATATTCTTAGACAGAGTCTGGAAAGGGCCAGGTAGCCTCCAGATCTCGTCCTCTTTTCAGAGGCGACATATCTGGTAAAGGCCCTCCCAGTCCATCTCTGGTTGGAGTTTGCTTGTGTTTGAGGGATATCTCTAATAAGGGATACTATAGTGGTATTAGAGCATAGATCTGGCTCAGCCTGTGGAGCTAGCAGTGTATGACACTGAGGGAGAAGCCCTACATCTGTTACAAAGGTAGGAAATACAGAGATTTTGAGTGTAGGTTGGAGAACACCTATGGAGAGGGAGACTGTATTCGGGTGGTGGACACATAACAGGAAGAGCCGGTGGATCCGATGGCAGATGAAGATGGAAGAGATTTGTGGACATGCTCCTCAAATCAGTGTAGGATTTGTCGAGGCAGATCGAGGTGATGGGGCAAAGATTCATAGCGGTGGAGGCTAGACAGCATGAGAACCCACAGGTTTTCCAGGTTGGTGAGGGATCAGGTACATCGCACCATTTGCCAGAGCAGGGTGCCACTCAGCGTGATACTATTCAGCAGATGGCCTCACATGCCCCTACACGCTCTACCACCCCCACTTTCCTAGGAGCAGACACGGAGGCCGGAGCCCAGCAGGAGGCAGAACCCAGTCATATGGGCGATTATTTTGCAGAGTACCAAGCCTATGGGCAGGAGTTCAGGGATGCTATCTCATTCAGAGACTTTGTTCAACTCTAGCGGGATAGTAGACCCCGCGACCATCACAGAGGGTACTGGCATTATCATGATGGAGACAGCCACTGCACAGCTAGTAGATTCCACTTGCCTACGTTTGATGGCTCATCAAACAGTTCGGCAAAGTCTTGGGTGGAGAAGCTGGACATCTATTTCCAACTTAACCAGATGTCGGAGACAGAGGCCATCAAGGTGGCGACATTACATTTGGATGGTGAGGCCCAGTATTGGTGGTTCCATGGGCTGGTTACACTCGGACACTCCACAGTGACGACATATGCCGAGTTCACCAGGAAACTGATAGAGAGGTTTGACCAAAGGGATCTGGAACATCACTTTGTTGAGCTGAGGAAGCTCAAACAGACTGGGAACCCAGAGACCTACATTGCAGACTTCTTGAGGGTTTCAGTGATGGTGCCAAATCTATCCACGGCACGGAGGATCTACATGTTTGTTGAGGGGTTAGCAAAGCCACTTCGGGGTCTAGTCAGATCCACTAGACCAGTCACACTCCAGGATGCTATTAGCAGGACCCGGGACTTCAAGATGCTTACCCAGGACCCGGACACCTTACCCCCAGAGACAGGCTTTCCAGCCTAAGGGGAAGGATGTGAGGAATCCGCCTCCAAAGGGGAATCCAGGACGAGCACAGATTGGTGATGATGATGTCAAGAGGGAGCTGAAGAAGAAGCGGTTGTGTTTTACCTGTCAGGAGCCGTGGGCACTAGGACATAGATGTGCTACTGGCAAAGCACATTTTATTGAGGTCTTCTCCGAGGGCAGCGGGCAAGAGGATGAGGAGTGTTGTTGCACAGATTGTCACGACAACACTCAAACCGGGGGCTGTCACTCTGATCCCCGATCTCTCCGTTTAAGCCTATCTCCCGCGGCTAAGGGGGGTAGACCCTGTAGGGAAATGGATGTCCAATCGTGAAACAGTTGGGTTGGGAGACACGAGAGGAAACCAGCACTAAATAGATTTTATTAAATTAACAGACCAGTGCCTTATGTTCAAATGATTACTTACTGAATGTTGTAGAAATGTAAACCATGTAGAGCAATCATTTATCATCAAATAACTTCAAAATCAGATGCGGGAAAATGCTTAAATAATACTTCAAAAATTTAAAACTTCGAAAGATAATGATCGACACTCAACCATGCAATTTTTAAATGCTAACCAGATATTACATTCATGATCATTCAAGCATACTAAATCACATCAAAATGATGAACTTTAATTCCACATCAAAATTTTAATCTTAGCAGGAAAAAATAAAACGTAATAAACCCTTGAGCCAAGATCGAATTTGGCAAAATATTTCTAAAGTATTTTTATATTTTTCAGACAAAAATTTAAACCTAAAAATAAAAAATCTACACTTTAAAAGAAAAGAAACTTTCCCTCTTTTTTTTATAATTTTATAATTTTTATAAAAAAAATTATGATTTAAAATTAAAAAAAGAAAAAAAAAGAAAAATTCTTTTATTTTTATTTTTTAAAACTTCAAACCTAAAACTAAGAAAACATGGAAAATAAAAATTAATCTAATCTACTACTAAAATCATAAAAATCAAATCTAAATCTAAAGCTAAATATGCTAACTATATCAAAAGAAAAATTAGAAAATTGATTTTTTTATTTTTTTATGTTTTCAACGCAAAACTTTACATTTAAATTTAATCACAAGCAAGATCTAAAAAGAAACGTAGATCTAAATGAAATTGAACAATTTAAATTCTATTAAGGAATCAACCTACGTTAATCACAAAAAAAAAAACGAAAATTGAAAACTAAGTTTCCCATACGCATGAAAGAATACCTGGCCCGTATGTTCTTACTTGTGCGATTTGCAGCTCATGGCGAGAGAGGTTTGCGTGGCTGTAAATGCAGGTTTGCGTGAGCAAGGAATGGCACGAAGGCAGTTTGACAGCGGCCCAGAGGAAAAGGGGGAAATGCGCAGCAAGGAGCACGCAAGGGTTATGACTGCGCAGGTAATGAAATCGTGACGTAGGCGTTTGCAGCTGCGTTGAGGGCGGGATTGAGCAGATAAGTAGAGGACGAAGGTGGGAATGGTGCGGATAGCAAATGGCAGCAGCGAGTGAACGTCAACGTTACAGCGAAGGAGAAGGAGAGGGAGCTGCGTGGGTGAGCAGGCAACTTGCAAGTGAATGGGGCTGGAAATGAATAGGCAGGATTTTTAACAGTGAGGGGATTGAAAACTTGAACGTGGGATAAATAGCTTGGACAGGGCTTGAGAAATCAATGGAAAATATGATTTGCTGTGGTGAGGACGTGGGAGAGATGGAAAAATGCAAATGCGTGAAGACTGATAAAAGACTGCGGGTATTCTTTTGCAAATTCCACCAGGCAACTTACGATTCAAGAAGATACTTTCCAGGAACCTTGATGAAATTCCTTGAGCCCTTATCTTCAGTTTATTGCAGATGAAAACCCTCGCAATAGAACTCCAGATCTGAAGGCAACAAAAATTTAGAACCCTTGAACAGCCAGAATAGAAACCCTGCAACAAAAACTAATTTTCCACAAGAATTTGTCTCAGACCTGCAACCTGCAAATGGAAAACCCAAAAATCTGGAAAGTATATGCAAAGATTAATAAATGAAACTCTACAAACCGGTTCAAAATTTCAAAATTATAGCTCTACAACAGCCAGATTTGTCAGTTTATGATCTACAATATTTTAGAAATTCAGATTTACTTATGAAAAATACTTTAGAAATCTCTCATGCAAATCAGAAAACAAACTTAAATAATAAACCCAGGATCAAAATTAGTTGGGCTCTGCAAGAAAATGCTTGCGGGAGTTGGCTGGTTCAGCCGAGAACTTCCCCAAACGCCCACTGATCTTCTTCAATAAGGGTTTCCTGCACAGCTCACTTCAACCATCAATAAAGAGAGAAAAACAATACTAGATCTCAAAAAGCAATGGAGATACCTGCCATTACTTCAGAAAACCTAATACCATTCAAACCCTAGCAAGTGAACAAGATACCTATGCTTAACAATACTCTTCAATAAGTTGTTACTAATGGCTGAAAATTAAAATATGCAGAAAATAAAATAGCTCACAGCACTTTCAGAGAGTAACACCAGCAAGATTTCAACCCCAAAGTCTTTCTTTATTAGCACCAGAAAAAGTTTACAAGAGAGTTTCTTCAGCACAAGACTCACAGATCCAATGATCTCAAATGACCCCTAGCACCCTATTTAAAGGAAAAATTCCCAACAGCTAGTACGAGTGATCCACGTCAAAATGATCTCAACCGTCGATGAGGATCAAGACATCTCTTAATCTCATCCGTCGAATTTTTTAATGCATTAAAAATTGAAATTCTACATTTATTTACTCAAAAATATTATTATTTTATTATTTTTAGGTTTTTACTTTATTTTATTATTTTTATTTATTTTTTTTAATTTATTTTATAAATTTTATTATTTTATTATTTTTTTGAAATTTTTATTTTTTTATTATTTTTTTTTTAATTTGTTAATTTATTTTTAAATGGATCTTCGAACTTAGCCTTTGGAAAAATCACCTAGGACCTAGGACTTAGGACTTATGAGGGGATTAAAACATTTTCTAACCCTCAAGACACTTTACATCATGACTTTTACAACTTTACATCTCAAGGGGGAGAACCCATTTGACATAGACCCTCATAAACCACCCAGTTCTGCGACACAACTATAATCTAGCAGATTAACACACTAGGATTCTCCTAAGATTCTAATGACAAAATCCATTCCGGCTTTGGGGTTAGGCTGAAGGAAAACTCTGCCGATCATAGATCGGTGAGACAAAAAACCTTCTGGAACTTAGATTATCACTAGAAAATTAGGTCCACCTAGCGAATTTACATACATGACTCAACTCTGCTAATATTATTTACAATTCAATATGCAGATTGGGTTTACAACATAAATTGATCAAGTCGACGATGACTGTCAAATGGCACGGACATGGCGATCAAGTGTTATCCCTTTTTGCGAAGAAAAGGGGGTGTACTGCTGGGAAGTTGACACGTAGTGGTCAACAAGGAGGATGATGTGGAGGCAGGAGATAGTCATGCCGTGCAAGATCCTTTGCCACCTCCACCACCACCAGCAGGTGGTGCAGCTTTTGCAACTACCAGACGGGCCCTTGCAGCATTGCGAGGAGTTCCCAAGTATTTGACGCTGTGCGTATGGGGGACAGTACGTGGCCAGCGAGTATCAGTTTTGGTTGACATTGGGGCAACCCACAACTTCATTGATGCACAGATGGTTGAGCGGAGAGGTATATAGACAGAGAGCTTTGATGGCTTTTCAATTTTGGTCCCAGGAGATTAGAACCATGGTGTGTGCTCGTTCTGTCCCAGAGTTATCAGTGACGATGGGCACCTACACACTGACTGTCCACTTTTTCGTGGTCAATATTCTGGACACCAACCTGATACTGTGTGTTCAGTGGCTTATCACTCTAAGGAAGGTCACGACAGATTGGAAGGCCCTAGAGATGGAGTGGGATGATGAGAAGATAGGGAGGCATGAGAAGATATGGGGACAGCACACATATCCGCCTCAGACTGTTTCAGCTCATCGAATGGAGGCAGTCTTCTGGAAGGGAGACGTAGAGTGGGCAGTGGAGCTACGTGCATCAGAGGCAGGGACTGCAGGGCAGACGATGCACCCAGAGATATAGTCCATCCTTGACCAATATGCCACAGTGTTTGGGGAGATTCCGCCGGGACAACCACTGGACCAGGGGCTTGAGCACACCATTGAGCTTGAGCAGGGCATATAGGCAGTGATTACTACCCCCTATAGGCATCCCAAGGCCTATCGGGATGAGATTGAGCAGGCCATTAAGGAGTTGCTGGCTCTTGGGCACATTCAGCCGAGCACGAGTCCTTTTGCTTCTTCCGTGGTGTTGGTGAAGAAGAAGGACAGCATATTGAGGATGTGCATTGACTATAGGGCCCTGAACAAGAAGACCCTGAAGAACAGTTACCCCATACCCAGGATCGATGAGTTGATGGATGAGTTGAGAGGAGCACGATTCTTCTCAAAGATTGATTTAAGATCTGGGTACCATCAGATTTGCGTGAGGGAGCAGGACATTCCCGAGACCACCTTCAGGTGTCACTATGGGCACTTTGAGTTTTTGGTGATGCCCTTCGGGCTAACCAACGCCCGAGCTACATTCCAGTCCTGCATGAATCACATTGTCCGCAATCACTTAAGGAATTTTGTGTTGGTGTTCTTTGATGATATTCTCATTTACAGCAGGACTTGGGAGGAGCATCTCCAGCACATTGAGACAGTGTTGCGCATCTTGGACGAGCAACAATTCTATGCCAAGCTCTCCAAGTGTGAGTTTGGGTTGACGGAGATGTTGTACTTGGGACACATCATAGGGGTGGACGGAGTGAGAGTCCACGAGGAGAAGATCAGGGCCATCAGAGATTGGCCAGAGCCGAGGAACGTGACAGAACTTCGGGGATTCATTGGCATTTGTACTTACTACAGGAAGTTCGTCAAGAGTTTCTCACAGCTTGTTGCACCCCTGACAGATCTGACGAGGAAGAGGGCATTCAATTGGTCAGATACAGTGCAGCGAGCCATTGACAGGCTCAAGGAGGTTATGAGCAGCTACCCAGTGCTTGTATTGCTGGATTTTTCGCAACCATTTGTTTTGGAGTGTGATGCGTCGGGAGAGAGGATCGGCGTAGTGTTGATACAGGGAGGTCACCCTATAGCCTTTGAGAGCCGAAAGCTCCTTCCGCATGAGAGGTTGTATTCTATATACGACAAGGAGATGCTGGCCATTATGCATGCATTGGCCAAATTCCGACAGTATTTAGTGGGTAACAGGTTCAGGGTGAGGACGGATCACAATAGCCTCAAGTTCTTTTTGGAGCAGAAACAGCTACATGAGAGGCAGTAGAAGTGGATCAGTAAGATCCAAGCATATGACTTTGACATTGAGCATGTCAAGGGTAACAACAACGTGGTAGCAGATGCCCTTTCACGTAGACAAGCCACGTTGTCTCTTATGAGCTGGGACACAGGCTGGAGGGCTCGACTCTTAGTAGAGTACTCCAAGGACAGATTTGCATGTGAGGTTCTGGATGGGCAGGTGGCAGATGACAGGTACAGGGTAGTCGATGAGATCATCTACTATAGGGACCGGATCTTCTTGACTAAGGGATCTCAGCTCAAAAAGAAGATACTTCAGGCATCACATGATTCACCATTGGCCGGCCATCAGGGGTTTACCAAAACCTATAGGGCCATTAGAGAGAGGTTCTCGTGGAAAGGCCTCAAGGAGGACGTACTCCAGTATATCCGGGAGTGCGATATTTGCCAGAGGAACAAGGGGAAGATGAGCCATCCCGCAGGATTATTGCAGCCTCTTCCCATTCCGGAGGGGAAATGGGAGTGTATTTCGATGGACTTCATCTTAGGGATGCCCATGGTGCAGGGCAAGTATTGTATCTTTGTTGTCGTTGATAGATTGACAAAGTACACATATTTTCGCCATATCCGCACACTACACAGCAGCGCAGGTGGCCGAGCTGTTCTTCAGAGAGGTCTTCAGGCTACATGGTCTTCCTAATACCATCATCAGTGACAGGGACAGTCGTTTCATGGGCAGGTTTTGGCAGGAGGTTTTCCAGTTGGTGGGGACGGAGTTGACACCGAGTATCAGTTATCACCCACAGATAGACAGGCAGACAAAGATAGTTAATAAGTGGTTGGAGGGCTACTTGCGTAACTATGTCAGTGGGTAGCAGCGAGCATGGCTTAAGTGGCTGCATCTGGGGGAGTACTGCTACAACACTACACATCACATGTCCACTGGTATGTCACCATTCTATGCTTTGTATGGATATCATCCTTTATCTTTTGTTGACGTGATGTTTGGTGCTAGCAAGGCTCCGAGAGCCAAGATTTGGATCCAAGAGAGTCAGGATATCCTCCGAGCTCTCAAGGATAATATGGCTACAACGTAGAACCAGCAGAAGCTGTATGCTGATAGGGGTCAAGTGGAGAGACAGTTTGAGGTAGGGGACTTGGTCTACCTATGACTATAGCCATACCGACAGTCGTCACTGAAGCAGAAGGGAGTTGAGAAGCTCAAGACCCACTTTTATGGGCCATACAGGGTGATATGCAGGATTGGACAGGTTGCGTATGAATTGGAGTTGCCCCAAGGCAGCAAGATTCATAATGTTTTTCATGTATCATGCCTGAAGAAGGCATTGGGGCAGCAGGTGACAGTGACAGACGAGCTACCACCCATGAATGATGAGGGGCATTTGGTGTTGTAGCCAAAGGCTATTATTGATACTAAGGAGAGGCAGCTGCGGAATAGGACGGTCCGGGAATTCTTGGTTAGGTGGAAGAATTTACCGGATGAGGATGCCACTTGGGAGAGTGAGAAAATTTTGCAGCATCCATCACTTCAGTTGCTCGAGGACAAGCAACATTTTTTCGGGGGAGACTGTAATATTCCTAATTAGCCATGGCTAATTGGAATATTCAATTTTGCTCAATTTTGCCTTCTATAGTTATTTATAAATAAAAAGGTGAGGAAAGGGGGACATAACTCACTTTTTGAATAAAGTCACTCCCTAGTAGCACAACGTTGTAACTTAAAACGGGAGCCAAGGGGGCCAAAGGACCACGTAGAGAAGGGGGCCGACGTAGACACTCGGAGGGATTGCGCAGATGGAGAAGGAGCACGTGGCAAGAGAGAGGCTACGTTGGAGGAGGTGGGCCTTAGGGTTTTGAGAGAGGCCAATGCTATAAAGGAGACAGGAGCCTCCTCATTTTGGACATTGGATTATGTTGCATTTGAGCTAGTCACTTCGACTTAGAGCACGCTGGCTGTTTAGCCTGTCTGCAGCATTGTTTAATGCAACGAGTGTCTTCGTTCGGAGATTTCACCCTTAGCCCCAGGGGACTTCGAGTGCCTGCTCGGACAAGGTAGTCTTATCAGTATTTTGTAGGAGGAGCGATCTCTGGAGTTGAGGAGGAACTAAGCATTTTGATGACTACGCAGTCTTAAGAGGAGAGGACGCAGTCACTTTTGGTAGGAGCTCCGGATTGGGTTTAGGTGATGGATTTGAGCTTGGAGATTGAACAAGGGATCATCCCTTGCATATTGGAGGATTTTGGCAGAGTCTTGGGTAGAGTTTTGGAGGATTCTCTTCAGGAGCAGCGCAGAGCCTTGAGGGATAGCGTAGATCCTCAAAGGGGTGATTTTCGGGGGTCAGTTATTTTAGAAAAGCTTTTTGGGCTTTTCTGGGTTTATTGAGCAGAGGTTGATTCCAGAGTTTCAGCATTTTCTGAGAAGGGGAGCAGCCCCAAATCCTCACTTGATTCCAGCAGTAGCAGCAGCACAACAGTTCTCCGGCAGCTTGGACGCAGTTCAGAGAGAGGCCATTTCCTTACCATTCTAAGTGTATTTCTTCACTTGCCTTGTGCAAGTCGAGATGCTATCTTTCTGATCACCTCTTGTACTCTTTCGATTACTTAGTATAATAAAATGGCTTAGCATTTCTCTCTGCATTTCTCGAGTATCTGCTTATATGCCATGTATACATTATTGTATGTTGCACTACTGTTATTTTTATCTCTTTGAGCTTCTCGACTACTATACCACTTGTGTGTTTTTCTTCTCTACTCTTAGACAGAGTCTGGACAGGGCCAGATAGCCTCCAGATCTCGTCCTGTTTTCAGAGGCGACATATTTGGTAAACGCCCTCCTAGTCCATCTCTGGTTGAAGTTTGCTTGTGTTTGAGGGATATCCCTAATAAGGGATATTACAAGTTGGAAGTAATCAATTTTCCTTTTAGGAGAGACCCAATCTTTGATACCAAGGAGATTGATAAGGCTCCCACTTCTCTTGAGTATGATTTTAGGTTCAAATCACTTGAGCCTTTAGATTATGATTTTGGTTAAGCACAACTTGTTGAATACAATGCTCCTTTCTCCCCTTTTCCTATTGGTTATCATGTTGAGTCTTCATCAAGTAATTCCTTCACCCCTGGTCATCTGATCTAAAGTAAATGAGAGCATTTTCCCCCTCCTCGGTATAGTGTCAACGAAAATCCCTTCATTGATTATACTTTTCCTCTTTGGAAGTGCCCTCAGGATTTTTATCACTCCATAGTCTCCCCTCTCCAGTGTAATCATCATGTGCAACCTACTTCTCCATCTCGTTGGCCTCCCTTTCCTACCCATCATAACCCGATGAAGGCCATAAGGCATGATGTAAATAATAAGGACAATGATGGAAGTGATATGCCAGAAGTTTCCATCCATCAAAAGCTTATGAGCTTGGTTGTCCACATCTCTATATTTTGTACGATGTCATGGTAGCATTCATTCCACCATTTGGACCCTTGCAGAGGATCTGCAGGCATCTATGATTCATATGGAGATCCATGGGGTCATTTATGTGCCCTCAGACCCACTGGGAGCACCACAGGTCTACTACTTGCAGAACAAAGGGCCACCCCTTTGTCCATCATGTTCTGACAAATTTATTCCTCAATATGGCAGTTCAGGATATTATTGAGCCTTTGGAGGGCCTTACAACATGCACATATTATTATTTGGCCCCTATGAGGCTTATTTTTACACTTGTGAGCTAGTTTGGTGGGCTTATCACCAATAGGGGTTTAATTTGCACATTATTTTATTATTAGGGGCTAATGTAGGCCCATAGGCTAATTCGAACTCATTAGGAGGCTATATATTGATGTTAGATACATTCATTTGGATCATCACTTGACTGGGGATCTCTCTAATCATAGAGAACTTTGCATTTTTCCTTGGAGGATATTTTTTGGAGATGGATGAATTTTGACATATGGATTTGGGCTATTTTTCTTGTCTTGGAGCTTTGTCTTGCAAACGAAATGTTGGTTGGATATATTCTATAACGTTGTAAGTAAATTTTGATGTTGTTATTCTTGTAACTGCACACTGCTAAAATTAGGGCTAGTTGCTGCATAATTGAAATGTGGAATTAAGCATGTTTTAGCTAATTTAATGTATGGGCCAATGTTATATGAATGAAATGTCCTAGAGATTATTTGTCTCGATAAGCTTGCATCATTTTCTTTGAAGTATAAATTTTTCAAGGTCACTTTTCTTTTCTCTCTCAACATTGGATGAAGTTGACTTTCCGAGCCTCCTTGATCAAGAAACCAAGTTCTTACTCATCATCATCCTTGACTCCATATCCCCAAGTGAATTAGGCACTGATCCCTCAAAAAGGGTGATCATTTTAACCCTCTTTTTACCCTTTTCCCCTTTTTCCCTAGGTCTAGCCCCATTAGGTCACCTAGGGCATCAATTTCCCGGGAATTGACCCAAGGAAAAATTTTGATCTCCTACAAGCTACTGCGCTAGTGGGTCCCCTCCCTCTCCTCCAAATTTGAGGCAATTCTAATGGTGGAATCTCCAGGAATCCCAAGCCCTGTTTCTAGGATCTAGTTTTGCCTAGGCATCCCCAAGGCTAGACCACAATAGGATCAATTCAACCTTTTTAAAGTAAATATTCTTGTTTGGTCCTTTCCTTTCACCTTGTCCAGGATAGGAACATCATTGGTTGCTACATTCCATCCCTATGTGGTCCCACTTCTCAATAAAGATTATTTGGCAAGGACCCTTTGGAAATCCAAGCTTCCTAAGGATTATAGGGATTGAGAACCTCGTCTATAAGCCTATTCTTTCTCTCTCAACTCTCCAATCCTCACCCCTTACCCCTGGAGGACCAAGTCCCTTGCTTAAAGAGCAAACAAGTTCCATTCTTCACTCCATCCTTGGGAAAGGGTTTCTAGGGTCACTTTCCACCCATCCATTGGCATATACTTTACAAGTGATCCCTACTCTATAAGGCTCCTCCCATCGGTGAAAGTCTGTAAAGAGCAGGGGGACTTATCTATGGTGACAGTGGGCTAAACCTCCACCGTTTCCCTTAACCTAGCAGTTGCCCTCCTAGGAACCCCTTTTAGTTCCCTTTTAGTTCCCCTGCTGGTTTGAGCGGTAACAGGCCCAACTTCCCCTAGCTCCTCTAGCTGCTGGCTAAGTTGGGACCCCTATTTGACCCCTCAAATCTGCCCAAAAAATTCTGCCAAATTAACCTTGCTCTCTCTTCAATAAACCCAGAAAGGGTTTGCCCTAGTTTTGAAGCTCCAAAATTGACCCCAAATTATTGGCCCTCCTCCAGAAGCAGAGAATGTAACCGACAGTAGATGTTGCGTTTGTTGCTCCACCAAAATGTCGGAAAATCTCCTACAATCTCCCCCAACCCAATTCCAAGCAACCCTAGCTCCTCAATTCCTTCCACAAGCCACCCCACACTTGGCCCCTACAAAAATTGCGCAGTTCCTAAGCAAGATGACGTAGACCCTTCTCCAGGAATTCAAATGGTTGTGGTGTGATGTTTTTGTCCCTGCAAATCTACCTCGTATGCCGACAAATTGATCAAAGAGTTCCCCAGCAACAATACAACCCCTCACTCCAGCTCTTTTCTCCTCCAATCTTTGCGTGGCTCCCTGATCTGTGTCCTAGCTAATTCAGAATTCGTGTTGCCTGTGCGATCTTCCTTCCAACTCCAAAAATGCGTAGAATTTAACTCCTTAGGGTGGCACTTGTGGTCCACCGAAGAAGAGGGTGAGATTCCCCCTTGGAAACCTCTGGTACTAAACAACACCTGTCACTCAGCTGAACAACTTGAGCAACAAAGTGTAAGATATTAAATGATCAAAAAGTCATCAATGATGTTGCCTTTGTCTTATGCATAATTGTGCTCTCTTCCTTCAAGTGGGCCCCTTCACCAAGCAATTTGAGCCCCCTCCTTAGCCATTAGAATTTCTCCATCAAGGGATGTGTATTTCATCATGGGGTGGTCCCCACATCCCACTATGTGATTAATCTTCCCTTTGTCTAATTTTTTGGGCCTCCACTACCACACAACATTAATTTAATTAATGTCCACTCGCTTTTCTTGACTTTGTATCCAAAATTTTCCCCATCCATAATTTACAAAAATTGAGAAAGGCACTTAGCAGATTTTTAAGGGAAGGGATATTACACACTGTCACCTCAGTACAACTTCACATTCACTATTTTTTTTCTCACGAGGCCAAGGTGTTGTTACACCCTAGATCCTTTCCACCGTTCACTACAAATTTTTTTCATAGACAATACCATTATAAATCCAAATGTGTGCAATCTATTACCCTTTAAAGGCCATGTGAGATGAAGTGTAGGTGTGTTGGCTATGAAGTATCCTAGATCCCCCATGTTTATTGGTCATGCCTAGTCCTTTTATTCCCCATTCTCAAGGTGCTTTGCTTTATTGCCTTTATAGCCGATTATCCCTTGGTGGGAATAACTCCCTCCCATGTTGGGCATTTTATGTCTTGGGTAGGTATGCAAGCACTCTTAAGATGGATCTACTTAGACACATGATTTAGGGGACCCCTTAGTTACTCTTTTATGTTATTTCTATGTAAAGGTGATTGCATTATGTAAGGGTGGAAACAACCATGTTTAGTGCACCAATTTTTATTACCCACATGTACCATGTTATCTTATGTATGCACACCTTTGACCTTGGTTATTTTACATCATCATTTTTACATGGTAGTCTCACAATTCACGATGCATTTGCACTCCCCGAGGCACCTATCAGGTTTCCCAAGGCAAGGAAAAATGTTTGTTGCACTCTCCAAGGAAGCCAAGTCATCTCCAAGTCAAAGCATCCAAAGTGCCTTCCTCAAAGTGTCGTTTCAAGCTTTATTTCTTTTGAAGGGGAGGGTTGACTTCACTTATGATAGTCACGGTAGTAAATTGATGATGTGGAAAGTACTTGAAGTGATGTGGATGTGCAAACATGGAAGAGAAATGTTGTGTCAACACTCAAGGACCAAGGCCAAGCATGAAAGCAAAGAAATCAAGTCCTAATTCATTAAAGCGGGCAAGAAGAAGCCCAAAATATGGAGTAGTCCACCTTCAATATAGTCATGGGGTCAAAAGGTCAATTCCAAGAAAATGTTGAGCAAGAAAGGGAGACATTAGGCCTCCCAAGGAATCTAAATTTCTTTTCAAGTCACTTCAAGCCAATTTCAAGGGAAACGTTGGGCCTTTCAAGCAAATCAACCTCCTTTTATACTTGATGTCATTTTGTTTATCAAGGGTTTTATGACCCATTTTTGAACTTGGAAATTCATTCCCATGCTTCATGAGAGTCCCTTGTGTTGATGTTTGTAGCATTGGACAAGAACTTCTGCAAGTGTAAGTATGTAGACATGTGGAAGACATCCATGACCTTCAACCTTAGCAAATTCACTTGAATTAAAGGATTAATCAAAGTGAAGTGCATTTTTATAAAAAGTGAGTTCCATCTAATGAAATGAAAATGTTTTTACATTAGTGAATTAGATGAATCCTAATTGTTGATCTCAAGTGAGGTGAGATCTAATCAAAATCATCAATCACTTTGGAGATTAGGGTTATATATTTGGTCAACAACTCAAAATTATAAAATCAATGCTAGGTGGAGGAGAAAGACATAGCGAACACAAGATACATTGAGTGTTTGAGTCACAAAGGACAGTGATTCAAGGAGATCTCAACAAAGATGAAGGAGAATTGTCATCTAAAGATCAAGTCCATGGGAGAAATCTAAAAGAGAGAGATTTTGCAACAAAGGAATCATTTCTAATAGAGGCTATATAGTAGGTTTGTAGAGGCAACAACAATATTAGCAAGAAGAGGCGGTACATAGGTTTGCAAGGCCATACACGTACTCTAGAACATGTAGCATCTGCTCATGCTGTTAGGAGGCTGTAGTCTTTCAATGTTGCATTTGCTAAGGCCATATACCTCTTTGAAAGGCCTAGGTACCTAAGGAGTGTGTGCCCTCAAGGCTTGGGTTGCTATGGACCACCTGACAAAAACAACATGAGCTCAAGTGAAAGCAACCATCCATTAGAGACTAAGATAATGTATGCATCTAAGTGGACCAAACTTGAACATTAAGAGAATGTAAATACTTCAACAAGGATCACCTTTCGATATCTAACTAGACCAATTCTCGTAAAGGTGGCTAATGGTCAACCCTATTGTTAATTTGGTAGCTTAGGGACAAATTCCCTCCTTTGGACAATCTTCCTCATCAAGAAAGACCCCTCCTAGCCCTTGGAAGAATTTAATTTGGTTAAAGAAAAATATATTTTTAATATGGAAACCCACATGTGCACAAAAGGACAGGTTGGCCCTAAAAGAGAAATTGGACACCCTCGGAAGCCAATAAATACTTGTCAAGTGACCCTCATTTGGAGATCATCATCAAGCATTTTCTTCTTCCCTCTTCTTTGGTTTGGCTCACATAGGTTTGAAGTTGGTTCGCGGAGATTGGTTCGTACAGGTCTGAGATTGCAAGGTCCGAAGCTCGCACATGCAGATTAGGGTTTTTTTTGGTTTGCAGCCATAGGGTTGTAACAGGAAATTTTCAGCGGTAGTCACATGCATAGAAGCCTCTTTGTGTGGCTAGAACGCTTCAACGGCACACATGACCGTTAGCTCCATGCAACTGAGACTTAGTGTCCTTTTTTACAGTTGACCGCAGATTTTGATATTTGATTGCAGATGGCAACAGTGGACCACAAGCTTGTGAACATTGATTTTGATTAGTAATGTTGTTGGGTTCATCTCTTGGATATTGTTTGGTTGATTTTGTTGGATAGTTTTATGGTTGAAGCACTGAATCATTGCATTCTCTCTTTGCTAAATATTTTATGACAATCTAATAAGAAGAAGAATTTGAAAGGGTTTTCCCCCTTTTGGGGTTTTGCTCTGGTCTTCGACCAATCCTGTGTCACTATGCGTGAATGATTTTTTTCTATTGTTCCTTTATGTTTCGATGCATTCATGATGATATTGCTCTTTCTATATAATTGCATATGTTGTTAATGATGTTATGGTGTTGTGGGGTGAGTTCAATATATAAATGACGAAATGAAATTATCTAAGGCAAAGAACAATATAGCCCTAAGAAAAATTAACATGGAATCAGAGTTGGGCTGAAGAAAAGTCATTGAAGATCACCCCTGTGAAGACACCATTGGTGGAAGCAAGAGAAGATGGAGGAGACCTAAAAGATTGCTAGGGTTTGAAGGAAACCCTAGGCATTCTGATTATTAGGGTTTGATGAATATCATGAGGTTAGGGTTTGAAAGAAACCTTGGAATATGATAAAGGCTTGAGTCTTGCAAGCATGATCAATGAGAAGTTGTTCTAGCACTTGTGACAGATTGAGTGTAACCCTAGTTGGGCTAGTCTCAATTAGGCTTGGTTATTGATGAAGACGATTGGAAATATTGAAGGCAACATTGTTACATAGATAATGGATAGTACTAATTCTTGAAGGCTAGTTCAAGAGGGAGATGATAACCTTTTCGTTAAAGATAAGTACATTTTAGATTTATGTTATTTCTTTGTGATACTAGACTTATTGTTTTGATTATTGCTTATACTTCTTGCATATTCGAGTGTCTGAATACTTCTAACCTCCAGATGAGATGTGATAAGTAGATCCCTTTTGAGGATCACCTAAGTTGCAGGAAAAGAGAGATAGTGCAGGAAGAGAAAAGTTGGTGCTGGAAAAGGAAAGAGCTGCAAATGACAAAAAAGTGCTACAAGTTGCTAAGACATCCGAATATTACAAGGTATGTATAGTACATTATTAGCTGCAATATTGGATGGCAAGGTAAGCCCTAAGGTATGACGATAATATCACCTTCATAAATGACTGATGCATGCATATGAAAGTAAGGTTGATTTCTGGTCCATGTGATATATTGGTGCACTTGATCTTTGGCAAGTATCTTACATTCTTTAGACATGGTGGATTTCCTAATCTTATAAAGCAAGCTACAAACATTGATTTTGATAACTTGATACTATTGTTAATGCTTGTGATAAGCATGGTAACCCTGATAATAAAAGTAATACTCGAGATCTTGTTGATCTTGGTTAGGTTTTGATAAGTTTAGTAAATTTGACAATGTATGCCTTGACTTGATGGTTGAGTAATGTGATAAAGAAGTGATGTTGTGATTATGATCCTTGAAGTATGAAGATACACTTATATAACACTAACCTTTGATGAATATTTGATGATAATTTCATTTCTGATAAAGTAGTTGATGACAATTTGTTATGACTATGATGTATACATGTCTGAGAACCTTATAGTTTGACTCTGTGATCTGACAGTTTCGTTGATGCGTGACAGTGTTATTAATAGGTTGATGTCTTGAATGATGATGATGATGGAAGATGCTTCCCATTTAGAGGGAGAAACTCTCCATAAGATCCCAACTCCTATTATTATTTGTAGTAAAGGAATAGAAGACTCTTGATTATTGAAGCAAGGTTTATGGACATCAATAGATGATCATATAATCATTTTTAAGTTATGATCTGAGAAAAAAGGGTTTCTCCTAGTCCAAGCCCCAACTGCTGAGAGAAAGGCTTAAGGGTGTCACTATAGGCCTCCCAACCGCACAAAAGAAGGCTTATGGGTGTGGTTGAGACTATAGGATACAAAAACTAAAATCTTATGCACAAGACGAAAAGCGCACCAAGAGTATGACAAACCTACATATATGAAGCAGATGATAGAAAGTTCTATGAGCAGGGAAGTTTGACTTGTTGCAGAAAATGTGAATGTCTTAATTGTTAAAATTGGCAACTAGGGCCAAACTCCACGAGGATCACCTTATTCATGGTTGATAATATTTTATCTAGATTCCTCTCATCGAGAGGTGTAGGATTGATCTAAAGATCATCCGATTCCGATAAGTATTTATGGAGATTTGAATTTATTTTGATTCTGGACAAATTGTCAAAGTCGGCCAGCAACTTATGTAGGCTCAGAAGCCCAACAGACACATCTATTCATCATCAACGTTTGCATATAAATACAGGATGTCTCCTCCTCATTTCGACACACACTTCTCAACACTCTCTCTATCTCTTCTGCGCAAAAAAGAATCTCTCTCTCTCTCTCTCTCTCTCTCCTGCGTAGATAGGTCTCTGTCTCACACATGGGAAGGAAGGACGCAGTTTTCTAAGGGTTTACAAACTGCAGATTGGAACTTTGACCAGCATTCTCTCTCTCTTGACTGTGCAGTAGGTGACGCTGACTCTCCTTGGAAATCCGCAGTTTTTGGCATAGGAGTCGAGGTGATCTGACCTCCGGTTTGGAAGATATTGACTACCCTAGTTTAGGGTCGATGCCAATAATGTTGATGCCGATGATGTTGATGCTGTTGATGCCGATGCTGCTGATGCCGCTGATGCCGATGATGCTAATGCTGCTGATGCCGATGATGCTAATGCTGCTGATGCCGATGATGCTGATGCCGCTGATACTGATGCCGATGATGTTGATCTAGGGTTTTTTGCTGCTGATATAAATCAGATTTTTGTACTATTTCTCTCTGCTGAATTATTGAAGATAAAAGAAGATTTGATCAAAGGGTTTTCCCATATTGGGGTTTGTCCCTGGCTAGTCGCCACATCTTGTGTCTCTTGTCTTGGCTTGTTTTCTTTTGATCATTTAATGTTCTATCTGCACTTTACTTATGTACATGTGATTGCTAATCTATGGATAATAATAAGAAAGATAAGTAAACTGCTCTAAGCATAGAACATACCATAATTTAACATGGTATCAGAGTTGAGGTGAAGACAAAGCCCAAGCAAGAGCAAGAGCAATCACCGAAGAGAAGGTTGGCAAGGCTATCTAAAAAGAACTATGGGGTCCTCAACACTCTTCCCTGCCGAAGACAAGCTCCGTGAGAAGTCTGACTATCACGGATGGAAGATGTCTCTCGATCTGACTTTAGAAGATCAGGAAGTGTTGGACCATGTAAGAGGCAATATTATTGAGCCTCCATCAAATGCATCCGCTGCTGCCAGGAACAAATGGAAATCCGGAGAAGTCAAAGCAAAGAAGATCATCCAGGACTCTATTGACAAGCGCTTGGTGGCCTATGTTTCTGAGTTGAACACCTCCAAAGAAATCTATGATAGACTGGTGAGTTTATTTAATGGCAAAATGCATTCAAGAAGAAGCAAGGATGGAAGAACAGGAAATGCCCACACTTGAAGGTCATCCGCTACCTTTTCTTCTCATGCTAAAAGAAGAAACAATTCCGAGGCTAAATCCAAAGGAAAGATTGGACAAAAGGGTGGAAGAAAAGGATGATGTTACCATTGAAATAAACCAGGTCATTATGCAAGGCAGTGTCCTGATAAAAGGAACTCACACCGACATGATGATCAAAATCCCTCTCAAGGCAATCAAAGAAATGGCAGGTCAAATGGCCGAGGTAAAAGGAGTGTTGGAAATCAAGGAAGAGGACAACCATTCAAGAAGGCAAGAAATTCCAGGTATGAATCTAACACTGTTGACAATAAGCAGGATGAATATCATCTACCAGCTGCTCTATCTACCTTTGCTCCTCTGGACTCGCTGGGAAATTGGCTTATTGATAGTGGCGCCTCAAGGCACTTCACTAGTTGCAAAGAAGTTCTCCATATTCTGATAGAGAAAGAAACCAACCTGGAAATTGTCCTTGGAGATAATATGAAATATTCCGTGAAAGGTGTAAGCAATGTCTCTCTTAAATTGAATCAAGGTAATACAATCCACCTACAGGATGTATTATATGATCTCAAAAAGAACCTGGTGTCCATTTCGGAATGGAAGACAAAGGCTACCAGGTGGCTTTCAGCGATGGCAAGAGGCTGGCATTAAGAGGGAGACTACTACACCATATACTCCTGAGCAGAATGGTGTGGCAGAAAGGAAGAACCGTACGATTGTGGAAGCTGTCCAGGCCATGCTTCATGATCAAAGACTTCTGAAGTTTCTATGGGCTAAAGCTGCAAACACCGCCATATATGTACAAAACCGATGCCCTCATCAAGCACTGGGTTCCAAAACTCCTGAAGAAATGTTCACCAGTAAGAAACTTGACGTCTCTCATTTTAGAATTTTTGGAAGCCCTGTATATTTTCATGTGCCGAAAGAGAAAAGGAATAAATTGGGTGCATTTGGAAAGAAAGGAATCTTCGTGGGTTATAGTGAAAATACTAAGGGCTATAGAATCTATGTAGCTGGTCAAAGGGAAGTCGTGATTAGTCATGATGTTACCTTTGATGAAGATATGGCCCTTAGCAAGGTGGACAATCTTCCTACTTTAAGGAGCTCTCAAGAAGCTGACACCAGGGAACCGAAAGAAAAAGAAGATGAGACAATGTTGGATGTGGAAAAACCCATGGATCCTATTGATCCTCCTTCGCCTGAGCCTTCCTCTTCCAGGAAGAGGCCTTCATGGCTTAAGGGGACACTTGATGATGCTGAAGGACACACCGCACCTAGTGGAACCTTCTGTGAAAGTAAGAAGCCGAATAGGTATCAGGGATACCTGACTATCATGAGCACGATCATCCAAAATGAGCCTTCATCATTCACAGATGCTGTCAAGCATCAAGTATGGAAGGATGCTATGACTGAAGAATGTGAGTCTATTATGAAGAACGATGTCTGGGATGTGGTCCCCAGACCCCAGGACAAGACATTTGTCACTTCTAAATGGCTTTACAAGATAAAGCATGCCGCTGATGGAAGTACGAAAAAGTATAAGGCTCATTTTGTCGCTCGAGGCTTCTCCCAGAATGAAGGTATAGACTATGACGAGATACTTGCACCTGTTGCCCGATATACCACTATCTGCTCAATCATAGCCCTTGCTGCTTTGCAAGGATGGAACATACATCAGATGGATGTCAAGACTGCATTCTTACATGGTTCGATCAAAGAGGAGGTCTATGTGGAGCAGCCCGAAGGATTTGAGATTTATGATCGAAAATCTCATGTGTGTAGGTTGAAGAAAGCCCTTTATGGGCTAAAGCAAGCACCCGGAGCATGGTATGAGAGGATCGATAGCTACTTGATGAAGATGGGATTCACTAGGAGTGAAGCCGATCCTAAACTTTACTTTAAGGTTGAAGATGACGGACCTCTCATACTGGTGCTATATGTTGACGACCTCTTTCTAATAGGTGCATACCCTCTCATTCACAAATGTAACAGGGCGCTGGCTTTTGAATTCGAGATGAAAGATCTAGGACTCATGCATTATTTCCTAGGACTCGAAGTCTGGCAGAAACCAGGGGAGACTTTCTTATCTCAAGGAAAGTATGTGGTGAAGATACTGGAAAGATTCGACATGGTGGATTGCAAGCCTGTAACTACTGCGATGGAGCTTAACTTTAAGAAGTTAAGCGGTAGTGCTGCCGGACCCGTTTTACAAAATGCTACCAAGTATTGACAGCTCGTCGGAGCATTGATGTTCTTGATGAACTCCCGTCCTCAACATATGGTTGAACATCACCACATACATTGGATAAGGAGACTCGGTATAAGAGGAATCACAATGATGAATGGATCAAAGATTGGATAAGGAGTGATTCTTAAAGCCTATTCACAAGAGAGACTCAATTAAATAGCTTGCTTGAGAAGCAAGGTGATGGGCTCTCTAAGAAGGGTTATGAGGATACCTTGGCCTAGGGTTGGAGGATATGCTTTGACAAGGGCCTTCCTAGACTTAAGGATCCTTATGGAGAAATGGATTCTATGAAGTTCTTGTGGAATTTAAGTTATAAAGTTGCAGGACCACAGAGAACCCAGGTGGACGCAAACTAGGTCATGGGTATGGAGTTGATCGACCAAAAAGGAGCTTGACATAATTAGGGAAGAGAATAGGATCAAAGAATTAATTTTATTTTGAAATTTGAATGCAATGATCCAACTGAGGACACTAACCCAGAATCAGCCTAGGGAGAGAAATGATCTTTGAGCTAGGGCTTGCGATATCTCGGGATTCCACCATCAGATTGTGTCAAATTTGGGGGACCCCTTGAGAAGACACCAATGCAGTGGTGGACCAATTTTCAAGGTGTTTGGATGGCTACAAAAGATTTCGCGTGATGCCCTACGATACCTTCTGGGGTTAGGCCTAGAATTGGGAAAAGTGGAGAAAAGGGGAGGAAATTTGACCACCAAAGAGATATGAGGATCAATGCCTTATTGATTGGGCTTAATAGAGTCAAGATACACAGATTGAGAATTTTTGTGTGCTAAGGAGCCCTAATTGATCTTTGCTAGCCTCTCCAAGGGCAACAACTAGGTCAATAGGGATATATAATTCAAATTTGCCAAAGAGATGAAGTTTCAAGGTCTTTCAACCTAAGAGGTGCCTCTAGGAGCATTCACCTACTCTCTTCAAGTACAACGCATGCATTAAATCACCTATTCAAGGTTCCCAAAAGAATTACGCATTTAGTTTAACCCATGCAAGAATAATGATAACCATAACATGCTATAAAATAACAAGAATAGCATCAAAATTCGGCTTACAAGAGAGAGTGAGTATATTCATTCATCAACTTTGCATTAGAAAGAAGCAACAAAGACAATAGCGACAATTCAAACATCACAGTGCATCAAGAAAGCTCCCAAAAGTTTACCCAACAGAAAGTGCAAAAATCTCTCAAGAGATTCTAATCCAATCTAAGTGATGATGATGAAAATGAATCACCTCACTTGTATTTATACAATCACTAATGAGTTTGATTTGTCTAATTTGGCCTAGTTGAGCCCGAAAATAATGTGCAATAATAACATCCCTTGCTGATAAGCCCGCCAAGATAGCTCAATAACGCAATAATAAGCCTCTCAAGAGGGTAGAATGATCAATAAGTGAGTCGTTGGGCCTTTGAGGAGGCCTAATGAAGTCATGAGTGTGCCATGATGTGAGAATGGACCTCGAACATAGTGGACAAGGGGTTGGCCCCTTGTTTCCAAGCAAATCCATGTGGTGCCCCCAAGTGGGTGTGAGGAGCACAAGGACATCCCCATGGGTCTACAAGTGGATCGAAAATGCGTGTAAACAATTTGCAAGGGCTAGGATGATGTCATAAGCTTTCATCTAGTCCCCGAATCATCTGCCAAGTGTATGGTGCAAGTGTGGAGCCGGTTGGGCATAGTGAACCAGGTGCATCATCCTCATCCAAAAGATGGAACACGAGCAATCAATGAATGGTGTTGGAGATCCATGAAGTAGTCTCTGTTATGGTGCAGGCCCATGGCTCTCAACGCTCAGCCTACAGGTGCCAATGTGACTCTCTAAAGGGCTAGGACCCTGTATAGGGAGACCAAGCCCCAAATGGAGACCCACCTGCAATCTTGCATAAGATCTAGTGCATTCCCTTGCCCTCCAATACAACAAATCATTAGAATAATCAAGTAAAAGAGCTTACAAGTCATGGAATCAATGGGTCATTTCATGGTGACACGCCTTTCCATAGTGGGCTTTGGCATGTACAAGTGTCTCCAAGCTCAATAAGAGGGTTAATAAAGGATCCTTTTAGGTGCTTTCAACTTTTAAAGGAGGTGACATGTCCATGGTACATCCTTCAAGTGGTAGGTGGCAAATGATATAGTAATGGAACAAAGTGGGGATCAGGGGAATCATCGAGGCCACATGTCATGGTACAAGGGTAGCTATAATAATGGAAGCCCACACCTGGGTATATAAGTGTAGGAGGGAGAAAATCGTGGTACATGACTTACCCTGGCCTTTGTTTTTCCACCATTCTTCGTATGCCTTTTGCCTTTAATTGATTTTTCTTCATAACTGCTCGAGGCTCCAAGGGATGAGAGCATGTTGTGTAATATATAGCAGTGGATACCCCCTTAATGTAGGGCAGTTCATCGCCCACCAGGGGTTGGGACAATCATGGGTTCCTTAATGATGGAGAGGGCTCATCTAGGATCCATAGGAACCAGGGTGATGGCCATAGATAAGGGACAGAGCTCATGTTTGGCTTTTTCCCATGTGCTAAATTTGTATGTCCCTGTTACCGCTCAAACTAGCAGGGGTAATAAAAGGGATTCCTAAAGGGAAACTACTAGATCAAAGGGCAATGATGGAGGCTTAGCCCACTATCACCTCAGCTAAGACTCCTTACTCTTTACGGACTTTCACCGATGAGAAGAGACTCGGTATATACAAAAGGTCACTTGACAAAGATAAACAAACCAATGTAATATTCCTAATGGAAATATAAAATGATAAACAAAGCAAACATAACCAAAAACACAAAAAAATATTCAAGCATTAGAACACCATTTTAAAGCCAAAAACTATGTTGCTGAGCCATTTTTTATAATATGAAGAGGGTACAATGAGGTGTTGGAAAGAGTGCACCTAGGCCTGCTCAAGGCAAGTTAGCTAAGACCAAATGAATAATAATAAGTCCCCCTCAAATATTCTACTGCTCTATCTCTTGGCTCTGCGCTGAACTGTGAAGAAATACATTGTTGGGTGTGAAGCTCTGTTGTTAGGGCCTCCTCTGGTGCTCAGAAAATTTCGAGAAGTTAACCTTGACCTCTCAACCAATAACCCACAAAAACCCACGAAGGAATTGGCGAAATGTTGCCCTCGGAATTTCGGCCCAAATTTCCCCCAGCTCCTCTAGTTGTTGCCTAGATTGGAACCCTTGTTTGACCCCTCAAATCTGCCCAAAAAATTCTGCCAAATTATTTCTAAGGTCCTTGTCAAAATCCCAGAAAAACCCAGAAAGGGTTTGTCCTAGTTTTGATGCTCCAAAATTGACCCCAAATGCTTGGCCCTCCTTCACAAGCAAAAGTTGTAGCCTATAGCAGATGTTGCGTTTGTTGCTCCGCCAAAATGCTGGAAAAGCCCCCACAACACTTCCCTAGACTCCACCTTAAGTTTTAGGCCCAAACTCCCTTCACTCCTCAACTCCCAAGTGTGTCTCCTCCAAGCATTGCGTAGTCCCTGCGCTGCTGCTAGTGTCTCCTCCACACAAACTCGCACTCCCACTATTGGAACAATCGGAAAAGGATGGAACTCCCTCCTTGGGCTAGCACTCGAAGTCCACCGAAGAAAGGGTTGAGATCTCCGCTTGGAGACACTCGTGTGCTAAATAACACTTGCAGACTTGGCTTCTGCTCAAGCGTGCTATGTCAAAGACAAGTTTCTGAATAGATGAATGAATGACCAAAATGAGTGCCTCTTGCTCTATTTATAATTCATGGCTCCTCTCCTTGTGGTCCCCACTCTCTCTCTCTCCCCTAATTCACACTCCCTTCTCTTTCCTCTCTCTTCCAAGAGTGTGAGTTCCCTCCTTGGGTCGACTTTTTCTTTCTTGTGGGTTCCACTTTCCACTAGAGCTGCAATATTCTCTTTCCTCCTAAGTCTCGTTGTCAGAATTGTGTCCTCTCCCCAAAATCATCTCTAATGCCGAAAATCAAAATTTGGGATATTATAGTCCTCCCTGCCAAAAATTGCTTGTCCTCAAGCAATGCTTGAACTAGCACCTCCTCTATCTGCTGATCACCCCTATCACCATCAGTAATACCAGGGTCCCAAACATGCCACTGAGTCATCCCAGGTCTTTGCACTGTCCTGACATGAAAGAATCCCTCAATACCAAGATCCCAATCCATCCTGTCCCACTTGAAGTCCCACTCGCTCCAATCACTATCCTTCCCAATATAAGTACTAGAAGTCCCCTGTATACCATCAATGAGTAGGGGATCATGATAATGTGGCACCATGCCCAACTCCTCGTGAAGTTGTCCTACCACGTAGGCCATCCCATTCACTCCAAGTGTATGCTCTTGAAGATACCACCCAATCCCTGTAGAGACAATGTCTTGTTCATGTGAGCTTCTCTTGATATCATCCTGCTAGCCCACCTTCCAAGCTAACGAAGTCCCCCACGCGATCGGTGACTCGCTAAAGCCCAATGGGAGATTTGCATGATCTCCCCCTATAGTAGACAACTCATCCCTAAAGGTTATTGAGCTGTGAAGAGCAATGATGATCAATTCCCTTGCTAATATCGAAGTGGTGCCACCATGTTGAAGCTACACTACTTTGATTATGACATACTCCCCACTGTGTGCAGACTGTATCCTCCTCTCGTGAGGCCTAGTGGCGAAAGATTTGTGAGAGCCAAGCTCATCCTACTCAGGCATACCCTTGATGCCAATAGCTACCCCTACACTGACAATCTCGACCTTGAGCCATAACAAGATAAGTCTGCCTCACCATGTCGTGGAGGTCTCGGTGATCGCCTATGGCTCAACTGCTAGGTCAACTGTACCATCCAAGTTGTAGCCAACCAACATACCTGGGAAATAATAGGTAGTACCACCTAGAACCCAATGCCAGTCTGCTTTGTCGGTATCCACAGTGCCTAGAAGCTCCTGCTGAGCTACATCCAGGTCCACCACCATCTCCATAGCCCACTCCACAGGGTACCAACTCAGAATCTCTCACCATCCAACCCCAAGAGGGGGATAGAATGCAAGAACTCCTGCACATAAAACAACCCCAACATGCAGATTTTGCACCCTATGCAAGTTTGATCGTCTCATCCCACTACCCAGGTCAATGCATAAAAGCTACTAGGTAGCTTTGCCTCTCTCTCCAATGGGCAAAGGTGACCCAACAGTGCTACTAACCTAGTCATCCCCTCTAGTGTGCCTAGACAATTCCATCTCTCTCAATCCAATACGTAGGGAAGGGATGATAACGTTGTAGATCCTGTCAGTGCGCCTCTGCAGCGAACTGTGCTGAAATCCCAACGTGTGGTCTCTATGCTGCCCCTCATCAATGGCTAGCCCAGATGATGGTTGTAGAGACCAATCCAAGGGTCTAGATTAGACTAAATTTAATGTCAACCAAGGTAGGTAAACTTAGAGGCACGTGTCTAAAGTTTATAGACCTAAAAGGATCTCATCTATCTAAATAAGTGTCTATTGTGACAGACTACAACACTCTTTTACAAGAGATTGAAATATGTTTCCTTTCACAATTTAAACACTTATATCATCTAATTTAATTACCTGTTCTAAAAACAAAGTGTTACTCGTCTGAGTTCTCAATCCTCTTACAAGGACATAATTCACAAAAACTCTTTCAAGACAACACACTAAACATACCAAAGATCAAATTCATACTAAGCATACCAAAGATCAAATTCGTGAAAACAGAGTCCATAGAAATATCTTGAAATTCAATGTTCAATTAAACCTTTTACAAAGTCTGATTCAATAATTTTGCAATTGAATTTCCAAGGTACTACTATGAATCATAAAATAACAATCGCAAGAACTTCTAATCAAACTGATCAACTCACAAGCAATGAAATAACATCAAACGCTATTCAGATCTGAAGACTAAATCCTATGAAACAGAAACGAAAGTGTACCAATCTTCACGTAGGGCCCTTCCACGTTTTGATGGCACACTTAGAAAACTTCAGATGATAAGAACGTTAACTCATAAACACCATAATTGATGAAATTCTGCCTTTGATTAAGTTCTGAGAATCGATTACATTCAAAATAGAGTTCTGGAATACGCTTACGGTCTCAAGTCTACTCTTGTCTAATCTCTTTTCCTTATCAGCGTTCCTCTTATTTATTAAAATTTACAACCAAACGTACATTCATTATCACTTCAGATGTTTCTGCTTTTACAATCAAAAACGCTATTTTCGTTTTTCCTAATCCTAACTGATTTCTAAAACAAAACGAAATCAGTTTAGGTAACTTCAGATTTTTGCTGCTTTTACAACCAAAAAGGCTAGGTTTGACCAGCATTGACCATGTATTCAAGAGCTCCAAATTCGATGCTAAATAGATTTTCCACCATGTATGTACATCCTAGATCACGTCCTTATCTTATGTTCCGATTTTCCTGCCATGCCACGTGTCACAACATAAACCAATTACAGGAAGTCATGACATCTCGTAATTTTGTTGAAAATTTCCAATTTTTAACATAAAAATCCATAAATTAAATTTACTGTAAAATAACAATTATAATGCTTCATTAATCAATTTCAATGGACTATGAGGGGTTTATGAAAGAAAATGATAGATAAATGATGGATTTTTAGAAGAAAAGAATGGCAATAAAATAGTACCAACATCTCTCCCAAACTCAATGATTTAGCATGTCCTCATGCTAATCCTGATGTGCTCCCTTTATATTCTGTTCCTGCTTGTTCCTCTGCCGCTTGTAGCAATACATCTATATTCTTCTAAACTTGGGCATTCTTCTGAACTTGGAATTCATGTTTCATATTTTTATATTTTTCTTTGAGAACTTTTTTCTGAGTGTACCATTTTGTCGCCCATTTGCACGTTTCAGTTTGATCAGTCCTAAGTTCTTTGATTTTCTTCTTCAGTTTCTCATTTTTCTGCTGAATCTTCTTGCTCTGAGCTCTCAACATTTCATTTTCCTTCTTTATGACCTTCTCTAACATGTTTGCTTCCATCAATTCCTCTTTTAGCTCTTCAATTTGTTTCTCTAACCTTCTCTGTTTCTTGTTTGTAGGTGCTGGCTCTTTCCTTTCTCCCTTGTTACTCTCAATTTCCATTTCTGCTTCCTGTTCTGGCTATGAATTAGTACTGCTTTCAATTTCCATTGGTGCATTTGCATTTGGCTCTGGTTTATCTTCTTGTGTTTGATTCCTTTTTATTCTCCTTGATCTTCTCTTATAAGTAGTGAAGATTTTATCTTTTTCAATTTTCTTGGCAGTTTCTTGCCTCATCCTTCTTGTCCTTACACTACTGCTGGGTTGAGGAACATTGCTTGACTTACGCTCAGGGATTTCCTCATCAATATGAATCATAAACTCTGTGCGTTCTTGTTCATCTTCTCTAATTTTAATTTGATTGTCAATCAAAAATTCTTTCCATGTTTTTCCTCTCCTCTGCAACTCAAATTCAATTAGAATTTTAATCAACCCAAAATGATACAAACTCCTATCTTCATTACCTTTTTGTTTCTGAATGGTCTTCGACATTTTAGTCAAACTCTGTAAAAGAAAATAGGGCAGACTGATGGTGCATTGACCTTTTAAGTGCAACAGAATTTTATGTGATATAGGTATACTATACTGTAACGTCCTTCACATGTAACAAATTTCTGAATAATGTATACCATTTCGTCCCATGGGTGAATTAGCCAGCTTCTAGGAACACCCTTTTTCCAATTGACAGAGGAAACCCTTGGCCTAGACATAAACTGAGTCCATGATTTTTCCCTAAATTGTTTGGTTTTGAAATACTTTTCCCCTTCTGGACTGATTCCCAATGTTTTTGCTATTGTATCCTATGAAATTCCAAAAGAGAAACTTCCTATTAAATCTCTCTCCGTTGAAGGAAAATGCAAATTGCTTCGTAACTTATTCATTATTTCCATTAAATTTCTCTAGAAAAGGTAACCAGTGTTTTTCCCTTAAAATCTTGACACAGTCTTCATGATATTGTGAACTATCAAATTTTTCGAGCTCTGCTCTATTGGTCATTTTGTTAAAAATCTCTGTTCTAACCCCTTTTTTTATGCTCGAAAATTCAATCAGGGTTTTTAACTTGTTACCTCTTTTCCTGCGTTCCACTGAGCTGACCTAGTTAACGTCCTCAATTCTCCGAGCTTACTTCTTCAATGCCTGAGCTGACCTGGTTAACATCCTCAAATTCTGGGCGGAAGTAAGAAAACTCTGGATAAGCCTATCTGCTATATTTTCTCCCTTTATAGCACTTACTATCTCGGCCCTCTTTAAGAAACTCAGAGTCTAAACATTAACTCCGTAACTAACTTTATGAACTCAGAGTTTTATAAATAAAAATTCAACAGCTGACCTTCATCCAATTACTATGATGATAATGCAGATTCGGAAGGCGCATTCAAATCATGAATACAGAGGAGCAGTACTAATTTGCAGAAGCATAATCATGATAACACAATATGCAAATCATGTGATGATAACAGATATATTTCATAAGCAGACTTGAGTCAAAAGATTGTTTTATAACTCCAACAGTCGAAATGAATGAAATCATTTGAGGACAGACGGTTTAACACTTGTCTTTCCATTGAACGGATTTGTACATTGAGTATCCACTACTTGTTGGTACTTGATTGCCAGAAGGCCGATTTAAAAATGATGAGTTGATGACAAGGTTTGAAGAGCGTAGTAGGAATAAAAATAGGCTAAGGTGTGATAGGAAATGATAAGCAGACTGATAATGAGGTGAGTATTTAGGAATATGACAAAGGTTATGGGGATAAGGATTTTTGAAATTGATAACAAGCAAATAATAATTATCATTTTTAACACTAAAATAATTTAAGAATTTTAAATGTTAAAAATGAAAATTTTAACAATACATTACACTTGTTGGTTGACAAAATGCTGATTTGGCGTGCACAGGTATGACTGATCTTCATTGTCTAAAACAGGTCCCTTTGAAATGAAATTGAATATAACAGGTCCCTTTAAAATCTGAAGAACCATGTTTGTGAAGCTTCTTTTATCCTTGGTGTTGATGTAGCCTTGATTATAATTCTGATGATAAGCAACCTTTGAAAACTTTATTGAAGTAGCTTGATGTATCTTGAATGCAGTCTTTAACAGGTCCCTCTAATATTGGTGATGTTGACATAGCCTTCTGAACAGGTCCCACTGCATATTGGTAATGTTGACATAGTCTTCTGAACAGGTCCCACTGCATATTGCTTGAACAGGTCCCTCTGATTAGAACAAAAACAACGCTTTTATTGAAATATTGAATCATTGAAACAAATCCCTTGAAGATTTAAAAATGAGGAGATGAGATAGGGAAAAACCATTGTTTCTTCTCCCCCACTAAGTCTTTGACTTGTCCTCAAGTCATTATTGAATTGATGAAAAACAGTGAACAAGTAGAACAAGGAATTCTTATTAGCCAAATGATTGGTTTTCTAGTAAGAATTATGGGTTAGAGTGTGCCAAAGTCTGGTTTTCACATCTAGACCATTATTATTATTTTTTTTGTTTTTTGTTTTTGTTTTTTAATTTTTTTTTTTGTTTTTTTTGTTTTTTTTTTTGTATGTATATATATATATATAAAATGAAATTGAATTAACTAAGGTAGAGATATCACAGCTGAAGGCTGAAATATCTCAACCTCCCTTTGCTGAGATACAGTTTGAAGAAAATCCTCCTTGCTGATGGGCTTATGATAGAGTTTCAACCTATGTCCATTGACAATAAAGGTGTTGCCTTCTCCATCAATTGTAGTAAGCTTGATTGATCCATTTTCATATACTTGAACCATTTCATATGGGCCCAGCCAATGTGTTGTAAATTTGGCTTTATGATCTCTGAATTTAGAGTCAAAGAGTAAAGCCCAGTCTCCTCCTTTGAACTGTTTCTTTTTAATGTGTGCATCATGCCATTGCTTCCTTTGTTGCTGCATTAGGATTGTTCTCTCCTCTGCTTGTTGCCTCATTTCATCTAACTGGTTCAATTGCATAATTCTCTCTTTTTGTGCTTCATTGAGATCAATTCCTAAAGCTGCAGCCATCTTATAAGTATGTATTTGAAATTCAATAGGAAGCATTACCTCTTTTCCATACACCAGCTGATATGGTGTAAATCCTGTAGTGTTTTTCCACGTGATTCTGTAAGCCCAGAGTGCATTTTTGAACTTCTCTTCCCAATTCTTTATGTTCATTGCTACTGTCTTAGTGATAATTCCTTCCAATGTTTTATTTGTAGATTCCACCTGGACATTGGCCTGTGGATGGTAAGGTGTACTTTTCCTGTGCTTGATTTTATATTTTTCTGTGATGTCTTTGACCAGCTTTGAAGTAAACTGAGTACCTTGATCCGTCACTATCTCCCTTGGTACTCCATACCTCACAAAAATTTCTTCAAAAAGGAAGTTTACCATTGTTTGCTCAATTCCCCGGACTAGTGCTTTTGCTTCAGCCCATTTTGTCACGTAATCAGTACATACTAGGATGTACTTTTTGCCTTTGGAAGTTGGATTGATGGGTCCTATAAAATCTAGAGCCCATTTTTCAAATGGCTCTAAATGTACTTGAGGCTGAAGTGGCATTTCATCTGTAGCTGTTGGTCTGCCCATTCTTTGACAGCTATCACAACCTTTCACATACTTCTTGGAATCCTTAAAAATAGATGGCCAATAGTATCCAAGACTGAGAAACTTGAATGCTGTTCTTTTTGCTGCAAAATGCCCACCACACAGTTCATCATGACAAGATTTTAAAATATCAATTATTTCATCATTTCTTACACATCGTCTAATAATCATATCATAACCGGTGTAAAATAAATCTCCATTAACCCATAAATATCTAGCACTTTGTTTGATTAGCCTCTTCTTTTCCTTTGGAGTAAAATATGGAGGTGTTTTTCCTATGGACAAATAATTAGCCAAGTCAGCATACCAAGGATTCACTATTGAAATTGCAAATAAATTTTCATCTGGAAAAGAATCTTCAACCGGAACAACCTCACCTGAATGTTGCAGTCTAGAAAGAAAATCTGCCACCTGATTCTCCTTACCTGGTCTATCTAACACTGTAATATTAAATTCCTGTAATAATAACAGCCATCTGGTAACTCTGCCATTAGTGATTGGTTTATTCATTAAATACTTAATGGTAGAGTGGTCAGTATGTACAAAAACCTCATAACCAATTATATAATGTCGGAATTTATTCACAGCATGTATGATTGCAAGCATTTCTTTTTCAGTGACTGTGTAGTTTAATTCTGCAGGTGTTAGATTTTGACTAATGAAATAGATGGCATAATTGAAAGACTCTTCTTTTTGGCCTAATGAGGCACCTACTTTTGGTGCTAATAACCTAGCTTTTCGTGACAAGCCCACCAAACTAGCTCACAAATAAAATAATTAGCCTTTTAAGAGGTCAAATGATAAATAATACATGTCGTAGGGGCCCTCCAAGAAGCCTGATGAGGTCCATATGTGCCATAATGAAGAATAGGACCCTCAAAAATGATCGACAAGGGGTTGGCCCCTTATTCTCCAAACAATAAATCTATGGTGCTCCCAGTGGGCATGGGGGCACAATAATAACCTCATGGGTTTCCAAATGAGTCAAAGATGCTTGTAGATCATTTGTAAGGGCTCCAATGATGGTGTAGGTGATGCCACATCATCTTACAAATCCTGGGTCAGTGGCCAAGTGCATGGTATATCTGTGCATCTTCCTCATCCAATAGGTGAATCTCAAGCAATCTCTGAACATCCTTGGGGATCCATGGAGTGTTGTCTACTTCTGTGGAGGCCCATGGCTCTCAACGCGCACCCTACATGTGCCAATGTAACCCTTTGGAGGGTTAGGACCCCGTATAAGGGGACCAAACCCAAAATGTAGACCATTTGCAATCCTGCATAAGAACCAATGCGTCTCCTAGCCTTCTAGTACAACAAGTCATTAGAGAAATCGAGTAAAAGAGCTTACCAACCATTGACGACAAGTGGGGACTTCATAATGGCCCGCCCTTCCATAATGGGTTTTGGCATGTGCTAATGTCTTCAAGCCCCAAATGGGGTTAGCCAAGTATCCTATTAGGTAGTTTCTACTTCTAAAGGGGATAATAGGTTCAAGGCACATCCTTTAAAGGTGGTGGTATGTGATAGATAGGTGAATGAAGTAGGGATGAGAAGGGGCATCCTTGGGCCAAATGTTGGGGTACAAGGGTAGCTAATAAGAGGGAAGCCCACACTTGGGTATATAATGTATAGGAGGGAGAAATCGTGTTACATGAGGTGCCCCGACCTTGATTTTTCCACCCTTCTTTATATGCTATTTGCCTTTTTATGATTTTTTCTTTGATTGACTGCTCGGGGCTCAAGGGGTAAGAGCATGATGTGTGAGATATAGCAATTCATTGCCCACCAGGGTTTTGGGACAATCATAGGTTCATATATGATGAAGGAGGCTCATAGAACCTATAGGAACCAGGGTGATGGCCATGATGATGGGGTAGAGCTTATGTATTGGCTTTTGCCCACATGCTAAATGTGTTCGTCCTGGACATCTTTTGCATTTTATTGTACATCTTCTTGTTGGATATGGCCAATTATGCTTTTACTTTTCTTTTCAACTGCATCAACTTCCGGGCATCATTCTAGGCCCGACCCAAAGTGTGGGCAAGGGGAAGGGGAGAACTAGCTCTATGTGGACCCAGTGGAAGAATGTGGACACAGATGGGAGAAATGATGAATGGGCTAATAATGAGTGGAAAGGGGGTAATATGTGGGGATTAGGGAGCAGGACCACGCAACCAAAATTAGGGTTTCTCGTGAAATACCATCCCTAAAGCCAAATGGTCAGTAAAAGAGATCCCAAGGAACTAGAATCCAAGGTTAATATCTCAAAGGGGGTCTAGGGGACAAGAGCACAAACCTAGCCCATTCTTTCTACCGAATCCCCCCATTAATTCATGCCCAAAAGTGTCCATGATAACAAGACTACAATACTCAATCACCAAATGACAAGGCATACCTTTAGGTTCGGGAGGCCCACCTTCAAACATACGATCATGACACAAAGGGAGGGGGAGGCTAACTCTATGTGGACCCAGTGGACACATGTGGACCCAAGTGGGAAAAGAGATGAATGGGACCAGTGTTACTTGGGAGAGGGAGCGAAAGTGGGGAGCGGGAGTGAAAACGGGAGCCGAAGCGACATTTTCAAAAGCTCCCGATTTGGGAGCAAATCCCGGAGCATTTTATATATATATATATATATATATATATATATATATATTATTTTTTATATTTTGATACATATGTCAACAAAAACATGTAGAATAATGAATTAGATATAAAAAACATAAAAAAAAACATAGATTGAACCACATAACAACAGTCATCTAGAAGTTATAATCTTCATCAACCACGTCCACAAGTTAGTAACATAGTAACATACAACATATTGAGTCTCATGATTCATCAATCTTAAAGTTTCAAACTTTTAAAATTCAATATATAACATTTATCATCATTGATCACCAAAGTTGTACTTGTAAGCTAAGTGTGACCATTACAACAAATAATATCTAATATGAAATGAAATGTTATAAAATGAAATGAAATGTTATAAAATGAAATGAAATGAAACAACTTTCAACTTTCATGAAGCATCATATTCATAATTCATTACTAATGAGTTATGATTGCCAACTTCAAACTTAAATTGTCATATATTGTTTAAAAAAATATCATAATAAATATGAAAGAGTCTATAGTTATAAAAACTACTAGAAACTAGAAAAGAGAAGTAAATCTATTATCTATTTCTTATGCTTGGGCCTCTTGCCACCACGAGAAATGTCTAATTTTTTAGTCTTGTTGAAAAATCAGGATCTTTGTCATTAATATCACCCTCTAAGCATTAATATCCAGAGGTATCTTTGTCATTACCTCTGTATCTGTATAGGGATCTTTGTCATTAATATCACCCTCTAAGCATTAACATAAGATAGAAAAAGCATAGCATGTCAAGTCAACATTTTGTTTGAGTGATGCATACATTTTTAGGAGGGTCATGATAGAGGAGTTCGACAACCAATGTCACTAACATCAAGGTACATAGAGGGGTTGGTGCTCTTGATTAAATACGAGTTCCATACCCTAATACATGACAAAATTCAATGGAAACATTGCAATCCCCCAATCCTGAAATCCTGCAAAACTGATAAGTCTGCTGGATTTTGAATGAAATCTAAAATTCTACTTTCTCCATATGAAATCCAATGAGGCTGGAACCACTCTCAAACATCCTGAGTCATTTCATGGTAATGTTAAAAATTTAAGTAAAAAGATGAAAATGAAGATTAAGGAGAATGTCACTTTTACTTTAAGAATTTAACATTACCATGAATAGCATATCAATAATAGGGCCATAGACTTGATCATTAAGCTGCCCCACTCACAAATTATTTGTTTTTTCAAAAAAAATTGCATTTCGAACATTACTACAAAAAAAAAATTGCAAAAAAAGCAAAATGCTCCCAAAAACACTCCCGAAAAGGCAGGGAGTGAATTTTTTTTAGGGAGCGTGCTCTCGACTTGCTCCCGAGTCGCTCCTATCCAGAGTGCAGATTGGGAGCGGAATCCAGGGGGGTGCTCCCCCGCAACATTGAATGGGACTAAAATGAGTGGAAGGGAGTGATGTATATGGTGTCGAGAAGCGGGACCACGCAACCAAAATTGGAATTTCCCATGTGGTGCCAACCCTAAAGCTAATGGCAAGTAAAGGAGATCCCACGAGACTAGGGTACAAGGCTAACCACGAAATTGAGCAGTGGAGACAAGAGTACAAGCCTAGCCCACTCCTTCCAATAAATACCCCCACCAATCCATGCCCAAAAGCGCCCATGAAAGGTAAGGAAAATTATTCAACTATACCAATGAAAATCCATACCTTCGGGGTTGGGAGGCCCACCTTCAAACATACAATCATAACAAGTGGGCGAGGGACCACATGCCTAGCTCAGGTGGTGGAGATAATGACACATCGAGCTATCTGGTGGTTGCAAGGCATTGTCGGCTGAGGACCATCTAGGAGAAAAAATTTCTCCTATATACACTACCCACAGGTGGTGGGTAACAATGACAATAGACAAAGTTGTAACCTGGCACTTGAGGACTTGGATTGAAATGTTTAACAGTGATATTAGCAAGAACTTTTATGGCTTTGATATTAGTTTAGTTTGGAATTTAAGGCTTGATAAGCAAACTTGGTTGATTTCATTGCACAATATTGATTTGTTTGAGTTGGGTATATTGGTTTGGTCAGTGTTATGTTTGCAGAAAACATTGTATGGTTTGAAGCAAGCTTGGTATGTCTGCATTGACAAGTGAAGGTTGGAAGCAGTGTCGATCCGAACCTCTACTTCAAAGTGGTCCAAGGTATGCCTTTGATTTTGGTTTTATATGTTGACATCTAATTTTAACAAGTAATGACCCTTTGATAATCAAAGTAAGAGGGAGTTGGCTTCTAAGTTCTAGATGAAATATCTTGGAATGACGCATTACTTTCTGGGATTAGAATTTTGGCAAAGAAATATTCATTTCCTAAGGGAAATATGTTGTGAAGCTATTGGAGAAATTTGGAAAGACGGAATGCAAATACTTGGACACCTCGATGGAATTGAATTTCAAGAAATTATGCAGAGATGTTATTGCATCTGAGTACTGACAGTTCATTGAGACATTGATGTTCCTTGTGAACACCTGCTTGGATATATGCTTTGTAGTGAATGCTTTGAGTCATTCATGTCTGAGTCGCTTCATACAAATTGGGTTGTTGTCTCTGTGAGAGGGAGAAAGGATGAATAAGGTATCCTTTTATGATATGTATTTGTTCTAACATAATATTTGATTTGATGTCTTGCATGAACAAGAAAACAGAGGATTGGTGCTCTTGGTAATGTATGAGGGAGTGTAACTGAACTCCTCAGTGAATTGTTTGAGTTGGTACCATATATGAGCATGTTGATATGTTTCTGATCTCCAGAGAGCAGCATGGATTGATGGATGTGACCCTTTTGAGTAAGGTTCTAGGCTGATCGAGGACATTGAGCTAGCTCTTCCCCCTGTTTGAGCTCCCAAGGTGAGGAATTGAGTCGTAGAGCTCCTAGGCAAGGGAGCAAAAACGGGGAGCGGGAGTGACATTTTCATAAGCTCTCAGTTTGGGAGCGATTTCGGGAGCGTTTTTTATATAATATATATTTTTTTATATTTTGATGCATATAGGTCAACAAAAGCATTTAAAATGATGAATTAGATATAAAAAACATAAAAAAAAAAAAAAAAAAAAAAAACATATATTGAACCATATAACAACAATCATCTAGAAGTTATAATCTTCATCAACTACGTCCACAAGTTAGTAACATCGTAACATACAACACATTGAATCTCATGATTCATCAATCTTAACGTTTCAAGCTTTCAAAATTCAATATATAAAATTTATCATCATTGATCACCAAAGTTGTATTTGTAAGCTAAGTGTAACCATTACAACAAATAAGATCTAACATGAAATGAAATGTTATAAAATGAAATGAAATGAAACAACTTTCAAATTTCACAAAGCATCATATTCATAATTCATTACTAATGAGTTATAATTGCCATCTTCAAACTTAAATTGTCATATATTGTTTACAAAAAATATCATAATAAATATGAAAGAGTCAATAGTTATAACAACTACTAGAAACTAGAAAAGACAAGTAAATCTATTATCTATTGCTAATGCTTGGGCCTCTTGCCGCCATGACAAATATCTAATTTTTTAGTCTTGTTGGAAAATCAAGATCTTTGTCATTAATATCACTCTCTAAGCATTAATATCCAGCGGTATCTTTGTCATTCCCTCTGGATCTGTATAGGGATCTTTGTCATTAATATCACCCTCTAGGCATTAACATAAGATAGAAAAACATAGCATGTCAAGTCAAGATTTTGTTTGAGTGATGCGTACATTTTTAGGAGGGTCATGATAGAGGAGTTCGACAACCAATGTCACTAACATCAAGGTACATAGAGGGATTGGGGCTCTTGATTAAATACAAGTTCCATACCCTAATACATGACAAAATCCAATGGAAACATTGAATCCCCCCAATCCTGAAATCCTAAAAATCTAATAAGTCTGTTGGGTTTTGAATGAAATCTAGAATTCTACTTTCTCCATATGAAATCCAATGAGGTCAGAACCACTCTCAAACATCCTGAGCCATTTCATGGTAATGTTAAAAATTTAAGTAAAGGGATGAAAATGAAGATTAAGGAGAATGCCATTTTTACTTCAAGAATTTAACATTACCATGAATCACATATCAATACTAGGGCCATAGGCTTGATCATTAGGCTGCCCCACTCAAAAGTATTTGTTTCTTTGAAAAAAATTGCATTTGGAATTGCAAAAATAATTTGCAAAAAAGACTAAACGCTCCCAAAAAACTAGGGAGCATTTTTTTTTTGCCGAAATCACTCTCGCCCGAAGCGCGAATTGGGAGTGGGAGCGTGAGGGGGGGACTCCCCTGCAACCTTGCTCCTAAGGTTGAGGGATCTTTGGATTTAATAGAGTATACCCTAGTTGGCATCTGTCTTTCCCACCCATCTGGCCAATGGGTGTTGGTGCTTGAGTTGGGTGTGATCCTTACTATTTATGGTAAGTGGCATCCCGCTCAAGTTAGAGATGCAGGTGTTCTACCACATAACTCTTAAGGGTCATTGTTGGGAAGATCGACAAGTAATAGGATGGTTGTGATCCTTACCTTGTATAGCAAGTGGTATCTCCCCCATTGATGCACAATGGGATGGTTGTGATCCTTGCTTGGTAAGTGGTATCTCGCCTATTGCTTGGTATAGGGCGGTAGCCGCATGCTCCCCTATGTGAGATAACTTGGAGTGAGAGTGTCCCATAGGACCTCCCCATTGTTGCAGACATGAGGTGATAGTGTCCCATAGGTACTTCCTCATTGTCATTGGATTTTGAGTGGTAGCATTGGCTCCTTGATGACGAGTTTCCCGGGTTTTAGCATTGGGCTCCCCACTGGCAGAGATTTCGGGTGGTAGCAGTGGCTCCTCGATGGATAGAGGGTGGTAGCTTAGGCTTCCCTCCAATGACAAATTCTTCTTCTTTTAGATTCAAGAGTGTTCAGTATATGAGCAAAGATGACATTTGTTGACGAGATATTTGTGATGGGACATGTTGTCGCTCAGATTGTACAGGCATTACAACAAGGACTCAAGGTGGGGGTTGTCACTCTAATCCCTGCACACTCTGTTCTAGCCGTCTCCCAACAATAGGCTACGAGGGGTAGACCTTATGAAAATAAGATAATGAAAGACAAGTTGGGAACCAACTTATCTGGGAGACACAGTTGAGTGGCCTAGCTACTCGGTTTAATTTAGCAAGACTTAAGGATTTGATTAGATTTAGAAATGAGACCAGTGCCTTATGGAGTCAAAATTCTTGCTTATTACAAATCAAGACCAAGTAACCAGATGGACCACTGCTGTTTAAATGATCAACTAACCTATCTGAGATGCAAGTCTTATAAACTAGGTGTAATGCAAGGATCTTGGTTAATTTTAAATTATATGCCTAGTCTAAATGGAACCTCCCTCTTAACTGTTTTGAGACCAGTCTTTAGAGTAGGTTGTGGGATGGAAGCCAACGGAAAGCATACAAAGGCTTGATTAACGATACCTCCCCCTGTGTTCCAACTACCCATTGCCTTTGGCGTTGCAAAGACCGTGGCTCTGACAACTGCAAGGTCATTGTGTTAACCACTAAAAATGGTTGAATCCCTCAAACTAGATGAGAAAGGGTTATCCTAGGAGTCTATCAATCAAGCTTATGCTTGGAGGTATATTATTGGTGCATATCAAGCCTAGAATGCTTATGCAGTGATTATGAGTGAAATTCTTAGTTTAAGATTTGCTAAAGCACTTTAACTTATGATGATTCTTTAAAGACAAGAGTACTTATAAATCAAAATGCAATCTTACAACCAAGAAAGTGCCAATGTCAAATCCACAAGATGCCAATTACTCAAGAAATTCAATTAACAATCTTAAGCCACGATTATGCTCTTAGAAAATGCCAATATTGAAGGATGCTTAATCAAAATAAAACTTAAGATGTCAAACAATCAAATTACCCAAGCTTCCTAAGATTATGAAAGAGCACAAAATTATGAACTTAACATAGAGCACTTATTCAATAATGCTTCAACCACAGTGTCAATTAGGTCTTAATGCCAAAGAGACTTAGTTTATCAACAAGATTAGAAGATTTAGAGCTTATTTATTTGAGTGGTTTAAGTGCCAAGTTAACAAATTCTCAAATTTAACACAAGACAAACAATTATTAGAACTTAACAATATGAACCACTATGAGCCAATTTAATTATGAAAGAGCCACTTATGAAGAAGTGTAGGACAGAAATAAGTATATCATTTAAAATCAAGAAATTGCCAAGCAATATGAAACATAAAATGACCAATGAGTTGCCTAGCGACTTGTAAATGTAAATTTATGAATTTTAGGCCACTTATAATGCAATATTCAGTGTATATCAAATCTGAAAATTCTTATTACAAAAGTGAGAAAACTATGCAATTAGTGAGCTATTAGTGCAATGACTTATAACAAGAAGTGCCCAAAATTTATTAAATGCTAGAACAAGTTTTCCAAATTGAAAAATTAGATTCTTAAACCCCTTAAGATGCAATATTAAGAAAATATCAAATCTAATTATTCAGTTATGCGGTCATTTTTCAGCAAGCTAATGATTGGATCTAAGCTAGATATGCAATACCAAGTAGCCAAAACAGTAGCAAAATTTAACAATGAAATTACTAAGGTGTTAAGACCACTTAAATGTGATTTTAGGGCACTTATATCACTGTTATGAAGGATTTATGACAGTTGAAGTAAAACAGAGATAAAGTGAGGGCTTAGAGAGCAAACCCTAGGCCCAAGGCCTTGTAGCACACTTGCCAAATTTGCCAAAAATGTCCAATGTACTTGGCACCTAAGAACACCAACTTAGGGCCAATTTCTCTGCAAAACACACCAAGTATTCAAACCAGAAAATTCATAGGTAGACAAAGAAAATTAGGGCCAAGGAGGGCTAGCACTAGGCCCAATAGGGCTAGCATTGGGCTAGGAAATGCTTCTAAGGCCTAGTGTCTAGGGTTTGAGGCTAAAAGAGAGTTGAAAAAGAGGTGAAGAGAGGGTGGAAGGGAGAGCGAAAGGAAGAAGAGGAGGTTGAGGCAAGGAAAGGACTTGAAAAGCCCATGGCAAGCCCCAGAGGTTGTCGTCTAGGGTCCAGAGAGGGGGCCACGGCTAGGCCTAAAAAGGCCCTAAAACCCTGACGCAGAGGGAAAAGGAGGTCGGGAGGCCTAGAGGCTGATGTTGGCCTTTGGGAGGCCCGAAAGGGTGACGCAGGCCCTAAAGAGGATGAAGTTGGGCCGGAAAGGGTGACACAAGGAAGGAGAGTAGGATGTTGGCCCTGGAGAGGGCAGATCCGGGCTTAGGAGCCCCAAAACTCAAAACCCTTGCTCTGAGAAAAATAATTTCTTCCAATTTGAAATTTACTACAAATTCTTCAATGGTTGGCCTTGCAAAAAAAAAATAGAGGCTAGATCTTACCCTCAAGGGCCTAGATCTAGCTCTATGCCAGATCTTTCGACTTGATTTGACCTACAAAATAAATTTACAAATACCCAAAACCCCAATATATACAAAATTCTCAAAACCCCAGTTAGAAAAAAAATAATTTACAAAAATATATTATACAAAACTTATTTACAAATGTACAAATATACAAGGCTTTTGAAATAAATTTTTGAGAAATAATTTTTTTAGAAAGTTTTTGATAAATGGCTAAGTGTATTTCTAAGAATAGATGCAAGCTACAACCTTAGCGAAGTTAAATAAACCATATAAATATTCAGAGTCCAAACAAGGTTAGCCTATGTCCACAATTTGTGAACTTGGAGCCCAAGGGCTGGGGAACCTACAAAAACTATATATTTTCCTGAAGAAAGCTTGTTAGACATATGGCGAATCAGATCACCTAAGATAAACCCAAAATTTACCAATAAAATGATTTTATCCCCATCTAATGAATCAACAAACTTTAAAAAAAATTAAGCACAATATAGGAATGCCCGTACCCAGCACGTACCACAAATCAGTAGACAATAAACACCATGAACTGCACCCCAAATTCTTTATTATGGTTCACAAATGTTCTCAATGGGACAGTAGCGTTACATCGGTTTTTCTACAAAATTTTCTTAGCCAAACAACTGATGGCTTTGACACACAACTGACTCTCTATATATATAAATCCTCCAAGTGGAAAAATAATAACTAGTTGGCGTGATCATTGTCAAAGTAATCTCAGTCGTCGATAAATCCTTGATCAACTTTTAATCTTTGCCGTTGAAATAATTATTTTTGAGAAATTTTCGAATTTCTCATTTAACCCATTTTTTATTAGCTCAAAATTAATTATTTTGAGATAATTTCCTAAAAAAATTGACTTTGACTAAACCATCAAGGTCCAACGGTCCAATTTTTCTTGAAATTTCCAATACTCCCTTGGTGAGGGACTTCCAAAAATTAATTCCTTTGAATCCCACGAATTTTTCCACTTGGAGAATTTAATTTCTCTAGACATTTAATTTTGACTCAAATTAATTAATTTTCCGGCTTGGGATTAATTTAATTTTTTGCTAGAAAAATTAATTAATTGCCACTTGAGGGGATTAAATATTTTTTCCACCTAATATTTTAGCCATGGTGTCTATAAATATGAGGGACCATGCACTAGACTATTCTTTACATAAGATTTTTACAATTCAACCCTCAAAGGGGGAACACCCACTCAGTATAGACCCTCAAATTACATACCCAATTCTGCAACACAACATGATCTAGTAGACCAAGTGATTTGTAATAAAGTAATTTAGCCAATTAGCTTAAATTATTCTCAAATCTCTTTTACATAAGACTCGACTAAAACACTAGCACTCACCTAAGACTTTGATGAAGAATTCCACCCTAGCTTTGGAGTGAGGTTGGAGGGAAAAACTTTGTTGACCATCTGTGTTTAGAAAAATAAATGAGTTAATGAGACGAAAAACCTCCTAGGATGAAACTTTGGCCAAAATAATAAGCTTACCAAGATTGTTACATACATATATGGTCTTACTAGCATCATTTACATTATAAATTTGCAGAATGGGTTTACAATGACTCAATAAACTGATGACTGATGATCCGATCCTTTGAAATTTTTTTGGCATATCTGCTTCCTTGGAACTTTGAAAAAAAGTGTGCAATAGGACATATGTTGGAGTCAGTAATTTCTCTCTAGCTGAGAGGGAGTGTTAATTTGGTAGCTTGGGGACAAATTCCCTCCTTTGGACAACCTTCCTCATCAAGAAAGACCCCTCCTAGCCCTTCGAAGAATTTAATTTGGTTAAAGAAAAATATATTTTTAACATGGAAACCCACATGTGCACAAAAGGACAGGTCATCCCTAAAAGAGAAATTGGACACCCTTGGAAGCCTATGAATACAAATCAAGTGACCCTCATTTGGAGATCATCATCAAGCATTTTCTTCTTCTCTCTTCTTTGGTTTGGCTCGCACAAGTTTGAAGTTGGTTCATGGAGATTGGTTCGTACAGGTTCGAGATTGCAGGATCTAAAGCTGGCTCATGCGAATTAGGTTTTTTTTTGGTTCGCAGTTGCAGGGTTGTCACAAGAAATTTTTGGTCATAGCTGCATATGTAGAAGCCTCTTTGTTTGACTGGAATGCTTTAGCCACATACATGACTGTTAGCTTCGTGCGACCGAGACTTAGGGTTTTTCCTGATAGTTGACCCGTGATTCTGATATTTGATTGCAGATGGCGATAGTTGACCACAGACTTGTGAATAGTGATTTTGATTAGTAATATTGTTGGGTTCATCTCTTGGGTATTGTTTGGTTGATTTTGTTGGATAGTTTTGTGGTTGAAGAACTAAATCATTGTACTCTCTCTTTGCTGAACATTTTATGACAATCTAATAATGTTAAAATTGGAAACTAGGGCCAAACTCCATGTGGGCCATCTTATTAATGGGAGCTGATATTTTTCTTGGATCCCTCTCATCGAGAGGTGTAGGATTGATCTAAAGATCATCCGATTCTGACATGTATTCATGGAGATATGAATTTATTTGTGTTATGGGACAATTCTTCAAGGTCAGCTAGCAACCAAAATTGCCCCCACATATCCTCAACGTTTTAGTATAAATAGAGGTAGCCTTCAAGTCATTTGAAAAGATCATCTCTTGTGATCTCTCTCCACTTGTCTTTGGGTTTTGGTGGTAGGAGAGATCAAAAGGGATACGCTGTCCTAAAGGATGCCCTAACTAATACGCAGTTAGGGAGGAAGGCTTCATAATGCAGCAAGGGAGTGACCCAAACGCAGGTCAAATGTTTCGTTGATTGGTTTGCATATCTACTAGTTCGTGGAATATAGAAGTTCGCAGGACTGTCTCACATATGGTATGACCACAATCCCTTTTCGCATAAGGTATATCCGTGTATGTCATAATCTCTGGCCCACATATGGAATAACCAGTGACTCGCTGAAAAGCACAATCAAGCTATCAAATTGCATTATATATTATCACCACACTGTGTATGGCATGTTATGGCAAACAACATATGGCAGACAGTGTTTCTTTGACATGGTATACAATGTCATGGTATGGCAAACATCATGCTAAAACATGATATGGCAGACAGTGTCATGGTATGGCAAACATCATGCTGAAACATGATATGGCAGACAGTTCTTTGACATGGTTGACAATGTCATGGTATGGCAAACATCATGTTGAAACATGATATGGTAGACAGTTCTTTGACATGGTTGACAATGTCATGGTATGGCAAACATCATGCTGAAACATGATATGGCAGATAGTTCTTTGACATGGCAGAGAATGTCATGGTATGGCAAACATCATGCCGAAACATGATATGGCAGACAATGCTTTGACATGGCAAACAATGTCATGGTATGGCAAACATCATGCTGAAACATGATATGGCAAACAATTCTTTGACATGGCAGACAATGTCATGGTATGGCAAATATCACGCTGAAACATGATATGGCAGACAGTGCTTTGACATGGCAGACAATGAACAACATGTATATACATGGTATGGCTGACAGGATTTTGGTATGGCAGAGAGTATATATATTATATGACATGGAAAACATAGTATCCATGACAGGGTAGTCTCCCCAGTGACATGATATAGTAGACGTGGCAGACAACTTGATGTATCATGATCCATAGTATGTATTCTTTGTTTCTCTTGATCGATACACTTTGTTTCTCTATAATATGGTTGGCATCAAGATGCTATGGTTTTCTTTAGATATGACATCAACTCACATTGCTCCTCTATATGGGAAGCATCATTGTATGGAGAGACCTAGTTGCAGTTCACTGCTGGGCTAGGCCACAGGCCATAGCCAGTAGTGGAGACCTTTTTAGGAGTTGTGTTCATAAGCAGTCCTATAGTGCAGCACAGTGATGATTAGTGCAGTGTGATGAGATACAGCATAGTAGTGATGGGTGTAGCTCTGTGATGGGTGCAGCATGGTGATGGAATCACCTTGGAGGATCAGTTGAAGCAATTTTCCTTCACCTAAGTTCAGATCAGCTACTTCATGTGTCATCTTCTTAGAGAAGATCTCTGTTCTTATTATGACAAGTCAAAATGTTGACTTCTGATGTATATGTACTAAATCTCTCTCTCTGCTAAACTATTGAAGAACATAAGAAGAATTGATCAAGGGTTTCCCCACATTGGGGTTTGTCCCTGGCTAGCGCCATATCTCGTGTCCTCTTGTCTTGGCTTGTTTTCTGTGATTTATGTTTATGTTCTATCTGCGTTTTACTATCATGCTAAATGTGATTGCTAATCTGGAATTGATATTGAGCTAATATGAAAAATTGAAGTAAATTTTCTCTCAGCATAGAACATACCTAAAATTAACAAATAAGAAGAAGAATTTGAAAGGGTTTTCCCCCTTGTGGGGTTTTGCCCTTGCCTCCAACCAATCCTAGTGTCTTTATGTGAATGTTTTTCTTCTGTTGTTCCTTTATGTTTCGCTGCATTGACTATGATATTATTCTTTCTATATAATTGCATATGTTGTTAATCATTTTATGATGTTGTGGGGTGGATTCAATATATAAATGATGAAATGCAGTTATCTAAAGCAAATAACAATATAGCCCTAAGAAAAATTAACACCTATTAGGTGCTTCCAATCAATAGGTGTCAGTCCTAATGATGTGATCATGAATGGAAAAAGGCTTCATGGCCAAGTGTCATGGTCAAATGGACTAGCTAATGGTGGTGTCCACATCCTGATTGTATGAATGTAGAGAGAGCAATCGTGGAGGTATGAGTTACCCACTTGACCTGATTTTTCCACCCTTATTGTGTGCCTTTTACTTCTTCTTGATTATTTCCTTGTATTATTGCATTTAGCTCAAGGGTTATGTAATAGACTAGGGAAATTTGGTCTTGGGTTTACAGAATTATTTATTTTTATTTTTTAGTACAGTGATCAAATTCAATATATTCTTTGAACAGTCAAATTGCCTTCCAATGATATAATGAACATTGTGTAATCAATAATAAAAAATTTGAGCTCCACAAGATAGAAATGATACAGATACTCATGTATAGATTCCTGACCAACAGAATTGGATGCCCTTCCTAGTTTCTCCAGCTAAAATAATTGTGCCTCTAATACTGCTGAAGTGTGCTAGGAAAATTTGCCCTAGGATATTAGCGTTTTTCAATAGAAATTTTCTCATTCAATTCCAATAGTCAATTTCAACCAATCAATGTGTTTCCAGCAATAAGCTTAACAGAAGTATACCAGTATTGGATTTAGTGCAATAAGTCCAATAATGCAATCCATATAACCAGTTGATTCAAAATCAGATCAATTGTTTTAGTCCATACAAGAAATCAACAAACAAATTACAGTACACAAAACCCCGATCAGAGAATATAAAAAATACTAGCATATATAAATTTTGGATGTGGTCCCTAATCAGTGTGCCAATCCCATCCTGAAATGGCCATGTCCTTTCTTCTATGGTCTGATCCGACTTGTATTCTGAATTCTACTCCTATATAGAGATTGAACTGCAAAATTCACTCCAGTATGCCATTGACTGAGCTTGGACAGCTTTGGTGAAATCCTTCAGATCAAAAACAATGCCTCCAACCAGACCGGCCTCTTCAAACCATAGGATCCGCAATTCTCAGCCACTGATTTTCTTCCAACCTTCTTAAAAAATGATTATAATGTTCCTGCGGTCAAATCCTTGTCTCGCTGAGCATACAAGATGGACTCAGCCTTACGAAATTAGAGCTCGACTTGTCAATACCTCGGAAATACTCAGGAGGTCTAATTCTTAAAGAATGCTTGGGTTTCGTCTCAAGAGGGCCCCTCTGCAACTTATAACAGAACAGATCTCAAGAAGGGACCTCGTTGTCCTCTTATTGTTGCCCAAAATAGGGTCTGAATTCAATAAGGAATGCACACCCTTTCCGATGAATGTTTCCTACCAAGACAAGGGACAAGCAAACGTTCGCTTCCCTTTCAAATGAATTGTTCTGTGCCAAACAAATACCAAAGACCAACAATCTTCACTTCCTTTTCCAAGTCAAATCCCTATTCCAAACCAAAACATAAACCGAACCGCCACAAAATCTTTACCAACTTTGCTACCTTTCCAAAGACTTCACTACTTTAGTAAAAAGGGTTCTTGTGGCCAGAATCAGACAGTAAACAATTCAAACTTCACTGCCTTTCCGCTAGTCTATGTATGCCAGAGTGAAGGATCAAAGAGGATTTTTCGCTGCCTATCCAGGAATTTTTTTATTTTTTTTAATGTCAAACCAAGGACCCAAACCATCAAGAAATGTTGATGTCCCTCCTAAAAGTCTTTCATGTGCCAGAACAGAATGAAGAAAAAAGAAAGAGAATAGAACTGTGTTAACTAGGGTGGAATCTTTCACCACCGAAATTTGACAAGAAAAAGAGGTCTTAAAACCCTCAGAGCTAATGCTAAAAAACAAATGAAATTATCCACAATGATGATCCACAATGAATTCATCCCTCTTATATTTATAGATTTCCTAGAGGGGTCTTTTCTTCCTAAATGATTGAGTAAACTTTACTCCAAACCCCAACTTTGGGTTTCTTCGCCCAGTTGCCCTAAAACTTGCCCAAACAGTGGTTATTTGGGGGTTTTCCCCTTTATTGAGGACTATAGCCTACGGGGATCGATAGGCTATTTCGTCCTGTAATATTCCGCTTTGGAGACACCTCAATTTTTCCCCTTATTTTTCTAGAGTTTTGGTTGAAGTTCTCAGTGAAAACTTTCGTCAAACAGTTTGTATTATTACTGTTGTAGGTGTAGTTTGAGTTGATGTTTGAATATATGAGAGTAGCGGTAGAACAAATTCATAGATAAAGATGACTAGAACTCAGACCAGCATTACTAACATCAAATTCTCATTAATAATACAGATTGTTGATATAAATGACATGCTAAAAAGCAGAGGTGTACACGATCATTATATTAAACTTTGTCAAGAGAAATACATCACAGCGACAAGATTAGAAGAACCTGGTTAGAATATGGTGTAATGGCTTCTAATATGATGCATAGCCTTCTAGTGTTGTTGTAGTTAATGTCATCAGGAGGCAAACTTTATAACTTGTTAATATTTCACCTCTGTTACAGCAACTTAGACACACCAGGACCCGCTCAGCTGAGAATGACTATGTACAGCCACCCAAGCGACAATGTCCCTCTATGAAGTTTGTACTTCAGCTACAAGAGAAGTACATACGACCAACAAGGGAGATGTGGGCTCATTTCTGAGAAAATATCAATTTAGTCTCTCCTCCAAGCACACTAGCAAACACACTAAAGACCCATGGTCTCAACCACAAGGTGATACAACTCTTTCAACTCCAAATCTGTCCTCTAGCATGGAAGATACTCACACAGCCATCAAAAATAAACAAAGGCCCTGTCTCCAAGATGAAACTCACACTCTTGTTAAGCCAGAAACACTCTATTTATTACAGCCATCGTGGGCCTTGGTAACAGTGAAGGGAACTATCCCTTGTTAAAGAGAACTCGACCACTATTTATTTTCCTAAACTCGTTCCCTTCAGCAGTGAGGAGCTATATCACAGGACCCTCTTCCATTCATAAAATTGATCGACTGAAATGATGTAGAAGTTGGGACTCTTCATGGGTTCCTTCAATCTGTCAAAATGAGATAGAAAATACAATATAAGGAGATAAAATCAGCAAACAACATTTTTCTACCCCAATATCTTCGGCAAATTCTTTTCTCCATTAAAGCACCGTGGTGAAATTTGTGTGATTTCACTTTCAAATCCCAAACTAGGGTGTTAGTTTCAACACCAAAGTCTGTTATGGCGGCTAGGGTTCCAAACCCTCAGCTTCTCCTTGATCTTTTTCTCCAAACTCACAATGCACGAATGAATAGTCTCCTCCTTTTCCTTCTTTTATTAATTTAGGCTTTTCACCTTCACCTTTTTATTAAATTCACTTTTATTAAGTCACTTTATGATATTTCACTTTTTTACAACTCACTTACCTTTTCCTTCCAATTGAATATTTAAAAGCACTTTTCCTTTCCTTATTTAATAAAGTGACTTTTAGAAACTAATTAAAGTCACTTTTAATGCTAGAAAATGCTTAATTCGCCTTTGTGGTCACACCGACCACCCAAAGGCCCTTTTTATCATTCTGTCATGTAGATCTTTTTGCCCCAATTCCAACGAGCTATTACGCTAAGGTGTTTCTCCAAGTAATCGGCTTGAAACAACACCTTAAGCATAATTAATTAAAATATGCCTGTTAATAATGCCATTTTACGGAAATCATCAAAATGCAATGGAACCAAGAGAAAACCATGTGGAATTGATCCCAATGATGAAATATGGTAAGTGATCCTAGTGGAACCCATAAAAATCCTCTAAAACCCTCTGGGCCCACCAATGGAGTAATCCTGCTTCTATGGCCAGGCTGACACAAGCTATAGAAAGCCCTCCTAACCACCTCACCATGTAATCCAAAATTTGGGGACATTACATGTCCCTTGGGTAATTAATTTCTTGGGAACATTACAGGTTAGAGCTTGTTCTTTATGATAGAACAGTTTTATTATCCCTTAAGATGAGTCGGTTCATTGTTCATTAAAGTTGGGACATGCAAGGGTTCCTTTTTTATGTAATGGAGTATCATGTGCTCAGGAACTGAGCAATGGCCATATGAGGAAGGAAGAGCTCATGCTAGTGCTTTTGCCCACGTGCTAATCTTTATGTCTCAGGCTTCAACCATCTTTTGCGTTTTGATTTTCTTTCTTTTGTTTTGTTGTGGCCATGATATGCTTTTTCTTTTCTTTTAGTTGCATCAACCTCTAAGGCAATGGTTTTCAACCCTACTCAAGGAGTGTGGAATTATGGGTGTTAAATATCGGTGAACCAATGACAAGTTAGACCCGAAGAATGGATGTGGTATGTGGGTCTTATAATGTATCATGTATGGTGTAGGGGATAATGAACACGCAATTTCAATCTGAGTTTTCTAAAAAGTGCCCCTCCTTTAACCCAGGCCCTAAGGGAGGTCCCACTGGACTAGGGCTAAAGATTAACCCCCTCGGTAAGGTGAGAGAACAAATTATATTCAAGATTGGTCAATCTTCCAGATCACCTCTTTATCCATACTAAATGCCCAAAGCAAACAAGTATAAGCACCTGATTGCAAAATGATCAGTACATTTTGAATAACAACCCACCTTCATCCAAGTGTAAATGCTGGATGGTGAGAGGCACATGGCTGATGCAAATGACAAAGGCACATGGCTCATCAAATACTGGTTGTTAGGGGCTACTGGTTGGCTAGGAGAAAAGTTTTCTCCAATGGGGTTATTGATTATGATGGGTAATAAAACTAACCCCCAATAAGGGTTCAAATATATTTATTTATTCGTTTGTCCTCCCAATTCAACAAACACCATCGGTTAAAACTTAAAAGTCGTCTCATTTGGCATCTTGTGCAAGAAGAAAAAAATTGCCTTGTTGTCTCCAAAAGGATGTGTCCTTCAAAATATTCCTTGTTATCCACATGAAAAAATTGAAATCCTCCAAATGTTGCGATGGCATGAGATTGGTGTTAAATGTAGGTAGGGTCTCCACCATGGGGTACTTAGGCTTACTCTCACCTAGTTGTAGCACTGCACTAGTCAAAACCAAGATTTGAACTTTGGGCAATTGAACAAGCCTTAAATCAAGAATGATAGTTACACCCTCCATACTTAGTTGCTCATCAACAAGCTAGCTTGATACTCATTCTCAATGTCCTTACTAACGCTGACCATACCCTTTGAAAATAGGGGTGGCGACTCCTCTAGGGCCTACACAACATTGGGGGTTGAGTTGTCTATGAATCTAAACATTAAATGAGTGCACTATAGTTTTTACCAATGTGGAAAATGGCGACCTCGGAAATAAATCGGCAAGGGTCTGGAAATTGAAAAAGTCATTAAAGTCGAGAGGTTTTTCAAAAATTCAGCAAAAATGCGGCAAAATTTAAAAAGTACAAAAATATTCATTTTTTATTTTTAGTTTTTTAGTATCTAAAGTATCCACAACATCAAATAAATGCATTGCCACATAAATATGAAAAGAAAGCTAATATATAAGATGTATAAGAAGTCTAGTGCTACATCACATATCAACAGTGAATCAAGTCTTGAATCCTGAACCTTGGCTCAGTCTCAAGAGTCAAAATATCAACAAAAAACATAATAAATGTATTTCATCATCATGGGTCATCTACATGTCATAAACTAATCAGTAACTGAGTTCCTCTGCCCATTTTACGAGAATAGGGAATGGCTTTGCCTTTTCCTCTGAAGGAAGAAGGCTTTGCCCCTAGGGCTACAAATGGACTATGTCATCCTCTAGAATCAAAAAAAGGTGGCCGCCTTTGTCCTCTATTGCTGCCCATCCTAGATGGTGTCACCTCCGCTTGCTCCTCCTCCTCCTCCTCCTCTACCTCTCTCTCCCTTGCAGCTACTACCTCCTCCAATGCCAGTGCCTCCGGATCCACCTCACAAAACTGGCAAATCTCCTCCTCTTGGGTAGTGACAAACACCTCTCTCTTCAGGCATGAATCACAAAGGTTAGAGTGCAAAATGAGCGGGAAAATCGGCCTTTTCCTAACTTATACGTGGCCCAGCACCTCACTCACGAGCTTTTGGAAAAATTCCCGATTTTATCCCGAGTTTTACGATGAAGTCCCGAGTTTCTCATTTTTGAAAATATCGTGAAAAACTCGGCCAATAACATCAGCAAGTTGAAATAATCGTGACTTCCCGATGTTATCGCGATTTTATCAGGACTTTTTCCAGTGTTTAACAAGGCCATCACTTGTAGAACTGTTTAAAGCAATATACTCTAGAGAAGCATGTTCTCTGGATTTACCCTGTTTCCAGTAGGCGCCGTTTCTACCCTCAATAAAAGCCTATATCTGATCGTTAATTAGGTTATGCAGCTTAGAAGCAATGTGCCCAGGGTGGCTAGTATATTGGAAAGCATACATAGTGCGTGCTTAGTCTTTTTCTGTTGTAGTTTCTGCTGCTAAACTAGTGTTTGCTACAGCAGTTGAGCTCAATAGTGCCTTCACCTCTAAACCTGGGACTGCCACTTGAATCACACCTGTCTATGGCTATACTTGATCATTGCGAAGCCATTTCAGCCCCAAATCCCCTGCCTGCAACCTCTATAATTACATCTGCATGATCTCTATCAATCTGCTTTTCATATGATTACTCTCTGCATCCTTGCTTAGAATTGTGACTGTACAGCCTCGCTGTGGTGCCTTTTCTCTCTTACTACCTCACCCATGAATAATATTGGTTGATTGTATTAGAATAAAACATTACTCAAGTCATATCGTTTTGTTTCAAGAAGACTCTATGGCTCTTCATAGAAATCCCTGATGGTGTGACCAATTTGTAAACTAGGGTATATGATATTTTTTTTATAATCTTCTAAATCTTAGATGTTAAATTTAATGTAAGGTTGATATTGGTTGGTAATTGTTTGATTGATTGGAAAGAGGCTTGTATGTCTGAATGGCCAAACTGGATGTTAGTTCATCATGATAAGAATGGAATAAATCCTTTCTATGTGTTTAAACTGAAGAAAAATTCAAAGAAGTTTCAAACAGAATAAGCGACATGATGACTTGTATGCAATGTGTGGATAAACAGATGAATCTGCTAATTTGACTATTGGAAAAGCCATGCATGCTTTTAGGGTAATAACATGCTTTCTAATATCCTGGTGCCTACTCACCTTTCTAAAGCAATATGAAACTGTAAATCCCGTTTCCATGTGTTTTTTAATGGCATCATAATTTCATTTAGTTTTCAATTGCTTGTATAGCAGCAAACTAGTAAACAGAGATTTAGGTTGGAGTGAATATTTGACTGACCACATTATAGATTCAATTTTTGAGGATGAAGCACCAAATTAGACGTTTTTCATAAAATATTTATTTCTTTCAATTGACTATTACCTTTTTCTGCAGTGACCATAAACCTGTCAGTGCAGTTTTTGCATTGACAACATATGCTCTTCCGTTTTCAAACTCTATTGACTCAGGGGATGATGATGAAAAAAGATGGCATATTCGAGTATGTGATATGTACCCCACCTTTACAGATTCTCATTTTTTGTTTGTTCTTTCTCATTCAAGGAAATGCAATAACTTAGTAAGTCCAGATTGTTATTCCATCCAACATTATGGTTGACCTCAGCGTAGGCTCAGCCTAGTTTAAAAAAAAAGGTCGAGATTATACAAAATAGAAGCTGATCCAAATAACTTGCTGTTTATGAATTTCAATAATTTTCAAGTGCTTAGATATAGTATAGCCTTATTTATGCAATGGAATTAAGTTGTTTACATGCAGCCAAGACTTACGAAAGAAGTCCAACCTTAATAATGATAGAACCATTCTAATTAGTATCTACTATCAACTTCTTAACAATTTCTCTAATTCTTGAGGTGCATCTTGCTCTTATCCAATTAGTTTGCTAATAATAGAGCTGAAGAAATGGAAATTTACCGTTGTTTTTTTAGCACATTCAATTTTTTTCCAATCATAATATAAATTAATGTTTTTAATGGGAAATTATGGAAAATCTTATGCCTTGATTGTGGGAGGGCATGCAAGGTTTTAACTAGCGACATCAAGATAACTCTTGAAGGAATGCTTACTCTAGGCTAGAGGGATACCACTTCCAAGTTCCTACGAAGCCTTCTATTTGGTTTCTATTTCTCTTAACATGAGATTCTCCATGCCTATGGTACACCAAACTTGCTCATAATGAAATATAATATGAAGTGGTATTCCACTTCCCCACCATAAATTGTTTCATGGCTCTTTCATATGGTTATCATATAAAGCACCATTGTTGTAAAAGCATTATTGTAGGCGTGTCGTGCACAATAAGGAAACTTCATAGTGGCAATGGTGGAGAGAGAAAACAAGGAATAGATTTTATCATTAATATTACATCTATACATCTCTCACACAAACTATAACGTCCCACTTCACATATTTATACCACTTTAAAGCTTGAGCATTTATAGTGGTTTAACTAACTAACTTCTAACCACAACGTCAAACATTATATTAGTCACATGTCACTTGTTAACTTGTTAACTCTAGGCTGTACTAGACAAAATAACACATCCAGATTAGATGTGGGGTATCAACCTTGTACCTGCCTGGTAGAAGTGATTTTCAACAAGATTTTCTGGGGCATACTTCCAAAAGAAGATTCTTACTGCTGATAGATATGTGTTTCAATGTTTTTAGTCCTTTCTTTTGTGCATATTTTTGTTATTTTGGGATTTCTCGAGTTCTATGTGAGGTTGGGTCCTGTTACAAGAAAATCTAGCACCTTAGTGCAAAGCTTCAGTGAGTGACCTAGGTGCAGCGACACCATTCATCTTAGCAACTACTGCCCTTGTTTTAGTGATGGACATAATCCAATACAAGGGAGGCTTCCCTAGTAGATCTTAGGTATCAAGTAACCCAATCAAGTTAAGCTAATTTCCCCCTCAGGTTTTTACAATGATTTACCACCAATGAGTAATGTTAAGTAATTAGGGTTTATGGTGGATTTATGAGTAATTTCCAAACATGTGTTTAAACTTTAAACAGTACTATGGCTTTTCTTGATGGTTAGGTCAATCAATAGAGGCTTAAGATAGTTCCCCAATCACACACAATCGATAAATTAGTCTTGGTGTGGTAGCCCCATAAACTATGACAATAAAGTTATAAACTATTAAAATGATGACTAAGAATAAAAGTAAACAGGGGAATAAATTACGGCATATTTTTATGGTTCAAAAAGCATATAACAACGCTTAAACCCTAGACATCAGCCCTAATGTAGGAATGGAAAATACACAAACTGATACTTATTGCTTTTCCAATATATTCCAAACATTGCCCAACACTAAGACAACAAATGCTGAAAATATATGAATTGGCTGCAATTAAACCCTAATTTACCCTAAAAAAACAAAAATAAATAGTTTTATGAGTATAAATGTTGTCACGAGAGAGAGGACTAGTGCCTTTCTCAGTCAAGGGCTATTGGAGTGTAGGAACAAACAAAGAAAGAGTGTTTGGAGTCAATACAATACTTAAAACTCCTAGGGTAGGTTCACTTACTTATCCTAGGGTTCTAAAACCTTGTATCTTGTTTTCCAAAGATGAACTACGGGAAGGAGTCCACTTGCTACTTCCTCAAAGACTTGCAGGAAAGGTTTTTTTAACAAGGATAATGAAACAAATACCATGCCCACTTGCTTATTACCTACATTCATCCAATAAAATACTAACCAAGATAAAAGAAGTCCACTTGCTAGATTTAGCATGCATATATCTAAACTTCACCATAAATCATCCATGAAAAGAGATCAAACTTAATGTGTGAACTTTCAAATATGATATTGAGGTTGAGTTTTAGAAAATGTTGCATGTATGTTCATGCAGTGTGCATGATATAGTATAATGTATTGACTTTTGTTGTCTTATGTAATATCTCTAAGGAAATTTTACAATGATAAACAAAGCATGCATAGCAAAAATACCCACAAAAACTCCACACAAATTAGATACCATGGAATAAGCCAAAAACTGCGTTGGTCCAAGGTTACTTGGGAGTGGGAGCCGGAGCGACATTTTCAGAAGCTCCCGGTTCAGGAGCGAATCGGGGAGTGAATATATATATATATATATATATATATATATATATATTATTTTGATGCATATATATGTCAACAAAAGCATGTAGAATGATGAATTAGATATAAAAAGCATAAAAAACATAGATTGAACCATATAACATCAATCATCTAGAAGTTATAATCTTCATCAAGCACATCCACAAGTTAGTAACATACAACATATTGAGTCTCATGATTCATCAATCTTAAAGTTTCAAGCTTTCAAAATTCAATATATAAAATTTATCATCATTGATCACCAAAGTTGTACTTGTAAGCTAAGTGTAGCCATTACAACAAAGAATATCTAACATGAAATGAAATGTTTTAAAATGGAATGAAATGAAACAACTTTCAACTTTCACGAAGCATCATATTCATAATTCATTACCAATGAGTTATAATTGCCATCTTCAAACTTCAAAATTAAATTATCATATATTGTTTACAAAAAATATCATAATAAATATGAAAGAGTCAACAATTATAAAAACTCCTAGAAACTAGAAAAGACAAGTAAATCTATTATTTATTGCTAATGCTTGGGCCTCTTGCCTCCTCGAGAAATGTCTAATTTTTTAGTCTAGTTGGAAAATCAGGATCTTTTTCATTAATATCACCCTCTAAGCATTAACATGAGATAGAAAATACATAGCATGTCAAGTCAAGATTTTGTTTGAATGATGGGTACATTTTTAGTAGGGTCATGATAGAGGAGTTCGACAACCAATGTCATTAACATCAAGGTATATAGAGGGATTGGTGTTGTTGATTAAATACGAGTTCCATACCCTATTACATGACAAAATCCAATGGAAACATTGCAATCCCCACAATCCTGAAATCTTGAAAAACTGATAAGTCTGCTGGATTTTGAATGAGATCTAAACTTCTACTTTCTCCATATGAAATCCAATGAGGTCGGAACCCCACTCAAACATCCTGAGTCATTTCATGGTAATGTTAAAGATTTAAGTAAAAGGATGAAAATGAAGATTAAGGAGAATGTCACTTTTACTTTAAGAATTTAACATTACCATGAATCGCATATCAATACTAGGGCCATAGGCTTGATCGTTAGGCTGCCCCACTCAAAACTTGTTTGTTTCTTTGAAAAAAAAAAATCATTTGGAATATTACTGCAAAGAAAAATTGCAAAAAAGGCTAGGGAACGAAAATTTCACTCTTGGGGTCACTCCCGAAATTCGCTCCCCGTGGGGGCGATTTCTAGAGCGCGCTCTAGGAGAGGGTTCGAGGGGGGTGGAGCGAGTCCCTCGCAACCCTGGTCTAGTCTGAGCCATTTTACTATAAATATATGGGGTACAATAGAAGTTTGGAGAGTGTGCACCTGGGCTTGCCCAAGGCAAGCTAGCAAAGCCCAAGTGATGAAATCAATTGCCCCAACTGCTGGATGTTTGTCCCCTATATAGCTCTGTGCTGATCCCCTAGAAAATTGAACTACTACTTGTAAGGAATGGATGATTTGACCTTCTTCCGTTGCTCAAAAAATTCCAGGAAATTAACTCTGGTCTCTCCACCAATAGCCCACCAAAACCCAGAAAGGGTTTGGTCAAATGTTGACCCTGGAATTTCAGCCCAAATTCCCCTCACTCCTCCAGTTGTTGGGTGTTTCGACTCCCCTGTAGATATCCTTGTTGAAGGTCCCCAAAATGGCTGCAATACTCAGCAATTGCCCCTCTGGAACTTCGCCACAAGCTACAACCCTCAATACTTTTTCCTTCAAGCTCCCAGGTGTGGCTCCACAGTACCACTGCACAGGCACACGCAGTACCTGGTACAAGATGTGTTGTCCTTGCAATCTCCCACGAATTGGAGACCTGGAAGCACTCCAATCTTCAACAATTTATGGCCCTAGGTTGTCCCAAAATGTCCAACAAATTCCCCAACTCCACAACCAACTCCTCCAAAGGCAGTGTACTCCCCTTTTGCATCCCATTTGTTCTCCAGCTCCACGAATTCACTTATTAAGCTCCATGGTCAGACCTGAAATGATGCAAGACACCTCCTTGGGCCGACACTCGAAGTCCACTGAAGGTAGGGTGAGATTCTTGCTTGAAAATCTCATGTGCTCAACAGCGCATGCAAACTTGGCTCTCAGCTCAAGCGTGCTAGTCAAGGGTGAATGTTCAAATGATCATATATGCCCCAAAATGAGAGCTCCCTCCTATTTTGTCATTGTGTCTCCAATTTCCCCATGTGGGGCCCATCCTTCGATTTTCCCGCTCTCTTTCCCTCCAAGAGTGCATAGTACCAAGAGGGGAGCATATTCCTTCTTTGGGGTGCCCCCACCATCCACTAACCATCGATTTCCTCTTTCTCCTATGTTGGACCCTTACTTTAGCTCAAAACTTTAAGAGCGGTCCCACAACCCACTTTTCCAAAGTAGTAATCCAAAATTTTGACAAAATTGATATTTCCCTTAGCAATATTGCTAAGTGGGAATATCACATCTTAGGAGATTATAGTCAAATATTTCAATCCGTTTAAGAGGAAGCTCCGATCAAAATTCATAATAGTAGGTGGGCCTTGTTCAACAAGTTTCCAAGAATATAGTTTTCTAGTGTAAAAACACACAAAAGAATTGCATTGTCATGTTTAGAATGATGTATTATTTGATATTTTTCAAAAGTTACAGCCATACATTATTTTGAAATTCATGTAGTTGATGACTCTGTGCAGTTCACATCATTGAGAGCAAATAATTTACGAGCTTCCGATATAAATGGCTATTCAGATCCGTAAGTCTTTTGGTGGCCTTGTATTAGTCTGATCATTTCTTACATTTTGTTGTTATTGCCTCTTGTAAGATGTGAGCTATGATTAAAAATAGTTATGTTTGGTTGTAATGATTTCCTTTTGGACAAATGCAGAGTTCTTATTTCATGTCTATAATATTTATTATCTTTAAAATGATTGTTTGTTTTTGCTCTTGTTGTGATAGATACCTAATATTCGTTGGACCAAACTTGATTCAAGACTTCCGGTCTAAAGTTAAATATCAAACACTTAATCCAGTTTGGAATACGATTGAGGTAAGAGATCATCTACTTGTGTGGCACCTAAATTACCAGCAAGTTGTATTTGATTTTAAATGTTTTTCAACCATAGTTTTGAAAGTGCTTTCCTTAATGCATTTACCTCAACATATCAAAATTTGTTTGTTGCAATGCCAATGTTTAAAACAATGGTTACATCAGTATTGTTAGATTCTATTCACCGTCATGGTTCACCTGTTCCTCTTATGGAATATCATTTTTTTATGTAAAAGGATGCCTAGTACATAATTACATAGATTTTTGGTAGCTTGACAGTAGTCACTTTTAAGGATGACAACTTTTCTTATAAGTGTTCTACTTTTGTGGAGTGCTATGTCTTTTCAATAGTATTTGCTTTTGAGAACGATAGAGTCCTAAATTATAAGATTATTAATCCTTAAATCAAGTACAAGAGATCAAGCACATCTCACTAAGTTCAACAGTGACGATCCTTGATATGCTTACGAAGAATATAAATCTTGGAAGAAAATTGGAGTGGAAAGTCACCAAGAAAATCTGTGAAATATGAAATATAAATATGCAATAAGTACACTTACTGCCTCCAAAGTGGATTTTTATCTTATGGTTCATAAAGAAAGGGCCATCAACCTCAGCACCTACCAAAAAGGCTGAGTGATTAATAAAAACAAAGGCAGATCTTCAAAAAGATCCAACATCCGGTGGAGTCGATAAAATATGGAAGGACAGTTTTTGGAAAAGATCCTTCCACAACGACTTTGTGAAATTAGTATCCCAGATTATGTCTTTAATGCTTTTCTTCTGCCAGACTATGTATAAATACAATCCATGATGTCTATCCTAGCCAATCTGTTCTTTATAACTAGTCTTTGAATAAAAATAATTAACCAACTAGCTATTTTAAGCTCGAATGCAATAGGAGATCTCCATATAGCATCAGTGTTGAAAGCTAAAGCCACCTCCTGTTTCTAGATCATTAAGATTCTATTATTGATTATTTTTATAAATCATTGGAAACATTTCCTAATCCACCCATAAAGATGGCACTTAGTATATATAAGGATAGATCTACCATTAAGCCGCATCCTCTCGTTCCAACTTGGTTCCTTACACTCTTAGGCCTTGTTACCCAGCAAAAGTGGGTGACCCCGTAGGGGAAATTATTTCTCCTTCTATCTCTTCAGCTGGCAGCCAGCAGCCCCTAATAGCTATTAGTAGCCGATGTCGATGTGCCATTCATAGCTATGCCACCTGCATCAGTCATATGTTTCCTCGCTGATTTGGCAAAAGCGCGCATTGGAAGGTGTGTTTCTAATCAAAAGGTACTTTATTCATTTTGTGACCGGGTGCTTATGCTTGCTTGTATTTTGGAAATTTGGCATGGATTGTGGGGTAACTTGGAAGGAAGAGGGGTTTTGATCGTCATTTTGAGCCCTCACCTTAAATGGGGGGTTAATCTTTCATTCTAGTCCAGTGGGACCTCCTCTAATGGCCCAATGGGTATAAGAAAGGCACTACTTGGGGAACCCCCGATTGAGATAGCGTAGTCCCATCTTTCCCTATTCCATACTTACCCCTTTCCATTTTACATTATGAGCCCCATATTTCACCTCCCTTCTTCGGGTTCAGCTGACCATTAGTTCTCTAGGATTGTCACCACACATCCTCATTCTTGGCTAGGGCCTAGAACTTGGGCTTGGGAGATTGATGCAGTTAAAAGAAAAGGAAAACACAAATAATGGCCACAACTAAAAAACAAAAAAGGGTCAAAATGCAAAAGATGGTCAGGACATACACATTGGCACGTGGGGCAAAAGCCTTGAATGAGCTTTAACTCACTCATTATGGCCATCATCCAGTTCCTGAGCACATGTTGCTCGTCATATTATGAGAAGGAACCCTTGCATGCCCTAATCCCTGGTGGGAAATGAGTTGCCTCACCTTTAAGGGGGTAATCACTGTTATACATCATACAAAGCAAACTCTAACCCTTGAGCTACAAGTAGTAATAAAAAGAAAAATCAAGAAAATGTAAAAGACAGTGTAATATCCATTTGCTAAAATATGCTAGCACGACTTGCAAAATTATTAAATTTCTCTTTTAGGAATTTTGATAAACACTTTTTGTGCGAGCTTCTCTTCGAACACTTTGTATGCAAAATAAGCAAACACTTACAACAAAGATATTTTAAGGCACAACCAGAATTTTATTAACTTGATCAAGGGGTTTACATGCCAAATATCAATTTGTGAACTTGTAATATAGCTCCGGCAAATAGCTATAATAACTCAATCTTCAGGAAGGATGATCTCAACCTTTTAAAAAGGAACTCAGCCTCAACAAGCAAACAAGGCCTGGCAAAAAGATAACTTGTCCTCAGATAAATAACACAACCCTTAGCCTTTGTTTTTCCACCCTTCTTCATATGCCTTTTTCCTTTTATAATTTTTCTTCCTTTTACAGCTCGAGGCTCCAGGAGATGAGAGCATAATGCATATGATGTAACAATGATTACCCCCTTAAGGTTGGACAGTTCATTGCCCACCAAATGTTGGTACAACTATGGGTTCTTAGTGATGCAAGGGGCACTCATAGGGGGCCTAGGAACTAGGGTGATGGCCATAGTGATAGGGGGTAGAGCTCATGTTTGGTTTTTGCCCATGTGCTAAACTTTTATGTCTCACTCATCTTTTGCATTTTGTGGTACTTTTCCTATTGTAAGTAACCAAATTATGCTTTTATCTTTCTTTTTAGTTGCATCAACCTCCAAGGCATTTTTTCAGGCCCGACCCAAAGTGTGGACAAGGGGAGGGCGTAACTAGCACCTTGTGGACCCAATGGACAAATGTGGAACCAGATGGGGAAAATGTGAAAAGGGCTAGAAATGAGCAGAGTGGAGTGAAATATATGATATGGGGAAGCAGGACCACACAACCAAAATTAGGCTTTCTTATGTAATGCCATTACTAAAGCTAGTAGCCAATAGAGGAGATCCCACGAGACTAGGATACAAGATTAATGTAATATCCCCAATTTTGATTTTTCATTGGAGGGTCTTAACGAAGTTTATTGGAGAGGTACTAAGCATAGTAAAATTTTGTAATTTGGGGTTTGGAGACATTTTT